>JAWWEW010000131.1:61762325-61885098 GCA_035583185.1 Anabacerthia variegaticeps | reverse complement strand
CTCCCCCGCCGGGCCCGGCGGGGGAGGCACCGCCCGCCGCGGGAGGGACGGGCCCGCCCGCCCAGCTGGGGTGGCCCCGCCGCCATCTTGGGCCGCCTCAGGGCCCGCCCAGCTGGGGTGGCCCCGCCGCCATCTTGGGCCGCCTCAGAAGGGAAGGCCCCGCCCACCCAGCTGGGGTGGCCCCGCCGCCATCTTGGGCCGCCTCAGGGCCCGCCCACCAGAGACCCGTCCCGGTCCCCGGAGCCCCCTCCTGGTCCCCGGAGCCCCATCCCGGTCCCCGAAGCTTCGTCCTGGTGCCCGGGAGATCGGTCTGGGTCCCCGTGAGATCCGTGCCGGCCCCCGGGACCCCCGCCCTGGTTGCCAGGCCGCGCTGCCTCTGCGGTCGGCCCAGGCCCCGCTTGTGTCCCCTGAGGAGGAGGAGGAGGACGGAACTCCCGGTGGGTTTGCAAGTTGGGGCTGTGGGAGGTCTGTGAGGTATCAAGTGCAGGTGTGCAAGGCGCCCTGTGATGCTTTAGGATGGAGGCTTTAGGGCGGCAGCTGCGGGTTTGGCGTGTTTTTCTTTGCCTTCTCCTATTGATGCCTAAAGGTTTGGTGTGTATTTTGTAGATTTTTAGAGTTTTAGAAGTATAGGTTTTCTTGCTCACATATTAAGTGGTGTTAGAAGTTACTGAAGTGATTTTCTCAAATACTCTCAGGCTTTCTGAAGGTCATGGTGTTTTGCAGAGACACCTGCAAGATAACTTGAAGTCAAAACAATAGAAGAGCCCAGAAACCCTTGGAGGTGGTGCAGGAGGCATAGCCCAGGACCCTGATGGGTGGACCACCGAGGGAATTAGAAATGATGATTGGTTATAGATGTCTAACATGTTAATTGTTTGGAAGGGTATAAAACCTGTAACCTTTCTGAGGGCGGGGTTCTTCCTGGATTTTTGGACGCAGAGATCCTTGTTGAAACAAGGTGCGTTTTGTAGGCCCAGTGGAGGCCCAAAGCCTCCGAACTCCCAGTAAAGGTATTGTCTATCTTTCTCCATTAACGCTTCTCTGAATGCCTGTTTTCCAGGATTTTAGGCATCACTATCCCCACTCGCCCCTGCAGCGGCCCGGGCAGGGCTGCCCTGTGTTCATCCCTCTCTGTTTGCTGTCCCGGTGCTGTGTCCCAGGTGTGACAGTGCTGTCCCCTCCCTGAGCTCTCGGTTCCCCGCACCTCAGGTCCATCACAAACCTGGAAATGGGAGGGCAGCAAATGCAGAGATGCCTGGGCTCGTGTTAGTGTAATTAGTTTGATGTCAAGCAGCACAAACCCATGATTATTCAAGCCTTGGTGTGGGCAAGTTACACCTGAGTGAATTGCAAGAGGCAGAGGTAAACCTGTACAGATGGACTTGCCACCATGGCCCTGCTGACACCAGTTCCATGCTGTCGAGATGAGAATTAGATCATTATGAAATTGCATCGGAAATTCAAAAAGTATAGCTCTGCAGATGGTTTCTGTGACTGGACCAGAGACTGTTCTTGCTCTGCTGTATTTCTAAGATAGGTATCAACATAAACCAGTTTAGGATTGGTATTATTTTCTCCATATTTTTTTTTTTTTAAATCACTCTCTCTGGAAGATAGCTCACATATTACTCTTAAAAGTAGGTAAATAAAACCAAAACAATTTTGAGGCAATAAAAACTTGTTTGTATGCAAAATATTTTTTGGAGCATACACTGTCTCTAATTAATTTTTAAGCATTAATGTTTTTCTTATGTTTTTGAGAGTAGGAGTCAGTACTTCTGTTGGAGCAGCCATAAGAGTTACTGTCACCATGGTGGCATTGAACTTGGGTCAGAGTTGTTTCATTCCTAGGTGAAATAAGAGAATGGAAATACACAGTCATGAGTAAGTCTGTAGAGTGTCCACATAGGCAATAATGATACTCCCAACTTCATAATGTAATTTAGGCTAAAGAAACGATTAGAAAAACCTGCTGAAAAAAACCCCAACTTTCAGCAGTAGCATAGCATACACAAAGTCACAGAAAATCTAGTCTAGTCAATATAGAAAAATACTCCTTTTGCACATGACTGACTGTGACTCGTGTAACTCGTGGGAAGGGGTAAACAGTGTTTCTGGTTGTGAGCTATCACCAGAAGCTGAGGTGTTTTGCATTAGCAGTTCACATCAGTTCTGTTCATGCCACCTCCATCCGAGATAACGTAGGTTCTGTCTGCAAACGTTGTGTATTCCTCTGTACGGTAAAAGCTGAAGGGCTGACATTGTGACTAAATACAGTGCCACACCACTGGTTCTGATGGAAGTGTGGCATCTGCTAATTATTAAAAGGAAACAGAACAGGTACTGCCAGGTACAGGAAGTATAAATGCATAACTCAGTGCAAAGTGGACCTTTAGCACTTTTCTTCTGCAGCTGTGCAAAATTTAAAGTCCATCCAGAAGGGGCCACTGAGAAATCAAGTCTTCCTGTTTAAACACATGGGCTGCAGGTAAATCCTCAAAAGTGTGATAAGAAGTTAGTTGTGGTGCTTAATCATCATGCTTATCATCAGTCCTTTGCCACTGATTCAGGGACGGGAAAGCCTGCAGAAGTCTTAATTTTGTACAAATTCTTGGGATAAAGTCTTGATGTTTTGTTCAAAAGTATTTTGCCTGTGGCTGTGGTGTATAAATGAAGCAGTACATAGAGCGGCCCCAAAGTGAATACTGATGTTAACCTGGCGGGCGAAAAACATCTACATGGTCTAATAATAACTGGTGCTAGAGAATTTAATTCTTTAAAAACATTCAGTTCCAAAGCTCTGTCATATGGACTCTCATCATGCCAACAGAGTTTGATATGCCAGTTTTATGGCTACTCCACAAGAAAGCATGAAGAGTTTCTGCTCTGTCCTGTCTCACAGATTTCTCTGGAATAGACCGCATAGGATAAAAGCACACAACATAACGGTCCTTCCTCTGTTCCATTAGAGCTGAGGAGCAGAAACACAAGTTTCTGTCATACTTCTTATGCCTGTAGATGTGAGAAATCATCCTCTGCTTAGGCTTTCAGTTCTGTTTTGAAGCTTCAGCAATTTTGCAAGTGATGCAACTTCAAAGTTATTTTTTTAAGAACTAGATGAGAACATCTAGATTGAATTTTCATTCATCACAAGCCAAGTATGATGCAAGCAGCTTTCAGAGCCAGCCAAACTGAGCTTCATTTGAATCTACTGTGCAGCTCCTGATCCATCTTGAGGACAGTAATTGTCTGTCATAAACTAGAAGACATTTTTTTGTCTAGTTAACCAAAGATTTAGATATTGTTAAGGTACAACAGTTGCACACGAGCTGACCTCAGCTCCTCCCTCCACTTCCCATTGCTGTTATTTAGGGCAGTTTTAGCTCACCCAAGCTAGAGTGCAAGTGGAGCAGTGCTGGATGCTCTCAATTATCCTCCTCACTTGACAGAATTACTTGTATGCACAGGGAAGCGACTAATGTGTGTTCCATGGCACAGAAAAAGGGAACCATGAACAAATTCGGGTTTCTACTGACTTGTAGCAGTGAAAGGGCTAACAATTCTGTGAGAAATATCAATACCTCAGAAGCAAATGGTGATGCTTCTGACAAAGGAATACTGTGTTCTTCTATGACAGATTCATCAGAAATTAATTTTGTTCACACAAAATTCATTTTGCGTGTCTCTGTTTGATAGCAGTCCATTTTCCTCATGGCCACCATTTATATGGGCATTCCTACTAGCAGTGGCATGTCTGTGTACCGAGCCATTTTAATTTAATAGGTTTGGGATGAATCGGGAACAGCTGCTATTTCATTATCCCAAAATGCTGCCTCCTCCTATAGGAACTCAGATGTGATAAAGGATGAGGAAGCCTGGTCTACAGCTACCATTACTGTTAATGCTTCTGTTACCACTGGGTAAGAACAGACTGAAATGGCTTAAAGTTCCCCTCCATGAGACAGCAGGAAAACGGAGGGAAGGAAGAGCAGGGGAAGAGTGTGTGAGACTTTCTAGCATCTTTGAATTGGTATTACTGAAACGTGATGCATGACAGGATTGTTTCTGTCACTGTCTACAAGCTGTTTAGGAAAGACAAAATAAGGTGTGAAGAAGTAAAACTATACAAACTAAAAATATTTCTACTTGTGTAATATCTCAGAACTGCAGAATCCTAAGTGCCTGTAGATAATTGCTAACAAAGCCTCTGTGGTACTTCTGTTACAGATCTTCACTCATCACTAAATCATACCAGAGAAGGAAACACATTATTATGCACAGCTGCATAATAAAAAGTTGGAGTGCTATAGATTTATTCTCTTAAGTAAGCACAATTTAAATTACATTTCCAAAAGCAAATAGATCTGTTCTGTAACAGAAAAGGCATTGGACCCATCATGTGGCAGTTTTCTCTTGAAACTCACTAGGGAAAAAAAAGTACTGAACTAAAAATTAGGTTTTGTGTAGAACTAGTAGTGATGAATGAAACTAACATTCAATTTGGGCAGGCAACATCCCATTATTATGTCTGCATGAATCTGCAGCACTTCAAAGAATTTAATATTTTTGTATTGAATAAAATTACAGGAAAAATGGCAGAAAAATATTTAAAACTGTGAATGAAAACTGAGACTTCTTGAAGATTTTGTTTTCAAATAGATAAAGGTTCTAGAGTCAAACAGCTGAGGGCTAGAACATTGCAAAGTGAGGACAATTAGAAGCCAAACAAGAGTGCAAAAGTTACGAAATGGTCGGGGAAAAAAAAGGCAAAATCCTACTAAAAGGGTACAGGGAACAGAAAGGATGCTAACTGTCCTTAACATTCATTATTGCATGAATAAAGAATGCAGAAATGAAAAACTGAATACCAATTTCTGTCCCGTACCTGGAAGGGATCAGGGTGGCCCATCATAGCAGGTGGGGATTAATGAGGCAAATTACTCTTTGGACAAGGGGCTTAATATGCTTTTTTTTTTTTTTTCAAACACAAGTTGAAGATCAATAAAGGAAAAAAAACTGCAAAACTTTCTGTGGGTCATTGCATCATTTCTGACACGTTTGTCTAATCTGTTCCTAAAAATCTCCAGCAGTGCAAGCAGCATCCCAGTTTAGGCAGTGTTTATGGATTTGCTTTCAATACTGCTACTGTATTGTTCTGCTCTTTGCTTGAGCATTTCCGTGGCTACGAACAAGAAAAGTACTGAAACGAATCTGAAAATACACTCATCTAGACTTTTCAACAGGCTTGATTGCCTAGAATGGGTTTAGAAGAAATTCAAGAACTTGAGAGTGCTCAATTCTGTGGGACAAGGGGAATTGCTACTTCTCGCTGTGTGTTTCCTTGTAGTGAGTAAAAGGTCTATGCAGAAACGATGGGCAGTTAACCCTTTAGTGACAGCTCCTGAAGTCTCGATGTGACAAGCACAGGGCTGTTGCTGCTGTGAATAGAAGGGACCCTGCCCTGTACCGAGAGGACACAGACACTTCGTACTGCTTTTGCACCCGCTCGCGTTCTTGGCTTAGCTGGGTCCGGTGTTCCCAGCAGCTCCTGCCCTCCGGGAAGGCCGCCAGGCAGGAGGGGACAGGTGCACGGCAGCCTCAGCTCCGCCTCTGTCTGTCCTCGCTGTATTTGTAGTGGAGCTGTTACACACGGAGGAAGCGGGACAGGGAGGCCAATGGTTTGTCTCCCGGGGGCTTTTTTTCATCAGCGCGCTGACCCACTGCCAGTTCTGTCAGCTGTTTTTCCTTTTCATCCCACTGTCATCATCCCAGGGGAGCACAGAGGTACCTCATAACATTTATAGGCACGTGCACATAATACTACATTTTGGGAGGACCTTGAACAGTGGAACAAAAGCCTTACTGTAGGAAGCTAAAACATACCAGTGAAGTCTCATTTGTCCCAAACCTCTGGAGTCTTGTTGCTACTAGTTTCACAGATCATAAAAGAAAACTATGTGAAAGGTAATGACTCATTCACTGGGCATAATACTTAACTGTGCTGGTTCTGGCAGGGTAAGAATGAATTACTGTAAAGGAATCCTGGCCTTCCAGAAGGTGCACTACCTTCCCGTGTGTTTTCACGCGGGACAGCACCCCGGTGAAGTCCCAATGTGACACGCATTTCCAGCTGCCCTACCACTGACGCATGCACTTGCTGCCTAGGACTGTACAGTGGGTTTTGCATGACAGAAGCATTGCTTACAGTGGAAACTAATTCTTTAGGATATATGGAGTTAATTCAGATACAGTAATTGAAAAGCCTGGCTGATGAAATGTAATTCTTTTAGCAAGCATCTTCTATAAACAGTGAAAATATACTCCTTCCTCTGTATTTAAGGAATAATTGAAAATAATTTCTGCCTTTAAAAGTTTCAACTACCAGGTGTGAGACATACTAGATCCTACAGAACCAAAGTGTTCACCCAAGGACGTTACAGAGCAACTCTTTTCCATTATTTCCGAGCGTGTAATCATGTTGTTCTCACTGCACTTCCAATTCGGCGGAGCTGGACTCATTCTGCACAAAATCCCCGGTCACTGCTGCAGACCTACAGCACCAGAGTGCACACGGCTCCCCCAAGTGGAATACGAGCTCCTGCGACTTTTCCGACGGGGAATTAGGAGAGTGCATTTTTGTGGAATTGAGATACTGACCATTTGAGGACTGAACACAAGTTGAAGCAGAAATAAAAGTCTGCTGGTTTAGATCCCCTCCTATATCCAAGTTCTTAAGCTGTTGTATGAGAGAGGGTCTGGGTTTGTGTGGGTTTAACTTCTTTCTTAAAGATGTTTTGTATTTTCTAAATGTGAAGTTGACATTACAGATTAATTTTTGGAATAAGAGTATGGTTACTTTATACAGAAATGAAGTGGGTACTAAGCTTATTTTTGTCTTTTTTTTTTTTTTTTAGGAACAGATTCAGTGTATTTAATTTTCTTCCCTTGCATTGAAAAAGAATAAAAAATAGTTTAAAA
The DNA here is from genome assembly GCA_035583185.1 of Anabacerthia variegaticeps. Lineage (NCBI taxonomy): Eukaryota > Metazoa > Chordata > Aves > Passeriformes > Furnariidae > Anabacerthia > Anabacerthia variegaticeps. Next base: position 61,878,120 of record JAWWEW010000131.1, on the reverse strand, counting down.
AATTAAAGCAATGAAAAGGACTCCCAAATTAGGTATCTCATGCTACTTCTCCAGAATGTTTAAAGCTTAACTGCCGTGTTGTATTGAAGTTATACACTTTAACCAAAGAAAATAAAGACACGCACACACCATCCAATTGTCCTTTTATATTTTTATTCGGTGTTAAGTAACTCCACAAGAAAACAAAATCAGTTACTCTGGTGTACGTGAAATCAGAACAATACAACCACTTGAAGCAAAAAGTAGAAACAAATTTCAGCCCAGGAATGGAAAACTGATACTTCAGTGCGATGGATATGCAATGCGCTTCATCCCACAGTGCGGTTCAGCGTATGCCAACCTTTAATGCTTTTGTTGTTATTGTTGTTGTTGTTGTTGTGTGTGTTTCTATCCATATAGAAAAACTAAAAACCACACTTCAACTCTCACTGAAAGCCTTAGAGCTTTAGCCATTAAACTATGAAAACAAGTAAAGACAATTTGTTATTGCCCAAGCTCAATATAGGATTTTATTTTCCCCAAAGGTGCTGGAATCGTTACACACCACAGTGTAACTACAAACAACACCTTTGTTATTTTTGAGCCCTTTCTTACCGAAGAAGCAGCTCTAGCCAGAATTAACTGAGCTGAAGTTTGTGTTTGAAATATGTCCATTTGGTCATTTCCTGTTCTCAAATGAAGTTCTATTCCATTCTTCACTGTAGTGACTTGAAGAATTTGTGTGTAAAGTTCTTTTTTACTTTCATGTTACAGTTAACTAGTTCTCAGTGCAGGTGCTAAACAACCTCTCACGGAAGCTCCAGAAGAAAGTAAAATATATAAAAATCTATTCAAAGTCTGCAAATAAATTAAGAAAAGAAACTGTAAAGTGTCAAAAGATTTGTTGTATGAATACAAACCCTAAAACATAGTCTAAGAGGAGGACCAAAAGAAAGTCCCTGGGTAAGGACAACCAAGCCAGTTTTAGTGAGGATCTCACCAAAACTGGTGTCACGCAGACTGGCATGGTTTCCCAACCACGTATTTAAATTCTTACACTGTCAATCGAATAAAGGCAACAAAACCCAGTTACTCAGAAAGCATTTCTAGCGCAGAACATATTTCAAAGGCAGTTCAGCTCACATTTCAAACAGCTACGTTTGTTGTGAGGTTTATTGCCTGTCAAAATTAATGGTGAAGCTTTTCAAGTCAGTGTTGGACTTTCTGCACTCCCTGGTGTTAGAGACATGCTGCGATCGTGTAGACTAGTTAGTTGTCATTTTTTAAACTAGGAGTTGGTAAAAACTTAGAATGTTTAGTTTTGCAAATATTGCTCCTCCTGGCTTATACATTTTGCATAATGTGTTAGAAGCACAAGGAGTTGATAGTCTTGTACAGATGCAACTTGACAATGTATTGACTTTCTAAGTTAACAAAATAAAGTTCAAAAGCAATTCACATAAAGCAACAATCACTACTGCAATCACACATGTATGTTGTAAGTCATCACTTTCCCTACCCCCACCCACCACACACGTAACTTGCCCCACACATTCTCTCAGAAACACAAAATGAACTACGAGATTTACTAAATTACAGCCACAACAGCAGCTAACTGCAGCAGCCACAGGATTTCTTTCAAGTGAAGCACTGACCCTTTGCATTTAAAACATTGAACACTCTGAGCATTTTAGAGAGTTTCAGTCATTCAGGCTCAAGTTCAGTTACAGGATGCTTTTGCGGGTTACATGAATGCCTTCATCTGCAACAAGACAACATTCTCATTACTCGTTAACAAAATTCACAACAATCCACACATCACCCAGTGGTTTATTATTTTTGGTGTTACTTTTTAAACTTCTGCCCCACATTGGCAAGTTGCTAAAAAGGACAAAAAAAAAGAAAAAAAGGAAAAAACCCCACATTGCCTCCATACCTACAAAAAATCCTTGGCTTCTCCAGTTAGCAAAAATACAAACCATGGTATCCTCGGTGTTGGTTTGCGGGAGGGGGGGATCATAGGATAGAAAACACAGTTTCTGTAAGTCTCTAAAGCACAACCCTGTTGTTCCTACTTCAAAGTTATGAGATTTACTGAATGAAGACTGGACAAGTCATTCATGCTTTTCTCCTGCATTCAGAAAGGCACTGATAGATTACAGTGTTAAGTATTTATCTCCCAGTTCTTAGAGAACAAAGCCTAATGTGCAGAAAGCTGAAGTCTCTGAATAGCAGAAGTAGTTGTAGACACTGCGATGCTAAGAAGATAGTAATAGTGGTAGGGCTACAGTTACGAATGAAAATAACTGCAATTAAGATGCAAAAAAGCAGTGGTACTACTAAGACAAGCACATGCACATCCATTCTTGATTTGACAACACAATCTAGTCTAGTTCAAATAGCCAAGAATTTAACAGTATTTTTTTGGGGGAAAAAAAATCTTCCACAGGACAGCTGTGTCCTCATCTATAAAATAAGCAAGAAGAGAAAGATAAATACACATCTGAATCCATTAACTGAAGAGGAAACTCAAGTTGTTGTTTTAGAGCTACAGACCCTCAAGAAGGATAGTTTTCCATCTCATGTTACTTTTCAATCATCTTTTCTACTCTGCAGTTTTTACAGTTGAGTTCGAGAAAAAAGCTCCTCCTCACACGGCTCAGCCCATTCACTTCCACCTTCTGAAGCTGTGTCTTCAGAGCTGGAGCTATCACTGGAGTAGATCTTCTTCCTGAAGCCATTTGGTTTTGCCTCAGCATCTATATCATCTGCACATCTTGCTTCATAAACAGAAGAAACCTAAGGATGTAAACTGACAGTGTTGATCGGGAACAATAAAGAACACGCTCGCTTTTCTCTGGGCTGGGAGCTCATATGGTTTTGTAGTTGTCCAAGAGAGATGCCACGATTACAGGGCAAGTCCTTCTCTTTCCTGACTTAGTCCACTATGTAGAAAGGACTGCAGAACAGCAGGGAAAAAAAGGTGGGGCTTTTCCCTATTCCTTAATTTTGGGATTTGCACAAAACAGCAAGAGAATCAAAAGTGAACTCTGTTAGGATGTGTCTTTATCACAGTTTAGGTTAGAAAAATTACTTAAAAATTATCTCAAGTTGGTAGTAAGTATTAAATAGCAAGAAAACACTGCACAGATCTGACTAAACTTCAAGCAAATATATTTTCAATCTATTTTCCACTGAATCTTTAAAGCTGTAGCAAGCATGTCACAGTGTAAATGTAAGTGCTGTTATCACTATGAAGTCTGAAGGTGTGTAAGTAAATGCACAGGTATTTCCCTACAGGAAAAAAAAACAAACAAGGGTTTTTTTGCATGTAAGGAGGACAGAGATCAGCACACATTATGCCTTCAGACACTGGTCCTTTCTGCCCTCACAGCACACATGAGCCCACTCTACACTTACTTAGCTGAAGAAGAGAAGACTCATGTTTAACACTCATGACAAGCGAATGCCAGGCATTCCCAAAGGAAACTGGCTTTGCTTATCTACTAGAACTACAACTGTTCATACAAAGCTGTACTCCCCAAAGTACAACACCTCGAGGAACGTTCAGAAGAATGCCCAAGATGCAGAGGAGATTAAAAACCAAAGTAAGGGAAGAAAAGCTTTTGAAGGTTTTTGCAGGAATTTCATGAGGTCAGACTGAGAACTGTGATGAAAGGAAAGATGCAGCAGCCCACCCTTATAAAATAAGCAAACAACTGCCTCCCCCAAACCAATGACAAACTTACCATATTAAAATCTAAAAGATGTTCATCATCATTGGATATTTCCTTTACATCTGCAAGTTCTCCTACACCATTCTCTCCCTTGGCATTTGTATAGCACTCTTACATTGTGTTTGTGGGAGTGTTTCAGAGGAAAAGGAAGAAAAAACAGAATTGAGGAACACTGTTATTTACATTCAGTCAGAATGAAAGCATCCAGAGAAGTATTCTTGAAATTCACTCTAGCCCATGTAAGCTCTGTGCTTGTGGGGGATTTTATGGTCTGACACCCTTACAGAGATCAGCGTAATACCTTACGGAAGCTCCATCAAATCCTACCTGGATAACCAAATAATAAAAGAGGAAGCTACTTAGTTAATGAAAACACCTAAAATACTAAAGTACAAAGAGCAAGAATTACTTTTTAATCATAAATGCTTCAGTATGTTTTTCAGTTCTGATACTGCACAGCGTTCCAGATCATTCCTGTTTCTACCCGTACAGGACAGACTGCAACTGCAGCCTGATCCTCACTGAAGCTCAAAAAAACCCAGTTGATGTGAATGACTGTGGTTTCTACTTACCAGAGTAAACTTCTATATATAAAATCAACACCTATCATATAGATAGATACACATGGATCACATGCATCAATATCCATATATAAAAAATGCCCGCACAGAAAACTGGATAGAGTTTGCTAAAGAATAACACCAGCTCTGAGGCTCAGTTACAGTCTTATTTAAAGACCGAGTACCAAAGGGCCTGTTGTGCCTCCTGGTCACTCGGGCCGGGCTGTGTCCCTGTCCATGCCCGTGCCCTTGTCCGTGTCCCTGTCTGTGTCCCTGTCCGTGCCCCTGTCCGCCTCCCTGTCCCTCTCCCTGTCCCTGTCCGTGTCCGTGCCCCTGCCCCTGTCCCTGTCCGTGCCCCTGTCCGCCTCCCTGTCCCTGTCCGTGCCCCTGTCCGCCTCCCTGTCCGTGCCCCTGCCCCTGTCCCTGTCCGTGCCCCTGTCCGCCTCCCTGTCCGTGTCCGTGTCCGTGTCCGTGTCCCCGCCGCAGTGACCGCGCTCACCGCCAGGTGCCAGCAGGAGCTGCTGGCAGGGCCCGCGGGTGGCAGCAGAAACACCGCAGGGGGACACGGAACTTTGTACAGCCTGGGCTTTGCACAGACCGAGCGCTGATTCTGACACGGCACCTTCTGTGACCAGCCCGGGGGGCATCAGTCTATTCTCTCTCGTTGTGCACAGTTCTGTAGCTGGGAGCCACATAAATGTTTTTAAAAGTAACCCAAAGCTGTCCTGAACACCAAAGTACGGGTGTTATGGCACCAAGAATACGGTTTGGTTGGCTGCACTCCAGAAACAGCTCAGTATTAACTGCTGGCTAATCCACTTTCAAATTCTAAGGAACCAGGTCTCTGATCAAAGCTTTCTTGTTTTGAGCCACTACCTACAGGAAGCACCAGAGACCCTAACAGTTCAGGAGACAAAATGTTGTTTAGCTGCCTGCCTTCTCCCAGAAAAACTAAAATGGTATGCAGGCAAAAAAAAAGCTGCCTGGATTCTTGCCTGTCCACTGAAAACCTGGGCCGAGTCAGCTGTGAGCTGCTACAGATTCTGGGGTGCTGGAAGCACGCCTGCTTCTGCTCCCTGCTCAGTGGACCTGCTCTCTGTGCCAGACAGAAAAATCCCCAGACTGCAGCGTGAAAGGAGTGGCCCAGTGGCAAATCCCTCTCCTTCCCAGTCTGAGAGATTCCATACATTCACTGAATAACTGGCATGTAATTTATGCAAACCATAAAAGGTAATCATCATGTTTTCACATTCTTATAAAATTGCCTACCTAGCAAGTATTTTTGAGGATGGAACATTAGAAAACGTAATAAAGTATTTTCAGAGTCAGAGGTTCATTTTCTGTTTACTTAATTGCAGGCTCTTGAATTAAGTACATTTGCATAAATATTAAGACAATTTAAAAACAACTTTCTTTTAAAACCAATTTAGAATCATGCTAAAGATCTACTACAAGTGCAACTGAAGGATCCCAGTTCTCTCTCAGATAAGAGCAGTAATTGTGGAAGCTTACTGGTGTGGGTTTTTTAAATAAAGACAGTAGTTCCAATTCATCTGAGAAATCCCAGTCCATAACAAGGAGCATTTTGTTCTAACACAGGTGCAACAGCAAGTTAGTTCCAATAGGCAGAGGTGCTTACCTTCACACTGTGATGCAGGAAAAAGGGGAGAATAGAGCGCCTTTTCCCACCAGCATTGCTTTTCCTGGCTGCCACTCATTCTCTGCAGATTAGTATTCAATATAGGAAAGTGTTTAGACAATAATCACACTTCATTATGCCAAAAATAATATACTTACATGTAAAGGAGGAAACTCTGGTATTACAACTAATTTGCTAAGTGTTATAGGTCACACTGCTCAATTTCTAATACTAATGGGAGATGACTGTCAAACTGCAGTGAAACATCCACTCTGAACTCTTACAGCCACCGTGAACTCCATGCTGTGGCTCAGGCTTTGCCATACAATCCAGAACAAAAAAACTAATTCCAGCCCTACACTTTATAACCTACAGAGAGAAGGAATCCAGGAGATGGAAGATAGCAAAATGTTAGTCAACATGATGAATAGCTTAGTGTAAAACGAAACACAAAAGAAAGAGAACAAAAAACGGTAAAATTTGATGTTTGGTCTGGAAGGGTGAACTAGCAGTGCTGTTACCCAACAGGATAATACAAAGTAAGTGTTATCAGGATGATCAATAATTTGTCTTTATGCTTAAAATAACCTATTCACTAAGAATAACAAAACACTCCTTCTCCCTGCCATATTTTAACATTAGTTTAAGTTTACCAAAGCCCTTTCCTTTTGACATTAATGGGCACGGCTAAAATACCAAGGGCTTGTCACAACAGACAAGTCCCCAGTTTTATGGCTGCACTGAGGTAATCCCATTAACCATCAGAACACGATACCAGCTTGTAACATCCCCTATAGATATTAGATAGAATGATTCAAAAAACAAACTATAGTGCAATTACCTACAACAAACATTAACAAATGAGCTTCAACACTGACTTTCTATCCAGCTTCCTTCTCTGTAAATCTGGGAACAATTAAGCACTGAAAACTGATGAACCTCCTTTTGTTCCTCCTTATACTACTGTAGATTATAGTCCGATAGGAAATAAACTTACATTTATTCCTTAAAAAAGTTCCTCTCAAACCAAAGCAGCAATTCAAGAGTGCTGCATTCAGAAGGACATGCCAGATTCAACTTATTTTTTCTCACAAAATTGTGCTATAATGAATATTGAATTTACCCATGCTGGTTTCCTCTCATAAGACCAGGGAACAGTCCTTTTGTGACCAGCATCTAAAAATTCAAACTCCACTTCCAGAAAAGGGAGTTCTTGGAAAGTTACACCATATGTTGCTGTCTTTTATAACATTACACACCAACAAAAAAGGGGAGGTTAAAAAAAGACAGCTCAAGGGTATTTGAAGCAGGATTTAATATAGAAATAGGAGCATTTACAAATAAATTCAGTCAGGGAAGCCTCACTCTGTGCTGACTACAGATAGAGGCATCGAAACTCCACAGCAATGCTTTCCTAATTTCAAAGTGTCTCCCCTCACTGCTGTCACACCTGCACCCAGGATAAGCTGGCTGAGCCACAGCGGGTTCCAAGCAAAGCCAGCTGGAGCCTGGCCGGGTGTACCAAGCTGCAGTGCAGTCCCTGCCCAGGCAAAGGCACCGCAGGAGCCCAGCACCTGCTGCAGGATGGCTCGGGGAGTGAGCTGGCACTGCGGTGCTTCCCTCACAGCCCCGGCGCCTGCAGAGCTCAGGGACAGGCCGAGCTCAGTGCAGAGGCAGCCTGGCAGCACTCCCGTCCCAGCTCAGCCCTGGCCCTTGTGATGTGTGTTATTTCTCAACCAGCATTGAGCTCAGCTGTGTAAAGCTAAAGCTATCCATACTAAAGCCACTTGGCGGCTTTGTTTGGGAGGGGATGGGGGGCATGAGCTAATGTCCATTTTAGACATTTACTGAAGAAAAGCATTTTTTCCTACAGTTGTTTAAACATTTACTATAACTGCACAATCTGGTATCATGACAATTTTTGTGAATTGAAGAAATAATCACAATTAGTAAACACAAAATACCAGCTTCAGAAAAGCACCATAAGTCTACTTTCCTTTGCTGGCAATCCTTCCCTTTTGAAACAGTGTTTTCAGTTTATGTCTCCTCCTCTCACGCATACTCATATACACTACCAATGTTTTATGAAAAGTTGTATTAAATTGTCCAGCTACCCACCTAAATAGCTGTTATTCACAATCGTTCTGGTATTAGAAACTGCAAGTGGAAGTCTCTCCTCTCTGAAACTATTCATACTTATTTTACTTTATTCTTAGGTAGAACTCAAACACAGCAAGGCAAAACAACTGCAATGCTGTTCCACTCCAGTCTTGCTCAAAGTCAGAGAGAAGACTGATGGGTTTCCTTTCTTGTTTTCCGGCTAGGCATAGGGTAACTGAGGCTTCTCCTAGAGCCTCTGGCTGAGGCAAATTCAAACCACTCCAGGATTCAGCATTTACAAGCACAAACGCTACTGTAAAGTTACAGCAATGCAAGATTCTCCTGCATCTCCCCACATCCTGGCTGATTTAACCCACTGCCTGCGAGTTTTTGGTGGATTTGGGTCAGAATTGTACGATTTGGGTCAGAACTGTATAGCTGCATGCAGAAACTAAAACTCTGATTCTGGCTCCCTGTTACTTTTCCCACCCTGAGAGCTAAGCCAACAGCAGAAAGAAACCAAATCTAAGGTTTGCTATTAAGAGTTTAAAAGACTAAAATAATTTCAAAACTTTAAATAGCACTTGTATCTCTTTCATTGGCATCTACTGCACGTTTGTTCCTTGCAACATCATTCTGTATCTGTTTTCTCATATGAACCTTCCCAAGAACTTCATACAACAGCAGGGCTGTCCATTTAGGTCTTTCATCCAAAGCTTCACATGAAACCTCTGGTACACAAAGGAACAATTATTCTTTGCAAGCATCAGTACAAACATTTTCTAAATGAATGAAAGCAAGTATTACATTTTTTTTTAACTAAAAAAAGAGACATTTTAGTGCACTAACGTGAAGGAGGGATTTTGTGAGCTTAAGTGAGAAACAGCCATTTTAAGTAGTGTATTTGATCTCCAGCATAATGATGGAAAAGCAAATCACTATTTTAAGGATACATCTGAATAAAATGAAAAACAGAGAAGTGAAAGATGGTGTTTTTCCTCACCTCCTCCATTCACACACGTATTTGAAATAAAGCAGCCAAGGAGGATTCCTATTCTACACACTTTTATTGTATTGCTGCCTTCTTGGAAGGGCTGCTGTGGACAGCAACGTGTGGTTGATTAGCTGATGAAGTGGCATTGCGAGAATGCAGCGGGATATCACATTATATTGATCTGGGGACAAGGACAAGCACTTTGGTGAACACACCTCAGCCTGAGGAGCAGGGCCAACTGGAACCAACACTCAGTAGGAGCATTTTACTCTTGCTTATTTTTGTTTTTTCTCATGTAAGAGCTTGATTGCTCAGACAAGTAATTTATTAGAAATTTACTTTATTCTTTTTTTCTTGGCAGAAAACAAGAGTCTTATTTTGCAACCTCATAAATTTCTTACGAGAACATTTATGAATATGCAATAGGTTTTTTTCCTCCACAAAGAACCAGTAAAGGTTGTGCTTAACAACTTAAATCTTATTTTATCAACAATCTGCATAGGGAGAAATATCAGTATTTTTTTTGACTATTCCTTAACTAAAAATTTTGTATGAGACAGCAATCACTTTTGTGGATTTCTCTGACTCCATCAGAAGTTTTTCCCTACAGTTAGAAGCAAAAGTCCACAGCAAGTTCATACAGCAGCTGAGTCATTTGCTAGTTAGAAAAGTTACACTGCTCAGAACTTTATTCTTCAAGCAAAATTTATGCAAGGCATCTTCTCAGAGCTGGGACCTAGAGCTGTAAGGACCAAGTGCCTAAAGGTCTTGAAAAAAAGGGCACTTCCAGTATTTTACAAAAAAATTTAATTAAATTTTATGTCTACCCATGTAAATAGTTATTATTTTTGATCTAAATTGATATGCCTTTCAGGAGAGACTATTTGGGCTTTAGATACCAATTTGGAGACACCATCACTGAGTACTGGTACTCCTTCAGGACAAATGCTGACAAGGGACATGGCCATGACAAGGTTTGCAGAATGTGGACATAATAAGCACTAAAGCCTCAGTACAGTCTGAAGAATACAAGAAACACATGCATGATTTAGAAGTCAAAGCAGCAATGAGTCTCATTCCAAAAGATCAGATGCTCATTTTAGTTCATCAGCCACCAGTGAAGATACACCTGACTCAAGAAACTAATCACAAGGGGAGCTGAGTCTGGATTTATGTTCTTAAAACCTATTTGGCAGTAACCAAATTGTTGAATTTCACTGAAAACGTATGTGCAAGGGAGCCTATGAGATAACCCCATCTCTACTCCTGCAGAAAGCTGGAGTCAATTACAGTGCACTATTTCTCTAGTCAGTCTCTTCAAGGCAGAATTTCCACTGCTTCCCTAAAACTAATTGAGCCTTACAGTAATGTTCATTGTCTAGTTAGAATTCTTATTCTTCAATTTCCCTTACTGTGATTTAAGGCCATCACATCCACTTCCTTTGTTTACCCGAGCCTACAGAACAACACAGCTTGTCCCTTATCTCTTCTACTATGAACATGGCTTTTGCAAAGCTGCTGCCTCTGCTTCAAGACTCTTACTTGAATAAAACACCCCCAGTTCCTTCACTGTTTTCATAAGTAGTGATCTTTGTGTTGCTCTCCTCAAGACATCTTTCTTGACACAGAGAACCGGAGCTGAGCTCGGTACTCCAGCAGGGCAATTCCTTCCCCTCTTACAAGGGCATTTCTGTTTAGATATCTCAGTGTTGCTGTCTTTTGTAGTGTGTCATTCCTGAATTACACTTAGCTATGATCTACCTGAAGATACTTTTCTGTTTCACATAATTTCCTCACCTGTCACTCCTCCCACTGTGTTTGTGAAGAGCATCATTAAGTTCTTTAGAAATTGTAACTGTCCCTGCAGAATTGCATTTTATGTTTCAGACCACTGCTCCAATTTAACAACCTTTTGATTCTAATCCTGTCTTCTGGTGTAACTGCAGACTTTCCCCATTGGTTATCATCAGGAATTTTCAGAGACACACCTCACACCACAAAAAAATAATCATCTTTTTTGTCATCCAGTAATCCACTGACTGTTATTTTGAGAGTGAAATCTTTTCACTAAACCAATACTTGGAAACTTCCTCAGCTCCCTGTGCCTTTGGGCCCTTTACACCTTAAAATATTACTTCAGGGAACTTAAAAAAGTCATTGGTAACACCCCAAGTTCCATTTTTCTCTTTAAAGAATTGCTTTTTACGTATTTTCTATCATCTGTGTGTTCCCAAACAAATATTTTACTAGGTTTTTCTCAAACTGGTTCTGCTCCCCATGATATGTAGCTTAATATTGCTATGACTAGCTGAAACAGTGCAGTTTATCTGTACTACTCCTCTACTTAATTGTCTTTTCATTAACAATGACAATAAATGTATTAATCAACACCTTGGATGTTACCTTTTCTCAGCTTTCCAAGATTGTTAGTTCTGTCTCTCAAATATCTTTCAGTAATTTTTCTGTTTCTGATTCACTTCTGGGACTTTCCAGTGTACCATATCTGTATTTTATTGGCTTACTTTAAACCTTGGTTTTTTTCCTTGGGATTTTTATACTGTTATCTTTTTTAAGTTCTCTCCTACAAACTACTACCACCCTTCAATACCTCAGCAAATGAACGTTTTCTTAATTAGAAGGTAAGAGCTTAGAGTCTTTGTAGGTGTTTTCAACCAAGAACTATCTGGACTAATTCTGTCTTAGCCCTAAATTACTCTCTTTTACAATGAAGTCCTTTGCTTTGTAAGTGGATGGCTCTGTGTGGTCTTTCTCCACTTGATTCCCCCTCTGACTTTAAGGCACACAGCAGACCTCTCTGAATTTTGTCTCCCTCTTATCACTACCTGAATTTTATCTTCTACACTACTGACCTCCGAACCAGTGTGTTCAAGACACCCCTTTTACCTTTCTCTCTTGACAGCCCTTCCTGAAGGGGTGTTACACCCTTCCATTGCGTTACTTCAGTCAACCAAAGTCCCTCACCAGATCTCACGGCCAGTTCAGTCATGAGATCCACAAACACTTACACAGTTTTTGCCAGTAAAATTCCCTCATCCCCCAAGCCACTGTCTTAGGCACGTTCAGACCTTAGAAGTTTGGTACCGATCCCAACCAAACCAACAGGTCCTTTTGTCTAACTCCAGGACTCATTAGTATGGGCATTCTTGGAGCACACCTACTAGACTGGGGCCCCTATAAATCTGCTGACAAGAGTTTCAGTGTGAGCATATTCATGGTATATACTCAGAGATCATTAGCTGGTCCAGTTATGTACTTAGCCATGATTCCATGACAAATTTACTGGGAAGAAAAAGGACTGTACTTTGCGCACGGCAAAGGGGGTGTGTTTGTGGGGTTTTATGTAGTTGTTTGGGTGGTGTGAATTGGTAGGGTTTTGCAAGGGTTGTCTTGTTTGGATTTTTTGTGTAGTTTTGTTTTGGTTTTGTTGTTTGTTTGGTTTGGTTTGGTTTTTAATCTTAAGGCTAGGTATGTAATTATCATTCATGTTTGAAGAACTTCTGCAGGAGCTACTAGCAAATTCCTGCTGCAAGACACTCTAATTCTAAAAGAAGTGTTCTAATATAGAAGGTAAGAGGGAGGAAACTGAACCAGATTCTCCTACAGTCTTAAAAATAGGAGATATTCAGAGAAGTGTGTTTGCACAGCATGTATATAACTCAAGTTTAAGTGATGCAAACCAGAATGTCTTACTATTACACTGTGGTCTGTATTAGTATCTTCACATCTATTATTTATGCAAAAATATTGCAGGTACCTCACAACATAACTCAAACTTCATGTTAGATGACAGTGAGTTAAACAATAACTTTAATTTCTGTCATAAGTCAACCACAGAAACACAGAAGTTTCATTTTTAAAACATCTTTACAAATATTGATCTATACTAATCAATACCACAGCTTCCAGTCAAAGTTTTTTTCCCATGCATGTACATGTGGGGTGTCCACAAAAAACCTTCCTCCTAGACTGCCCTAATTCTAGGCCTTTCATACTGATTTTGTTTAATGCTCATGAAAATAAATAATACCACTCTTAAAAAGAAAAAAGCTCACACACATCTTTTATAGACACTTAAGTACAACAAGAAATTTAGACAAATGTTCTTGAGCCAAAAAGCCAATCATCTTCAGACTCAATGTACCGGTGCTTAGAAAAGCTCAGAGTGTGCACGCACCTCTCGAGACATGGTAGATACAAGGCAGGCAAGTTAACCCAGGCTGTCTCAGTTCAGGGTGCAATCAGGCTCCTCAAGGCCCCCGGCAGGAGCTGAATTGCAAACCAAACTGGAGTCTAGACTGCTCAGAGGGCTGTTGGCCCTTTGTGCTTCTCAGTGGTTTCTCAACTTGTAGCTGTGAAACACCTACAAAATCATGAGACCTGAGCAAGGGAAGCAGTTTTCCTCTTGCACTAAGGAACATAAAGAAAATAAAATACCAGAGCTTTCTGAACACTATTCACTACCAAAGATTCAGAGCTACCATAAACTATCAAACCACTGTTAACTTATATCAGCCACTTACTACTTTCTTCAATGGATAAGTAGTTGAAGATGAGAACAAACGTCCTCAGGGAGCACTGTGCATCCAGAGAGGAGATCTGGACAGGACTGGAAGGAACTTCAGGCTCTGGCTGTCACAAGTAACTATATCACACCATTCGTTCACTCACTATGCCCTACTGCATGATGAAGTTAGGTTTCACTTATTTCTGGTAAAAGGCAATGCCAGAATCTCTTCTGAGTTACAGTCTAAGTTTATTAATTTTTTGGTGACTCTTTCTGCAAGACCTAGCACAAACACAGAAACTTCCCAGGCTCAGTCAAGATGCTGAAGACATTTCATCTCTGTTAACCTAACAGAGCAGCAGGAATCAAGATGTCTAGAAAAGGTCTGGAAAAGTCACAGATTTGATTCTCTTGTGCAAGCAGCTGATATCAACTTATTGACACTGGGAAAAGAAGCAATTAACTTAAAGAAGGATGAGAGCAGAAACAAATAAGGAAGAAGGAAAATAAGGAAGTCTGACTTTGTTCAACAAAAAGGTGAGCTTTAGTTGTAGCAAGAGGAAGGTTAGTTTTCCCATATGAAACAGTGTTTCAAACTTATAATTGAAGAGTATACAACTGCACAACATAAGCTGGGTGCAGCTCTTCAATTGAAAATGAAAAAAAATCCCTCCTAATGTAAATGCAACAAGTGCTGAATATGTGAAGAGGAGGCTGAGGAGAAAAAGAAAATGTAAGATGTAAGGAAAAGAAAACGTAAGATGCAACTTATACTTGTCCAAACAATACCTCTGGGCTAGCCACACAACTAATTATTTTGATAGTTAAGTATTTCTTCTCAAGAGCAGAGGAAGCTCACAGCAAGAAAGACTTGGGATATTTTTGGCTGGAAAGGATTTTTGCTCTTGATTATTACTTAACTTATGGCTATGATTACCTGAAAGAAAACTCTGAGCTTAACTCATAGTTATACTGAGGCTTCCTTACAGTACTGTGGTAGTGATGGATATTTTGCATTTATGTTTTATTTTTTTTTGTGTCTATGTTAACAAGAGGATGTTTTAAATTCCATACAATTAAGCCTTTCTACAAGCCTTTTCTTTTTTTTTCCTCAGGTTTACAACCAGCAATTCAACTCCAAATTCTTCTTCTTGGAAGTAACTATATTGAAAAGACTGGCTTCAGATCTTTCTCTTCAGAATGTTAAAATATGTTTGAATCAAAATCAGTAATATTTCATTACTCAAACTTTATGCACATTTTAACATTTTATATGTAAATCAGATAACCTAAAAACCTAAGGTAAACAGATTTTAAAGTCACATGAGTGTACACATGCATATATTTCTAAAGGTATGCAAGATGACACCAAAATGCCTGAAGATGGCTGATTTTGCACAAAATCACTGAATGACTGAGGTTTAAAGGGAACTCTGGAGGTCCACATGTCCAACTCCCCCTGCTCAGGCTGGGCCATGTAGAGCAGGCTGCCCAGGACCTTGTCCAGGTGTCTTTTGAAATCTCCCAAGGATGGAGATTCTACAACCTCCCTGGGCAACCTCTGTCAGCACTCGGTCACCCTTACAATAAGAAAGTTTATTCTTATGTTCAGATGGAACCTCCAGTGTTTCTACAATACTGTATTTTCTAGAGATCTATACAATCACGAACATTTAAATTGAACTGTCACATGAGAAAGTGCTGGTTATCAGCTGCCAGCTGCAAATTCTGTAATTTTATATATCCACATACCTCTTCATGCTCTCCTGAAGAAACAGGATTATCCTCGTACGTGGGGAAATGACACCCTGCTTTACAACTGCAAAACCTGCCAGTCTCCTCACGTGGCTCCACTATTCTGCAGTTAACTTTAGAGCTCTCCACCGCTCTCCCATCTAGAGATTCTTTCATACTGCATTCTAAACAGGGATCTTGGTTTCCTACTGGCAACATTCCAGCCGACTCTTCTTGGGAATCCAATGATGTTTGTGCACTCTTCTCCATTCCAGACTTTTTTAATCTGGGAAGGAATTTTCCAGATTCGAGCTCTGATTTTCCATAATAATGCCCTTCTTTTTCTGCATCTTCTTCCAGAGGTTTGAGATCTGCTTGCGGATCCTCAAATACATCTACTTGAGGAGGGACAGCAATACCTCCCTCATCTTTTTCCGACTCAAATTCTGACTCGCTTCCACCACCTGGAGAAAGTTCAGATGCAGAAATTGGGCGAAAGTGAGTCCTTGGAGAAATCCGTATAGCCCTGTACTGCGTTCGATCAACACCACATATCCTGGGGTGTAAAACCTCACTGTCTGAATCAGAGCACAGAATTGACTTAGGTTTAAAACTAGGGCTGAAAGATGCAATTCCTTCTGGCTCAAACGAACACTCTACATGAAGAACTTGTGAAAATGGATTGTTCAGGTCAAAGGAAGAGAATGAGTATTCAAGCCCTGGTTCTTCGACTTGAAAGTTACCACAAGCTCCCAGTAAGTCTTCATGGAAGATAAAAGAAAAACCCTTATTTAATCCATTATCTCCGCTCTTAGATTGCTCGTTCTGTTCAAAGGATACAAACGGCCTCCACAACTGCCTGTGGCCAGGGGCAAAGCTATTACCTGGAGTCATGAAAACATCTGTGCCCGCTATGGTCACCACATCGGAAGCCGCACATTGCAACAGGCTCCCCTTTGAGTGACTCGGGGGCACCACTGCCCATTCTCCATCACTGTTAAAAGTTTTGAGTTCCCCATACACACCACCAAGAATAAATGAGTTTTCTTTATCCTGGTTAACATCCCAAGGTTTTGATGGTGTGGTATAGTCACCACCATCTACTTTTGATAAATCATTTGAGACAAAGGCTCTCTTCTCTACATTCTCCTTTTGACCTTCCCAAAGGTGATACTCTGATCTCTGCACTGCTTTATTGGGTTCCTGGAGGGTTTCAACTTTTGCTTCTGTATCCAAACAGCAGCAATAGTTATTTACATCAGCTGAAAACAATTCATCTTCTATTCCTTCTATTTCTACCATTGCTGCAGAATTTCTGTCTGTCATATTTGTCCAAATATCTTTAATAACCCCTGAGCTGTAGCCATCTCCATGTGGACTGCTTTCACTACACCCTTGTGTAGTTTCATAGTCTTTGCTTTCTGCTTTTTGTTCTAGCTGAATACCACAGACAGATTCTAGCTTAGATTTCTTTTTGAAAATCAAAGTGGGCATTTCTCCTAAAGTTCTAGCTTGTTGCTGGCAGGTTTCTTCTGGCAAAAAATCTAGAATTTCTTCATCTACATAATTCGAAGATACTCTAGGAACTACATAATTCATATCTTCAGCATTAAATTGTGTGGATTCTTCATATGGGATATTTAAAGTCTCATTGTCTGAACGTGTTTCTTCCGAGTGTGACCATGGACTACAGGTTCTTGTTGAAAGATTGGAACAGTGTTCATTTTCATCAAAGGCACTATTTTTGGTCCATATTAGCAATCTAGACTGTGTTTTCCCAAGAATATTAGCAGTGCTACTAGAATCTGCATTTTCATTTCCCAAGTTGAGTGTTTCAAAAGAAAATGGTAAAACAGAGTTACTGCATTGCACTTCAAACACTGAAAAACAAGAGTTTATACCAGACCCTTCATTAATATCTGAAAAGAGCTCTTGATTGCCAGCAAGCACGTGTGAATTAAGCATTGTGCTGTCTAGGATGGGGGAGAATCTGATCGGAGAATCTCCTCCAAAACTTTCCCCATCTGCATCACCAGAACTAGAAGATGAACAGCACTCCCAAAATTGAGCTAAATTACTAAGGTCTTGCAAGAACCACCCTTCAGCACCAACAGAGCTGGTCGAATCAGTCCATATTGCACTTTCCCCTTGCAACTCCATTCCATCTAACACTATGCAACATTCTGCCTCAAAATCAGTTTTTTCTTTACTCTTCTGTCGAATCATATTTAAAATCCGACTCTCCCCTTGCATCGTATCTGAGGCACCAGGATCCAACATGGATTGATCAATATCTACTTCATAGAAGTGTGTTAGTTCTGACAGATGAACATCATCTAAATATTTGTCGTCCTCTGGTTGAGAACATATTGAGGTCCCAGCGAGGTCAATATCCTCATTTAGAACTGCAGGCATTTCTACAAAGTGACCATCGATGAAAGTACCTGCTGCGAGGTATGTTTTATGAATATTATTGTTGCTAATACAAAGACCATGCACTGATTCAGACAACTCTTCCACAGCCTCTGATGTTACACCACATATATCTTCTCTGTTGCGGTACGTCGTCTCCAGCTTGCTTTTTCTGCTAAGAGGGACAAAGTACTCCGTGATCGGCTCAGTATACCACAAGGGCTCTTCTTTATATTCCTTTTCATTTCTGCTGTCTAAATACAAATCTTTTCCATCGCTACCACCAGCTTCTTTTCTTCCGATTTCTTTTAATGGCCTTTTACCTCTTTTGCACAGTTGTTTGATGGACCCGCTGCTGCTGCTGCTGCTTCCGCTGTGGACTTTTCTATCAGCCTTTTCCCCAGCTTTCACTGACAGCCTGCTTTGCCCGTTGCGCCCTTTTTTGTTCCGAACCTCTCTTGTTTTGTGTCTTACTTTAATACACTTCATTGATGCCTTGTATTCACCTTGATTACCACTAGAACTTGAGCCAGCCTCACTGGATCCAGATGACCAGGAACGGGGACGCATCTTCCCTTCAGACTTATGTCGGACTTGCTTTTTGTACAAAACAGGCTTCTCTTCAACAGTGTTGCTACTAAATTTATTTTCCTTCTCGTTTTTACTTTTCTTCTGCTGGGCTCTTTCCTGTACAGTGGCAGATACTTTATTACTTCTGTCTTTAGTTACTTCGCTTTCACTATTGCAGTCCTTTGGAGAAGATGTATCTGTGCTAGTTGGTGGAACAGTGGATGAAGATGAGGAGCTAGAGTAAGAGCATACTTTGGATTTATTCCATACAGTCATAATTTCCTGCAGGCAAACTGGCTTCTCAGAAAGAGGAGGAAATGCTTCATAGTACCTGAAAGCAAAACAAAGGGGACATTCATATCGTAGAGCTTCAGATAGGCATCAAGATTAAAAAGTGTTACTAAAAGCACACCAAAACACTAACAATCTAATTGCCAAAAAATCTAGTTGGCTCTACATATGCACATGCCAGTCATTGCACTATATGAATAATATCAAAGGGGAAATTGAGAGAAGCTTTAAAAGTGCTAATTTTAATACGTGCTTAGAAATGTACTGCCTACAAGTAAAACAACTGCCTTTTCAGAGACTACTAACTGTTAATGTAGAGAGAAATTGTGGATGCTTACAATAGTGAAGGCCTGTCTCCAGGTTTATTAGATAATGTAGCAATCCACTACAGTCCTCTTAAACATGTTGGATTTAGATTACAGATGAGTAAGTCCTGAATTTTAGTTGGTTCAGTCCTGAATTTCAGTTTTTAAAATTCTCCTTTAGGAAATGAGACACTCTCTGTTAAGTTCTACATAGTTTGATCATCTAGTTATTAAGAAAAAGCTATTTAAAAAAAAGATAAATTCTTGAGCAGTTTAATATGCTTAACAGCTTTATGCAACAGAGACAAGATTAAAGTCGTATGTGCTTGACAGCAGAGAGATTTATACTGAGTCACATATATTTCAATGAAAACCTATTAAAAACTCTTACAAGTCAGTTAAGTTAAATGCACATTAGCACAATCAGTTCCCTGAAGAAGTACCATGCCTTTAGTAACAATTCTACTCGACTGTTGCTGCCAAAGAGATACAGAAGCAGTTGTATCTCCAAGAGAGGTCAATGATAAAACTCCTGAGTACTTCAGTAACACTGGACTCAAGTACTTGGTAACTAAAAGATCACTCTGGTTATCAAGAGTTTCAAGGCTACAAAAGGGTCTGTTTGCCCTTTCTGCAAAAAAAGACAGCAAGTTCTGATTTCAGGAAACTGATTCTCTCCCTGCAAGTCTAACGTCAATTTATGCTGTTTTAAAGGCTTTTAATTTGTCTGATTGACTTAGTCTTAAGGAAACTAAAATACAGCATGGTTTGTTTTCTGCATATAGTCAAACAAAAGCAGGACTTTGTCAGAAATTAAACTAGCCCATGGTACCAAGTGCTTATATTTAAATATTTAAGATTAACAACAAAAGATAGCAGAAAAAAAATTATTTCTTAATATCCACAAAACTCCAGGTTCCACACTAAGTTAACTTTACTGTGTTAAAATGCAGGAGTAAAAGGAGAAAAGAGAAAAGCACCTCAGGTAATAATAAGGAAAAAAAATGCATACATTTCTACTTGATCCTTTGCTGTAGGAGATAAATCAGTCTCAGGAGTCAAAGAGCCTTCTAACTTTTTGTGAATCTTCTCCTCTGTTTTGGAAGAAAATTCCAAATGTTTAACAGAAAAATTCAAAAAGCCAGTGTATTTTATAACAGTATTTAACAAAAAACACCAGGATGTAAACCTGTAACAGTAGTAAAATTTCCACAGAACACTCTAAATAACACAAATAAATTCCAAGTTACCACCCAGATTTTCCCAGTTGTCTTGTTAAGACCTGCAAATTTGATGCAATACGACTGGCCAGCAGCTGCATGCAACCTCATGCCCTCCCTAGGAGACTTCTTACTGAATTTTCATTTGTTTCCTATCCAAATCCTTACCTCATTCTTCCATTGCTAGAGATACAAAACATACTTTAAAAATTCAACTATTTGACTACATATTTTTATGATTGGTCACATCTAACTTCTCATGGATTTCACTAAAAGGAAATATCCCTGCAGCAGCTGCAGTGCTTTGAATGGATGTAAAGGCATTCCTGCGTGAGAAGTGACTAAAGATTCTTATTCTTTATATTAAAACTTTTAAAATAAAAAAAAAATCTAAAATGCTGTGAGACATACTAGTTTTTTAATTTTTTTTTTTTTTAATAAATGCTCGACATCACCTTGGTTCAGGAAGAAACTGTCACATCACAGCACTACGAAATGCTAAGAGCTGACCAGTGATTACTGTTCAAAAACAGAAACAGGGAATGGAAACAGCTAAAATCATGCTTTAAGCAGGTAAATGTTTATCCCTTATTTACAGCTATTTATCCTGCATGATAAGCATATTCATTTTACTCTAAGTGTCCAAGGCTGCTGCTATGTGTCTGAACAAACACTTAAATGCAATGAACTTCCACTGGAGACACTACAACTTCACATTATGCTCCCTGCCCTAAGATTAACAACATAAAGTCCCCATTACCATTCCCCTAAAGCCCAGAAATTTTAAGTGCATCTCTCCGCGATGGCTACTTGGATGCTTTTCACAGGCACACTCAGTAGATAACTATCTCGAGGCAAGTCTACCCTCTGCAAATAGCAATACACAAAAGGAATAGAATCAAATCTACTTTATTTTCATTACTTTTGGTGGAGAGGGGAATGCTGCATTTGGGATGTTTACTAAAAAAGCAGACATAGTGGATACAAACAGTTACAGCTTTTCATGAGGAAAACTCCACTTGTGACTGCCTATTTCTTCAGCAAATAAAGCATACCAGTACAGAATTGCTTAAACTATTTGAATGAAATTACTCAAATGTATTTAAAATTGCATGGCCTGTACTAAAAGCTACCAAAACAACAGTCGAGTCCCCCACTCCCAAGTCTCAGAATGTTGCACAGTTGATAAATACAACACATGGCCCCCAAAGTTTGAACTTTTTTTTCCTCACCTTGCTTACTCTGAAGGTCTTTCAGTTTGGAGCAAAGCTCCTCCACTAATGTTTCAATCCCAGAGCTCTGCACAACAAAACCACAGAGGAGAAAAAAATAAAAAAGGGAACACAACTTACTAAAAAGTATAGTCATTTCATAGAAATATATCAACACAGTAAACATATCTTAGCAGAAATGTATTTTTCTGTTTGCATGGTAACTACAGAGTAAAGATGCACAAAAATTATTACTAGGTATAAATCTGTTCCTACAAATACATTAATTAGAGGTCAAAGTGATTCCTTGAAACACGAAGATACATTCACACAGAGGTTTCACACTACAAGTCACATTGTTGCACTATTGGATATCCAATGTTTTGCAAACACTGCGCTGTCACGTTCACTGCACTGTCACTGAGCATTTAGCCAGGAGTCTCAGGATAAAAGGTCAATCCCCCACTGAACACTAAGACGCATTTCAAAAAGCTAAGCACAATTTATACCTGTGGGAAAGGGACTGCTAAAAGGGTACAGAAAATCAGGCATGAGGATGGAAAGGAGAACAGTAGAAAGACACAGATGCCTAGATGGTGGAGAGAGAGAGGAAACGCTTCCACAACATCTTTATGCAGAACTCATCCCATAGTTTTGCCAGTTTACAATGCCCATGTATTTTTTCTTTTTAAACATTGTGCTGTTAGCTCAGGAGAGCAGAGGGGGGGAAAAGGCACCTTCTTCGTCTTCGCTATAAGCCTCAGTTCTCCTTTATTCCTCTACATAAATACTGAAATACTGAAAATAAGCACATAGACAAAACAGTCCAATATATTTATTACCCATCATTGAAAACCCTGTGCTATGGCAATGGAATAAAAGTTGAATTCCAGTAGGTGAAATACTAAACACCAACCTACAACCTGAAATGGCCATTCTTGTTGGAAGGAAAACTAGGTGAGGTGGGTACTGTGCACATATTTGTGTTCTCATTAATTCCACGCTCAGGAGTCATGCTTGGAGATTGCACTTCGCCCTTTCCATGACTGCAAACAGAGCTGCAATCACAGCCAAACACAACAATCCAAAACTGTGAGGAGGATACAAGAGACCCCCTGCACATCACCACACAGCCAAGAGTGGAAACGAGGGAGAACCAGGCACCTTCTTGTATCCTATGCAGTTTCCTCAATGTCAACTCCATCATCACTGGAACTCCAGTTGGAGAAACTTCGACAAACCCCCTAAAAAATTATCTCTCCTTCTGAATTTAACATGATCTTGCATACAGTTAAGGAACATGTATTCTCTCCAAAAGTAACACTGATCAAATATCCAGTTACAGAAATGCATTAAAAAAGAGTCCAATTTGCTGTGTCACCATGGTGGTATAAAGATCTACCTTTTCCAAGATCTAAGAGTTTCTCCTCTCTCCCAATTACTGGCCAGAAATTGCTGAGAAATGTGAATACGTGTTGCTGAAGCACAAGAAAACATTATGTAAAAGAGAATACTAATTTATATGGTGAAAGTAGCTTGTTTAATTCACTGTCAGAAACACACACTCGAAAAATCATACACTGGAGCAATTACTTATATGCTAGCTTCTAAACTTTAATTATTTGCAGCCAAGTGAGAAAGAAAGCAATTTTCTATTCCTAACTGCATTGCTGCACTGAAGTGCTAAATATAAACCTTTATGCCACATACTTAACTGAGGATGACTTAGCAATATCAAACTTTAGAAGGCATCTTGTACATCAGGAAATTAACCAATACAAATTAAATTGTTCAGAAAGAACCAAGCAGGACAGTAATATGGATGAAGCTATGTAGTTGTAATAATTTGTCACTTTATGCCTATATCATTCCTGACTCCCTCCTCCTCCCCCCAAAAGGTCAACAGAGGAGGAGCTGGCCTTGGTTTTCCTCAGCTCCCCGAACTGTCTAATCAAACAGACACCTGTAGCAAACACTCTAAAGAACAGATTCCCTTCCTTAAATTAATTATAACATCAAGTCGGAAAAAAATGCCCCAAACCAGGAACAATATGCTCACCATTACACCGAAGAAGTGAAAACTTTTGGAAACAAACACTTCATTTCCTCCTGCCCCATGAAACTAATACTCGAGTCAGCTGACACGGCACTCGCTGTCCTGCACGGCTCTGAAGGAGACAGTGCCTGCTTTAAAAGGGGGGGTGGGAACCCACTGTGCAGGACACTGAGTGTCTGCAGACCCCCTGCTCAAGTTCCTACTGCAGTATATAAAAACAAGCTGCAGACTTAATGCACCCAAATCCCACAGCAATTCTTTCATATATGACAGTGGTGTTCTAGGAAAACGAGATTTACTTGCTGTATTTTTTTACTGTGTAAGTTACTGCATTGTGGCTGTCACAACCCCACTGCCAGAAAGTAAGACATTCCAGGCACTGGGTTGTTTCAATAGGACACAATTAGTTAACAAAACTAGGTGATCTGCTTGAAGTACTTTGCTTACATTCAAATTTAAAGATAGTCCCCAAATAGTACAAATACTGGAGTACCTTAAAAACATTTTTCAATATGGAAGTCTCAGTGCCCAATTATGATTGTTTTTGTAATTCAATCACCAAAGGTTTAAATCTCACAACTGCCTGTCACAGCCTTCTATTAACCTGTCTCTCTCATTCAAACTACAGAGCAGCATGTCATTTACTTCATATTTTTCATTTTGCATAACAATATTTCCTGCACACCAAACACATTTCATTCTGTTCTACTCTTTTCAACATATTTCTCTTTCCTTTCCTTGTTTTAACGTACATCGAGTTCCACCAAAAGTTGTTCTTTTTGGCTTTTCATCAGCTGGCTGAAGCAAGGGAAGGATTACATAAAGGATAGGTGTTATGTTACTGGCATAGGAGAGACTGTGCTACCAGATAAATTAAGCTTCTGAACTCACCCAGCATGAACAAGAACAGTCAATGCTGGAGTTAAAGGACTCCAATAGCCAGTGTCTTCCTCACTGACCAACATGACTCTTTTCAGAGCCAAATTAATGCAGTTTTGCATACTGAAGAATGAGATTAAAAAAAAAAAAAAAGAATAAACAGCAAAGCTCACACAAATGTTCATTGGGTTTGAGGGTTTTTTTGGGTTAGGATTCAGTTTTTAACACTCAAGCACACAAAGAGATATATATATGTATATATATATATAATGTCAAATATTAAATCAAAGACCTTTGGAATATGCACTACTCTGGAAGTAGAGCACTCAGAGATGACAAGTGGTAACTCATTAGCCTAAAGCAATCCAACTGCTTTCGTATGTACATTCACACCTCTGTATGTGACAGAGCTGCAGAAAATGTTCCCAGAAGATATTAAATCTATAAGCACAGCTAGTTCTAAAATATTTCTATAAATTTAAAATATTCGGTTAAATTGTGAACCTTGGAAAAACCCAATATTATGTACACCAAATTAAAATCCCCTAAAAACTGTTGCCTCTGTTAACAGTGGGCATCAGCTTCTGTGTGCTGAGTTTTGAGTAAGAAGCTGTGAAACATTAGATCCTCTCCAGTTCCTGACACATCACTAATTCCTGTTGATATTCATCTCTGCTACCAGGTTAGTTCCAAAGGTGGGTGTCATACTTTCATCCAAAAAATGCCACGCAAATATATACTGTGTCCTGCAGATTTATATACATGTCATAGCCAAAAATTCTGGACAAAACAAAAGGGAAACAAAATTCTGATAGCCTGTGCTTAGAAGGAGATTCCCCCAACTGACGTGCCCTAAATATAGACACAGAAACTGAAAAATTCCATCAGATTGTGCAACTCAAAGGGCAATGTTGTTTCAGGGGGTTTTGTTTGGGTTTGAGGTTCTGTGGGGTTTGGTTTCTGCTTCTAGCCTAACATAAGTTAATAGCTTCCTCCAGAAGCTTTGAGCTGTGCAATGTAAATATTTACTAAGTATGTCTTGTCACTTCAAGTACCTAAGGTAAGGGGAAAGGTCCTTGCTCCTCTTTCAGCTTTTTTGGGGGGAAAAAAAAAAAAAGGCATGACACTTCTTTTTACTTGAACAATTAAGACAATTACTCATTTGCTTTTAGGGTTTTGAGAGCTTTCTAGCTTATACTTTCAAAACAAATCCTCATTTCCCTTTTCCAAACATACAGAATTGTTTAGGTTGGAAAGGACCTCTGGAGATCCAAACCCCTGCTGAAACAGAATAAACTAGAGCAGAATTCTGATGTTCCTTTCACAAAATACAAGTTCAAGCAGTCTAGAATTAAAGTAAAGCAATATATTAATGGGTTCAAATCATTCATTTCCCAGGCCATAGGACTCTCCAGAGGAGATGGTTCTCTGACCGTACCAGGACTGTTTTCTTGGCATGTGGCCTGTCACCAAGTGCAGGATTAGGTAGCTGTTCTATATGAATCAGCTGTTAAGCCACGTGAACTGAATAAGGCACAAAATGTGATTCACTGCAACCACACATCTATTTCCATATTTTGTAGGATGATGAGAACTAGATAAAAGTCTAGGTTTTCATTTTTTAACATTCTGACACAGTATAGTTCATCTGATTACAAGTACTCTCACAAGAGGTGCTCAAGAAAGACTAAAAAAGGACTAAAAAATCTCAGTCCGAGATCACCACTATGTGAATAGATGAATAAATAAATAAATCCACCAAAAGAGCAGCCTCCCTGGGGTGCTCAGTCCAGCTGGAGTTCAAAAGAAGAAAATCAGGTTGCAGTTTGCATGATGGGATTTTCCTCCATCATAACAAGGGGGATGGCACTAAGAAACACTTAAGAGTATATACTTGTAGAACCTTTTGGACCCTTTAGCAGTGAGAACACAATTAAATCTTTATCTTTTCACTTGAATACAGGATGGTTTACAACGAAGATGTTAAACCAGTCAGAAAAACAAATTCTATTTATTAACTTCTCTTTTGGGGCTCATGAATACTTGATGCAAGTAATCTTCAATAAATGTGTGACTTTAGAATATCTATTTCCAAGCAAACTGACTTACTATCACAAAAATCAAAGCAATCTCAAGAAATACAAGAGCAGTAGCTCTCCCACAAGGAAATAAAATTACTTGCTTGCAACTGTCTTAGTCCTGTCTTCTGTATTGAAGCAGCATTAGGAAAGCTAAGTTACATATCTAGCACATAACTAGGATCAGGCTCAGATTCTCAGAGCTCTAATTCAGCACTTAACACCTTCTAAGAGAGAGAGATAATAAATAGCACGTTATTTACTAATTCTAGATAAAAGAGATCAACTGCCAGCTCAAATTAACTTCAAATGAATATACTATCCCTAAATGTAGGTTACTAGAGCAGCTAATCTGATTTCTGTTATTTAAAACTTAATTCTGGTAGCTCCCTCCCATAGCAGGTTACAGTGAAATAAAAGTTATCCCCCCAAGAAATGCTAATTCCTCACTAGCAACTATTCTTCTTGATTATTATTCATTGCTTATAAACAAACATGCTGACTTCAAAGCCACAAAAGACTTACTATCCTTGTAAGCAATGTTGCTGTGAGATTTCACTTAATCAGAGTACTTCAGCTTGCAGATGCTGAAAAGTTCTTATTTGTATTATCAATGAAACAGGAGTAATTTTTAAAGTGTGTTCCCACCAATTATGCAAGAGCTCTTTTCTGCACCCGGTGAAATGCAGAAAGGACACTTGAGTTTTCCTCAGTAGGTATTCTGCCAGATTTGTTCAAGTTTGCTTGTGTGTCTGATAAAAATTCATAATAGACCCCAATTAAAAATTTTGGTGAAAATGATTGTTCTACATTTAGGATAATTATAATCTAATGACACTGCTGTGTGATGGAACCCAAGGCATTATTCAGGAGAGCTCTGTGACAGACTCCTCTGACGTTTTCATGGCCACGCTTGTGTAGCTGAAGGGCTGAGTTGCCTCCTCCCTCCACGAGGTGCATATGCCAACTTTCCTTCTGCCCCAGACTTAGCAGAGAAGCTGCTGCAAGGGGATCACTGCCTTGCCCTAGTTTGCTCCCCTTACCAATGGGAGTACATACACAGTGAAATAATTTTCAATCATACTGAACACATACTACTTTTAGCCTCCAAAACAGTCATCTATACTATGGGAAATACTTAAATAATGTTATGAACCAACTTTTGTGTAGACTAAGCTCCTACAAAGAACTTCTCCAGTTCAATAGACACATTTCCTGTACCAAGAAAACACAAACAAAAATTGGAATAATTAAAACTTTTGTCAACTTCCATTCAAGTTACTACTATAGTTGGTGAAGCGGCTTTCCTAATGTCACAAATCAGATATGTGGTATTATGAATGTCTGTTTAAATGCCAAAGTCATAAGGAAAGAGGAATTGATTTATTGTAATTAATTTATTCTGTGATGGTTACCCTGGCAAGACACTTCAATTTCCTATATGGTATCTGAAGTTATTTTTAAAATCCTTTCCTAAATAATGCTGTGTGTTCTAGAAACAGTTAGTATATCCCTTTCCAGAAGCCCAACTGGATACAACCCAAAAGAAAGATGATATTCACTGGTTTTGTGAAGTGTTTTGGCACTTCCTGGAAAATGACTGAACAATCATCCTCAGACATACACAAATACTACTGAGCTAGTCAGGATATAAGCTTCAAGAAGCATTATGGCTGTTTTGGAACCTTAACTTCATTTTTTTGCTTTACTAAATTCAAAGTTCTCAACATGCTCTTCACTTGATTTGTTAAGATGGCTTTCATGCAATTTGTTTTGTTCTTGTGCTGTTTGTATCTTTACATTAACACTCTTGTTCATGTCACTTCTGGTTAAGTTAAATCACTTAATAAACCACTTAATGTTTACTACCTGATTCCCTGGTAACCCAGTGTAGTGGTCATGTGTATTAGCTAATTAATACTGTCTTACATGAGAGAAGCAGGGAACAGCAGAAATAAAGCAGCGATTACAATGAATTCTAAATCATCTAGTTAATGTGGCATCCTACATAAAAAGAAAAGAAACAGTCCCAGCTCTACAGATTCCACAAGTCCTTTTTCCTCTCCTCCTGCACATCACTATTGCACAGTGCAAGGTAGATTGTGCAACAGCGCACACAGATGCCACAGCCTTTGGAGACCAAAATAGTTGGCCAGAGTAACCCAATAAAAGATATACTCAGATGTGGGACCATAATTAATTGATTCTTTAGGCCTGATTAGGAGATTATTTCTTCAAGTAAGGTTTATGTACAGAACTGAAGTAACTGTAGTAGGTGCCCCATCCCTGGAAGTGTTCAAAGCCACTCTGGATGGGACCCTGAGCAAATTGGTCTAGAGGAAGGTGTCCTTGCCATGGCAGGTGGTTGGAATGAGATTATCTTTAAGGCCCCTTCCAACCCAAACCATTCTAGGATTCTGCATTTTGAGTAAGAAAGATGACAAATGCTAAGAAAAATTCAAAAAAATCTTGTTTGAGCCACATATCAAGTTTGTGCAGAAAGCAAGGCACATTTGAGAATAAGACTGCCATGCAAAATTTATAAGAAAACTGTTCACTAGAGCCACATTTGCTCCTCTGTGTGCTCCCATCTGATAACACAAGTATCAGAAGTTATACTACCCCCTCATAATTCAAAGTAAGCAAAGCCAATGCTCTATTGCTGTAAGCACACACACACCTGATTACATTGAAAAGAAATTACTGTCATGAAGTTTCCCCAATTATGTTTCCAGGTTACTCCCAAGCAGTAATTTCTTAGAACAGTGGAATGGAAGGCACTGTTTGTTCTTGTCAAATATATCAGAGCAGTTCTCTTTCAAAATTCATTACAGAATCTATCAACCAAGACTAACTCACACTTTGTCATGTACATGGTTTCATGTAGCAGCAGATTTTGAGAGCTTGGTTAGTTCAGAAATGGACCGCATTGCCTGAAGCCCATTCCAACACGCCTTGGGAGATCAGCAGCATTAGACAGCAGGAATGTCTCAGGATGTGCTATGGAACAGCCTAGGTGAGGCGGCCACCAACACTCAAAGAAGGAAAGAGTTCCATCAGTGCAAAAAGTCAGATCCACAGGAAGCTGTACCCTTTGCTCCTTTTTAAACTGTCCCCATACATTTCAGCAGAAGGACGCAGCGACTGCTTTACCTGAAACTCTGGCACCATCCTGGGGTGCAGCCTCACTGTATCCCTGCAAGTGTTCAGTGAATTAACTGCATCCTCTAAGAATGCAACAGCACAGCTCAAGGCCTGCTCTCTCTACTGAGCAATGCCAAGTTTAGCAGAAAACTAGTCAGGTAAAGGCTAATTAAGCCTGTATTTATGACCAATGGACAGGTACATAAGTCATTTCAGTATTATTACTAGGAAATACACCTACTGAGAAGTCTTACACGTATCAGTTTAAACAAATAACCTCTAACTCCAATCTTGCTCACAGTATCCACCTTGCAAAAAACAACAGAGGTGAATTTCTGAACTCTTACTTTTTTACTACATTTATTAGTCTTAAAGGCACTGCTTTCTGTCTTGCTCATGACAAGTTTCATTATTTGGATCCAAAATAATTAAAACTTTCAGACTTAGGCTTAAAGAAAAAAAAACAAAACAAAAAAACCATCTCAAACACAGACAAACTGAACTCAGGTGTACCAGACAGTAATTTAAAAAACCACCACCACCACCACCAAGACTAACCAAAAAAGTTATTTAATATTGACAGATCAAGTGGTTTTACTTAAAATTTGAGGCAGTAACCTCAGGATAAAATTTCTCAAAGGACTTTTATTTGAGTATTTCCCACTCCTAAGCATTTATTTTTTTTTTTACCCAACATTTCCTTAGAATGGATATCCCTCCTTTAGCAGTTAATTGCAAAGCAACATTTTAAAATTTCTTCTACGTTTCAGCAGGATAAAAATTAAGATAAAATTCTCTACTCAAGGTCAATATTAATAAGCTTTTCAAAAACTGAGCAATTCTTCAGCACGTATCTAAACTGCTATTTTTACTCCATTCAAGTGTTTCAGAAAAAATAAACTTTAGAACTGCAGTAAGAATAGCAATTGATTGCTACATTAAAGTACTTGTCTTAGAAGTTCTTCTCACCACCATTCTGTCTTCATTTTCTGGCAAGTTGCAATGTACTTACAATTCTCCTGCTGCTGACTGCATCAAGAGCATCTGCAGCCGAGGATTCATTCATACGAATAAAGACAATTTGAGACACCAAAATGCTTGTCACATAAAAAACACTGTCCTCAGAATATACATCCATCCATTAGCAACTTAAATTCTTACATATGCCAAATAGTGTCTGTCAAAGTCTGGCCTCCTCTCACAAAAGCACTTAGTCCACAACATGCTTTGCCATTGCAAGACACAGTGAGGCACAGCAGCTTCTCTGACTTGTCACATTAAATGATTTAGGAAATGTTTTAGAAATAAACACCAACCTGCGACTTCTGGAAGTCAAATGTTTGTTTCCTGCAGCATAAAATTACAACAAGAACATTGGATTTCTGTCTCAGATAGTGTTTTACAGCATTACCTCTTTTTTGTAAGAGGAAGAACTGAATTCAAGCAAAACTAAGCTACCAAACACAGTACATCCTAAGAACGAATACTGTGTAAATGAAAAACCACAAGGCAAGATTTCAAAATATTTGTTTCAACCATTAAATGAAAGTCTGATAGAACAGTGCTTACTGCTATCAAGCCAATTTTCATCTAATCTATTCTATGACTTCCTCTCCCCATCAAGCATCTTTCTGAAGCAATCACCCAATTTTAAGGCCTTTGATTACTGGTATGGAGAGGGAGACAGACTGTCTGCAATTTCTCAACACATTACTGCTTTAAATAATTAAATGCAAACCCCAAAATTACATTACCCAGATCCCTGTAATTTCCTATGAGAGTTAGAAAAGTTATTATTGACCCTCATTACCTTTTCATCCTCTGCTTACTTTTCCTTCTAAAACATCAGGCTGCAAAATCCTAAAGTCTTAATTGAATTGTCTCCCTATTTTGGCTTTTTTGTGTTTGTTTGTGTGTATATATACTCTGTCTACAGACACACAGGGTAAACACTTAAATAAAATTTTATTTAAATATGTTTAAGTTGAAATACATGAAGACCTTTCTCAATTACTCGCAATAATGGGTCTAGCTCAATCTTGCTTGCTTTTCTCCAATGCTAAGGTTGAAAAAAGAGCAAGTGTTTCATACCCATGTGAGCATATTGGTATTTCCATATCTACCTACTCTGAAAAAAAAGGATCACAGAAGGATAGCAAAACTATAAGCAAGTTCCAGGACTGCCCATGTGGACTATGACCAGACCTCTTGCAAAAAGAGAATGCCCTAATGAACATCTACCTAATTTGACAACACAAAAAATCTCTACAGGCAAACATTTTCAGATGATTTGGAAAACTACTTTAAAAAATTCAAGTGGCACTGGGAAAAAAGTATTTTTCCAACAACTTTTATAAATACTCCTCACACACCACTAATTAACAATTTCAACTACAGTTCACACTGTATTTTATCTTTTTGTAGAGACAAAATCATGAACATTGCATGGGGTGGCTTGAATGCCTCAACAGAAATAGTATTTTAACATTATGTTTCACAGTCCAAAATGTACTGATTATTCTCACCAGATCAGTACACAAACTTAAATACAAAAACGTGACAGCAAATGTGTTTGAAAAAGTAAAAATAAAAGATACCTTACAAACTACTTAAAGTATCACTAGTATCAAAGCAACATCACCCTTTCCCCCAAGTCTAGGGGAAAAAATAAAAAAAGTCTGTACTTCTCTCATGAAATGCATGTGTTAAACTACCTACAGAACAGCTTTAAGTAACAACTATTTTTTTAAAGGTTTAAAGGTTCAATTCTGTGTTTGAAAATAATTAAAAAATTATGACCTACAAGTTTATAAATGACAACAAATATGCAAGCTTAATTGTCTGAACATGCAACAGAAGTCAAAATAGCTCTGCAATAACACAAGTCTACTGGCTGCAGATTATAGGTTAATGCTGAACACTAAAAATCTGATAAAGTGACAAGAGTCAAAGATGGAAGTTACTTGTTAAACCTTTCAGATCACGCATCTTTCTATCCTTTCAAAAGTCTAGCTGAATGTGCTTTTTTCCCTTTTTCTCCTGTTTTAGGTTATCAATAAATTCACCTCCTTACTTTTTCTCTGCAACTAAATTTCTCTATGTAATATAAATTTAGCTTTAAGTGATGCTCCTTGGTTTCCAGCTATGGGGAGATGCATAGTAATTTCTAAAGCTAAAAATCAATCAGCAGTATCCCTGTGGTCTCCATATGAGACCTACTTTTTGTTGTTCATAAAATGAGTACATAAAGACAGTCATATCCTCAAGAAAGACATTACTTCTTGCAATTATTTCTTCTTATTTGCTTCATATTTAAATTAACTTTTACGGTAGTGAGAGTTCTTACCTCAGTATTTTGGAACTATGACAGCAGAGCAAATTACCAACAAAATTATACTTTGCATCACTTTGTTAGGACAATAAGTAATGGGAAAATAGGAGTTCAGAAATCTCCCAATTAGTCAATTAGGAATTTAGCAACTGAACAAATACTCAAGTAGCTTTACAAGCAGTAAGCCAGTACAGGACACCAATACTGCTGAAGGTGGTGGGAATAACCAAAACATCCCCACTTCCTTGATTATTCTTGGCCACACACATTCCACAGCCTTGCTGGCACAAGTGTCTGTGCCACAAATCCAACCAGGAAACCTCTCTGGGTTAACACCTCCTCCACCCCAACCAGGTTAATCTCAGGAAACTGATTCATTTTTCCAATCCAGCTCTCCATATAACCTCCCAAAGGCTTGCGCAAGCACAAAGTATGACCAGGAAGGTGTATGGAGCAATAGTGCAAAGAGGCTGCATAGGTGGGGTAGTTTCCTCCTACAGTAGGGACAGATCAGAGTATTTGTAGTTCTGCAAACTAAAACACAGATATTCTCATTTTTGCTGTCTGAAAAATCTCCCTGGAAAGCTTTTTTTGACCTGTGCTACAGATTAATTTTATTTTTTAACATTTCCTTCAGCAGTCCTATGTCCACTTTTCCATTCAGTACATGGTTATCTGCTGCCTCTGTCATCTTCCTTCAACCTGTTGCCTTCACCTCTTCTCACCCTCCCCAGTCATTGCACTTCAACTCCACTTCCACTCACTCCTGTAATCTGGGAAGTGAACATTTGCTGCTATACATGGTGTTTTACTTAGCAATTCTGGATTACACATGGAGCACGCACAAAGCAAGATGGCTTTCTGCCCACATATTCCAGTCCTTTCTAGTCACACACAACATAAGTCAATTTAGAATTTCAGGAATTATCTTTATGCAAAGCTCTGTAGTAATTTCAACACAAACTGGTGCATTGCAACAGTCCCTGACAAGAATAAGCAAGGGTTTACAGAAAGGAAAGCATGACACTGCATAGTACAGAAACTTTGGTGAAGTAATACTGCCATATCCAGGTTTTGTAATTTCCTAAAGAAAAATAAAGAATTCTTGGAGAACTCTTGGTGAACTTGCATTTTAAGAAGGCACAAATTGTCAGTTAAGCATAACAAGCTACATACATCTAAAACAAAGGAAGACATAAAGCCTTAAGAATCTATTAAATAGTGCAAACTTACTTCATCAGAAGCAGAGCGAAGACACTGGACAGCAGCCTGTTTTTTCATTTCCTCTAGTGTTAGATCAGAGCACTTCTTCTTACTCTTTCCCCATTTCTTGTAAGCTCCCTTTTCCCAGCCCAGGAAGATGTCATTCTCCTAAAATCAAAATTAAAAATCACATTATTTAAAATAATTAATATCTCAGAACTATAGCAGAACAGGACTACAAATAACATACTGTTCTAAATAAAGCCAACCCCTTTCTATCTGCTAAAAGCTACTTTTTGCCCAATTAAAGATTAGTTTGATTACATAAAACTTGCACTTACTATTCAGAAAAGCACATGTACTTTTCACAGGACATGGAGGCTACTCACACTTCACTGCAATATTTTCCAGTTGCAAAGCATATTCGTAAAGGTAATTTTATGGCCAACTTATGGTTGAATGTATTACTGTAATTTACACAAAATATGTTACAGAGTTCCACTGAGCTCTGAAATAATAAGGATGAAAAGCAACTAGTTCAGAGTCAAGATCAAACTTAAGAGAAAGTTAACCAAGCCAAAAGGGCAAAATGCAATGTTAGATCCCAAAGCCTTCAGCTCAGTCTCACAATGAATGTTGTTATGGCCAGAGAAAGCAGTGCCTATCATAAAATAACCCTGGACCACTCTCAGAAGAAAATTCAGACACTGAGGAGGGGGGAGGAGTGGGTACGGTTGGCTTCTCACACATGTAAGAACAATGAACTCAAAGCAGAATTCTGTTGTATTATATGCAATCATCTGAAGATATGTAGCATTCATTTTATACGGCTTCTTAGAATTTACACAATTTATTATCAGACTTGCTTATCCTTCACTTTCTGTTCACATATATTTACATGCTTTCCTGTATTCATCTCATCAAAGAAATATTTTTGGCTACCAGGAAAATCATCATTTAACATCTTATGTGATGGATGCTCATCTAAATCATCTTCTTCAGAGAGATCTGCAAACACCTGATGCTTTTCAGCCTACCCGGTTCAACCCTTTCAAAATATCTGCTACTGCTTCTAAAGCAATTCATGCTAAGGCCCACTCTCATTTAAAAGAGCTTCCAATTCCCGGTGGTTTCAATGCAAAATAAAAAAAAGTTGTCAGTGAAACTAATTGAAAAACCAAGTTGAAACTAATTGTCTCTTTGGAATCAAGGAAAAAGATGGGGGGAAAAGGGATTAGAGAAAGACCAATCATCTTCACAAGCAGCCACTGAAGGGCTGCTACTTGTGACTTCACGTGACAGAGTCCTCCATGAAGGAGTAGAGCAATTTGTTGAATTTACTTTTTCAAGTCTTATTTGAGCGCCAAAACTGGAGAATTGCATTTGGTGCTCAAAGAACAAAAAGCAACCAGTCACTCTGTTTTTCCTTATACTTGTGCAAGGTGCCAGTGATTCATTTAAAACAAGAAATTTCAACAGGCTACTGTTCTGTTACTAGAAAGACTAACAGAAAGAAATAATTAAAAAAAAATTTAAGAAAAACAAAATTATCAGGAAATAGGTTCAATACACTTCATTTTTAAAAAACAAATGTGTAAGTCTTTTCCAAAATTGTAGTTTATCTATGAAGCACACTCTTAACTCTTCCCAATACTCATGTGAAAGCAAACAAACTGATGAGAACCACCTATCCCCCACCAGCTCCCAAAGCTTGTCCAGTTCATCCAAATAAGCACAACTGCAAAGGAAAAAATACCGACCTTTATAGTACTACTCAAAATGAAAATCCAGGCAAACCAGCAAATGTGTGCAAATAATTTATTCTGGTTTTAAGCAGAAAGTTCATTAAGACAACACCAACAGCAGGAAACATTTCCAAAATGCTATATATTTAACTACTTTGCTTTCTCTCTGCCAACAAAGCTTTCTTTGTATTGGCACATTGGAGCTCCCCTCTGCAGAGCAGCTTTACCGGCTGTCTGTCAGCAGAGCAGCAAGAACCTTCATGCTTAGAGAAATTTATGTCATACATCCCAGAGAGTGAGGTTGTACACCTGTGCAACAGAGCAGAATTCTGCTTTTATGATGACTAAATGGACTAAATGGGGGGGAGGGGGGGAAAGGAGAAAGACAATCCAGTAGTTTCAAATAGTTGAAATTAACCTCTTGACTTTTTCCCCCCTTCTTTTTCTCCCCTTTCTTTGTCTCCAGTGGTCAGGAGCCCATCAGTAGGTTTACTCCTAAGACTGGAAAGTGTTAAGTCCATGACAAACAGGCAAGAAAGCAATTCAACAAAACATTTGGTATGCATGAAAGCAAGTAAACTAGTTCCTCACATGGAAAGAATCACTAAGGAATTCTGCTCTCTTCACCTCCTATATGCCTTCATTTACCTTGTTTCCTAACAGAACTAAAGATCATAAGATAATGCCCATTTTAATGCAAGAGCTTTACCACAACTCTGAATTTTCACAATTCTGTTTGGTGGTCACTGAATGTTTCACAAAAGCAATGCTACTCTA
This sequence comes from Anabacerthia variegaticeps, assembly GCA_035583185.1. Taxonomy (NCBI): domain Eukaryota; kingdom Metazoa; phylum Chordata; class Aves; order Passeriformes; family Furnariidae; genus Anabacerthia; species Anabacerthia variegaticeps. Next base: position 61,841,630 of record JAWWEW010000131.1, on the reverse strand, counting down.
AAATCACAGATTTAAAGAGTGTGCATACACACAAAAGGAAAACTAAAATTTGGCTTACAAAATTCTAACATTTAAGCCAGACTACCTCTACCTTAACTCTTAAGGGACAATCACCCAATATTAATATCAACTGAAAGTCAATGCCATCTGGATATTGAAAAAAATCAAATTTTTGAGTGTTTCATTCAATCCTAAATTAAGATAAAGGCACAAATTTTAGAAAGACATTTTGAAATTGTTTATCCTATTCAACTGTGCAAAAGCAGCAATTCCACCAGTTCCCTCCACACTACTGAGAAACTGGAGATGCAAAAGAAAAGCAAGTTTGGTAGCGATTCTGCTTTCATTTTCTGCAAAGAGAAATAGCTACTCTAAGCTAATAGCTGTCTCTAAGAAAAAAACATGCTCTCTTGTGGTAAGACTGGAATAAAGTCATTATGAAGCTCATAGTCCACATCAATGGCAACATTAGAGAAGGAAACATAACCAAAGACTCTGTGAACTACAGGCCAGACAGTCTCACCTTTGTGCCTGGCAAGATCATGGAGCAGACCCTCCTGGAAACTGCACTAAGACACATGGAAAATAAGGAGGTGATTGGTGACAGCCAAGAGCAGATCATGCCTGAAAAATGTGGGTTCTATGACAGGGTTACAGCATGGAAGGCTAAGGGAAGCGCAAATGACAGCATCTACCTGAACTTGTGCACAGCCTGTGATAGTGTCCCACATAACATCCTTGTCTCTAAACTGGAAAGACATGGATTTGACAGATGGACCACTCAGTGGATAAGGAACTGGCTGGACAGTCACACTCAAAAAGCTGCAGTCAATGGCTTGACATCCAAGTGGGGAACAGTGGCAGGTGGCATTGCTCTGGGTCTGTACTGGTACCCGTGCTGTTGAACACCCTTGTTGGTGACGTGGACAGTGGAATTGAGTACTCCCTCAGCAAGTTCGCAACAACACCAACCTGTGTGGAATAGTCAACACGCTGGAGGGAAGGGATGCCATGCAAAGGGAGCCTGACAGGCTTGGGAGGTGGGCCTGTGCAAACCTCATGAAGTTCAACAAGGCCATGGGAAGGGCAATGCCAAGCACAAGTGCAGGCTGGGCAGAGAATGAATATGGAGCAGCACCAAGGAAGAGGACTCAGGGGTGTTGGCTGACGAGAAGGTCAATGTGAGCCAGCAATGTGATCTCACTGTACCAAAAACTGATTGTGTCTTAGGCTGCATCAAAAGCAGCATGGGCAGCAGGTCAAGGGAGATGATTCTGCCCCTCTGCTCCACTCTCGTAAGATCCCACCTGGAGTAATGTGTCCAGCTCTAGGGCCCCCAACACGAAAAGGACACAAACCCATAGAAGTGAGTCCAGAGGAGAGGCCACAAGAGGGCTGGAGAACCTCTCCTACGCAGGCAGGCTGAGAGAGTTGGGGTTGTTCAGCCTGGAGAAGGCTCCAGGGGGACCTTACAGCACCTTCCAGTACATAAAAGAGCCTACAGGGAGAGCTGGAGAGGGACTTTTGACAAGAGCATGCAGTCACAGGATGAGGGGGAATGGCATTAAGGGAACGAGGGTAGGTTTAGATTAAACATTAGAAAGAAGTTCTTTACCCTGAGGGTTGTGAGGCACTGGAAAGGTTGTGCAGAAAAGCTGTGGATGCCCCACTCCTGAAAGTGTTGCTCTGAGCAACCTGGTGTAGTGGAAGGCGTCCCTGCCCATGGTGGGGGGTTGGAACTAGATCTTTAAGGTCCCTTCTAAACCAAACCAGTCAATGCTTTCATGACAAATTATATAAAAAATGGAATAAAGTTTTCACTGCCCCTAGGAGGACGTCACAATTGAGAATCTGTGGAAAACTGCAACAGATCGTAAGCGTATTTCACCTTTAAGATTATTCAACAAGCAGAACATATAAATATGTTCAGTGGAAAAATGCTTCTGCTAAAATAAGATTCAGGAAAACTTCTCACAGATTCCTTAAAGCCACAGGGATGGATACCTTTTCCTCATGAAATTCATTATAATTATTGAAAAAGGTCTGATGGGACAGAATCAGCTTAGACATTCCTTGCAGGCTGCCTCAAATTGTGACAAAGGTAATAATACATAGGCAAGACATTTCAGAAGAAAACACAGGAATTCAGCTTATATTCCCGAAAGGAAACGCAACAAGAAGTTCAGCAGACAATAAGCTGGTTCTTCAGAGAGCCACACAAGTTTTCCCCACAACAAAAACCATACTACCACAGAATAGAGAGGACTGGGAAACATTCTTTAATGTTAGATAATTACTCCAAATCCAGGCATTACCAGGAAAATAAGTCATCTTAGACTTCTAGTGAAAAGCCAGGGAACCATCTAGCCACTACAGCCACCTCTTTCCCAGCTGTTGCAACTGAACCTTTACAATCCTGTGCAGCTGGACTGTAACAGAACAGCTGATAATACATCAGAACACAACATGCACCACTGTGACATCAAGGTCATCAGGGCATTTGTGACTGATGGCAGGCAGGGAAGAACTCTGCCTATCAAAATTAATCAACCTAAGGATAAAATCCTGTAATATGAGTTTCTGTCATTTATAAACTCTTGCTTATAAGCCTACCAACTTGAAAGGGCAGTCTATGTAATATTCACTAATTAGAAGTAACTCTAGGCTAAAACTAAGCAGAAGAAATTTGTCACACCCACTCCCAAGATTGAGAGAACATGCAAATGCTGCATCTGTTGAAATCTTATGTTTGTTGAGCAGGCTGTCTTTAGACTTTTCCCATTAAAGTAAAATCAGAAAAGGAGAAAATTCAGCAAGGCTACAGCTACAGCTATAAAGACATCATTTTACTTACAGCTCTGACCTACATGGCAGAAAAGAAAGCCAAGAACTCACCAGAAACTGCCACTACCGAGTCAAGGTGTCTGAAAGGGACAAGTTATGACTGGAGAAGTTATTTCATAGCATTTATGGTGGCGCTCTTTGATTTAGAAATAAAGTTGTGTGGCAAGCATCACAAACCACTGTAACCACCTTATTTATAGAATATATAGGCAGTGTACATCTATGCTTGGAGAAATGTGGCAAGTGAACTGCCACACAATGGTCTATACACCATGAACACTAAGAAGGTTCTCAGCAAGCCCCAGAATCCCAAACAGTACAATTGTATCAGCACAAACATGGCTGCAAATAAACTCTGACTGTTGGGAGGACTCACCAGCGTGGCACTTGAGCTTGTATCTCTGCTTTGTATTATGTAAGCCTTTGTGAGAATATATTAGTAGTCACAGCTTAGCAATAAAAAAGGAAGGAGCAGTTCAACATGATCACTCACACCCATATGAATGCAGAAGAGAGCTTGAAAATAAAAGTTTCTCAGATAACCACAGTCCTTGAGAACAAACATGTTTCTTCTGCACTAACAGGTAAGTTGAAGCTGACTACCCTGAAACCTGTACGGTTTGAGCAAATACAATGTCCTGGGAGCCCAGTGCTGAGCTCCAACCCCTGCCACTGCAATTCCCACCCCTAAAACGGGATAAAGAATACAAATGCATAGTCCATGCCACTCCAAACCTGTCCCTGACCTATCTAAAGATCACCAGAGAAATACAAAACAGATCAGTTACTGCCTAATTAGCAAATCAAATGTCAACTAAAAATTAATAAATAAGTTTTCTGAGGCACATGCTTTTACAGAAAAGCCCTTTCAGTCATCTTCACTGCTTAACTGAAGAGGAATATGCATCTGCCCAATTTTTGTTACAAAATACTGCACACAAAAAAATTAATTCCCAAAGTTTCAATTACATAGTTCCCAGCTATAGTTCCCCCCTGCCTGGAAAGGGATGCAGGACCACAGCTAAGTTTTCCTCTATGAATTTTTAAACTTAGTTGCTTAAGCTTTTAGAAAAAGAGTTTAACTTTTGTATTAATAAGTAAGCTTTATGGGCAAAATCATTTCAGAACAGAGTACTATTTCCTAAGAGTGATAAATTGTTCCTTTCTTCAGTTTACGTGTTTATGTATGAGAAAAAGAGGTGGCTTATTCCCAATGCTGAAAACATACACATTTGAGTAATCTGAGCACTTCAAATTAATCATATAAAAAACTACAGGCAGAAACCTTGGTCTCACAGTTCCCCTTCCCACTGAGCTATTCTTTTCTTCATAAACAAATTTCCACAAATAGAATTTCACATGCTTAGTTCAGGTAATGATCAAAAATCTGTGGTCAGAAAACTTTAAAATATTGTTCCTATGGGACTGTTGTACAGCTTCATAAGCAGTAACACAAACTAAACTGAAAACACTTTGCATTCAAGGAATTTATTTCAACATGTTGCTGGTGCACTTTGAAATTTACTGATGCTTGTGTGCAGCAGTCACACAGCACTTCCCCCTGCAACTGAACCCACTCTACATACTGTAATGAGTTAAGAAAAATTGTGTTTGAATGACCCAAAGCTGTTTCTTCAGGATGATAAAAGAACACTGTCATCACACTAGAAGCAGCACTGTCCTTTTGTCTTAAACAGGCATACAAACCAGACTTAACATTTCATACAGGGTTAGTGTAGCACAGAGGAACAAACCCTCATTTCTCCTCCTATCTCTAAGTGACGGACGAGATTTTCACTTCGAAATGCACACATCCTCTTCCCTCAAAAACACACATGTGAAAAACAAGTATTTTTTTACTAGCACTTAAATCCAGACATCAGGTCCCTCTACTGGGTTAATATGGGATGGCAGGAGAACACACATGCCACAGTTGATGGGATCTGGGAACCTACAAGTGCGTCACAAGTGTGGTCACCGAAGTGTCCTGTGTCATCAGCACATGCCAGCCAAATGCAGAACAAAGGCTGGTAATATCCCCATCCCAGGTGGGAAGGACAGGCCAAAAGCACTCATGGAGCTAAAACAACAGGGTAAAACCTTAAAATATACCACACATGGGCTGAGGGCTCTCTTCTGCTGCTCTCTTACTCTCTTAAGAAATAAAACTACATTTTGGATTATAAATACATAAGTGCTAGTGATGAGAAAGCAAGAATAAAAGCTATGAGCAGAGAGTCAGCAGAAGCGTAGCTGTCATTCTGAAGACTTTTATGCCTCCATGTAAAAGAACGGAGTAGTTCCTGAATGGAACCACTTCCAACCAGTCTACAAATAACTGCTCTTCCAGAATAAAAGCCTCCCTGTTAAAAATTGAAAAATTCAGAGCAAAAATCTAATCCTGATCATAGATTAACATGGTTTGAAGTACAACAGCTACTTAATTCTGAGTTTGGAAAATACTATCATTTTTAAAAAAATTTTTTTTAGGATTTTTACTTTTGAGGGTCAGAAAAAAAAATGTGAACTTCCAGAAATGAGTTGCAAGAAGTAGATCAAAAGAAACAGAAGACACTTGATATGGAAAGTATGCATAACAAAAGCATTGAGACCTTTCTGCTGCATGACCAAAGGCTTACAAACAATGCCTTTATCTCGGAGAGTCTCTAGCTGTTCGGTTTGGGTTTTTTTTAAATAAAGACTGTATCCCTTCAAGAGGGAGAACAGTCTGCAGGCACAAGTTGACAGGTCTATTCAAAACCAGCTAGGCTTACGAATAGTATATGAAAGATACAACACTGATTTTAATACTGTACAAATAAAATTCATTGAAATAATGTTTCACACAAAATATATTTTAAGGCGATGCCTTCTGCTTCACACATATTACACTATCTTAATGTAATATTTACTGTATCACAGGCTGGTTTGAGAACACATCCATCTCCACATATACTTTTAATTAGCATTTTAATGACAATCAGAAATCCTAAAGGCACCTAGTTGGTTTACCACTAAGAAACTAAGAGTAAGGTATTCTGATTAAAAAATCAATCCTGTGTGAAGTCAAAAGGTTGTCTATCAATGTTCAGATCTCGGCCAACAGCAATTCTCTGGGTCCCCAAAAGCTAAAAATCTGTCAGGAATTTCATTATTTTCTCCTTAACTTATCCTTTATTCCAAAGTAACAAAATTTAGTAATAAAATGCAAATGATGAAACCATACATACTTAACAGAAACATTACGCACTTTACTTAAACAGCCTGTAAATCCATACCAATTTTATGAGATTTTCCTAAATCGACCAAAAACAACTAAAAGGTCATCTACCTCAAAAAAAAACCCAAAATAAAACCAGTGGTTTCCAAACATTTTGAACAGACACCTCAAATCTTAAAAAAGGCCTCAAATCTTAAAAAAGCAATAAAAACAAAAAAAAAACCACTAACACACCCAAATATGTTATATACCTGCAGACATCAAATATATGTGTTAGAAGTTTGTAAGGAAGCAACATCTACAAAACTACAACTGAAGTCTTTACTTGTCTTCTGATATGACAAACCTAAACTAACTACCTGCAAAAACCCCCAAACTATTTCTATGAACTGTATCACAGAAATCAAGGAAAATGTGCAAACCCAAATCATACTGTCTTTGTATTCTCCACTCCATCTGCCAACACTGGGGGAAAAAAATTCCAAAGAGCCTCCTCCTTCCATCCTCTTAAACTCTCCCACCAGCAATATCATTGCTGCCAAAAAAAAAAAAAAAGGAGGGGAGAGGGAAATTAAAAACAAAAGGGAAAAACAGTGCACACTAAGAAGGAAGGACTGCTTAAGAACTTTTACATTTTAAGCTTTTAGACTCATTTCCAAAAGGAGTAAGTCTGGCTTGAAAAAGAACTGTGCTCTAGATGCCAATGATAACTAAGGTACCTTGAGTATTTCGGTATTTAAAACTAAGCAAAACAAAGAGCAAATTCAAAACTAATTGGGTTTGGATATAACAAACATTGAAAGTGTGTATATTTAGAGGATGTTACAGTAATTTTTCGTAGGTATGTATAACATATGTACAACTATCACAGTCCTAAAGATCTTGGTACTGTAGTGCAATTTACCACAAACAAGTTTCCTTTCTTGGAAGCTCTCTAGTCCTTTGAGACATAGCTGGGCAAAGCATACTTGCTTATAAATTTTCCCAATATTTTAATAAATATTTCAGTTTAAGCCTATGAGTCACAATAAAACTGCAAGCATCCCAGCAGAATTTGGTTGCAAGGTGTTAGGGTTTTACTTTCACCTATGTTTTCTATACTTGCAAAAACTCTGGAAATTCATGACTTACGGATCTAACATTTTGTGATACTGAGCCTGAATCCATGTAATGACTCCCAAAGCAGACCATTCTAACTGGGCAAGGCATAGAATTAACACTACTAATAAAGCCAAACAAAACACAAACAAACAAGCAAAAAAGGCTCAAAAAAAACCCCAGACTCACACACACACAAAAATTTAAAAAAAGGAAGAAGAAACAACACAACCCTTCTCCCCTCTCCTTCATCTTCTACCCACACATCAAACTGGCTCGCTGTATGGAGACAGATAATATTGGAGGGAGCCACAGAAGTCTGCATCAGAATCAAGACCAAAACCCACGTAGTAAACATTACTAACAAACCAGAAGGGAACACCCTACTTATTCTCAAAAATAACCCTGAAGACCGAGTCAATCAAGGCTCTCATATTCTTTTGAAATTCTTATTTTAAATGAAAACAGAAGCGACTAATAACACAACAACACTGATACCTTAAATAGCTGGGTATGCCCAGTAAAGTTAGGAATGGTTTTTTCACTTTTTTTTTTGTATTAAATCTTTTTGTACTTACCTGACAGAACCTCAATCCAGGAGCAGAGTTCCATTTTCCTGCTACAGTTGATGACACCAGAACACTATAAAGAAAGAACTGAAGGAGGCTCCCTGAAGCAATTAAAACAGTGCTAATGATGTCATCAACATTCTGAGCTGGAAAGATTGTAAGGACTTTCTTAACTTCAGCTTGCAACGTATCTAATGAAGATGACAGAATCCATAAGACTTCTAAATCTGCCCTCTTCATCACTTGCACCCCCAAAGAAAGTAAATTGCAATGGACTGTTCATGTATGTAATTGCATTGTGCGAGCACACATTCCTTATAACCTGCTCAAAATAGAAATTCCTGCTGTATTTTGAGGAAAAAAGGATGGCTACTCACTCCCCACAAAAACAGAGCCCTCAAAGCAAAGATTCATAGAATCATAGAACAGCCCAGACTGAAAGAGACCTCAGAAAATCATGTGGTCTGCCCTTTCAAGGGAAACAGCCTAGACAAGACTGTCTAGCACCCTGACCCACTGTGCCTTAAAAACCTCCAGCAATGGGGACTCTATCATATCCCTGAGGCTGTTCCAGCAAATGATCATTCTTGCTATAAAAAAACACAAGAAAAAGAAAAAAATAGATGAAACTGCACCCAGTGCAACCTGTACCCATTGCCCCTTGTCTTCTCCATGTGACTCCATGTGAAAAGTGTCCCTCTTTGTAGCTGTCCTCTGAGCTGGAGAGAAATCATTGCAATAAGTACACTACTGAAAGCAGTTCTTTTCCTGGAAATTTTGTCATCTTTCTCAAGAATTAAAGAAACTGTATGGGAGAAAAAAAATACTGAGCTTCCAAGAACCAACTCTTCAGTGAGAATTAATCTGAGTTAAAGAAGCTCAGCAACTCTAAATACTTTACTCCTAAATCATTTCCCTTTTTGGTATTTAATTGCTGCTCTCTTCCCTGGTTTCTATTTGTAAACAACACTAGTATTTGTTTTTCCCCCTTGTCCTAAACTTGTACTCATCATCAAAATTGGATTGAAAATGTTTATCCATCAACAAGTTTCAGAGTACAGATTTTCTTGTTTCTGAATGACTTAACTAAACCAGAACTAATTTTAAAATGGCAGATCATACAAAGAACCAGCAGGCAATAAGTAAAATTCAAATAAATTTAAAACTAAATAATAAAATAAGCAACAAAAGAAGTATGTGTGTTTTAAGATTTCCTCATGAGAAAGCATACTTGCAGGCTTTAAAGACCAATATATTTGAGAAAGCAATTAGGGAGCAGTATGTTTCACAACAGATGCCTCCAACCATTGCAGAATATCATCCCAAAACTAAACTGATACTAGGTCTCAAACCTTAGAAAACGGTTATTTGAAGTAGAACGACGAAATGCAGTAAAAGTATGTCATAAACAGGATCAGACTGGAGGAGACAGAAAAGAAAGTCCCAGGTTCAAAGCTCCATGTCATTCAGAAGACCACAGCACCCCTCAGCGACACAGGTTTTGGCTACCCTATCAGCATGGGCTATTCTTCTCCCTTTGGCTCATTAGGTTCAGATAATCAACTTGGAAAAAGAACAGACACATTCCTTAAAGCTCTGTTATCAAACCCACAAAGGACCCAGTTAAGGTATCAAAAAGAGAAATAAACTGAATGAGGTTCTCATAATACAGTTACCCTGCTTTTCACAAAGCCTGATAAAAAGAAAACTAATTTTGGCACTTCAGTAATTTGAAATTATCACAGTAGCAACTTCACAGTTATGACTGTGGCCTGAAATGGACTGAAAAGAAACACATCTTCGTTCTTCCCCAAGGCCACGGCACTATCTGTAAAGGTCCTCAAGTTCTTACGCGGTTTCACTTGGTTTCTTTTTTATTGTCCTCATCCCACACACTCCTTTCAAAGAGGTTTTGTAACCTTTTTCTGTGACCTTCTAAAATACAGCTATTCATGTCTGACCAAGACTTCAATATTAAGGTACAGTCTAAAAAGTGCTTACACTGGTTTTTAAAAAATATTATTATTATTCATCATGGGGTTGTTTCTGGTGACATCCACTGCTGCCAGATAAACTTTTGAACCAAAAAAACTTTTACACATAACGTTTTCTGATTTGCACAATGGAAGCATGAGGGCTTTTATGCATAGTAATCATTGCTAAGAGTTCAAAAACTGGTAGCATCTGACATGAACTTTTTTCTGCATCTATTCCATAATACTCTGCCACGCTTTTGCTGGATTTTTAAAAAGATAAACTAGAAGACAATGAAGTTCTGAAGCAGTTAGGTAGCAATGTGTGAGGTATAACCAAAACAACAGCAACAAAAAAGAACTAATACTCAAGCCACCAAATAACAGGTATTTGCCTTCCTTCCTTCCCACTACCATCACAGCCCCCTTCTAAGTCAAAGTCTGTGAGAACAGCATTGTCACCCTTCTTAAAAACACCATAATTTTTCTGAGTCCTGCATCTAGGAAACTCCACTATTAAAAGTATTTTGATACAGGTTTATGATGCAGAGAAATTAAAAAAAAAAAATAGAAAAAGAGGAAAAAAACCAGAAAAATCAGGACTGAAGAGTATGTTCTATGGTCACATAAAATCTATAGCAACAAATGCAGAAGGAAGCATTATCAGCCAACCTGATACACAGCTTCACCTTTCTTCCCCTGCCCTTTCTAAATTACAGCCACGTACAGCAACTCACTGTTCCACAACTCTCTTGCATGCCTTTTATCAGCATTAACATTATTTTAGAGGAGATGAATAATGTATGCACAATAATGCATTTTAAATACTTCAATACAAAAAAAAAAAAAAGAGTTTCTTTTAATTCTTTACTGAAAATAGCACAGGATGAAATCCATGAGAACAGATGGGAAGGTCTACAAACTACTGTGGAGCAGGGCAATGTAACACTCGCTTTACAAGAATTACATTTTTACTAATGTCCCAATATTAAATTAACCTTATAATCACAAGTAGTGAAGGCCTTTATGATACAGAACATTGCAGTGTTAATAATTCTGGTATCAATTGCAGTAATGTGAAAATTTTGTTTAATGTAATTGCTCATACAACAACCTAACTACACTAATCTCCATTCACCCATCAAATTGACTCCCATGTGGTTTATAACCCCCTTCCACCCACACACTTAAAGACAACCACCCTCCCAACTGAGGCATACCCAGGTATAATACACAAAACATAACTGATACAAGCACTCACTTTCACTGGACAACATCTAAAATATGTAAATACCTGTTCCTGCAGGTCGTAGTCATAGCTATCATGCAGCAGAAGACTGAGGACATACCGAGTATAAATCATGGCATCAATGCCACACTTCTCTAGCTCTTGCCCCAGCCAGGTCTGCACTGGACCCAAAGCATGTAGCAGAGACATTTCAGAAACAGATACAGGGCCTGGATAAGAGCTTGAGGAGCTTTCAGATGGCAAACCATCCACAACAACTGTACAGATAGGGCGCATGAATCTAGGTGGTTGGCATCCTTATAACGTGAAGCATTTTCTGCAGTTGATTTTCCGTCGGTATCTGGAGGTGATTTTCACTCCAGTAAATAGGAGAGAGGCTTGACTTCTAGGACAATCATTTATATTTCCTGGCAGTTAGCCGTCTAGAGACGAACATCACTCTTCAGGCATGACCAGTGAAAAAACTAAATCCTAATAGCAAACACATATGTAGATGTGTTTTTCTACCTTAATTTCACATTGAGGCCAGATGCAAGTCCCCAGCAGGACCTATAAAGAGGAAAAAATGATAAGTTGTGATAATATGTATCCATACATGAATAATATTAAACAGTGAAAAAAACACCCAAAGTAGAAAGCAGTCATTCACATACTGCTTACTCCAAATATGTAATACATCTATTCAGTGTCATTTTGAAGAGTGACGGGAATTATTCCAAGTTTAAAGGTGACTTGTAGAAAAGGTACTTTCTAATGCAGGAAGAGAGACTCTTCAATCAAAGATTTCACAACTAATCTGTCGATTGAAATATATGTTTGACCTAGCTTTATGGACAAGTTGAGATTTTATTACTTTAACTATCATTTGAAAAACCCACTTTGATTTAAAAAAAAAAATCTATATTAGTTTGAATAAAGACTGACTGCATTTTGCATCACTAGAAGACAATATAATCCTACTGTTTTGCAGTGATTCCCATTTCTGGAATAGAAAAAAGTGTCTTGCTTATAAAAAAATGAGTTTATGAAATTCATCTGGCCAGGAGTTTCATAAATCTTATCACTAAATACCTTCAGGTTCAGGTTTTTTGGTGGTTTGTTATTTGGTTTTTTTTAGTTTCAATTATTTGCCTTGCTTCAGGGCAGCAAAACATTTTATCATCCAAAAGCTGTCCTTATAAAAATATAAATCCCTGGAATCACTTCAAAAATTTGAGAGCATAATTCATCCATGCCAGAATTAACATTTAACCCTCTTTACACACAGCATACACCTGTCTTACCTGAGAGCTTACACTCTAAACCATATCCTAAAATAGACAAACTATCCTAAGACTTACACCACCCACAGTCCCAAATCAGTCTGGATAAGTAAGGGGCAGAAGGTGCAAGCACCACACACGTCAGCACATTCTGCTCTCTAACACAGAAGACAACAGTCCAAAAAAGGCATTTCTGGATTGGTCTGCACATCAACCACATGCCAATCTGGCATTTGTGTAGGCCTTCTCTCTCCTCTCCAGCTTCTCTCAGCAAGAGAAAACAGAGCTCAAATCCTAGCAGGAAATATCCCTTCTGCAAAAGGAAACAAAAAACACTAAACTATCTAAGCAAAATCTACCTGTTTTTTTCAATCCCACTGCAAGGTGACCAACACACTCACAACAGACATCACCTAATTTAACTATATAAACTATATACTGTGGGCAGCATTTCATGAGGACTGCAAAAACTGAAAGTTGATACATGTCAACCCAACAAAAGATGGCAGTTTTTAGGCGCTGTCTTTGCACCACCACTCAGGTACAGCTGTACATTCCAGATCTTTACTCACTCAACTGCAATATCACCAAGAAATCCATTACGATCAGTTGCTACAGAGTTCCCAAAATCTACCCTATGCTGAAGTGACCTTATTTCTCTGATGGCAGTGTGCATTTTGAGAAAGCAGGTAATGCAAGAGTATTCAATCTTTGTCAGCAACATGCCTGCATTAGTCAGAATCTCCTAAGTAAGCACAAATAACAGCAAACAGAAACATCCTGCAATGTCCTAGAGGTTACTGTTTCATCACATAATTAAAGAACATAAGTATGAAAAAAGTCTAACATTGTGACCAAGATGCTCCGAATCCAAGACCCACAAGCCCAAACTCTTAACAAGTCCATATTATCCTAATTGTTGAAGAACAGCATTCCACTATAAGATCTATTTTGTCCTGCTCTCCACATCACAGCATGTAATGAACACCCTCCCTAAGTCAAGGTCACAGTCCCAGTTGGTCCCCCAAGTCCCATGTTTGATAGATATGGGAAAACTGATACACTTGTCTTTTTTGAGACACCAAGCAGAACTACCTTAATGCTGAAAAAATCAACAACCTTCTGCCAGAAAGTTCCACTAAAAAAGGGAATTATGAAAGGGTAGACAGGGAAGAAAATTCAATTAAAAAAAAGTGAGCAAGTGACTGAATGAGAAATCAGTTTGCTCTAATTCAGCAGATTTCCCTGGAGGTTGATCAGGTCTCCCTGGTCTACTGGGGGCTGATGGGATTCATCTGTCAGAGAAAGGGAAGAGCACCTTCAGTCACAGGCTTTCCAAACTGGTGAACAAGGCTTTCAACTGAAGCTGCTGGGGAAGGGGAGCCTCCATCCATCCCACCACTACCAGTTTGATGCCAGAGCAAGCAAGAGATGCTCAGAGCCTGGAGAGGGATTGTAGGTCAGCAGGAGAGCACCTGAAGAGCAGCACAGAGGGATTCCTGCCACTCCAGCCAGGAAGTGAGCTTCACTGGGGGCCCAACCTCAATGCCACTGTGGAAACACACATAGCATGGGCAACAAAAAAGCGAAGTCAGAGATGTGCACATGCCTGCACAGCTGTCATCTTACTGGCATCACTAAGATGTGGTGGGACAACTCCTATGACTGGAATGTTGGAATGGCAGGATACAAGGTCTTTAGGAAGGACAGGCAGGGGAGACAAGGAGGGGATGTTACCTTGTGTCAGCGATGGAGTGCACGGAGCTGTGCCTGGGAATGAAAGAGGAGCCAACTGAGGCTATGGATCAGGATTAAAGGGAAGGCAAGGACAGGTGACATTATACTGCGGGGCTGCTACAGGCTGCCCAGCCAGGAAGACCAAGCCGATGAGGCCCTCTACAGACAGACAGGAACAGCCTCATGATCACAAGCCCTGGTCCTCATGAGGGACTTCTACCGCCCCAATATCTGCTAGGGGGACAGCACAGTAGGGCAAAAGTAATCCAGGACCAGGAGGTCCTTGGAATGTGCTGATGATAACTTCCTTTCCCAAGCTATAGAGGAGCCACCGAGGAGGGGTGCTATGCTGGGTCTTGCTCTCACCAAAAGTAGGGGCTGGTGGGGAACATGAAGCTCAAGGGCAGCCTGGGCTGCAGTCACCATTAAAGAGTGGAGTTCAAGATCCTTAGGGCAGCAAGGAGAAAGCACAGCAAGCTCATTACCCTGGACCTAAGGAGAGCAGAGTTTGGCCTCTTCAGGGATCTGCTTGGTAGAATCCCTGGAGGGAAGAGGGGCCCAAGGATCACCTCCACCAAGATCAGGAGCAATGCATGCCTACCAAAGGAAGTCAGGCAAAAACACCCAGCACATGTGTGCATGAAAAAGGAGCTCCTGGACAAACACAAGCAGAGGGTGGAAGCAAGGACAGGTAGCTTGACCAGAATACAGAGAAATTGTCCAAGCAGCCAGGAATAAGGTTAGGAAAGTTAAAGCCCTGATAGAATGCAGTCTCGCCAGGGACATCAAGGGCAACAAAAGCTTCTACAGGTACATCAGTGATAAAAGGGGCCTTGTCTGGAAGGAAATGGGAGACCTGGTTACCTAGGACATGGAGAAGGCTGAGGTACTCAATGACTTTTCTGTCATTTGCTCTTCACCGGCAAGTGCTCCAGACACATCACCCCAGTCAAAGGACCCAAAGGCAGGAACTGGGAGGACGAAGGACCACCCAGTGCTGGAAAAGGTCAGGTTTGAGACCATGTAAGGAACATAAAGATGCATGAGTCTGTGGGACCTGATGAGATGCATCCACAGGTCCTGAGGGAACTTGTAAGAAAAATGGGGACAGACTTTTTAAAAGGGTCTGTAGTGATAGAGTTTTAAACTGAAAACTGGTAGATTTGGATTGGACATAAGGAAGACATCTTTTAGGATGAGAGTGGTGAGACACTGAACAACTTGTCCAGAGAGGCTGTGGATGATCTACTTCAAGTATTCAAGGTCGGGTTGGGCAGGGCTTTGAGCAACCTTATCGAGTGAAAGATGTCCCTACCCACAGAACTGAGGGTTGATGAGCTTTAAAGATTCCTTTCAACCCAAACCATTCCAGTTCTACAATATTGCAAAGCTTCTGGATATTGAATCACTTCAACCAAAACTCTGACACACTGTTCAGTTCCTTGGCACCTAGCAAGGACAGAGTTTATGCTTCTGCTTTTCTCTGAATGAGATGATAATGTGGCCTCTCTTTTCTATCTTAGCATTTATATGAGACATTTAAAAAATTGAGTTGTTGAGATCTAAGCTAACAAAATCTGACAGACTTCAGTTAAAGAGTGTCTTGCTCTTGTTAGAAGTGGAGAACAGGGAAGAAACAGCAAGATAAAGACACGGTTGTAAGAGGAACTAAGAAAGCGGACAACAACATTTTTATAATGTTCAAATATTATAGCCCAACTTTTTTGAATATCATTTTTGAACAACAGTCAATTACCTCTTTTGACATTAAGTTACAAAATACATACATTATATAAAAACTGCAAATATAAACAAATTTCTCAAATAATATTTGAGAGTTCTCATTTTACAACTTTCAAGTACTTTGTTTTACAGAAAGTCTTAAACATTTCCATTCTGTTTTAGAGTTACCAAAATCTCATACAAACCGAAATTTTCCCACCTCAATACTAGAAACTTTTCATATCAAATTAATACAAGTCACTCAAAGAGCAAGCATTTCTGTTGATACAGGTGATGATTTGAGAGATAACACTTTCTGACAAATAAATTATCCCTTTTAAATCTTTTTCCCTGTCTCGCTAAAAATAGCTTTCTACATCCCTCACAATGACCAGGGCTAATCTGAATGGAGGAGCACATTACAGCCTAAACAACTAATGCAAGTCTAGCTATTTTAACTACCAAACCAGGAAAAATCCTTCATTTCCAGCTATGAAATACCATGCAGAGACATACCTTATTATGAGGATTACCAAATAAAAATGTATACATCTCTATCAAAAGTCTGTGAAAACTTTTTATTTCCAAAGTAAAAAACATAGTATTAAGTTATTTCAAAATAATTTCTACTTACTACACTTCCCAGTACATTTTTTCCTTTTAAGTAACCTCCAGTTTTTGCAATACTAATCAATGACCTTAACAAGGTCACAGCAGATAAACTGTCAACAGTTTAACCACTAGAGGCACAAGAGCCAATTTATGAAGTGTCGTGTAAAGGAATGAGAATACAAGATTGTGTAAACATTTGGATTTTTCAACTTAGATTATCTTAGAACAGATGTATTTCTCAAAATGCTATTCAGTGTGATAGTCACTAAACATTCTTTTGATCTACAGCGGACAGCAGAAGACAACAACAAAGCTTTAGTCTCCTGAGATCCAGGTACGGTACAGCAGCAATTTTAAATAAGCTACAGCAAGAAACAGAAAGGAGGATCAATGGTACAGAGACTGAAGCTGGAACACTCCAGGTTTGTTCTCTACAACAGAGTTGTTCTTGCATGGTAAATAACCTTTTATGAGACTAAATAATCCTCGTCGTTCTCCGAAATGAAATGAAATATGGGTATGGTCATAAAAAATACACAGAATGTTGTGGGATTTTTTAATTGTCTTGGTACTATAATAATGAGAACAACAAACAGCTTCTTGTGACAGCAGTGTCTGTGGAATAGAGCATGACAGCATAAAATTACAAAGATTACCAGAGAGTGTAGCAAAAGAAGGGTGCAAGTAAATCACTCTTCAATGAAGCTTGATATAAGCACACCAGGAAGGTGCTACGGTATGTAACTGTTCTTATGAGAATACCATCAGAAATACTGACTAAAAGTTCATGTCAAGGAAGACATTTCCATACCTTGAACAGCTTTTTTTCTCTATATATTTTCTTCCATATTAAAAAAAAAAAAAAGAAGTTATTTTAAGGAGTTTAAAATAAGTTCTTATTTTTTTCAAATTATTTCTAACCTTGGAAAACAGTAACCAAAGCCAAACCACAGAACCTACTGAATTAATCTAAGGTAACCTCATCTGTATTTTATCAGCACCTGAAAGAGGCCTCTGAAAATTGTATATTCACACCACAAAGTCCTACACAAGCAATTTGAGAGATGAAAATAAGGAGGAAATAAAAAAAGATTTAATGTTTTAATAAGCTTTCAGGTTTTCTTGAAAGATATGCCTACTATCAATTTTTAAAGTAATAGAAAATATTGGAATAAGAGAGTAAAAACTATATCTCTTACAGCTGTCCTTTCAGGTAAACTACAGGTCCACCATTAGGGTTGGAAATCATAAAAGGTAACTTCGAAAGGAAGCAAATTGTCCACAGGCTTAAATTCACTCCACTGGGATCTACAGTCTCAGTAGGGAAAAGAAATCTTACTAGATTACATATTGAAGGGAGTTTAAAACTAATATGCTTTTTATTTGCATAATCTGAAACTAATTCCCTATAGACTCAAACTCACTCTTACGCATGTTGATATCTTACTACCGAGAAGCTGATCTCTTGGATAACCCTACAGATGCTACCTTTTTCCTTCCTTCCATTCCCAAAGAGGGCATCTATCATCTGTATTCCCAGGGCTTCATTCTGCCTCCTGCTACATGTTAACAACGAGACCAAACACATTCTCACACAACAGTTCAGTCGGAACTGCTGTTTTATACAAAGTTTCCTTTATTATTCTTTGAAATAAACCAGTACATTACATAGTTTACAATTAACAACTCTGAAAAGTTTTTGTCTTTCACTCTGGTCTTTGACAATGTATGACAAATATTCAGTGAACAGAGAAAAAAAAAAATATAAATTTTTATGGGTTTTTATGGGGATGTAAGTGCCCACATACTTTACCCAGGACAAAGTTTTTTCATAGTAGTATTTTTTCCCCAGAATGGTTGCATTAAAAGCAAACAATCCTTACTCTTCCCGACAACTACAGGTAGAAAAAAGTATGCAAATCCTAATTAGTATAAATCAAAGTAAAAGTGTTCCACGTTTGGTAAACAGCATACTAAAATCACATACACACGTCGGTAAATTTCAGCCCCCTTTACAAGACTGATAATCAAAAGCAACGTAAGTCCAAATCGTTCTTATATATTATGGAAGAATCTGAAATTTTACCACAATTTCTTTTGTTTCTTCAACTGAAAAAACTCAATAAATCCTTAACTTACAAACCAAGCAGCCACACATTAGGGAAGGCACTGGCAAAGCCCAGAAACAAAGCCTATTTAAAGTCTAGCAAACAATGGAATCTGTGTCCTTAAAAAATTTCACATGGCATTTAAAAGACATGTGAATTCAGAAGTACGAGAAGTTGTTATTTTTTAACCACATTCCTCGATAATCTAAGAAATTTGGCTGTATAGTCTTCAGAGCAAGGACAACTTTTTTATGCCCTGGCAAAGTTTGATGTTATTGCACAACAAACAGCAGAGCAGGGGCTTGACTCCTGACCAAGGCACTGAAACACTACTCTAAACCAAAAAAATACATGGTAATGCTTATGGCTCTCTCTCCATCTCAGTTCAGACCAGTCCTGCCACAAAGCTTCAGAAGCACTGCCCTGCTATGACAAACAGAGATTAAACACCTGGCAGGAATCAAAGCACTAAAAGTGGTCAAAAGCATAAAAGCAGCTCTGTGGATTAACTTCTAGATACAGAGCGAGTGTCCCTTTTTTAAGGAGCATTACCAAGAATTGCAAAAGTAACACAGTCTTATTTGTTTTGTAGTGGACTGATGTCTAACAAGGCTGGGCTTACAGTTCTAGTGTAACTTAAGTCTGATAACCCACAGGGGAGACAGAAACCAGTGTGTGGCTGTTACTGCAGGATTTTTTTCTTGCAAATCTGCAAGCTTATTTTCATAACACTTATCCAAATGGAAATCTGAAGCTGTTAATCCTGTATAAAAGCTTAATGGAATTACTCAAAGGATTCAAGAGCTACCATATAAGACCCAGTTACTTAGGTAAGGAAAGGAAAAGAACAGAGATATAATCAGGATGACACCAGGGGAGTCTCCAGCACAGTTCTGAAGGATTCTGCACTGGGACCTGCATTACCTAATAAACTCCTGGAAGATGAGATGGGTGACACAGTTAGCAAGGTGGCAAAGGGTGACAAAGGACAGCAAGTGATCAGGGACAGTGAGCACAAAGTAACTGAAAAAATGCAGAAGGACCTTATGAAACTAGATTGGGCAATAAAAAGACAAACAAAATTCAGCATAGGTAAACTTGAAATGAAACACAGGGGGAATAACCACCTGATACTATTAATGCATAAATCAATGAGTTGTGAGCTGACTATTAATCCCAGAACCTATTTCCTAATTAATATGTTAGATATTTCATGACTCTATAAGCTCAAACCCAGCAGCAGTCAGAGGAGCAAATCACAGAACAAAACTGAAGTCATTTTTGTGTACCTGTGAATGAACATTCTGCATGCATATTGTACTGAACATGCAAACCTGGTCCTGTATTATCAAAGATAACATGTCTCTCCATGGACAGAGACTGACTATTAAATGTCTGGGGTTTATTAATAGAAAGCACCAATGTGCGTTACTAAGAGCTATGTACAAAACTTCACACAACAGCTTCTAGAATTCCTTGCCAAAAGATACTGAAGACTTGGGGGGAAAAAAATTGATGGGCTTCAATGGAAATTAAATAAGAGAGATCCTTTGAGAGTGTCCAACTAGACAAACCACATCAGAGTCAGGAAATCCCCTATACTGAAAATAGTGTGAGGCTGAGGGAGTATTTAGCAGAGGTATCACATACACATCCACTCTCCTTGTTCTTTTTCGTCCCTAACTGCTCCCTTACACATCCTGTTGCAGACAAGTACTGGATTTGTCAAAGCCTTTGTCTGAACCAGT
Organism: Anabacerthia variegaticeps; assembly: GCA_035583185.1. Classification (NCBI taxonomy): domain Eukaryota; kingdom Metazoa; phylum Chordata; class Aves; order Passeriformes; family Furnariidae; genus Anabacerthia; species Anabacerthia variegaticeps. Next base: position 61,821,488 of record JAWWEW010000131.1, on the reverse strand, counting down.
ACAGCTGTTCTTATAAAACATTCATGTTCACCATTATACAAGAACAACACTTCAAAAACCAGTAGCTGGAGGAGTTCAATTAGCTGATCCACTCACAGGGCTGCACATCATTAACATCCATAAACTTTGTTACAAGATGTCAAAACATCAACCTTGTCAGAGAGCAAAAACTGAGCCATAGGAAACAATTGTTAATGGACTGCAGAATTAGCAGGTGAGACCTGCACTAGGGATCAGTTGCATATCAAAGACCCCAAATTCTCAGTAATCTGTTTACGTTTCACTTCTGCAAAACAAATACATAATATGAGCTGGAAAACGTAAAACGTGTAAGTTAAGAGAAAACAGCAAGTCAGAAAGCGGAACAAGCATGACCCAGCAGCAAAACCTACACACACTGTGAAGAACAGTCACAGCATACTATGTCCACCACATCCCAAAACTTCATCACTTCACAGAATTGTAAGGTTTGAAACTGGCTTCAAAAGCAGAGACTTTTGGAAGGGTTCTTGTTACACAGAGCAGACGTGTGAAGAAGCATCTCTGCACAGTGGGGACTTCTGAAGTGGTCCTTCAGAACACGTGATAGGACTTAAAAAAATTAATTAATAAACCTAATAGTTGATAAGTTTGGGGGATCATGGTTCAGTAGCTGTCCTGGTAATTTAGGAAGCAGATTTTATCTTCAAGGCAGAAGTATTGCTATTTCATAGCATCACTCAAGAAACTGTTTCAGGAGGTCAAGACACAATATTAGATTCATTAAAAAAAAATAAATCAAAAGCAAGTGTTTTGTTATGCATCATGTAGCCACCAGTTCTATTTCAATAAACATAATGGAGCTCAGAGCATTTCTGACAAAGTAATACATGACAAATAAACCAGAGTGGCACCACAGTTTCTTGTGCAATTGTACCAAATTAAGCACAACACATCTGCAGCCTGCAACTCCCCCAACCCAAAGCACTGTATCTCCAAAAATTTTGCCATTAATTTTAAGAAGGACTTAAAATAGTTAAAAACACCATTATTGATCAGATTTAAGAAAGATATTTGTCATTTGTCTGATTCTAGAGGAGTGAAATACTGCTTCACAATTTTCAAATGCACAGCTGCCATTAACAATGGCAATAATTACACTCTTCTAGTAAAAATTTGTCCAAAGGTTAACCGGCTTCCAATGCTGTACTAATAATTCCATTCTATTCTTAAAAAACAACAAGCAAAACCTGACATAAGAAACTTCTTTCCCAGTTTAGTTTGTTACTGTCCAGACTGGTGTTTGAACTAAATTTTATTTTATTTAATTATGACTACCATTTTTAAATCCTATCTGAAAAAATAAAAGTGTACACATATGACATAACTTACATGTATGATAAGTTTTGTAAGTCTAAAAATACAAATTAGCATCTAATGACAAGCAATTTTAGTAAGTATTCTCACATTAAAAATTAACTTAAAGCAATGATGCACATAACTGACAAAATTTGAAGGAGTTACTAGTATTGTCAGTACAAATACCAGTTTGCAGAAAGAAGTAATCATTTTTAGACCAGCAATAACTAACTTTCCAGAGAAAAACAGAAGCAGTATCTTGACAGAGGAACCTGTGTGGCTGACTCAAAGGCAGGTTAGTGTAACATGAACTGCACCGCCCCTGCCACCAAGAGAGGACAAGACATTCCACTGTTTCTCCCATCCTCCCTTCCACATTCTCACCCTTTTCTCCTTGCACTTAACACACCCACCGTGTGGTTGCAGGGACAAACTGCATCAGTTTGTTCCAAATGGAAAAAAATCAATTTTTGGTGGACCAGTCACCAAAAAGTACAAATAGAATCCCATTGCAGCAGTAGCCTGGAGACAAAGAAGTTACTGGCTGCTTCAGTTTTGCTGAGGGGAGCAGACTGGTGTTGCACTGTAACTGGCACAGAACAGGACGGATCAAAAAGTGTGCAGAACCCAGGAGAAGGTGTGAGTGCTACTGCAGAAGGTGGTATGTGTACACCTCAAACGCACAGGCACTGCCTCACCTCATACTCTACAGCCCTACCCAACCATTAGTAATTTCAGTACCGCTGACATCAGGTTTCAGACTGTCCTGTCACATTTTTTTTTACCATTGAAGACAGTGATAGGATTGAAGTGTTTCAATTTAAAACTGCAGATCTTATCAGCATACCAGAGACATGCCAGTGACAAGCATCTTGGTGTCCCCTGTTTGCCTCAGGTCTGTGACAGGGATCACCCAGATGAACTGCTGCTGGGCCTGAGTGATCCTGGGGAGAAATACTTGTCTAGATGCAACTTTGAGGAGGAGCAGGTTACAGTTTTTTCTGTTCAGTCCCATGAGAATCTTCACAGAGATGTTATTATCAAAAGCTGTATCTTTCCTTCCTGCCCTCCTGATGCCTTTTACTTACTCAACTTCTAGAGCAGTTCAAACTCCCTGTTACCAACACTATTTGCCTGTGTTTGAACTCCTTTCCCCAGTGGGATTCTAATGGCTTGGAGGCCCAAGCACCAAGTTACACGTGGTGCATTCAGACCTGCCTCCAGTTTCAGACACCTCAGTACACAGACACCGGCACCCAACAGGTACTGGGGATTCTTCCAAGGCACAGGCAGCCTCCAGATGGAATCATCCCCCAGGCCGCCAGTGAGGCCACCCTGACACAATATTCAGTGCTCTTCATATCAAGCTGGAATGCTACTGCACCACCAAGCAGCCCAGTGCCCACTCTTGTAGTGCGGCCATACAAGATTTAGTTCAATTAATATACAATTTACTCTTTATATACATTGCATCTTTCAGTCAGGAAAGGAAAAGCAGAATGAATTGTGAATGCCAAAAATCCAACCACCAGTGCTCATTTAAAGGCTATGGTATTTGTCCTGCTATTTATACTTCCAAAGTTAATAACCCAGCTGTACATAAACATCTAACTAGCCAATTACCACACTATACACTTTACTTTGGTTTATTAATTTCTTTAATTTGTATTAAGGTATTTTCTGAATAGTCACTGTTGAAGTTTTCTATACTTGGTCTGAAATCCAGGGAGTTAATTACTATCTTTTTGAAAAGCTTAAAATAGCCTTATGAAGGGTTTAAAAAACAAATATAACTCTGCCTCAATAGATAATCTTTGCAGTAGGTTTTTTTTTAATAAAAAACCGATTACCGTAAGTTCAGTTGGAAGTCCTGTATAGACAATGTTTTCATTAATAACTGTGTAAAAACAGACAAGATGTGTCAGCCACAAGAGGCTCAGTAAATGCAGAGTTCTGACAAGTCGAATTTGCAAGCTCTAGGACTTAACCAGCAGAGAAGATACTGACTTTACAGCACAGAAAATATGGCAGGCCTACAAAGGAAATTACTTCAGATGTTCTCCTGCACTTGTCTCACCTCTAATTTTTATTCCAAAATACCAGTAAATGGAATCCTATATATTTATGAAATTGAGATCTGAAGTAGGATATTCTGCAATTTTGAACAGAATAGCAAGTCACATGAAATAATTTATATTTTAGCATTTGAATGCATTTGCATAGGCACTTTTTGTTCAGTTTATCTTATAAGGCTACCAGGTTGTCTTTTTCCATAAAAACAGTGGGGATATTTGTTGGCATATCATATCCCTATTTCTATGATTAATTATGTTGCCTAAAAATTCTACTTACTAAAAAAGAAAAGTTTACTAATGGAATAGGTAGGGCAGTTTAATACTGCTCTTAAAATAATACATTTGCTGTTTGCTGCTTCAAATGGCAGCTGTCATTTGACTAAAATGCAAAATATTAAGCTATGACAAGCAGAAAACCTCTTATAAAAACAGCAGGTCAGCATTACTTTACTTCTCTTCAAGAACTTACTGTATTGTTAACCAAGGCACTTCTTTCACAATTCAAGAACAAAGTTACTAAAAACTGGAACTCTGAGTTTTCTCAGAAGCCAGTTAAGAAATTCTGTTCAGAGAGGCTGGTGAAAAAATGCTCTGCATATGACAATTAAACTCATATCTGAACTTACAGAGACAATTTAAAACTTCTGCCACCTCACACAATTTGATGTGACCTTCATCAAGACAGCTATAAAAATGCCAATAAATCAAAAGTTACTAAAGGTAATTCAGTTTCACTGTCAAGTGCAAGAGTCGAATATGCAGCGGAGTGAACTTCTACCCCAGAAAACAGATCGAGGAGAAGAGGAATTCACTCAACAGCAATCTTTAGCTAATTAGTAACAGTTATCAGCTCAAAATCTTCAGACGGCAAAATTAAAATATCATGAAACCTCAGAAGTTTTCCTGAAGTTTTAAAAGTAAAGCTATCAACCAGCAAAATCACTGGAAGTGGTCTCCATTTCTTTCAGGATAGCCCAGCGTCCTGAATACAATGCAATGTTTTCAAGCTGCACTTCCACTCAGCCACAGTCCTCAAATTTGTTTCAAGTTTATAGTAACAGATTACAGTGTCACAAAGACCTAGTGAGAATTAATTACATACCCAATGGCAGCAACACGCATTACTGATTTCTTTATTAGTGATGCTTCAAGCAGACTTTTTCTTTAGGCTAATAAAAGACTTCCTGTTCTTAAAAAGCACATGAAACGTGCTAAATGACCAAAATAATTTCTGGAATCAATCTGTGTATGTTTTAGCATGTTTTCCCACTTCAGTGTTGAAGATTACTATCTCGATCGAAGTCCTGACCAAGGTACCGCTACCTGGAATAACCCTGCACAGTTTATGTACCTTGCAACTCCGCTCTGCTGCTCTGATGTTAAAGCTGTACCATCTTATGACAGGTTGCTGTACTTTTTCTGACCTTCAGCTACCCCGGGTCTCTTACTCCCTTATCTCTCTCTCTGCACTTTCTTCCACAGCCTGTATATGTGAAATCTCATCTGCAATGGAACTATGTCTCCTTTCAGAATTCTTCTGCAACCAAGCTAGTCCATTTATCCAAATTGTAAAAACAACACCCTCCCCTCATATTCACACAATTTAATAACATGCAAAAGGCATAAGTGCTACTCCTTTCCATACAGCACCTCAAACACAGGCACATTAAAATTAAACTATTCACTTGAATTCACTCAGTGGTAGAAAACTGCAGGTTTCTTTCCTCAATCCTAGTCCAGCATTCTATCCAGCAGACCTTGTTCCTTCGATAACTTTAATACTAAATAAAGGAAGATTTTTAAAAGCTATGGAAAGAGCACAAAACTATTCAGATTTCATCCCTATTACAATTTATTTTTATTTGTTAACAAGGTTTTTTGCAGAATATAAATTTTCATATGCAATCTTTTCTAGAATAAGGTCTAGAAAGTGACACACACAAGTGACATTAGCATGGACTGAATATTTGAAACTTCTTGCTCAATACAGTAAAAACCAGAAATTTAAACATTCCCCAAATCATATTAAAAATGAAAATCATTATAGCAAGCCTGAGCACAGACTATGCACACACTTAGCAGGATATAATTAAACTATAACATGTAATATCACAACAGTGAAAAATGTATTTAAATACTTCACAATTTAAATTTCCACACTACTGCCTTAGAAATAAATCTCTTGGAAAGGCAGATACCAAAGTGGACACATGGAAACTAGAGTTATGAATGGAATGCAGGTGATACAGAAACAAACAATGTATAGTTTTATGCAGGTAGATCCAAAAGTCTTACACATGAAATTATAAAAGAAGTAAATAAATAAAAATTTAAGATATTTCTATATCTTTATTGGAAGCCACTGAATAACTCCCAGTAAGAAATGTGTGAAAGAATAATCTACAAAGATTATCCTTGTACTTGTACTGAACATTCAAGCTACTCAACTGCTACCCCCACCCCCTAACCACCACTGTGGGCCAATAAAATACACATTTAATCTCTCAACATCCATTAAAAATGCACCCAACCAACTTTCAGGAAAGTAGAACAAGATTCTTTTTAGGAAAATTATTATAACTAGCTCATCTAGATCTTTTTCTACTAAAATACCTTGACAGTCCTGCAGTTACATGGTACTTCTGCCTAGAAAAATCTGATAAATTATTTCCAAGTTAAGAAAAAAACCCCATACTTTCCCTTTCAATCAGATAATTTCTCTTTTTTCTGTGTATTGAAATGCAACTGAGCACTCAAATATTCTTTTGAACATTTTTATTTTGTACCATGAAATTGACTTGGAAAAAATTCTTGGGGTGGGGTTGAGGGGATGGACACAACACAAAAACTCATTTCTGCAATTACATTTACAAATTATCTAACCACCCTGTCACTGTTCTTGGACTAAAATGAAGGATTCCACTCTCTGTTCCACAAGACAGAAGAAACTATCCCAATAAACAGAACACATTAAATAGCTTCCAGAAGATCATTTGTATTCTATGCTCCACCAGCAGTGCAGATAACTGGAATAGTTCCTTCTGCCTCTTGGCCTACAGGAGTTCTAAGTCTTGCTGCCTTCACCACACTGTGCTTTAGTCTGTCTTAGCATGGTGCCTATCTTAGTATGGTACTAAGTTGTTACTTTCAGTGACCAGCTATTGCCTCAAGAAGAAGCAAACTGACACATGATTTTGCTAGGATTCTAGCTAAGTAGGTAAAAAGTCTATTCTGACACTACAATGCTATGCCTCAAAACCAATAAAATCCCACAAGAAAATTCACCCGACCTCTTGGTCGCTTCATTCCCCCTATTCACCTAGAAACAGGTGCTCAAGAAGGACAAATAATGAAGTTTTGAACAGTATCTAGATCTCCCTCTGTCCATATTCCTGCTAGAATGCACAGCAAATGAGCAAATGAAAATGCTGACATCATTTTACCCCTATGGAATTTCTCTTACTCGGAAGAATAACAAATAGCAACAACAACAAAAGCAGTGGGGAGTGCAGACTATGAAATCAGCATATTAAGATAATACAAGAAGTTCAAGGCCTCCATTTTTTCCTCTTGGGTCACATATAGATCTGTTTGACCCTTACTTTGCTTCCCATTCCACTGCTGATGAGCAGAAAAGCTGGAGGGTCACGTACCAAATCCAAATTTTCAGCATCTGTGGTCTCAAAGAACCTTTACTCCCACAGTGCACCAAACAAACCGACAAGGTTCTGTGACTGCACCTGTGGGAATACCTGTCAATACCTGTACCTGGTAGGGATATGAACTGCCAATGCCTTCAATCGACTGTACAAATCAGGACCTCCCCTATAATTCTCAAGTCTTTGCGTAACAGCATAAATATACAGTGTGCTACTCGTTTTATTCAAGTTCCCTCCATGCCCTCTTGATCAAAAGAGAAGATTCAGTACCTATACAATGTTTTATCAACTGGATGGGAAAGGTTGTACACTACCATTTTAGCATATCCATGCTGACAAGGAGCAGCAGATGGAGGATTAGTACAAAATAAAATCTGTACAGTTACATGTCAAGTAACAATCAAGTTCCATGTAATTTACGTTTACAAGGCATATTTTTGTCTTAAATAATAACGAAAAACGTCAGTTACAGACTCCTATGGATTGTGAGGAGCCTGCAATACTTGGGGTTTAGGCATTGCAGTGAAGTAGTTCGTTTTAGACAATTATCTACTGAATCATCACGAGCTCACTTTTGACAGCTGCGAAACCAAAGCCGATCTGCAATTCCCACTTCATCCCAGGAACACAGAAGCGATATATGGTGTGCAGCGGAAGGGTAAAAATGGAACATTTAAAAGGGCTTGAATGATGAAAATCAACTACCCGTACCAGTGTGTTCTGATCCCAGGCTTATAGACTGCAACCCAAACTGCCTACACACAGAACACATCGGAGTACAGGAATGCCTCTTATTTGAAAGGACCAGCAAATCACACTATTTTCACCCTTCAGATCAGTACCAGGTACTGCAATGAGTAATTAAAACAAAGACAAGACGGGGGGGGGAAAAAACCAAAAAACCAAGCACCGCACTTTCGCTTTTCCCAAAGTTTCATAACACCATTGGGTAGGTGTATACTTTTAATGGAGGCGACACGGGGGCAGAGGGGCAGGGGGCAGCCGGAGCGAGGCACGGCCCGTGTGCCCCTGCGCTCCGAGTAACCTTCGCCAAACCTTGTGTGCAGCCCGCCCATCGCGGCAGGGCCGCGGGCCCGCCCCGGCCGCCCATAGGACACGGCTGCCGTCACTCCGCCGTCAGCCCAGCCCCGCCCCGCTCACGGACACAGCCTCCCCGCGCCTTCTGCCTTCAATAGGCCCTAAAGGACAATGCTGAGGGAGAGGGGGGGAAAAAAAAAGAAGGGGAGCGAGTCCCGCCAGACCGGCCCCCGGGGCAGCGCCGTGACAGCGCCGGGGCGGCTCCCCCTGCCCGGCCCGGCGCGGCCCGGCCCGGCCGCCCTGTGCGCTCGCACAGGATGAAAGGTCACGGCGTGAGCAGCGGCGGGGCCCGGCACGGCGCCTTCAGCCCAGCGGCGGGGGCCGGCGGGGCCGGGCAGGAGGGCAAGGCAGGGCAGGGCAAGGCAGGGCAGGCACTGCCCGCACCGGCTGCTGCTGCCCGGCCCGGCCCTCCGCTCTCCCGGCCGACGGGTTGGTGCTGTGCCGCCTTCGCCTCCCTCCTCCTCCTCCTCCTCTCCTCCCGCTCTGCTGCCGGGCGTGACCCGGCCGGGAGCACCGAGCGCCGCTCCCGCCGCAGGACAGCCTCCCTCCCTGCCTCCCTGCCGGCCTGGCCGAGCCGCTCGGGGTCCCGCCGTGCCGCGCTCGTACCGGGCACCCCAGCCGGGCCCCCGGCCCCGCCCCCAGCCCGGCCCGCCGCCGGCCGCCCCCCGCCCGGCCCCCGCGCTGCTGTCAGCCCCTGCCGGCCCCTTCCTCCCGCTCCCGCCGCGCACCAGGAGCGGGACGGGCCCGGCCCCCCCACCCGCAGGGCCCGGCAGCTCCTCCGAGCCCGGGCTGTCCCTGCGGGGACAGCGGGGCGGCCTCCCCGGCCGCGCTCCGGGGCAGGCGGCGGGGGAGGGGCAGGCCGCCTCCCGGCCCCGTCCTCCCGCTCCGCGGGGAGGGAGGGCGCCCGCCGCTCCCCTCCTTCCCTCCTTCCTTCCCTCCCTCCAGCCCTGCCCCTCCCTCCGCTCCCCGGGCCCGCGGCCGGCATTTACCTGCCGTGGCGGCGCAGAGCGGGGCCCTGGGGCCTCTGGCAGCCGGAGGAGGCGGCGGACTCCGTCCCGCTGCTGCCGTGCCCGAGTGAGGCGGGCGGGACGGAGCCGGGACCTGCCCCGGGAGGCGTTACGTAAACCGGCGGCAGCGGCGGCTCCAGCGCCACGGGCAGGGCGGGCGGGAGGGATGGCGGGAACGGGCGGAGGGAGGGAGGGAGAGGGGGCCGGGCCGGGCCGGCCGCTCCGTCACCCGGCAACGGGACTCAGCGCGCCGCACCGCCCCGCCCCGTATCCCTCCGCCCAGGGGCCGGCCGCGGCCGCCGCGGGGGGAATGGGGTGGGATGGGATGGGGTGGGAGTGGGATGGGAATGGGGTGGGAGGGGATGGGGATGGGGTGGGGACGGAGTGGGGTGGGCGGCAAGGGAGGTGCGGGGAAGCCGCGCCCGGTCCCCTCGCACCCCACGGCATCCCCCCCGCACCGCCGGCCGCGCAGGAAGGGCGGGGGAGCCGGGGAAGGAGGGAGGAGGAGGAGGAGGAGGAGGAGGGAAGTGTCCCTCGGCGCCGCTGTCCTGCCTGCCGCCCGCAGGGAGCCCGCACAGCGCCGCCCGCAGCACCTGCGGCCCAGCGGAGCGGCCGGGCCGGGGCAGCCTCGGCGGCGAGGGAGGGAAGGAGGGAGAGAAGGAGGGAGGGAAGGAGAGCCCCTGGCAGCACCCAGGCCCCGGCAGGACCGCCCTGGAGGAGGCGGGACACTGATGCACCGCAGCCGTGGGGCTCGTCCTGCGAGGCCCCCCTTTGAAATGCCGAGCGACCCCGAAGGGCAGGGCTGGCAGATAAAGTTTGTTCTGCAGCGAAGGGAAGGCCGGCCCGGGGAGCCCGTCTGTCGGAGGGCTGGTGCCGTCGAAAGCCCCCGTGTTTAGTAGGTGAGCTCCGCGGGAGCCGCCGAGGTCTGATTCCAATTGATTAAATGCCAGTTTAATCAGAACTGTTTACACAGCCGCGGAGTAATGAAAGGGCAACATTTTTAGCATAGTGGATGGGTGAAAATGGGCCACTGCAAGACCGAAAATATGACAAGACACACCAAAGTACTAATTCCGCTTCTTAATTGGGAAAATAGTAACGCCCTTTTCAGGTGTACACTACCACCCCACATTTCTCAAATACATGAACACATACTGGCCTAAAGAAAGTCAATATTATGTAAGATGTCAAAGTGAGTCTTCTGTGTGTGTAATCCTGAGGTTTTCTTCCTTTTGTCCACTGCTCGACGTGTGTCTCCTGGAGTTCCAAAATGCAGTGTGTCATCCGCGCTGGCTCACACTGTTTCTTTTGTGCACAGCATCTTCAGTCACTGGAACCGAGCTCGGCTGGGACAAGATGATCCCTCACCACGGGTGTAGTCCTGGTTAGCCCTTTCAACAAGTGGAGTCTGTATATAAAAATACATCTCTTAAAAAACGTGAATGCACGCTGAGGTAGTAACCACTGCCTCCCAGCCTATATACTCATTTCCTGATGCAGGAGCAGCACCACTCTTATTTTTGTTTTAGCTGGGGTTTGCCTATTTTGAACATCCTTAGCGCTTAATTTAGTCATAAATCTGATTCAGTCCAGCCAAAAGTTAAGTATACAGGATTGTGTAGCTGCATGAGCTATGAACATTCTCTGAGGCAAATCATATTATATGAACGTGCAGTTAATCAGTTACTTTCTTCAAACCTTGCAGGAGTATTTTGGGAGAGATAAAGTAGTGTTTAAACCCTGTGGTAAAAGGACAGAGTTGTTTTCTGAACCGTTTAATTACTGTTCAAGTTATTTTCTTGTTATGAAAAGCTGAAACTGAAAAGCTTTGGGGGAAAAATCCTGCTGACTGTTTTCTGCTGAGTCATTCCCCTGGTTTATCAGTAGCATTTCACCACCACTGTAACACTACTCACACCAATCGCAATCAAACCTCTTTTTGTTCAGGAGCTCAGAATCTGAATTCCCCTTTTCAAGGTAGAAATAAAATATAATAAAATGTGGAGCACCTTTGATATGTCTGTAGTAACAATTGGCACCAATTTAAATCAATCTCCATTCAGCCTTCTGCATGTATTCTCAGTCTATTGGTAATGTATACCATTAATACCCATCAACTTACCTTACTTCACCCTTTTCTAAACATTTTATTTTTCTGAAAGCTCTGTAGAATGGACAGATGCTCAGAATATTGGTGTTCACTCAATGGAGCAAGTCAGAGCATGTAGGCCAATGACAGATTATTCTGAATATTCACATAGTTGCTTTGTGACATTTCAAATTGACAGTTCTGGTTTTGTGGTCAGATCTCAGGAATCCTGACAGAGAATTTTTTTTGTTTTCCTGTTGGTTTTTGTTGGGTTTTATTTTCCTAACAACCCACCCAATTCTGATCTCCATTTGGCAAGCATTTCAGAAACAGCTGGTACATGACCATATGCCGCGCTGGCACTGCTGTGAGCTTATTTCCCACTTGTCCTCCTGGTCAATCAGAGCTGCTCCATGTGCTGAAGGACAGCTGGTCCCTTGGCATGCGAAGCAGCTAATGAACTTTTCCTCCAAAAAGCCGTAGGGATAGAGCATGTGAGCTGCAATCAGTGACTTTTCCTTTCTGAAGTGCTATCAAAGATGGAAGTTCTCTATGGGAACCCTGTTTGTTTCCTCTCTGTGACAACCTGCACACATTGAGAACAACTATGTGGGTGTGCATTGTAGGTGACAGCACTTGTTTGGAAAATCTAAATGATCTGTGTTGAAAAGAATGCTAAACCACAATGGAGTGACTGATGGACTCGTGCTTTTAGCTGTCAGCCCCAGCAAGTAGCACCATTTCCCCTTTTCATTGTGACCTGTGCCGGAAAGGGTCTCCAATAAATTTCTAAAAAGGTATCCATTTCATCATATAATATTTTTTCCTTTAAGGAACATACTGAAGGAGGAATTGCACAGAAGTTCAGTATTACATAGCCACACTTGTAAGCATTTTACTGCCAGCCATTCCTCTTACTTCCTTAAAATCGGTCAGTTTATAACATTCCCTAAAATTTCCTTGTAGATGCAATAAAAACCCCCTAATTTTCCTGAGCAGGGATTCCGTATCAGTTAACTTTGAAAGTCATGATAGCCAATCATCAGACAGTCCTCTTGTTCACACTTCATAAACCGTTCATAAGAAATGCTTGATAAAAACAATCTGCCCATTCAGCGCTTTAGAAATGGAGACAGAGTAACACTCATGAGGAAATAAATTCAGTTTAAGATCAAAAAAGATCATCTAATTGTGCATGATCTAAATCTATACATAAATTCGTATATGTTTTTAAAATTCAGAAAATGGATGGACCTTAATGTCAGGTGAAACAACAGAGCCATGATGAGTTTTATTTGGCATCCTGATGAACAGCTTCAGACATATATAATTATCTCTTTAAAACTACTTTACTTAACTCCATGCAAGCTTGCCTAACTTTTTCACTACTTTTCAGGTCCATTTCAGGTTTTAAGCAAAGACATTCACACCTCCCAGAAGTAATAACTTGGTTCAAATGACACATTCAAAAGGCATTCCTTAGCACTAGATCAGGTTTCAGATTCCTTTTTACTGATCCCTCTTTCCTAATAATATCCCTGTGCAGTGAAAAAGCAAGCTGTAGATACCTACAGGATCCGAGGGCCACTTTGTTGTCAGCATCAAGAGCCTCATCTACTGCAGTGAGTGGAACGTGATATTAAATTTTAGTGAGATCTCCATTAGGCCACAGTAGACCTTTTTCCTCTCAGACTTCTCGCTAAATGGTTTCAGTATGTTTAATAGCACACTAGCACAGTGAGTTTGGAAGATCTGAGTCACTTGAAAAATCAATTACATAATTCAAACTAAATTTATTCTCTGTTTAATGCAACTCGATCACTACAACCTCAAAATGTATTTTTGCTTCCTTTGAACACAAACTGCATGTAGGAAACTCATAGAAAGTGCAGGTCATGCAGGACTCTTCTGTAGCAAGAGTGTCTGGGCTTGGTGTTGGTATTTCTTTGGGGATTTATTTTTTTTTAATTATTTTGCTTCAGTGTACTCTTACCCTTTTTCATCCTGCAGCACTAACAATTGGGAAACCCTAATAATACCTTGAGAAACCTTTGGGCAGTCCAAAATAATACATGAATGGGACTCTGTCTCAACATGGTGCTGTGTGCATAAAACAGACCACCTGAGGTCTACTGTAAAAAATACTCAGAGAAGATGATAAAGAGCCACGATAATTGCCTACAGCAGTTTGGACAAACAGCCAAGCAGTACAAAAGATAAAGAAAATGAAAGCTTTATACTGCATAATGAGTGTAAAAGTCCAAGTACCTAGATATAGCATTTGAAACAATACACCAAGGAACAGCTTTCACTGGTGGTGTAATGAAAAGACTACAGGAAGTACAGTCTTACAAAAAATGAAATAATTTCCACAAGTGGTGAAATACAAAGCAAGTATTTCATGTGATTGCATTTTAAGGACAGTTAGTCACCATTAAATATACCCGTGTCTCAAAATCTGATCTTTTTTTGTCATGCATATGTAGAAGAATTTGATGTCATAATTAGGTATGAATTTAATAGCATTATATTTGTTGCTACATCAGCAATTGTCAAGCTATTAAGTTAATTACATGTTAAGTTTTAAACTAGATGAAACACATTATGACATCTGTTTTTTCCTATATAGTATAGCCATTCCAGAATTACCATGTTGGAAATGTCTGAGGTTTTGGCAGCTTACTGTCTTACAAATAGTTCATGAATACAATTAACCGTCCTTGAGTAGCCTGCAGCATCAGCATCCAGTCCTTGCCTGGCTCATCAGAAATACAATTATTATTCCACACTAATTCCACCATTTTTTTTCCCCAGATACTGACCACATTCTCAGTCAATGAAAATACTGAAAACAGAGTTGATTGCATTCTACTAGCTGATGATCTGGCCACAGACTTTGGAACGAATGTACTACAAGAGTCATACTATCTTTATTAATGAGGTATATAAGACAAAAAGTGAAAGAAACACATGAAATTGTATTGAGTTCTTAAAGTAATTGCATAGAAGGTATTATTCTTTTCCTCAGCATTTTCTGAACAAGATATTCTATTGCAGACCCTGGTAATAGAAAAGGTCCTTTGTATATTAATGGTTTATTGTCCTAGCACTTTGAAATTATGTTTTGACTGATCAAAAAAGCTTTCTTATGTGATCCTGTGGTAAAAAACTGCAAAACAAAAACATTGCCTGTTTTCAGATGCTTAGAAAAATAGAACAGAAAAAAAAAAGACAAACAACTTGGTTTGAAACCAAGTGTCAGATAAGGGAATCTGTATACATGACTTGTAGGTGGTAATAGGGTTACTATTATTATTATTATTGTTATTGTTGTTATTAATAATAAAAATGATAGTAATATTTTCATGTGTGTGAACTCTTTTTGTGGGAGCAAAATGAAAAACAGCCATTGCTGCTTTCTGATAGAACTGGTAGGCTGAGAAGTGCTGCCATTAAAAATAACTAATTCCATAGATATTGAAGAGCCATTAAAAGTGGTTGATTAATACCGTCAGCCATTAGAAAGAGTTCATATACAACAGGTGAAAAAGTCAAGTTTGACAAAAGCAGCATTTCAAAAAGGGTATTGAATCCCAACCAAAAATATTAATGTTTTGATATTAGGGGGAAAAAAAAAAAAGGCAATACATGCAGAGCTCCAATATCTGTATTTCCAAAGCTGTAATTGCATTATGGAGACATTTCTAGCTGGTGTGATTGACTACAGGGCTGTCAGCCTGAAATAGAAAGCATTTGAGCAGCACAAGAGAAAGAAAGGGTATTTTTCTGTCAAGAAACAGCTAATATTTCAATATTTTGCAACTACACAGATACGTTCTCTAAAGTGTCTTTTGTGGTATTTTGGCTTGTAATTCTGACTGAATTAGATTTAGATGCTCATTTGAGGAGTTACTCATTTGGACTTGCTAATGGGAAGAAAACTATCTCACTTTACAAGGCCAGTTTCATTAGGATTTTTTGTTGAAATAGGCATGTCTTTAGAGTTTGATACTATTTCAATATCAACTGCCAAGAAACAGAAAAGCAGGCATACTTCAACTGGCTGAACAAAAATTGCTATCTTCGTGTTAAAAAAGCGCCTCACACATTTTGGCAGTTGAAGAGGTCATGACATAAAGGAACAGTTAAATGTCTAGCTCCGGCTAGCTTTTCCAGGTGTAGAGAATTCATTTGTAGGGGTCATTTCCCCTTAAGAAAGCAACATTTTTTTTTTACTCTGAGGCTGACTGTAGGCCCTACTGTGCTGACATAACACAAGGAGGAGACACTAAAGACCAAGCAAATCACCCCATGTAAGGTGGTGTATCAGAGGAGAATACTGGATGCCAGGATTGGGCTACAACTATAATCACAGATGGGAGTGTAATCCTACGAGATGGGTCTCTTGAATGTAATTTGTTAATGAATGCAGTAACATTAAATAAGAGAATAGTTTATTTCTCAATATAAATATTTTCTCCCTAAATGTCAACGTCAATATTCACTGTGGTGAATAAGAATTGGCATCCAAGGGCATCGCTTTCTGGCTTGTTGGCAGTATTTTGGTTTTACAGATTTTTATTCCTGGGAGCACACTTTCACAGATGCATGTACTTCACTGCAAAGTTTTTCAGGTAGGAAATTATATCCTTAAGAAACAAGCTGAAAATTCCATGCTTCACCGTTGTGCATAAAAGTGATTTCTGTATCTGGAATTCAAGCATAGCTGTGCCAAAAAATGTTATGGCAACATTTATTCCACAGTCATTGAAAAACTATAAGCCCCTGTAAAAAGGGATTCAGAGCACCTGTATGAGGCACCAGCTTCTCTGCCCCGACTGGCTGGGTCTGCCAGCTGATCCAGGACTCCCACATGCTGAAATGGAGAACTGGTTAGAGCTCATCAGTGGAAAACACTGTTGAAAACAATCTGAGCAGTCAGCAGGCTTGGCTTTGACAGAAATAATTCTGGACGCTGAGACATTTAAAAGTATGTAGGAGCCATGAGGGGTCCCCAGTTCACATCCACATGACTGCCCTTTCTTCTCACTCCTCAAAGACAGTGTGCCTGCATCCAGGTTTCCTATCAGGGATGGTTCTTGGTGTCTGCTATCTCCAGATGATGCCAGGCAGTTGTTGGCCATCTGTGCTAACAGTTACATACTGTGTAGTCCTGTGCAAAGCTACCTGTTGGTAACTTTGGGCATCTGTCCTGGAAGACAGAAATGTTTTTTTCTAGGACCTACAGTCTTGAGTTAGCTGAACCCACCGATTCTGATTTTCCCAAGGAATAAGCAAGTGGTAGAAGGTCCGAGGATACAGGCTACTCTCCATCCCTCTTGTTGCAGCTAGGTTATTGTTCAAAAAGGAAAGGGAGAACCAAGAAAAATATAAACCTGTATCTTGTTGCTGAAGATACTCCTTTGAAATGAAGTCTGAAAGTCTTGGGATTCAAACGCTGTTTTCATTGATGTGTATGCCGTTTACCCAATTCTGCAATGCAGACTGTAAATACTATATCTCATGAGTGAGTTACCGGGAGTTAAGAGGAGGAAGGCTATGGACCTCATCCTAAGCTATTCTCTACGCTGCTGGTTAGAGCAGTCTTCTGGAAGAGCTCGCTCTACAGGCAGGATAAGAGTGCTAATGTCAGCTGGGAATACTAAATGGATTTTGAGCTAAATTCAGAGCTATTCATGGATGCTAGGTGTGGGAAAGGGCTCTCTGGGGATGAACTTAGGCATTTATTTCTCAATTACAGCTTTAAGAGTTCAGTTTGGGATACTTTTAAGTATCTGCAGGAGTCTTTATAGAAAATTTTGGAGTCTGACATGGAAAAATCTAGTAAATTTTAAGCTCTTCCATGGATAATAGGTGACCTGAATAGCTCTCTTGGATTTTAGACACCATGCAGACTGGAGCTATTACAAAACTGCTAGGAAGACCAATGAGCAGAGATGGGCTCGTATAACTGAAATGTGTTCCTTGCTCTCTCATCTTCAAGATATGCACATTTGAAAAAGTAAAGGCAGTTTTCCTGCTTACAGTCACACAACTTTTAAATGAGGGAGTAAATTCCCATAGTTTGGATTCATCTCCTTAAGATATTTGATAAATTTTCAGTGTGTGTGTGCAGTATTTCTTCTGTGGATGAAGTTAACCATATATACCATCCTACTCTCCATGTTTCTTGTTTCATATATACACCATCAACTGTCTGGTAATGTATTGTGCAATGAAAGGGAGGTATTCAGCTGCAGTTTCTTTTCAGCAAACTCGTTAACTGACTTTTCTAGACAGTCACTTCTTGTCATTATTTGTGACAAGGGAGTTTTGAAAACTGGTACATGAGCTAGTGGTAGAAAGAAGTACCCAATGTACATTAAAAGTACTGCCTCATTTGTTTTACAAAGAAAATCTTAGCAACAGCTCAGCTGAAGTTTAATAACTGCCTGGTTTCGCTGCTGCTGCTGCTGCTGCTGGTGGTCTCATCCAGAGTCAATGATAAGTGTGTACATTTTTTTCTGTAATTAGTTTCAGATTTAGTGTGTGTGATAGTTTGCATCAACTATTCTGCTTTGTACAGTTACATGAGATGATAACAAGCTCCCATTATTTTTTTTTTTCACCTGTAGATGCAGAGAGCATTTTAACTGCTTACCATCCCATTTCAGGTGTTCACCTGAGGCATGCCTCTTTGGGGACAGCCAGGGTTTGAATTTATGCAGTCATATGTTAAATCAACATTCTTCTTTGCTTGTGGTGTTGATTTTGGGGGATTTTCTATTAATTCTGTAATGATTATGTTCTTCAGTGCACTTCTGTTATTTTTCATGATGGTAGATTTTGTAATGTCAGCTGATATTATATTCCTTTGGCACACCTATCATTTGCATGCACATAAGGCACTGAAGGTGCTTATTATTTTCAGCTAATAAGTAATCTTGTTCCCATTTAATTTGAAATACATTGTTCTCTGTATCCTAATTTCGGCTTTAACAGTTACTTGCTTCATTGCATTTGGATTATGCTGCACCATGTTTTCATACATCATATTTAAAACCCGCAAGATAAAACATCACAATAAATAGATTCAAAGATTTAATTGCAATAGAAACACAATGGCAGCTATGGAGGTTGACATGACTTGTCCCCTGTCAAGGGTACATCATTGCTGGCATAGTGGACAGTATGGTGCTTCTCCATTGAGCGGAAGATCAGTCTTTCCACTGGTCTCATCAGCCTCTCAGGCTTCTCAGGGCTGAAAAGAGAGGTTGTACCAACACATTTCTGCACTCCCATGGAGCAGTGGCAGAACTCTCTACAGACAGGGTTTTGTGATACTATTGCAGCAGCAACCCATTTCCAGAAGGAGCTGAAAAGGTTCATGCACCTGCATTCTCCACTTTTTTAACCCTTGAGCTGCTGCTGGACAAATATGCCAGTGTCTCCTCGCCAAGCAATGGCAAACCACTCTTTCATGGGGATGCAACAACTTCTGGTGAGAGTCATGCACCTCCTGAATTTGTGACTTCCTTTCATCTGCAGTCCAAGATTGTACAAGATGGTGAGGGTGGTAGGAGCAGACTTGTCTTGTGGGCTGAATTTGGCTTGCACAACACCCATGGTAGTGTATGATATTTGCAGACAATATCAGTTACTGTTTGCAGTGGCTAAAAGTCTTGGTAAGAGAGTACCATAATGCCAGTGAAAAAAACGAGCTTCATAATTCATCTCTTTGAGAAACTTTTGCCACAAAAAACTGTGAATGCTCTTTTGATCTTGCATAAGTGTTGTTTCTTTTAGTCCCTTTTCCATGTGACATCAGATAATCCAAACAAGCCATTTGTATGCTACAATATAAGGGAATCCACAAGAAGCCACAGATAAATATGTGATATTGGAAAACCTGCTTCTGATGATAAAGCATTGCTTAAAATATACAGGGTGCATTAAACAATCTGGCATACATTTGGTTTTCCAGAAGGGAATACACCCTGTAAACCCCAACACCTGAAATGTCTCTGGGGAGGGACCATATGAGCTTTGCCACACTTTGACAGGGTATAGCATATATAGAAGGTTCTAATAGTTTTCCACCCTCAGCATACTGACAGCTTAGGTGTGGACTTCTAGAAAGCACAAAATAACACTGATGCAGCCAATTTTCAGTCCAGAAAAATGTCAGAGAAGGTGCTACACAGAGATGAATCTATGTTTACCTGGTTAATATACACAAATTACTTAGTTCTCTGGGGAGAAGAGAATATTGGTGTTTCAAAGTTTGTTGCACAGGTTCATAAAAGTTAAAGCAGAAATCTATAAATATATATGTATATGCTAATATATATTCATGTCCATACATTATACTGGTTTTTCAGCTAAGAGCGGTGAATGGTACGTCTCTGCATTTCTCAGTATAAGTGTACATCAATTCCATGCATGTTTCAAGAGATCAACTGAATTCTTGAAGGTGAATGATAAGGGAGTGTGGGTTGTGGAGCACTAAGATAATGCCAAGAGTCACCTGCAGGGTATGGAAAGGGTGGAGCTACTGAACTTACTACATCAGACCTCACAGAAGTTGAATATTTAAGTTGTCTCAGTGTGATTTGATGGTTTTTTTGGTGTCTTATGATCTCTTACATCTCTTTTGGTGGATTGCCTGAAGACTGTGTCCCGATCACAGGGAAATACTGGTTTACCATGATAAATATTCCTTCTGGAATGTATGTTATTAAGCTGCTCTTTTAAATGCTGAAGTGCAGGCTGAGCACTAAGTGTGTGCTGAGATCTTGTTTCCACTGGGATTTAATCACAGGCTAAAGTGGTTTCCTCAGTTAAATCTACAATTTACAACTAACTGATGGGAAGAACACAGCCTGTTAAGCTCCTACGCTGTGCTTATCATCCATATATTTGTCTACAATATAATTTTCTTACAAATCTGGGCAGAATTAGAGCTTTGTAAGAGAAGGGAGTACATCAGAGCCTCCTCTGAACTTAATTGAACTGAGAAGACATTGAATTTGAGGAAGTACTTCAAACCCATCACTAGCAAACATGATTTAGAATGACCAGAAGGTGCTGGCATGATATCCAAAAGACAAATAATAAAACAAAAGTTAGTAACATATTTCACAGCATGCATCCTGGCAGACAGCTCAGTAAAATTCATATTGATAAAGCCTGTGGGGTCTGGGTCACTGGTGTCCAGAACTTCACCTTTAAATATTGGAAAGATTTACCAGGAATTGCGTAATGAAGCATTTTCATACCAACGAAATTTCTTAATTACAGAAAATAATGTATTATTATAATCCATATTTAGTGTCATACAAAGCATTTACCAAGAACACAGGAAATAAAAAAGTAGTCCATTATGAAATAGATTAAATACTTTAACAAATTATGTATTAAAATATATGCTTTAGATTATTTTCTGTGCAGAAATATCATAACATATCAGAAACATTTCCAATACAAAATGTGTAATTAATATGCATAAATTTAGCTAGCATATACAAAATAGAGACACCTGTAAAACAGAAATAAAGGCAAGTTCAATTAGGCAAGAAGAGCTTTTCTCCAACACACAACATACAAACAGCTGAGACTAGTTTCTCCTTCCTTTGTTCCAGTTTAATTCTACTTATATTTGTCCCTTTCTAGAACTAAAGCAGTAAAACTGACACCGAACATGATCTTACAGAGACAGAACACACTGTCTGGAACTTACACATGGGAATATGTGACCGTATCCAAGGTCAAGCCCTTCCTGACTGTCATGGTGTCCTTCTATAATGGGATGACTACATGGGTTGGCTAGGGAAGAGCAACAGATTTCATCTATCTGAACTTCTGTAAGGCTGCTGACATAGTCCCCCGTGATATCCTTCTCTCTAAATTGGAGAGGTGGATGTAATGGATGGACTGTTTGATGGTGGATGAGGAATTGGCTGGATGGTCACATCTGGACAGTAGTAAATGGCTCAATATCTGAGTGAAAAACAGTGACGTCTGGTGGCCCTTGGGGGTCTGTACTGAGACCAATACTGTTTAATACCTTCCTTAACAACATAGATGGTGGGATCAAGTGCACCCTCAGCAGATTTTCAGATGCCAGCCAGCTGAGTGGTGTGGTTGACATGCCTGAGGGACAGGATGCCATCCAGTTCCTCAGACCTGGATGAGCTCAAGAAGTGGGCCCATGGGAACCTCATGGGTTTCAACAAGGGCAAGGGCGAGGTCCTGCCCCTGTGTTGGGGCAACCCCCGGTATCCATACAGGCTGGGAGATGGTGGCTCTTGCACAGGAAAAGAAGGTGTAGAAGCTAATAACAATTCCACCCAACTATTATATAGCACTTGTTTGCCAGCATTATTTCTTAAATTGCTTTGCAAATTGACCTTCACTCATTTAGTAGAGGAAGAAACTGAAACACAGAGAGAGGGTGATTTACCAAAGGTTTTACAGCAGCCCAGAGGCAGAGCCCAAAGCAGACACCCAGTCTCTACTGCCTGGTTCTGCCATCTGTCCACCAGCACCATGGTGCTCATCAGTGATCACTGGAAACAAAAATATTCTTCAGTGAGTATTAACCAGTTTCTACCATGGTGCAGTGTGTTTCTTGTTCATATCTACACATTACTTTATCTGACTGGAAGAATGAAAATGGAAGGAAAATGGAAGGAAAAATCACTTCCATTTTCAAGATGAGAAGCTGGAACATTATAGTAAAATTAATGCTAGCAGAAACATTTATCCCTCTGTGACCTTTCAGTGTTTTCTTAAATGAGCAGCTTCTTCCTCCAGCCACAGTGATTCCCTCCTTGTTCCTATGCAAAGAATCTGCTCAGACTGATTTGAGTACTTTTACAGGCAGCTGCCAAATGAATACATTGCATTTCACTGAGTTGCAAATGATGGTTAGGTCACAAGTTGCTCAGACATAAAAGGTTCTATCATAAACACTGGGCATTTTCACTTCTCCCCTCCTCCTTCTTGCCTGGAAGAGCAGTGAGATTCATCCATTGTCATTTATTTGTGAAATAGAGAGTCTGGTCTCTTCAAACATCATATACAAATTAACTATGTTATCTCAGTTGTGTGAATTTTTACAACCCATTTGATTATTCTATTTAAAATTATGTATGCTTATATTGGTATGAAGGTGTTTTACACTGCCTCTGGTTTTCCTTCTGCTAAGGGAAAATAAGCTATTCTGATACAGTTCCTAAACCGGAGATGTGCAGCTTTAACTGTACTAATGTAGTTAGGTCAGCACAACTTTCTGTTGTAAACAAGTCTATATTGCACAGCTAAGACTAGATTACTCAGTTTTTCAAAAGGTCTGCCTACAGAATATGCACAACCAGTGTAACTAGTTGTGTTTTAATAAATACTAATAACACGTGTCTAATTACGACAGTTCATCTCGACATTTCCTGCCTGCCTCTCACAGAATGACTAAGCGCTTCTCTCTCACCACCGAGCCAATTACTGACTACAGGCTGTTATTAGGGACAGTCCTATATAATTTTCACAATTATAATACGTGTCATTCCATAGTTGTGGACTACTGATGAGTGAGCACTGTCCATCTAGAAGGAAAATACTGCCTGCAATCGCTCTCAAGGGCTGAGAGAGGCAAATGTTTACTCACAGGCACAGCAGCTTTTCTGACCGTGAATAGTCCCCCTGATTTCAAAAGGATTAAGCCTGGTACTAAAGTATTTGCAGAATCAATGCCATGATCAGCATGCTTAAAAGTTTAATTTTGTTCTCTGCAAATGTGTTTGAAGGATGCTAAAGTAGTCTCATGATTGTACACGTGCAGGTTAGCTTCTCTTTTGGAATTGCATTTCAATTTTTAAAAAGCTCTGGCAAGGAAACCTCACTGTTACATGTACTTCAAGGTGTGTTTTGTGATGGATGTAGTGGTGAGAATGTCCCACAGACAAATCCTTCAGTAGAAACGTGCAAATAATCAGATAGCAATGTGCATGTAATCAAATGACAAAGTTCCAAACTCTCATTAAATAGTGGGATCTAGAAACTGTGGGTTAGATTTACTGATGTAATGAAAGGGCACCATTCACACAAAATTGCAGAATAAGGTAAAATTGGAAAAAAAAAAAAAGAGTAGAAAATGTGGCTTTTGTGGAAAGAAAATTCACATTAATATCTTTTTTTGCCTTCCTTTCCCTCTCCTCTTAACATGCAGCCGGCTCCTACTCTGTTTTTGCCCTGTGGTCTTGCTGTCATCTTTTCCTGCCTACAGCCTTTCCATACCTCTGTACAGCACTAGATCCAAGATGCTGGTTTTGCCTGCTACTACCAAATCTGTGTGGGTTTTTGAGTGCTCCTCTTAGCCAAAAATCAGTTCTGTAACTTTGGCTCTTCTTGTTCCCCCTAAGACTTAATCCTTTGTGGATTACTAAGGAGTTTAGCCACAGAGGTGCTCACTTTCTCTTTTGTAAGAGGAAATGCCCTTGAAGGTGTCTTGAGCCCTTTCCAGGGAGCTCCCTGAAGATAAATAGCATGTCTGTGCTGTCCACATTGATCAGCTACAAACTTTGCACCTACTTCTTATCTTCGCTTGTCCACAAAGCCTTCCTGTCACTGTGCACATGCAAATTCAGCCTTGATAGCTGGCTCTGTAAATGAGAAATTCAGATGTAGACGATAGCTGCATTCATACCTCAGCTCCATCTCTTTGCAAGCATGGCTGATATCCCTGCCCTCCAAAAAGGTATTGAGACCTCCACACTGAAGATGTACTTGGTGTTCAACATCTGAATTATGTGCATAGCTTTATATTTTGTCATTAAAAACAAGGCCAGGTTATAGAGAACCAGATTTCTAGAACATGTTGCAAGGAAGGTGAAGTTATCCTACAGCAGTGGTATATCGCTTGAACTTAATGATGTCTTTGTTCTAGGAACTGTAATAATTATAATCTAATCCACAGTAGAATCAATACATGTTGCCATTGCTTTCACTAATGTACGCACATAAATAAGAGTGTAGGGAGAAGCTGTAAGTATATGTGGGGAGGTTAATGAGGCCTTTGATAATACTTGGTATTTTCATAGTTGAGGTACATTTAGGTACTGTTAACATATAATGTTAATAAAATTAATAATTTAAAAATGGGAACTACTTATTAACAGCTGTGCAGTATAAAAATATTTTAAGATTATGGAAGGGAAAAAGCACTTATTAGTAAACAATGCCATTACTGCTGCACAAAAGTGTTACACATCCTGTGAGCATGTCATAGGAGGAGTGTTACATGTAAATAAAACCAAGCAATCCTTCCACACTACTTAGCTTTCTGAAGGTCCGAACCTAAAAATTGCTCACGTCTTTGTCTTTTTGCAGATCAATGAGAACAAGAGTCCAAGGAAAAGCAGTAAGATTGATTGATTTCTTTCTCTGACAGTTCAGGACCAGAACCACTAACAGATGCTGTAGAGAAGCTTGCTGTGCACATTTTTGGATCTACATCATGTGCTTAAGTGTAGCATGTTCATAAACTAAGCAGGGATTAGGATATTATTGACCTAAATGCCATGGAAAGCATTTACACTTGATAAAAAATATAATGATCTCCCAGTTAACAAAGTAGTATATGACTTGCATAAACTGGGACTGAAAATTTAGAATCACAGAATCTTAGAATAT
Organism: Anabacerthia variegaticeps; assembly: GCA_035583185.1. NCBI lineage: Eukaryota > Metazoa > Chordata > Aves > Passeriformes > Furnariidae > Anabacerthia > Anabacerthia variegaticeps. The sequence goes on along the minus strand of JAWWEW010000131.1, from coordinate 61,796,533 downwards.
CCTGAGTTGGAAGGGAGCCATAGGTATCATCGAAGTCCAGCTCCTGCCCCTGCACAGAACCACAGAACCAAGAATCACACCATGTGTGTGAAAACATTGTCCAAACACTTCTTGAACTCTGAGGGGCTTGGTGCTGTGGGCGCTTTCCAGGGGAGCCTTTTCCAGTGCCCAACCACCCCCTGGATGAAGAATCTTTTCCTGATATCTAACCTAAGACCTCCCCTGGCACAGCTTCATGCACTGGTCACCACAGAGAAGAGATCAGTGCCTCCCCTCTGATTTCCCTCATGAGGCAGCTGTAGGCAGCTATGAGGCCTCCCCTCCATCTCCCCTTCTCCAGACTGAATGGACCAAGTGAAGTCAGCCTCCTAAGGCTTCCCCTCTGGACCCTTTGTGATCTTCATAGCCCTCTCTTATATCCTTTTTTTATTGTGACACCCAAAACCGCTCCCAATATTCAAGGTGAGGCCGCCCCAGTGCAGAGCAGAGCGGAACAAGCAGATGGCGATGCTTTGCCTGATGCCCCCCAGGACAAGGCTGGCTCTCCTGGCTGCCAGGGCACTGCTGACTCATATTCGACAACCAGGACCCCCAAGTCCCTGTCCTGGCACTGCTCTCAGGGCACTGCTGATTCATATTCGACAACCAGGACCCCCAAGTCCCTTTCCTAGCACTGCTTTCCAGTGTCTCATTCCACAGTCTGTACATCCCATGCCAGGTGTCAAATCCAGCACTTGCTCTTGTTAAACTTCGTATGTTTGGTGATTGCCCAGCTCTCTGATTTGTGGAGGTCTCTGCAGTGCCTTCCTGCCTTGGAAGGAGTCAACAGCTCTTCCCAATTCAGTATCATTGACAAACTTGCTTAGTATACCACCGGTATACAAGGGTCTGCATAATGCAAATAACTTAAGAAGAGATTATTAGGGGCAATATTGAAGTAGTGAGGCCTCTCCCTCCTGACCAAGACTGTCACAAGGAGCAGCATACAACAGAAGACTAGATAAGAAACCAACCAAGTTCAAATCCTTCTGTTCTTGATCTGCTCAGCAGTTGTGAAGAGGTCGGTATATCTCTGTTTCCCTTCTCATTGTACTTCTTGGTTTTTCCTTTCTGTGTTGTGACCTTTTTGCTACCTTTGACTTTTATCTCTTTGGAGCAAGACCATCTTTCCCAATGTTTCTTTAAAGTTTAGTAGAAAGTTTAGTACTGGATCCTTGTGTGAGAGTTTAGACAATACCACAACAATAATTCAGCAGGGAGGAAATTAATTTCATTCTTAGGCAGAAAAATGATCCCAAATATTAACATCTGAGGCTTGAGTTTTAACAAATGGCTCTTTGGTTCTGTGGCATCTACTTCAGCATGCCATTGACTTCACAGTGAGTATGCTGCAGACTGAAGCTATACATATGCTGCAGGCAGCTTTCCTTTGGCTGCAGACTACAGATAGCTAGACTGGCATTAACAGCTGCCTGAAGCACAGGTTACAGTAAAGTATATCATGTTCATATTATCATTACATACCTTGGATTCCACTGTAAGCCTGAAGTCTGGGGTGAGGAGAACTCTTAGGACCATAAATACATCAGCTTGGCATGATGAACTATGTGACTGTGTCCTTCAGCTAAGGGGAAAAGAAAGAAAAAAAAAAGTAGTTTTAATCCACAGTCATATTCTTGAGACTGCTGAAGTGCTAATCAAGATGGGATTTTCTGCCTTGCCACAGAAAACTTGGAGACATTTCTGTCACAGATATTACTGATAATGCATGTATATATCTGAGGCAAGGTTAAGTGTATCTCTTCATTCACAATCAAACTTAGATAATTCCTGAGTGTGCTCACAGCTAAGTTGCAATAAAATAGCTCTTTATGATTTGTTGTGCATTTTATAGTGTTGGCAATTTTCTTAAAGGGAATAGGAGACACATTGTAGAAACAAGTAAGGGATAGTTCTCAGAATCTTAGGGGAAAGAGAATTGTGGCTTTTATGATGCTAGGAGACTGCAGAAAAGGAATGGAAAAGGGACAGAGAATTAAGGATCAGGAAAAAAAGAGTCATGATGCTATTATGAGGGAAGGACTTTGCAGCGAAAGAAATGTTTCACCTTCCATAATACTGAATCCTTCATAAGGCCAAAATGAGCATGAGGGAAAAAATAAAGCCAGTGGTACGAATCCATCTGACTGAGAATGGATCCAGGAGATTATTTTCTTGTTGTTGTTGAAGTTCAATATATAGTTGGGAAATAAAGATTTTTAAAAAGAATGCATATTTGAAACTGATTGTATCCACAACTACCAGGAGCAAGTTCAGCACAAGCAGAAGTGCTTCACTGCTTTCCCTAAAAAGGGAAAAAGAGGCATAACATGATGTCTCTGATTGAAGACTAGTTCTCTTTTTTTTCTCTCCTGTTTACTGTCAAAGTTTAACAAACTTATTTGCATTCACTTCTCCCAAAATTTCTGATAATTTTGTCACTTGCAGCCAAACCTCTGTGCCTTGAAGTGCAGCATTGTCAGCTCATCCGAACAAACTCCAAGCTGCACCATTTACTGCATGAAGATTGAGATTAAATAAACAAATTCTGAAAATAGGGCATTAGGGTGTTTGTTTGTACTTGGAAATCATCGTTGTTTTTGTATCTTAACAGAGAAATTGCCCTGCAAAGCGATTTCCGACCCTTGATTCAGCACACTGCTTCGGCATCGTTCCCAATCCCTGTTAATCCTGGGCATAAAAACCACCCGAGGCTACTGCGTGCTGCTGCAGAGCACTCCGCTGTGGGTCAAAGGGACAGCCCTTTTCACCTTTCTTTATTGCCATCTATCGAACAAATAACTTACAGACATTAAAAACATTTGGAATTAATAGAAGAGAGCCCACCACTGCAAGCAGAGTGTTTCCAGCGAATGGCAATGGGGCCGTGCAGGTTTCACCTGTGCATTAGCTCATCCGTGGGCAGTTCCAGCAAGGCTGAGAACATGAGGCCCCTCTAACAGGGCTTGAAAAAGCTAATCCACAAAATGTTTCTGCTAATTGCGTCATGTGCTCGAACGTGTGGAAATTAGAAAGTAGCTCAACCTTTTTATCTAATTGCTAAATTCAGCTTTGTGTATTTCAACTGAAAATAGCAGAGGGGACCTTCCCTCTGCACAGTGTAGTTGTTGGACTGTATGGGCAATTTAAAACAGGTATTTATTTAGTGTACTTCTCTATTAGAGTATATTGAGTGTATATCTTTAATTCTCATACTGTATTTCTCTCGTATCTATAAATAAGTTTGTGCATTTCAACAATGTTTTATCATTAACATCTTAAGGACATTTTTATGCAGTTGCAGAAGCATTTGTATTGACAGAATTGAATGTTGGGAAAATAGGAAATATTAACTGATTTTTTTTCTGTAAATATGAGTGATTTACAGAAAGATCCTCTGTAAATGTTACTAGTTTGTGCTACTGTAACTATTACTATCAAATTAAGTACCAGCATTGCAGTAGCTCCAGAGGGCACTGGTCATAAATCAGGTCTGTGCTGCAAGAATATCAGTGGCTCTGGAAAAATGTGTTCTGCTGGGGAACGGGGGAGGACACCAGAGATAGCTGCTTGCTCTTTCTGGTTGATTAGACATCCAGACCCTGACTAGTACAGCTGGCCTTGTCATATGCAACATGCCAAGGCCAAACATGGCTGAGCACGGAGAGCTGTTCTTAACTCATGAAGTATGGCCCTAGTCCTGCAAGGACTGCGAGCACAAGCTTTCTGAGCTCTACAGGAGTGCATGAGTAACGCCCAAATCATCTAGCAGTAGACACTGAGCTGGGTCAAACATTTAGGTGCCCACATGCAACTTCTTTATCTGTTGACAGGTCTCTAAAATTTGAGCAGGAATTACGACTTTAGAAGTGGAAACCCTTTTATAAGGCATCAACATAGTCTAATACAGAGCTTTGAAAGCAAACATGCCCCACTGCTACCCAGAGCCCTGCCAAGGCAGCTGGAGGGGCTCAGGCTGGAAGATCAGCCCAGGCACAGATGAAACCACACAGCGAAGCCCCACGCACTTTCATAGTGAGTTATCGCTGTGCTGCAGCATTACAACTGCAGACAAAAATACCACCCTACAGCGAGTAAGATATGAGTGAAGCAACACAGTTATTGGTGCAATCTTGGAAGTGCCAGCAATGCCCGAGGTTTTCTTTTTGGTTTCTCTGGGCAGAATCTGGGCCCAGGAGACCCAGACATTTAATTCTGAAACTCCCCCTGTGATATTCATGCACTTCCCTAAACTGGAGATTGCACAAATTGAAGCAACTGAGTGTCTGTGCTTCACTGATCATTCTGTGGGAAAGTGTGTCTGATAAAAACTTTACTTCCTTTTCCTCCCCTGAATTCCTTCTGTTTTTACCAGGTTTTGCAAAAGCAAAATCCCAAACACTGTATTTCCTTGAAAATATCCACCACCACCACCCAGACCTTAAATTTCTACTCATAGTTACTTGATTCCTGTTCAAATGTTCTATGAAGAATTAAATATCTAAAATGCCGAAGCTGAGACAGTAAGACCCCAAATTCCGGCAGTTTTCGCAGCTGTTTTTGCAGTGTGAGCCTGCGTCCCTTCGGTGTTTACAAAAACACGCTTTATCCTGTTTTATTATGACTAAACTGCTGCAGATTGTCCGCTTCAGGGAAATATTGCCCCGTGACCTGGCAGGAGTCCCCGCCGGCGATAACCCCATCCCTGCCGGGGCCCCGGCTAATCGCGCCTCCCCACCCTGCTTCCCAAAGCCGCCTGCACCGCCCGCCCTGCGCCACCGTGACATCTGTATTTGCTATTTCACACAGTTATTCCCAACAGCAGCTCGTCTCCAATATCTCCTTCCAGTGCTGCTGGAGCATGAGGGCTGTCACAGCTTTCCGCGGTTACTCCGCGTTGAATCCGAGCTGTTTCTGTAAATATGCAGCCTGAAAATGCTTGGTTACAAAGTCCCATCTATGCAGAGCTGGGACCGGATTTGCAAAAATGTGTGGAGGAAAGAAAGAAAAAAAAAAAAATGAAAACTTTCAAGATTCCTTTACTGCCGCTGAAAATGAATCATCTATACATGAAAATTATGAAAACTCAAAAAATGGCACATTAACATACATCTAAAGAAGAACTGCATAACTATTATATAAATACTAAGTCTCTACCAAGATCTAAAACATAATTACAGGCTCAATTTTCTGAGAGATGAAAGAGATAATTTTCCAGAAGTTTGGCTTTGTCTATGCCTCAGAGATACTGAATAAAACCTTTCTTTCTAAGTCCTGCTACATTGCTTCTACTAATCAGGACAATTGCATATTTTTTTTCCATAAGGTCTTTAGCAATACAATTGCTTCTTGGAGAATTATGGCAATAACAAAATATTTCAACTCTGATGACTAGATATTGTTAAAATATGGATAGGGTACAGTAATTCAAGTTATTGCAGGTATAAAGCGCAATTTTCTCATGATTTTTTAAAATTTTAACTCTTTTTTTGCTAAAGTTATATCTTTATGGTAAAGGCCAACTAAACATTTTTGCTACCTGTGCTTTGAGCCTTGTGAGTCTGAGCCCAGTGTAAGAAAATTTATTTTGAAAGTAAATCCGAAGACAGTCACCTCATTTAAGCTGTTTTCTTGAAGGCTTTATGTACAACTTTTAAGTGTTAGTTCCACCCTTAAGAGCAAATGAGGGAGACAGAACAGGATTTTAATCTTGAAATAAATGTAATCCATTCTCAGGGCTTGGGGCTAAAGTTTAACTTTCCTGTGGATTTTCAGCCTTCTTGGTGGCCATTCTAGCTGTCCCTTCTTCATGTGAACTAGTACTGTGGTGCTCACTACTACTGGAATTGGATTTTTGTATTTTATGCTGCAGTTTGACTTCCTTTTGTGATAGATATATCAGAAAACCTTGTCAGTCCAGGTTTTGCATGAAGCAGCAATCAGCCACTTGCAGGCTGGCATTAAATGGCTGTGTGGGCTGGATTCCTGAAACACCTGAGGAGTGTGCTGGTGCCTGATATTTAAAACATATTTATGTATATCTCTGCTGAGCGTGGCAAGGCTTATATGAACTAGAGGACTAAGCAGCATTTCAGAAGTAGTACAGATGCTGCCAGGTCTGAAGATGCAGTGTGACCGCATGCAAAGGGACCCAAATTAGAGGCAAACAAGGTTACAGCTAGAAAACAAGCCAGCTCTGGAACTGAATGAACCCACTGGCCTACCCAGACTGATTGGCTGAGAGCAAGTGTGTTCATTAAGCTGGGTGCAGCAGCATCCTCATACCCACTGCAAGACTGTGTTTGACAGGCAGATTGCCACGATGCACAGATGTAGTAATTTGAGCAGAGGTTCCTGATGCAGCGTGGCATGGCTGGAGGGAACGGTGCCGCGTGGCTCTGGTGGCTTTGGGTGACACTGAGGCTCCTAAAAAATGCCCACATTGTCTCAGACAGCAGAGGCACGCCTCGGTGGCAAGGTAAGCCAGTCCCGGAGGGCCAAGACCTGCTGCTGGCAGATCCTGAGCTGATAATGATAAACTCCACCAAGGCTGCTTGGCTTGGCTCCAGCCCTGCCTGCAGGAAATCCAGGCAGGAGCAGGAGAGGTGTGGGGCAAGGTGGTGGTGGCAGAGGTCAGGGAGAGGCTCAGGGCAAACGTGGGTGCAGAGAAGGGTGCGAAGCCAGAGAGGTGACAGGCATGGAGCCTGAGTTTAAGAAGTAAAATCTCAGAGGCCTTTCAAGAAATTAAACCCATCATTTAAGCTCCAGGGGTACCTGGTGGACTCTGGATGGACTAGGAGGCTTCATCAAAACCAGGACTGGGCTCTTTGGAAAATCCATCCGTGCAGCACTGGGATGGAGTTTTCTGCTCAGCACAAAAATATGCTTTGATAATTCATCTGATCAGATGAAGAAAGGCAGAAGGCAGTGAAACTGGGAGATAAAAAGGAAAGGCAAATCTGCTCAGGGGTAGGGCTAATCTGACAGTCCATCACTGATGGACTTTAATCTGAGAGGGAAAAGGCTGTAATGTTAAGGTTTTCTCAATAGGGTACCCAAAGGAAGTTTCACACAGTTGGAGCTGGTTGTTACCTTGACTTGCAGCTCTGTCTCTTCATCAAATGCTTTTAAAAATAAATCATTCCTTTTACACCACATCCTAATGAATTAGTAAATAGTGTTGCAAGCTTTTCAATATCATGTTATCCTGTCATTGAAGCACATGGTAACCATCAAGCTACTATTAACACACATTAGTTTGGGATTCTCTGACTTCAACATTGTACTTCTTAATAGAGAACTTCTGAATGTCTTTGTATCTTTTTTTTTTTTTTTTGGTGGTATCAGGCTAGAATTTGCCTTTTTTTTTTTTTTTTTAATTAACTGAGTTCTTCACTCCTCTGCAGTACATATCCCTTTGAATTTCACTCTGATGGTTCTTGGGTGTCTTGTTGATTGTCCTTTAAACCCAGATTGCATCTGTGACCAAGATGATCCTCTGAAGGCTGAAGTCCACTGTTGCCTCTTTGTGCCACACAACCTTTACCATTATATAGGTTTGCTGCTATTCTTTAAAAGCTTTAGGGTTTCTCTAAAGTAGTGCTAAATTATTCAAATACAGGGAATATGCCACTGCTAAAGGTGCAACCTTTATACACTGAGCAGAATCTTAGTGTAAATGAGATATTTGTGCCTGAAAATGTCTAGGACATGTTGCCCTGATTTGCATATTTACATTATATGTGATGAAAGGGTTTTCCTTTGGACTTCAGGGGAAATGTATTTTGGGTCTTACACTACTAGACTAGTCTTGGTACAGAAGAGACTGGGGGAAGGATTTAAGAAATGTAAAAACCCATTCAATAATATTTCATTTGTGTTCAATACTTACCTTTTATGACCTGTAAAATTCCTAAATGTTTGCTTTATAAGTCGCACTCTCTGTGTAAGAGGTACAAAACATCTGTGGCACTTGGTGTGCAGTTTATTGTCCTGACCATTCTGTCTATACAGTTGGCTGTATCCAAAGGAGTCCCAGTGGAGGGAAATGGCCACAGCACAGTCTTGGGCAGCCTTTATCCCTACTCCTTTGAAACTCTAAGCCTTGCTAAGTTCAGTGGGGTGAAAATAGGACTTTTGTGCAAAAGGTGCTACTTTAATGAAGCATCTGTCCCACATTTGGGTTGGAAGGGACTTTGGATGGAGATCATCTGGTTCCACTCCCATGCCAGGGGCAGGGACACCTTCCACTGGACGGGGTTGCTCCAGGCCCTGCCTGACCTGGCTTTGAACACTTCCAGGGATGGGGCAGCCACAGCCTCTCTGGTGTGCTCATGCTGAAACAAACTCAGCACTGGACATTTCCTTGTTGCATCTGTAGTAATAAATTTGGGGTTGTTTTCTAAGTTTCTCTCCTCTCATTCCCTCATTTTATTTTGTGGCTGCATCTTTGTGCCTGAACCCATCCTGCTGTGCGTGATCCCCATTCCAGCAACCCCTTCCCAGCAGCAGTGGCCACAACCTCCTTGTGTCCTCCCTATGGGCTCCCAGCACCCTCACGGGGCTTTAGGGAGACCACCCCAAGGTGCATCAAGGTATGACCCTTGATGTTTCAGGCACAGGAAATAAAGGACCAGGAAATGGGAATTTATCATGCCCTTTGTGCAAATGGGAGTTAAATATTTGGAGTATGTTAATGCTCAGTAGTCCATGTTGCTTGACCTAATTGCTGCTGAGAGGAAGCATGTTCTTGTTTATTTCATACCAACAGAACAAACCTGGGTTGTTGCAGTGGGTGCTTTTCTTGGCCAGGTGGCAACACCTGTAGGGGTGGGAGCAATGAGAGCCAACTGGGATTGGGATGCCCCATTGCACCAATACCAGCACCAACACCTCCTATGCCAAAATTGGGAGTTCCTTGGAGTTGGGCAGTAGGACTGGTGGTCACATCCGCCTGCCTGTGCCCAGGGAGGTGAAAGGGACCCCATACCTGTGATAGAAACAGGAACACAGCCGAAGGTGTGTTTTGGAAAAAATTTGGGCATGCAATAAGATGTAGGACAGTATGAGAGCATGACTTTCCACCTGCTGGAGAAGTTTTTCCTGCCCTTTTCCAAATTTGCACATGAATGGATACATGTTCTCTATGCTGAGTCTTAACAGGACAAAGCAGTCCCAGGATGAATTTATTTTTGTTCTGGTTTTACAGGCACTCTTCTGTCTGTTTCCTCATCTCGCTCCCATTCCCACCAGTGACTTCTGGAGCTGGTTATCAGATTTGATTGAAATTAGCCAGAATTGGGTTGTTAACTGTAAATTAGATTATTCCCATCTCACTATATTCCTACAGTACCTGGGTTTGGCTTGATCCTTCAGTTTCTTGCTTTATTTTGCACAGATGTGCACATCTCATGCAGGACCAGCAATGGTAGTGACTGTTCTGCAGAAAAGATGCTGGTCTGTGCTGATGAGAGAGACAGTGAGAGGTTTGTTAGAAGAAATGGAGTCAGTGTGTGCCCACAGCTACTCCTGCTTGAGCTGAAGTGCACATTTTCTCTATAAAGGCAGCACTTTGACTCCAGCCTTTGTAGTTCAAGAATTGTCTGGGCAGCAGGCATGCAGCAAGAGTCAAACCACAGTGGAAACCTTGATGCTGGTCAGCTGTCTATTCTGTTAGCTTCTTAGAGCACAGGTGGCTTTTTTCAGCTTAAAATGATGAGATTAATATAGATTCCTTGGCTTCATATTTCAACCAGCCAAAGAGCAATACATTTGCCTTGGAAGAAGGAAATATATTGGTTGTAGAAAATGCTCACTGGAGAATCTTGGAAAAAGAAAACTTTCACGTTGCATGAATGCTTCAGTAGGTGAATAGGGAATTTATTTGCATGTGCATGACATATATTTAGCTGTGATATATTGAACTTATTTGGAAAGTATGATTAATTGAAGGGACATCAGGAATTAGACTTTTAAAACATTCTCCTGCAATGGAGCTACAGCATAGCTGTTTTCCCAAGATGGAACACCAAACTTTCCAACCAAAAGGAATCGAGTGTTAGATGTCTCAAAGATAGTCTGCTTTCACAGCCTTGCAAAACTTCATCAGGGAGGCAGATGAAAATAAGCATTCCTCTCAGAAAGCCAGATTACACTGTGAAAGCAAATGTGCGAGTGAGTACCAGGGAACTCACACGAGGGAGGAGAGAGCTGCAGGAAATGTTTCAGTCTCTGCCTGCACATAATTACACACATAATAACCCAGCCCAGCACACAAAGCCCTCTGAAATCAACCTTCACATGATCTGTCATTCAAAAATCATTTATTTGTAAGACATGCCTCGATTCCTGCTCACAGGCCGGTGAAGCCGGCGCCTCCTCTGGAGCACAGCTGTGTCACTCAGCCATATTCGGCAGGCACACGGGGTACCTGCTTTGCGGGCGGGCAGCAGTGATGACAGGCTGCCCGGGGACCAGCAGCCTGCTGTGCAAACACTGCACGTCCCCTGCGTTTTCAGCCCCTCCCTCACCGTATTTTTCCCTGGGGTTGCAGCACTACCGGTGTCAGTTAAGCCCAAATATTTTCTAGCTACAGAAAAATTATTTTTGATCTCCAGGTGACACTGTAAGCAATCTGATGAATTTCCTTTCATAGCAGCTGGCTAGCAGTTTGCTGTCGAGAGAAAATGCCAGGCAGAGGCTTCTCTTTCTAATCTGCTGTGCAGCTTCCAGAATTGAAGGCTTTGCTTTCTGTTCTCCACTAAAGACATTCTTCCCAGCTCCCGATCTCCCTGTTCCCTCCAGCAGCAGGAGCCACCACTGTGCTCACTGGGAGCCCTGCCCCTTCCCTGCTGCCCTCAGCCCTTTGGGGGTTTGCCTCTGGACTCCAGGTACGAGCATGCAAGGGATGTGGCACACTTCCAGCACTTCTCAGACAGTGTTAAAAGATGGTGACTGGGATTCTATGGTGAATTAACTTCGACCTCTGAACAGTCTGGGTGCAGTTACCTGGGCAAGAACCACAGGCACCTTAAATTCTGGATTATAATATTATGTGAGCTCATCTGTTCACCTCCACTTCTCTACCCCTGTACAAAGCCGGTCCTGAAAAAGCCAGTCTGGGTGTCTGTGTATGTCTGTGTTTGTGTGTGCCTGTGTTTCAGGGCAAAGGTATGGAATGTGAAAAACCTCACAACCTTTAGATAGGAGAAAGGGTGGTCAAATGAATTACTGGGTTGGAGGGGAAAGGGAAACCCAGAAGAGCAATGGCTGATTCACACACAGATCAGCAGAGTCCTCTATCACACAGCAAGATTACTGAATTATCCATCCTGAACCTGGACATTTTCCAAATTCTACATTGCAGATTCAGCTTATCTAATTAAATGTGTTTCAGAGGCTTTGCCTTACTGTGTGCCTTCCCAGAGTTATCTTGCAAAAATGTAGGAAAAAGAAGCCGGTACCACTCACACCACGTGTCCTGATTCTGCAGTACTTGGGAATGCTTTATAACCACTGGCTGATAATTAGTTAATAGATGCCTGTATTAAACAGAAAAGCCAAGATTATGTTCAAGGCAAGACATTTGTCATCTGTGTTTGAGGCTTGGCTGCAGATGCCATGTAAGACTGCAGTTATTTCTGGTTACTCCTTTCAGGGAACAGCTCCATGTCCTCTAAAGCCAGGCAGCAGCCCCCTTAAGGCAAGGTGCACCTGGAATTGTCTTAGCTCCTTTGTCATACACCCACACCTCAACAGAGGTATTATCTGAATATCTTAAGTCAAAATGGCTTTAAGAGCAGGTCACAGCAGCCTGTACAGATTCTGTAGGGATCTTACAGCTTGAGTAAATGGTCTCACCTGCCTTGGGCTGTGCTCAGAAGCATGTTAGAGTGGGAGACTTTGACAGTTCTTCTCCCAAGGTAGGGAAGGCTTTGGCAGACCTCTGTCCTGCACTAGGCAGCTGAGTCTGTGGGCTGTACAATGGCTTGCTCCTTGCAGTATCCTGAGCAAAGCCCATGGATATCCCTTAAGCATCTCCTGTGTCTCCACCAGCAGCAACCTGCACAAAACCCCTCTTTTGCACTTCTGCATCACCCCTTCACACAAAAAATGGGCTGGTACAGTGTATTCTAAGGAAAGAAATATTCCACACTTCTGTCCTCCCAGGAGAAAAAGTATGTTCTTTAAATATAAAAGCAGATTTATTACATGAGAAAAATGCAGGGTGCATTTTGTCACAGTGTTTTTATTACTTTCTGATCCAGAGGGAAAATAATTTATTACAGCAGCAGTTGCCAAGTCAACTGCTGTGCCCCAGCCGTCCCCACGGAGGGGGCAGTGTGTCACCTGGATGTAGGCACAGAGGCTGAGGGGAATGAGAGCTTTTTTTAATCACATATCACCAGTTTTAATACAGCCCAGGTTTTCAGTGGTTATTTACAGGCTGGTTAATGACCCCCTGTGACATTACTCTGGATTTACTCCAGGTTTTAGTAGACAAGAACTCACATGTTTCACTATTTTGTTATTCTCAACCAAAAGACCTGAAAAGGCATTGAAGGTGGATTCTCAAATTATCACAGCACAGCCTGTGCCTACCAGTGATGGGAAAAGGCTGATCATCCCTTCCTCATTCCCTTAGAAAGAAATCCTTTTCAGTTGGTGAGTGTATCCTCACAGATTTCAGGATGTATTCACCAGGATTTCTGGTATAACCTCAAAGAGGTGATGTGCTTAAGGACTGTATTTAAAGCCCATGCCATAGTAGAGAAGCTTGGCTGCTCTACCTATACCAGTTTGAACTTAGTAAGTTCTAGCAGTAGGTACAGGTATTTGCTGGAGCTTTGCTGTTTGCCTTATTTATGACCTTGTCCTCACATTCAGCACTAGAAATTCTCTCTCTGACTCTTCCATATATCAGCCTGAAACAAGTCGTTTAAAAATGTCTGTTCTACTTTCTGTTACCACAAGCTGGTTCTGCAGGAAGAAACCTCTTCCATTCCTGGATGACTGGAGAGTGTAGGTCCTGGGCCCTTCTGGGGACTCCCCAGGCATCCAGCTTCAGGAGCTTTTTGCCTTAGTATCCCTGCTTTGCTATTTCTTAGCACATGCATGGCAGGTACATCATCACTACTTCACCACTGTTTCTGTACTCACATCTGCTGGTGAACTTGGCCTAGGGGAATGAGACTCTTGGGTTCCTTTCCTCTGAGCTGGGAGCAGGGAGTGACAAGGACAGGTATGTCCTGCTAAGCATTTAGCAGCCACCACAGACGTGCTGCTCCTATTCTTGTGTTTGATGAGGTAGCAGCAGCAGCAGCAGCAACAAAGACGTGTTTTTAAGCGCTCTGTCCCTTGTCTGGATGAACTGCGGACAGAAATGCAGTGTGATCAGTGTCACTTATGGCTCTGATTAGGACACTACTGTGATGCTACCGGTAAGCCATTCCCCCACCATCCTGAAGCTTCAGTTCACAAAGCCTAGCACCTGTAAGCATGAGTGTGTAATTGTTCCCCCACTTACATTGAAAAAAAACCCAAAAACCCCAAACAGACTCTTTTCTGAAACTCAGTAATGACAAAAAGTAGTAAATTGGGTCTCCTCAATCTCTCTGGAAATCTTCTCTGCTTGAACTAGGAGAATAAACTGGGAATTTGTTTTTATCCAACTTCTTTTAACACTGAACTTTGCTCAGTATATATTGCTTATTTCTGGATATTTCCCCTTACATATTACAGAAAGCAATACTATGAGGAGGAAAAGCACAGTACAATATAGTCCTATCTGCTACTGGAGGAAAAAATTATCCTTGTCCGCACAGTACAGGCTTTATCCTAGGGCTGGGATGAGTGGGCTCGAGAGAGCCCTGTGTGAGGAGGAGAAAGGTACAGAGAACAGCTCTTAGGCCGTATCATTGTCAGAACTGCTAGTACCCAGGTTTGTTCAATCATCTATTTTTTTCTTTCTAGTGATTGTTTTAAAATCACGCTACTAGGAGGATTGTGGATGATGGACTCCATGGGGAAAATAATCAGCTATTGCTCAAAGTAGGCACAATTATGCACTATTCCAGCAGGTATCAGTTTGGGAAAAAAATGTGTGTGCAGGTGCATATGCCACAAACACATGAGTGTGGAGTCTGGGAATTAGAGTGAGAAGAGAAAGAGCTCAAAGATGGTTGGACTTCCTGCTATAACAGTCACTTCAAGTCCTATTTTCTCATTAATTGACAAAAGGAAAGAGAGCTTGAGGAAAAAGTTGAAGTATCCCATCAAGGTGTTGAGGGGCACAGCATGCAGAGAAGTCCTCTGGTCTGTAGTGTTGGGGCAGCTTCTGGTTTAGGCTGGGACAGAAGTGGGGTGGGGGAGCAGAGAGCACGGCTCTCCCCCTGGCTGATTAATTTTAACATTCTGCTCCGAATATTAGAAAGTACATTTGCAACAGATGTTTCATGGGGAGAAACCTCTTTAATCCCTTCCTTCAGGCTAAATAGCTTTGCAAAATCCTCCCCAGGGCTTTGATAACCCAGTAAAAATAACAGCTGAGCTACAGATGATCACTAATCTTGCTGTATGCGTTCGATCACAAAATGGATGGCCAGTAATGCCTCACATGTAAGGGCTCTTTTGCTTAGATGTGTTATGAGTTCTGAAATCTCTTGATATAAATTAAGAAAATGTACAATGGAATATGTGGTTGGGTCATCAAACATCAACCACTTTCAAGAACAGCAAGATGAACAGAGGATCTACCAGGATAAATGGTATCAGGGCTGACAGAAGACTGAGTTAATGTGATTTAGCAATCAAAATATTACTTCTTAAGAGGAGAAAAAAAATCACTTCCATATCCCAAAACATATATTCATATTGGGATATATTTTGACTGAATGCCTCAGTCACTGGAAGCAACAAAGTTGGAGCTAGACCAACACTGAGCAGTTTGGAAAATCCCAGCCCTGAAAACTGTTGAAAGACTTGTAAGCAACTAGAGCCATAATGAGGATATTATTAACATTTCTTACTTATCTTGCCATACTGCCTGGACGCTTAGGTCAGGAATTTGGACCTCCTTTGAGCTGGGCAGCATGCATAAATTACAGCAGATCCCTTTAAATTAATATAAACTACTATGTTCAGAAACTGTTAAATATTAGGAAATACGGTTTCTTTATGCCTTCATCTATGTATCCACCACTCAGAACTACTAATACCTTAAACAGGGATTTTGTGGCTGCAAAATCAGCAGCAGATCTGCCAAGAGCCAGGTACAGATTAAACTGCTCTCTTTGGGCTCTACAGCTTCTGGAGTCGCAGAGCTACACCAGAATCTAAATTGTTTCTAAACTTAGATTATTTTTAAAAGGGAAGTTTATCTTTGCCTTTTATTGCGTTGAGCTTTGCTGCTCTATGTAGGTCAGTGGCCAGTCTGTTGGAGCAAATAGTCCTTGATCTTGCAGAAGCCAGCCTGGAAAGAAAATGAAGGCTCAAGACTTTGTTGGAGGGGTTGTGTTAAGTGGAGCCAAAACCTGTTGGCAAACTATTAATTATAATTCTAATTCCTGTGTTTTTAGAAGGTCAAAGACAGAGACATATCTGCTAACATTGCTTGTCTTTTGCATCATCTTCACTTATCTCCAGGCCTCAGATTATTCCATATGTCCCAAAATGCTTGCTTTCAAGGTTTTCCAGGGTGGACTGGGAAGACAGTCTGCTTCTGTCCAGTGCATCAAGCTAGAACAGACTGCAGGCCAGCACAGCCACCACTGTCAGTGCTTCAGCTGTGGGTGTGCATCGCACTTCTTCACCTATGGCCCACGGAAATGAACACATCTGGTTTTATTTGGGCAACAATGAAGGGGCTTGATCCTTCCTGCACTAAAAGTGTAACTGCTGTCTTGGTTTAATGCCCTGAAAGGTGACATCCCCAGCCCCATCTCATCCCCACAACTCTTCTAAGAAGAGTCCTTTTTTTTCCTCATTACCTTCTGTTGTCTTCCTGGGGGCTGCTGAGATTCCCAGCCCAGCTGCAGACTGTTCCTGGGGCAGAGGCAGATAGGAGTGAAGAACAGGGGCACCAGTTCTCCTGGTGGAGGGTAGATGATGACAATGGTGAGGCAGAATCTCTTTGTGGAAGGAGGGGACAAGAGGCATGGGCCATGCAGCTATTTGAGGGACAAAAAAAATGTTAGATGATTTTGCTAAGAACTGCAATGCTTCTGAAAGGTCAGACACATCAGTGAAAGGTAAGGCAGACTCTGCAGATGATTCAAAAACCGCAACACCTACTGCAGTGGGGTATTGCAGACTTGGGTACCATCATGAGCAAAGGAAGACACTAGAAAAGGTCTAAAATAAAAGTAGATGTGGTCTCTGCAGTTTGCCCCAAGGAGATGCAGTGAAAACGTACTTCCTTGTCATTCACAATTTCATGTTTAAATACAGCCTTAGGAATCTGTTTTCTTCATTTTATGCTGCTTCTCCCACTGTCTTGATCTTTTTCTCTATAAGCCCAATCTATTGTTCTCACTTGAGATCCAGAGCTGATGGCTTGTTTGCTTTCATTGTCAAGTATTGCTTTCCGTTTCACTGCTGTTATCCTTCACTTGTACTTTGAAACAAAGGCACTATGCAAGCAGAGAACAAACAATGTCCTATAACAAAGCATTTAAGGCTCTTTTGTGTGTTATCATGAATTGTCTTCTATCACCCCATATTGTTGACTAATTGTGAAACTTGGTACTCTCTGCTATCCACTGGGTTTGGGAACCCAGCGCTTTTTTCAAATCACTTTGAGGACTTTTCCAAGCAAAAATCTTAATTCCCACATCTTTATGCCAAGGTCCAAGGCTTGATGGCTGTATATCAGCATTCCTATAGCCAGGCAGGAGGAGGGCCACCACTTCTGCTCCAAGTATAGTTGACTTTTGATGCTGTTTGGAAAGACCATATGGTTATAAATTGCGATACACTTAGCAGGCCTGCACTTCTCTCTTTCTGCTTATGTTCTTTTCTACCTGTGCTTTAGTACTATGTACATTTTCAAAGAACAAAATATTCAAGAGGAGGTGGGTATTTATTAGAAAACAGACCAATAAGCTTTCCCAGGCAATATAGAAAAACCCCCAGACTTTCTGTTTGTTTTTTTCTTTTGTTTTGTTTTGGTTTTGTTATTTTTTTTTGTTATTTTTATTTTTTTACAATGCTTAATGAAGCTCAAGTCTTAAAAAAAAATTCAGTGGGGTTTTTTTAAGTGTCAAAAATCTGGGATCTAAAAAAAGTCTTAAAAAACACACTAATAGACTCCAAGGATGGTAAATGTACTAATAATTGATTTATCTATCTCTGAAGATGATTGTTTTAAAGAACAGGTAGATGTAGAAAAGAGGCAGAAGTCACACCAGCACTGACAGAGCTCAGCAGAGAGTAGCCACCAATAAACCCTGTTTTAAAGATGACCTCCCTGAGTTACAGAGAAGTCTGTGGGTGGGACAGTGGGCAGCACTGCTGAGTCCTGGTCCAGACTTGGGGCCAATTTCTAGCAGGCTCCAGACACCATCTCACGGGACAGCAGCCTTCCAGCCTGCCTGTGATTCTGTGGTTCTTGTGCTGCTCCTTAAGAGATGGCTCTGCCTGTGCTCATTCCTCCTACAGCAAGCATTTCTTAGCCCATGTATTGGATGTTTTAATCTCTGAGAGGCAAAGCATTAATGTGGCCAAAATTGTAGCTGAAGCCAATGTAAAGCTACCTCCTCTTACTGTCATCTTGTCCAGACTCTCAGGGCCTCATCTGTGAGGTGGGTGGTGGGGGTGACACTTGTCTCCCCTTGCCCTCCAGGGGTTAGCAGCCTCCCTCAGTTTTTCCTGCGGCACACAGTTATCACCACCTGCACAGTGCTGTCAGCAGCTGTGCTCCTGGCACCCCAGGGGTCTGGTCCAGAGGTTCCCTGGATCCCTCTAAAAACCTTCCCCCAGCTTTCCTGAGTACCTGAAAGGCTCCTGTGGAGAAGAACTTAATCCTGAAGTGGGATTGTAGGAGGAGACCCAAAAGGACCCTGGATTTGCGTGGTGGAGGAAAGCACCATGCTTATTATCCAAAAAGAATGATTAAATAGTTATTTAGAACTATGAACTGTCTCTTAAGAAGCCATCCTTTCACAATCAAAGGTGTCAGGGAAATAAAATTATTCGTCCTTCTGCTGTCATTAGCTCTGAGCCCCGCAGAGGACAGGCTGCCCATGCAGAGGTCTTTAGCTCATGCTTCTGTAGACAATACCCCCTAGAAAGAAGGTTAACATTGCTTCCTTTTATTGCTCTAAAACTGGGAGGGCCGTAAAACCCAACCTAAAGCACAGCTTTGTTTTATCTGAGCCCTGCTTCAAACCAGTCTATTAATAAAGTAATTGGGCATAGCCTGAGCAAATTGGATTCAAACATTGCTTATACTCAGCTCCCAATGTGCTCCTTCTCTGAGGGCTGAAAGACTGAGCTGCCATGCAGCAGGGTGAGACTCACCAGAAAGGACTGCGTTGTGCAGGCTGCACTGTGAGCCAAAAGAGCAGCCACCTCTGTCGAGAGGAGGACAGTTCATTTGCTTGTGTTTGGGGGACTTTGCAGGACAGAAATGCTTTGGTTTGTTATTTACAGAATAAACCACAGAGTGGCCTTCTGCTGAAAGGCTCCTTCATATTTGGGCTGCAAGAAAATAGGAAGGAAAAGAAGGAGAAAAGTTTGGAAAGCAAGGAGAAGTGTCCTGTCCTGCAGGTCTGCCTCACCCCACCCTGCAGTCTCAGCTTTATCCTGCCCTTGTTGTCTTCCCTGCCTCTCCAGCTGGAGGAACTGAGGTGATGTGCCTGCAGACTCTTAGGAGGGGCAGGCTGTCAGTGAGGGTCTGCTGCTGTCTCATGGCCTGGGAAAGCCGACAGTCTCCCTATTGGAAGACCAGTAGGGCAGTAGCTGGGTTTGGGGGAATTGCCCTTATCCCTGCCCAAACCAGACTGAAATCCTCCTGCCCCTGAGATGATGGCTGAAACAATACCAGCCTAGGGGGTGTGTGGCTTTCAGCATGTTTGTGAATTTGGAATGTAAGGTGGCACATGGCCAGGCACCCAGCTCCATGTGCAGACCACATATTCCAGCAGCAGCCCCAAGTTAGCTCTTGGAAGATGTTTTCCAGCACCCTAAAACTGCAGCTTGGGTTTTCCTTTTTTCCCAGGCCCTGCCACAGGGTGAGTCCCAGACTAAGACCCAGGCCAGGCACTCATCTTTGCCACCAACTAAAGAGCCCTGCAAGACAAACCTACCACCATTCCTGCTTTACTTTGGATTTTTAATTTACTTGAGATCCTTTCAAGTTCCCCTACAACTGCAACTCTGGTTTTTTTCTTTCTCTCACCCGTTTTATCTGGGAAGTCAGTGGTGGGAAGGAAGGAGTTGGTTTTGCCATGGGAGATTAAATATTCATTTCAGGCAGCCCTCTTAATACCTGCAGAAAGAACAGCAGAGGGCACTGGGTCTTTGACCTTTTACCTCTTCTGCAGACTTTGCTGCTCAGCCTTTTAAACCTATTAACTTGGCACTCACAGATAGGAAATCTCACAGAGAGGATGGGGAGACTGAGGTCAGCGCAGGTGAGGAAGCTGATTCAGAAACACAAAATTGACTTTTTTGATGTATTGGTGGCTTCCACAACATCTCCATTTGAAACTACTTGGTCAAAGCATCACAGACTTAAATTACAGAGCAGAGTTCAGAAATGAGGAGAAGGAAAGGAGTTATAATCACTACAACAAGGATTTTGCAGTGCTAAGGAAAATAAATATTTGAAAATTAAAATGCTTCCAAAGCAAACCCACAATCCTGGGATTTCAAGCCTTCATCGGGTTTAAACCCCTGTAGGTAGCAAGGTTAAAACTGTAGCAGTGACCTGCAGGTTGCTTCAGTCTCTCTGTTCTTGTACTGACATCCTGGAGAGGAAGGTCCTGGCTCTCACAGCAGATCTCTGCTCAGCTTTCTTACCCAGCTCTTTTCAGGAGCCCATTGTTCTTTCTGAAGGCAACAGTCAATATCTACCTGATGCTGCAGAGACCTTCTTGTCGTAAAACAAAAGAAAATATTATTGTCATTTGCATGAAATAGAAAGTTATAAAATTGGGAGTTAATAAAAACCCAGTACACTTTTGGACATAATAGAAAGGTTTAAAAGGTAAACTCAAATCTATTTATAGAATATTCTGGTGCCTAGTCCTGCAGCAGAATATGGTGTATGATCACCTGCTGGAGAGTAGCGCAGAGCTGTGCCCTTAAAAAATGAAGGTTTTTATCCCTTCAGATAATGAGCAGCTTCCAGAATGGAGCTGTGACCCAGAGGTTTGTAAGTTGATACAGGATTAAGAAAAAATTATTGACTAGGAAGAAAAAAGAAAGAAATTAGTTTGATGAAGAAAATGGCCCAAAAAAGCTGTACAAAAGCATAGTCAATTAGCTGCTGGAATGACTAATTTCCAGGTGGGTGGATCTGA
The DNA here is from genome assembly GCA_035583185.1 of Anabacerthia variegaticeps. Taxonomy (NCBI): domain Eukaryota; kingdom Metazoa; phylum Chordata; class Aves; order Passeriformes; family Furnariidae; genus Anabacerthia; species Anabacerthia variegaticeps. The sequence continues at coordinate 61,775,972 of JAWWEW010000131.1, read as the reverse complement.
GCAGCCTGCAGAAACCTGTGTTAAGCCCCAAGGCTCTGCTCCCAGCACGTGAGAGAGGTATCTCAGGAAGGGACCCAAAAGCATTGGCACATCTGCTGGGGAGCATCATGACAGTCAACAGGGGATGGCCCAGAGGAGGCCAGGCAAGCTCTGAATCCACCTGGGCTGCAGTCATGAACCCTCCTTAGCAAAACAGAGACCTAAATCCTTCCTTCCAGGTACCTGAGTAGGAGACAGCTTCTTTTTTTTTTTTTCATTTAAGAGCTTTGCTGAGCTCTGCTTTGTGGTTAGGGCAGGGGAGATGTGCATACAGGACTTTGCCTCTGCTGATGGTGGGCTGAGCATCACCTGCTGTTTTACAGGGCAGGAGGAAGAGATGCTCCCTCAGGGAAGAAGGTGAGGGTAAGAAGCAGGAGGAGAAGGAGGGAGAGATGGAGAAGATGCTCCCTGTCCTCCTCTGCTGACACCTTTTCAGCGTGTTGCAGAGAACACGGTTCAAGGGAGAGGCCAGAGCAGCCACCATACTTCTACTGTTCAATTGTTTGGGAACTCGCCTGGCAAGGAATATCTTTTCAATGATGCCGGCTCTGCATTTGGTATTAAATAGTTACTAAAATACAGAAATAAAACACAGAATCTGCCCTTATCGTGCATCTGGAACACAGACACCTGTGCTGGCAGCTACATATTCCATCCACCAGGCTACAGAGATGTGCTGCTTCTCATTCACCCTTGTTCAGGCCTCCTCAGCCTCACTGGCTCCACCATGGAGGGAGTCAGTGTGAGGTGCCCTGGACCTGCTGCTATTTAGTACACACAGCTGGCGTGTGGAGGTTTCACTCAAGGAAAGATTTGAACACAATTTCACAGCTCTTACAGGAGCATTTCACAGTCAGACTTACATAAAAGACAGGTAACATCTCCTCCTGCTTCTCTGCCCACCTTTTGTGAGGAAACCAGCAGCTAAAATGTATTTTGTTAAGAGCTTGATCTCGGCACTCTAGGTCAAGTGTTGAAAGTGCACGTTGCTAGTGTAGGATGCTCAGCGGGCTTGGGGAAAGAAATCTCCAGCTTCCATCCCCAAACTGGGTTTACTGGGGAGATAAACAGTATGGTTGACTGGGTGAATTATTTTTTAACATGAGCCTCAGTGAGCTTGAAGGGAAAATAATGAGGAATGTTCCCAGACAAAACCACAGCATAAGGGGCCACAAGTGACTTCAGTAACATTATGCCTATTTTCTCCTGTATGCACACTCAGAAATCAGATTTCAGGTCATCTTAAAGCCTGAACAGTCACCAGATTTCAAAATGGCACCTATAGATACTGCAGTATCTTGATCTATAGAATTGATTTGCTGTTAATATGAATTTATACTTTTTTCTGTATAAGATAAATACCTGGCTGGTTTGCTGACTTCTGCCTTTAAGCCATGCCGAATTTGGAACTCATCACAGAGGATGATTTCCCATATCATCACTGTGGGTAATATATTTTCCCATATATTTTATTTTCTATTAAGATAATTAAGTCAAATGTGCACAAGGCACAACCATTAGCTTGTATATGCCAAGCTGCTGTTGATCTTGTCTTTTCCTTTCTCTTACAGCTGCCTATACTGTTTCTTAAACTATCTCATCATACATAATACACTTAGGCTTAAGAGCTGAGATTAAATGGCAGGTATAAAACCAGGTCTAGCATCTCTGTAGCTTGAACTTTGAATGACAAAAGTTTACTGAGGGAAGGAAATACACAGTATATTCAGGGTAAGCTGGGGGTTCATAGTGAAAATTTATAATACTGTGAAAGAAAATTAATGGATTGAAAAATGCTAAAGTGACTTTGTGCAGATGCTTTTAGGTTAAATAATATATTCTGAAAATTCACTTTTGTTCTATGGTGAGGTGGGAGCTATATGTTAATTTCTTTTATTCCTGGATCATTTTCTCTCTGAGGTGTCATCAGTTGAATTTTCAGTACTACATTGAAATGAATATTCATTGCAGAGTTAAAGCTTTTGAAAAATCTGCAGGGAAAAAGAAGGAAAAAAACCCTCAACCCCTTTTCTTTCCCCTCTTTCTGCAGCTCTGAACACGCACAGCTCCTTCAGGTCAGCAAAGCGGCCCACAGCATCATGTGCTCCTGGGCGCTGGCTCTGAGCTCTCAGGTGTCCCCACACCTACTGTGGGACCGGGGGGCCTGAGGAGAGCTCAACACAAGTGTAGAGCCTGCAGGGTTGGGGCTGCAGGAAAAATCACATCCCACACGTTTTAGAGCACACGAGAGCTGGTGGCGAGAGGACAGTTCAGGTGGTCCCTCAGGGAGGTGAAGGTGCTCGAGCTCATGGCAGTGGGTCTGAGCCCCTCTGGGGAGGTGGAGCAGCCCTTCTGGCTGCTGTGAGCAGAACTGAGGTGAGCAGGGTGAGGCGAGGCCTCAAGCACAGGGAAAACCCCTGAGGAATATCAGGAAAATGGGCAAAATGACATTAAAGAGCGAGAGAAATAGTGTGGGTATTGGACACCGGGGGCAGGTACTTTAGGAAATAAGAGTGAAACATGGGGGATATCACAGCCCTCGCTGCTCAATAGTGTGGTTTTAAAAATCCCATATATAAAATGGAGTAAACAGGTGAATCCTTTGGCTGGCAAGACGGGAGGAGCTTTTCACCAATGTTCTCCTTAAGAGATGCTTTAAAAGTGATTTCACTGGGGTGGAGAGCAACACTACAATAAACTGCACAGAGGAGCTGCAATTTACAAATAAGGGGAAACTCTTTCAGGAGGGTGAGACTGGGCTGGTGCAGCCCTTCCGAGAGCTCAAGAAATCGAGCCTTTGCCTGGCCCTCAGCTCCTGCTGCTTCCACTGCAATCATGGAACACTCTCGATGGGACATCCACTATTTGTCCAGACATAAAATTGCCGCGATGTTAAGAACACTTCTGATTTTTGTAATCCTTTACATTCTGTTTCAATAATGATACATGCAATTTTGGGCTCAGTGAGTAATAAAAAGGCTGCGTTTAGCGCCACACAGTGGTAACACAAATAATTTCAGTGAGGTTATTCTGAAGCAACGGAGAGCATTAGATATGCCAAACTCAAAAAAAAAAAAAAAAAAGGAAAAATACATTTAAAAAAGTATCAATTGGTGATAGGTATCACGAAGATTTCCTAACCCCAGGGGTGGTCTATACCACTTGCTAGCTGGATGTGCAATATAGGAAATTTGACTCTGGAATTTATAATCGACTTGCTTTGCAGTAAGCAGAGCACTTCACTCATTTATAGCCTTGACAAAATAGTGAGAGGTCTGATCCTGGAATCTGCCAGTCCTTGCAAGTGGTGAGCTGCACAGCAGTCCCTGGCAGAGCCATGCTGGATTAGAACTGTAAAGATACCTCAAACAACGGAAATAATATGGAGTAGTCTCTGGAAAAAAGGCCAATTTGGGATCCTTGGATTGGGAAGAATTTTGCACATTTTGGTGATGGGTAGTTTTCTTGCTTAGCCAGTGCAGAGAAATATTACTTTTGTCAATGACACAAGTAATGGTTCTTCTGCAAGTGTGATGCATCTGTAATGTATGTGATGCAATTAATCTCCAGCCATCCAGGACCTGCAGCAACCCTCTGAGTGTTGCCCAGCATGACTGTGTGCCACAAGGATTTGGGGATTGGAAGGCAAATCCCTGCTCAAAATGGTTGGCTGCAAGAGCTCAGTCTGTAGCAGCACTGGAATGGGGACAAACCCCTGCTGTCCCTTTCAGCAGGGGACAGACACACTCACACAGACTGGCAGACACACACATACGGGTTTCCTTTCTGGAGCAATTTCTTGCACACACAGATGCTAATTTATGATCTTATGCTAGTCTGTTTGATAAAGATCATCAGGCTTTTGTTTTATGTCCATGCTAAGCCGGGAATCTGTTCTCAGCAAGGTGACAGGAAGGTGTGAATGTGGGCAGCACTCACTGGGTTTCCTTGCACAATAAGCATGGTCTTCGGCTGATCCAACCGCGACCACAAGGTGAGAGCGCTCACTGCAGTGCTGTTTGCAGCTGCGCCTCTGGCTGCTGCCTCTCACAGCAGTCATGGCTCTAGTGCTTTTTGGGAGCCCCTCTGCAGGTGTTTGTGCCAGGTACAGTGCAGGTGTGTACACCAGCTTTGTGTAGCCTGAGGGGCGTGGGGGATCCCAAGGTCTTACCAGGGTTGGACAGCTCTGGTGGGGACAGAGCCACGTTCACCAAGGAAAGCCTGGTCTGTGGATCACAAATGCTTGATCTGACCCAAGAGTAACAGCAGAGCCTTCCCAAAGCAGCCAGCAGTCACACCCAGTAAAGTGTATTGGGACATTGTGCCCTTGGGATGAGGAATAACGTTTTAAGTGTTGTTTAGTTGGTAGAGCCACATTCGGGAACCAGAGCAAGATAGATGGAATGACGCTGATAATGGTTAAAACAGGCTGGAATAAACCAATAAACCCACACTTTCCCCAGCAAGTTCCCCAGAAGATAAATACACCTAAACATATGTATGTTTATACAGGGTTATGGAAAGGTCAAACCTGTGCCTTAACTTCAGATTCAGGAAACACAGTGAAACTGAGCTCTTGTTCCAGGCATGCAGCTGTGGTCAGTCAGCACATTGTACCAGGCTCCAGCAGGAAGAGAAAGATGTTTTTGCAGCTAAAGCAGCACTCTGCACTCTGCTGGGCTGCATGATCTCCTAAAACCAGTGTGGCTGCATAGGGAATTGTGGCACTTCTACCTGCACAGCATATTTGCATGTGCAGTAGGACAGGGAAAGACTTGGCTTTTGGGATAGGACAGAAATAGCACCAAAAAGGACTGTTCTGGATATAAAAGAGTGAAATTTGATGGTTTTGCAGTTTGTACTGGGATGCTCACTTGCAAAGTGTTTCAGAATACAGATTGAGTTAGTCTTGTTCCAGCTGCAGAGTTCCAGCTGATGTCTGCTGCCTGCTCCTCTGAAAGTAAACTCTTACACTTCTCCACACAGACCTTTTCAGGTCAAAAAGCAATAATTGCTGACATTAATCTTGCTTCAATTAAAAATAATATGGCATACTATTAGGAATGGTATTTAAACTGAATTAAAATTAAATGGTTATAGTGTACAAACCTACCTACATTGCCAAATAGTAAGGTAATATCAATATATTGGTATAAAAGTCTTATGGTGTCATAGGAAGTAAATCTATATGAGCTGGGTGAAATGGTTCACCAGCACACAAAACTGCACAGAATCCTCTATTCTGCGAAAATCCCCAACCAACCAACCAACCAACCAACAACAACAAAAAAGGTATTTGGGTTTTTTTTTGTTGTTTTAACCAAGAAGGAGCCCACGAGGCAGCCCTGCACAACCACACAGCTGAGGGTACCAAGCAGGCTCAGAGGTAGCACCAGTGAGACCCATCCCATGCAGCTGTGGTGGCACATATGTGGGTTTGGGAGCTCGGCTGCTGCATCCCAGAGATGCTGATGTATAAAAGCAGCCTCCAGTTATTCATGGCTCCAGCAGCATTCACCCTTGTGCAGCCTTTGCACTGGGATGAATATTGAGCCTTTTAGCAAAGAATAGAGTTTTAAAAAGCAGAGGAGAGAAACTGCTCAATGTGAGTTAGGGGAGAGCCACTAAACCCAGACTGTTCCACAAATGAGGAGAAATTAACATTCAGGACAGGGAATTAAGCACAGTAGGGTTTATTTTTACAGCCCAGCATGCTTGCAAACTTCATGGCAGTACATGGAAGGAGTGAAGGGATCCATACCACTAGCATATGGAGCACAGGCAAAGACACTTTCTGTGAGCAGTTTGACAACTATTTGGCTGCATTCTGCTCGAAATATTTGTGACAGCAGCAAGTCAGAGCTGCCACAAAGATGACAAATTCTTTGAAGTCCACTTGGGAATCCCCATTTCCATCCAGGTCCTTGAAGACTCTATCAATAGCATCCTTGTCCTTCCCTGACTGCAAAAGAAAAAAAGCATGTTGAGGTGAGAGGAGGCACCACCTAAATGCAGCAGCATCTCCTGAACAAGGTGCCTGGGGAGGCTCCAGGCTCTTTCTGAGGTGTGGAGGGGCACCCAGGGAGCATGAGGCTGGTGCCAGCTCAGACACATGGTGCCTTTCTGTTTGGAATTGTGATGGAGTTGCCCGGGAGGTGGATATGTGATGGGGCTGTGCTGGAGGCTCCTGCCTGCAGCCCTGCCATCAGCCTGCCCAGAACATCAGGTTATCATGTTTTCTTCTAGTGAGACCTTTTTTTTCCTTCCCTTTGCTTGTTTTGTGCATTATGTCTCTGGTTATACTGCCATGAGTTCCTTCACACTGTGCTTGGCTGAGGCAACTGCTCAGCAGCCAGCACAGGACGTGAGACCACAAGGGACTGCTCTGCCTCTGCCTGCCCATCTTGGTGGGGGCTGCGCATCTCCTCCTCTGGCTGCCCCACAAGCACACCCTCCCCACAGGAACTTGGGGTACTGCTGGCTTCAGCCCCAGGCTGGGGGCTCTCTGTGGCAGCAGGAGCAGACAGGAGTCCCACCATCCACATGGCACAGGCACAGGCTCAAGGCTTCCCACGCTGTCCCAGAGGCAGCGAGCAGCCCCCCTCCAAGAGCGTGTGCTCCTGCGTTTATTACACCTGCGAGCCGAGAGGCACGTTTTCTACATGTAAAACAACATCCATCACGATTAAAGCTGTGTGACACGAGGCCCTGAGGACATTACCCAGAGGAATTAAAGACCGTGCATTCCCCACCTGCCCCTCTGGAGATGCTCGGCTGGAGCTCGGGCACTTTGCAGGTTGGCAAAATGATGCTTTCCTGGGGCAAATGCCAAATTTAAACTTCGCTAAATACATCCACCCAGACAAGGTGCAAACAGCCTCAAAAGGGCTTGGAGTGCCCCTGATGGGGCCCACCAGAAGCTGCTCACAGGAGCTGGGGCACCAGGGGGATGCTGAGCTTGAGTAACCACAGCAGAAAATAGCAGAATAAGCTTTTTCTAAGTTGTCAGAATTCTGATGGGCTGACTGTACCAGCATATCTCAAGACTGATTTTAAGCAAGGCATCATCTAAGTAAAAAGAGAGTGGTGGGTTGTTTTGGTTTTTTTTAATTATTATTTTCTTTTGCCAAGTGTACTTAAAAAGAAAAAAAAAAAAAAGAGGTTATTTTCTAAAGCAGCTCACAGGAGGGCTTTTGGCCTGAGCCCTGGCAATGATTATCTCCAGGGATTTTAGAACGCGCAATTCTAAAAATAAACAGGGGGTGGCAGTACAGACTTATCTAATCTAGGAAACAGAAGCTAAATCTGATATACTAGAAAGAAATTATATAAAATTTTGGAAAAATTTCAACGAATTAAAAATAATTCATACTATAATTTAAATCGGAAAGCAAGTCTTGATCATGATCTAATTAACTAAATTTCTGATTCTGTAATTTCATGTTTCACTTTAAATACATACACCTTTAAAATCACTAAAAGTTGGATCAGTTCCCTAGATGGGACTGATGAATGTGTCTGGAAGTTTTTATTCCTTTTCATTTTGTAAATTACAATGAGTTTTGATTTTATAAGTGATATATATAACAAATTTTAGCCTCTGAATTACTTCTGAAATGCACAAGTGGGAGGCAATTTTTGGAAACTCTTTGTAACTGAGCCCAGTCCTCCAGCCCTGTGGTATTTCTGCCTCTGATTGATTCAAGACCTTCCCAGACAGCTGTGAGCTGTGTCAGCTTTAACCAGGTCTAAGGCCAAAAGCACACAGGAGTATTTTAAAAACACTGTTTCCCAGAATTTCTTGCAAAAAAAAAAAAAATGGATATAAATGGCAGAAAAATGAAGGTAAAACTTTTTTTCGGAAGTCAGGCTTGTGTGTTCCATTTCTTTCTTGCAGTTATTTGTCTGACAGGACAGCAACGAGGCAGGACATTGTCGGTTTAAATTCATTTAAAATACTGGTATAAAAGTGCTATTTTTTTCTCTAGAATAAGTAAAGAAAGAAAGAAAGAAAGATGGAGACTGGAACATAAGAGAACATCTAGCTAATTAACTTCCTGGAAAAATACAGCAGTTGCAGGAAATAAGTGGAGCCAGTAAGAGCAGCTGGGGGCAACTGGAAGAAGTGGTGCCTGGCCAGTAAACGCAGTCAGGACACACCACTGAGCATCATCCCGGCTGGTTGCTCTCCAGTGCAACTTTATTTAGACCACATATCCAGTGTCTGGGGGATTTCCATGCCCCTCAGGACTGTGGTTTTGTAGCTGGTTTTGTTGCTCTTTACAGGTAAGTGCTGCAGGGTAACACACAGCTCCCTGCTCAGGAGCAGGACACTTCCATGACATTGTTGGGTTACAAGCACTGATCTGTTTCATACAGCTTTTTCAGAAACATTTTAATCTATTCCCCCTGCGCCACCCAGGACCTTATTTTGAATAGTGTATCTCTGTTTTATTTGTGTGAAATAAATCCAGCAGACATGGATTTCATGCAGTGAGTTCATAGAGCTTGCATGGAAAGATACTAAATTATATCAAGCACTCTGCTGCAGTGCCCTGAAATAGCTATTAAGAAACTGAGTTATGCTGAATACAAAAAGTGGGAGCCACACACGGACCACCTCGTTCTAAACTCTTGCCATTAAGAACAATAAATGTACAGACAGAGAAATAGTACTCTGATGTGGCAAGAACAAGACCATTAAAACTGTGTTCTGGATTTTAAGTGAAGTGAAGCAAATAAAAACCAATTGAAAATGGAGTTTTGTCTTCCTGGCAGCTAAAGCTTTTACTATAACATATTATCTTGAATACCTGCTTAAATGCACCTGATGATTACATACAAATCTATGTTGTAAAATATATTTTCTGGACTTTCTTTTGCTATTAAAGACAAATGCCAAACACTCTGCTCTGAGGTCATCTATTGTTCTGGTTTATGCATCATTTTGATGAGCACTGAGTATGTAGTATAAATACCTAGAAAAGGTAAGTGTATAAATATTTAGAGAGATTCCCCATCTGCAATCAGGATCTTCAATTGCTGACAACACAACTCCCTCACAGCAGTTGTGACATGATGTGAGCTGATAAATCCAGCGATAAATAGAAGTAGTAGGTGAATTCTGAAGCTGAAATCCAATCTATTTCAAAGCCGTTGTTCTGATTACTTGAGTGAAGAGTTTAGCAAACAGGGAATGGCCCTGAATGTTAGAATCAGTTTTACACAGTATGTGCAAAACTTTTTTTCATTTTACACTTTCCTACAAACCCCCGCATATTTCTGGATATAATTGCCCTGATAATATACTAAAAACTGTGCCTGCAGGCAGCTCTTGCACCTGCTACACAGGGACAATGCCTGTTCTCTTACCGCGAGGAAGTTTGGGAGCTCCTTTTCCAGGAGGGTCTTTAGTTCTGCTTTGCTGAGGGTTTGCCTGTTGCCATCAGTCCTTGCATACTTGTCAAAGACAGCGATGGTCATTCCCATCGCAGTTTCCAGCTGGGACATGTTGCTGCTGCAGTCTGGCTTTCCCCTGAGCAGGCACAGCCTCAAGGCTCTCTTGAAGGATGGAGACTGCTCTGAGTCTGGGGTTCTTTATGCAGCTGTCCCATCCAATGAACAGTCACACAGCAGGGGGACAGTTATCCCTTGGCAAACACCTGTATCTGAGCACTGCCTGCAGGGCACACCTCAGTGCTCACAGCTATTCAGAACTCCAGCTCTATCGCCCTGGTGTGACTGGTACAACCAGTTGCTCACCAGGAGAAACCAGCCTCTCCTCCAAGATACACAGTGTGACTAACAAACGAAAATCAGATTTTGTTATTGGCTGTTTGCTCAAGATCTGTTCCTTCAGATATGCCCATGGGAGTAGAGGGTTGACAGCCCAGCTTTGTCACAGTGTTTGCCTGCTCGGGAGGAAGAGAAGCACCTCATCTCTCCTTCACTACCAAGGTAGGGGTGCACGCACAGACTGCCCCTGTGCCACACAGAGGACCTTGATACAGACCAGATGGCTCACTAGCACACACTTGGGAAGAGATTCTCTGGATCACAAGCAGAGGTCTGCCATGCAGACAGCTAACATAGTCCCCCTGGGCTTGCACTCAGCCTATATTGGATGTCGCAAACAGGTCTTATGAACCAGCACCTCCCCAGGGCCAGCAAAGGGAGATTTGCAGAGCCCCTCCACAAAGAACTTGCTCAGGTGGAGGTATCTGAAGCAATAAATCTGATACCTGAACAAACAATCAGAATCTAAATCCATCTCCATTTGCAGTAAAGTGACTTGTTATTTACCCCATGCAGCATTAAATGTTGCAATTAAATATCTTGTACTGAAAAAAAAAAAGTCACTCTCAAGTTTCTGTGAATTATGATGAACTTCATGATTATTAGACACTAAACACAGTGGATTCTCATCTACACAGACTAGAGCTGTTTGAGGGGCTGCCCGGGGAGCTGGGCAGAACCTGGGCAGTGTGAGCTCAGGTGGTGGCAGCTGATCAGCTTCAGCCACACCAAGTTTTGGACAGGTTACAATTTTTGGCCAAGCACGGGGTAATTTGGCCTCTGTCAAACTCCAGGTGCTTACACCCGACCTGGAGGAGCTCAGTGGAGGTGAGTTACATCTACACAAGTGTCTGCAGAATAGGCACACTCTGAGCAAATTATTGGGGGGAAGCTACCGAAACTAGGACATCATGTATGAATAATGCTGATGGACCCCAGCGTGCAGTGTTCTCTGTAGAAGACCCTGACTATGGAATCCCAAAATTAAACTTGAGTTTGGATGTCTTTGGACATACCTCTGAATGCTTCAAGATGGCTTTCCACTCATGATATACTATAGACAAGTTAGCAAAAACAGTTTTTTATTTAAGAAAAATTTTAAAACTTAAACTCCTTTCTCTCAAATGCTCACAGGCACCTGTTCCCCAGGCAAAATCTGTCCTGTAATATCAACAACATCTCAGAGCAAGACTATGTTTCACATGTACATGGAAACCTAGAACCTTTCTGAAACAAAACTCCCATGATTTCCTGTCTAACATTTTCCAACAAGGGATTTGCCATTCCCCAAAAAATCACAGCAGCATCTTACTCTGTATGCTTTATTCAAACAGTTTATGAGAACTATTTGTTCCTGTGACTTCAACCTCATGACATAGTTGCAACTGATTTCCCTTAAAGGGGTAAGGATTTTAAGTAAACTTTGAAGTTTTTACATTAAAGTGCATCTTGAAACCTGTGGGAGTTCTTTAGAAAAAGGAACAAAAAGAGAACAAACAACTGGCCCTTTTTAGCTGTGAACATCATCTGGTGTTTGCACCAGGTGCCAAGTGCCAGAAACTTCTCTTTGTCCTTTTCTGACATGTATCTGTAAAATGAGCATTACATGCAAGCAGTAAAGAAAAATCAGTTCCTCCCTCTAAAGGAAAAATTAACAAAATAAAACGCTTACTGCACAGATTCTCATGACTCTGAATGATGAATATCAGTGTCAGCGACACGGGAGGAGCCGTGCCCTGAAAATGCAGAGAGGGAGAAGAACTTCAGCCAACAGGATGTGTCAGTATGTCCACACCTTTGCCACATAACCTGGCAGGAAAGGTGTCCTCATTCTTGACCCATTTTCCTCTGCAAACAGAGGTGACTCACAAGTTTTGAGAATATGGCTGCAAAAGGGCTAAAACACGGGATAAACCGCAGGGCTTGGATTCCTGCTGACTGAAAGGTCACCATGGTAGCACTGCCTGGTTGGCTTTTTCTGGTTTTAATGTGTCATATTTGTATTCATGCACATGCACACACCCCAGTACTGCTCAGAGGTTTCAGTTCACACTTTCTGTATTGCTAAATATTTTCTTATGATTTGCTATTAAAAATCGCAGCTCTGTGCACACAACACAGACTATTACAACTGTTTGCAAAACCAAAGAGTACAAATAGGAGGCCCACACAGGAGAGCAGGCGCTGTTTTGATGCCAACCCATCTGCCCAGCTCCCTAGCGAGATAAGCCATTTTCTGTGGGCTTGTTTAAATTTTATATTATTATTTTGATATAAACAATACCCATTATTTGCTTCTTTCAGGTTTCTTTCTTTGAAGAATGGTATAGGCTTGGATGGGGATTTACTGAGGGTTTATACTGGATTCTCTCTCACTATTCCTAACTTGAGCCAAAAGTTTATTTATGTGATGCAAATGTGGGCTGTCACACACATGATTTCCAACATCCATTCAGATATACTCAAATTCTATGGCATTTGGTCAGATATTCGGGCTTACATGAGATTTGTGTGACTTTGTGCTGATGTTCTCTTAGAGAATAAATTTTATCCCATGCTCTTTACAGCAGTGTCAGTTTTGTAAAAGTCTGAATAAATAGATTTATCAGCTCTACTGTAAAGAGCCATTTTGTCACAGGCAGCTGAATAGCTGAAATGGGATAGCTGCAGTTTTCAAAAGGGGACTTTTTGACAATTTCCACAAATCTATTACGTATCTGGATGGAAGAACCCAGGAGGAAGAAAACACAACCCAAAATGATGAATTTGCTGGGTTTTTTTGTTTGTTGGAAGCAGTATGAAAACACTTTATCCTTCTCTTAGCAAGAAGGTAACATCTGAGCCATAAAAAACATTGCATGTTCCATATTGAGATAAAATTATCGTACCCCTCATATTTTCCAGGACAGTTTGTTGGACTTAGAGTATCAACACACTCTATTTACTTTGCACTGTTTCTGAAAACTTGCTCTAAGTCCAGTTAACAGTTTTTAAAGGTCATTTCATTTCTGCAGTACATTGTGAATTTATTTACATCTAGTGAGTGACCAAATCATGCAATTACTACATCGCTTTGCAAAACAGAGCAAGAAAGATCAGCCTAAACAGGCAGTGGTGAGGCAGAGGCAGAAGAGGAGCTCGTACAAGCACAGTGTGATGTTCAGTGACACAGTGGATAGGTCCTGCTAATTAGAGACATACAGGTTTTCATTGCTTTATTATCATTTACTTCTCAAAATATCCTTAAAATGTGTTTAAAAAATGCAATTAATAAGCTCAAATACCGCTTAAGTGAAGATTAAAGGCAGGTAGAATGGAGAAGACCAAGGTCAGCTAACTGGCTGTGTGACTTTCTGAGTTGAAAGTTGAGGTAACAACTCTGGCAAAGCTGCACCACGGGAAACACACTTTCATCATTGCATATTGACTCTAATCGAACACACTTATTAGTGCATGAGACATAGCCATATTAGACTGTAAAATCAATGAATATTTTACAGCCAATAAATTAATATTGGCAGTGAAAATACCTCTGTCTAGTTTTCAGTCCCTGACAGAATAATTTCCTAGATGCTGCTCTTTACAGGGTTTTCATACTTCAGTTTTAAGGTTCTTGATATTATGGCTTCCAAGACTGTGTTTTCATTTAAATATAATGACATAAAAAGAAGTCACACTCTAAGGTAACTGAATGCTGTCCATACAAGTGCTGTAGTCTTGATTTCTAAGTATGTGATTCCTCACCCAGTCTCAAACAAGCAGCCCAATTTTCATTTGCTCTACTTTAACAACTACATAAAATCCCACTCAGCT
>JAWWEW010000131.1:61721544-61761919 GCA_035583185.1 Anabacerthia variegaticeps | reverse complement strand
CAGCTATCAGCCAATCATGCTGAGCTGCGGTGAGCACAGAAAAAGTTGGGCTATGTCATGGCCAGAAAGAACTTTTTTTTTTTCATTTTGAAATACTAATTTATGTGTATATTGAAGATATGAATAAGGCTGGCCTGCTGTCACAGAACTGAGTGTAAAGTGGGGCCATAGCCACGTACACCGCCAGGAAGATTTACAAGGCAATTTGATGGAGTGGAAGTTCCCCAGGCACACACATTTCACAGTGTTGACTGCTTTGGTTTCCAGAAAGCAATCACAGGGTGCAGTGCCACTGATAAGAAGTGGGGCTTTTTCAGCAGGCAAACACTGACATTGTTTGTAGCTATGAAGGGGGCAGCAACACTGCTCAGAAATACCAAAAGGCGGGGTGGGAAGTGGAATCCAGAGCACACTTTTGTAACAGACCATTTAACTTCAGACTTCATTTATCAGAAAAACTGAAGGCTTTAAACAAACAGGGAAATAAAAAATAACACACACAGATCTCAGAGAGTCCTTGCCTTGGAATGAGGAACCCAACCATGAATGGACTCTCACCTAGAAGAGAGGATGCTTGACTGCATTGAGGAAATGTGGTCATGAGTACAAATATAGGAGTTGCATTACTTGGGCCCAAATTTATGTTTTAAGTGTGCTTATATCTATCTAGATGGACTACCTACTATGTGTATGTAATAGAGGAGCCTTTGGTGTGACAGGACACTGCTTATGGTGTCTCAGAAACAACCTGCATCTATCTGAGATACATCTATCTATCTGAGATGCAACCTGCATCTATTCCTCCTGCTCAGTGCCCAGGCCTGCTGCTCACACAGCTTTGCTACCATGCTGTAGGTCTGAAGGCCAGGTGAGAAAGCAGCTGCAATTTTTTCTACCCAGGGGGCAATCAGTTTGAATGAAATGGCACCTGCTCTTTCCACTCCCTTTCTTGCTTGATAGGAGCTCCTGTTTGAGATTAGATCTAGAGTCTTTATGTTAAGGTTAGTAGGTATTTAAAAAGAAACTTCAAATTATGTATTATGTTGTACAGTTGCCAAACTGAGAAAGCAGAGTTTGCCTATCTGAGCAAACCAAATAATTTTGGTATTTTTGGAGTGTCTGTCACCCTACTATGTGACCTTTTTCTGCTGTCTTCCTTAGAGAAGTTTTTCTTCCTTTCTCCAGAATTAAAAGCCATAAAGTAAAAAGGGAGCAACACCTATTACTTGCTTTCATGATTTATTTCCACAGCAGTATCAGAAGCCCTAATCATGGATGGCAATTGTGTTGGGCCGGGCAACATACAGATACAGCACCCCTGGTTTGTGGAGCTGGGCATTCAAGTTTAGGACAAGACAAGTACATCAGCAGGAATATATAGCATTTCAGAGCAAATGTACCTGACAGACCCAGTTCCTTGTTATGATTTTGAACCCCAAAATTGTTTACTTATATCTCTAATCTCTGGATGTTTAAAGTTACTTAATAATACCTAGCACAGGTGCTGCACTTGCTCTCTCCCTGCCTTACCCATTTTATGCTCCTCCACCTCTGTGGAATTGAATACTTCCTGAGACAAAGCTATGAACTACCTTTGAAAAGAACAGCTTTGGCTGTACAAGGTGCTGTCAAGCCTTGCCAACAGGCTCTGCCCTGGAAAAAGGACTAGGAACTAATTTTTGTCACAACCTATCAGCCAGCAACATCCACCAGCACCCACCACCAGACCACAGCAATTTAGACAAAAATTTAGACAAAATTTAGGTGACACACTGTTACTGGAACGTAGCAGTTCATCAAAATCCTTCCTGCCATCTCAGTGTTTCATATTCTGTAGTAAAGAAGAAGCATTTACACATGATCACCTGTCCTTTCTCTTGGTTAGAGAAACTGGTTAAAGCTCTTTTGATCTGCATATTTGTTTGTCACTTGCATTTGCAGTTTCCTGTTTACAAAGTACTGACAGCAGATCACTCACTGAAAGCAAGGGCAATGAAATGCCCCGTACAGCCCCCTCGCTGTGACTGCCCCAGAGAAGCAGGACTGAGCCAGTGTCCCTGCGGTGCTCGATGGCCAGCCATGGTTAAACCACGACAACGTCACTGCTGTTCCCACAGCACCCTTATCGGGCACAAGAACATTCGTCAAAGTATCACAACCATGACTATTTTGTCAGTACATTGCCTGGGGCAGCTCGTCATCCTGCCTGCTGCCGGGGATCCTCGGTGTCATGGGGCCAGGAATGCCTGCTCCGTACTCTTCTTCCACAGATGCTGTGAGAGGAAAGAACTCCAATCCAGGGCTTGGGAAAAAATGGTGTGGGTTCAAGTCGGACTGTACCCAGTTGCCAAGGCTGAGTGCCTAAGTGCTAAGTAGATTCAATAAGCTGCAAGTCCTTGGATGATTTTGGAATGGATTGGGGAGAGAGTTCAGGGCTGTGAGCTCAAGCTGAATATACTGGCTTTCCAAACCAGGGTCATGAGCGTGACAGAGAGGGAGCCTCATTTGTAAGACTGTGACTAAGCCAAGTACATTAATGAGACATTAAAAGCATAGAATACATACAAGGCTTTGGAATGCATTGTGCCAGTCTTCCTCCTAAATCAGTGTGTTTTAGCCTGTGCTTAACACAGGACTTTGAACCTCAAATTAAACCGGAATGGAGCCATCATTTTGCATCAGCCTGTTCAAAAGGGAATAACCAACAAAATCAGCTAAAAGCAAAGGCCCAGGACTCTCTTCAAGTTCTATTATTAGACAGATGTGCTCATTATATACTCATCAGTTTAACAGACAGTTAAAACTGAGATCATACTGGATGCTAGAATATGACACTGAGGTTAATTACAGAGCTCTCTTTTGCTTTAAAGATAACAAAGCAACCATGAACAAGGGAAAAAAAAGAAGGGTTTATTGCTTCCCAAGTGGTACAGAAGCAGAGAACATAATATATTTGATGCATAGGTGTCAAAAGCAGGAGCTCTAAAAATACTCTGCTGGCTCATAGCCACTTGTCAGCCATAGATAAAAATAGGTCATGATAAATTGGGTGTAGTCTTCAACTGCCAGATGTTGGAAATGACCGTGTTAACACACAAAATGTGAGCAGCTGTTAAGAAGGCAGCATTCTTTGCTGTTAGGAAGCACATTTAATCAACAATGTAATGAAAATATGATTTGGAGACTATTAAACTGTTATTTGGTGGCAAAGTCTGAATTTAGTGGTTTTCTTTAACAACATCTTGAACACTGTACATCTCACTGGGATTAAATAGAGAAATAACAAGCAATATAGAGAAAGACCAAAATTCACTGCACCCAGTTACAGCTCTGGGACATAACTGAGAGCTTCCACGATCAGGGACTTGGGCTGAAGGTCACCATCCTTGTACTGATTATGACTTTCCTGTGTAAGGGAAAATGTTACAGCATTTGTGAAAATCCACAGTCCTGTTTGTGAGCCTCAAAGGAATATGGTACATGACAATGTTTCATCATGCAGCAAAGGAAATGGGTCTGTAATAATGGGTTTCAGCACAAAACCCACCAAGATTTTAAAGTAACTGAACTTCAAAAGGAAGAAAAGAATATTCTCTTGCTTTATTCAGTTTATACATCAATACCACGAGATGTATTGTAGCAGACAGTTTCTCTCATACAAGATATATTCACAGTACAGTGAGGACAGTCTGGTTTGGACAGCAGCATATTTACTGCAGAAGGGGATTCAGGGCAGGCTACAGAACAACCCAGGGAAGAGGATCCACACCACAGAGCGAGCCACGGCCGAGCTGCAGTAATTTGAGAGGCATCTTTGTGAACTCCAGTCACTACAGCAGACAGAGCCAGACCATGAGCCACAAAGATTTCATTACCAAACATTTAGGAGCAAGTCAATCCCACATTTAGACTCCACAAACTGTTTTTAAGGGTTCTGGGAAAGCTGTTTGTGTCTACTGCACTGCCCAGGTACAAGCTGTACAAACCCCTTGAGCAGCGAAGGCCCCACACTGTGGGCAAGATGCTCTAACCTCCAGCTAAGCTCTGAAACAACATTAACAGAAGATGACATAACCCTGGCACATAAATACGTTCACATTTCAGATACCCACTCTTGGTATTCAGCAGCCCTTGGACAACTACCATGAGCTGTGCTCTCAATGCTCTTCACCTCTGCTCAGACCTGGCAGGCAGGTTCTCCGTAACTTTTTCAACTTTAATTTTCTTCAGTGATTTTTTTTTAAAGTTTTAGAGCTGGAAAAAGTGGAACAAGAGTTAACACCCCCATCTCCTCCAAGCAGCCCTCCTCCACCAGTTAGACAATAATTATACATAATAATAAAATATATAGCTTCATTTAAACCTAGTATTTCATTGTGCGTAGGAGACTTCTTTCTCTGGAAGACTTTTCCCAGTGTGTGAATGAATTAACACTAACCATCCCTTTCCACAGGAATATAATTCCTCTGGCATACCACTCTGGCTGTGATGTGGTCAGCAGTGATGACACTTTCAGAGATCAGACTCCATCCTACGTGTAGCACTGTCTGTTTGGTCAAATGATTACCATCATGAGCATTTTTTCTCTACCTTCTTCTGTTCATACATGGGCCTCCTGAAGAAATGCTTTGGTTGGAGAATGTTGTTCAGTCCAGAAGCTTTTTCAAAGTATGGTAACTCGTATGTCATTATTTCTGGACACGGCAGGAAGAGCTGAAGACAGTCTTCTAAATGACATACCCTCCAAATTCACAGACTCCTTAGAACGTTTTGTCAGGTACAAAACATTCAAAAACTGTTTGGAACCAACCTTTTTTTCTCTCATATTGTCCCACTGACAAGCTTCTGACAGGAAACTCACATCTTGCAGCAGCAAATTATCATATTTTTCAGTTTCATAATTATTTAGCCATATTTTGTTTATGATTTAGTTCTGAAAGTCAAAGTATACGGCAGATCCTTGTCTCATTCCAGACTTTTCAGCTGCCCTAGTTTGTGGGATTTGCTCATCTGCTGCATTGGATACAACAGTCGCAGTGGATTTGTCATCTTCTCCTCTTGATTCATTGCAAAAAAATGCAAGTGATTCATAAAGCGTAGACACAGCCTTAAAAAGCACAGAAAACTCCAGTCAAAACTTTTACCCATAAAGTATATGTAAAATGAACTTTTATCCAAGATACAGCATCTAGCCCCAGGGAACAGAAAGAAACACAGTCCACAGAGCTGTAATTTCAGAGGGAAAGTGTGTCTCAGTACAAGAATTGAAAGGCAAAGCCTTCCTATGTTTGGATTCAATTCTCTTAGTTAATTAGGTACCGGGCACAAGATACTTGTTTAGAATACCAAAAATGTCAAGTTCCATGTTCTATGAAATCTGAAATGAAAAGCTTTTTTATTCACTCAATCTTTTAACTCTGACATTTCCAAGAAGCGTTATCATATTCCTTCTGGGTGGATGCTTTCCTGATGCAGCAAACTAGCACACTGCTGTGGTATTTGGATGCTATTCTGGACTGTGCAAATGTCACCCTGTTTACATCTCCTAAACACACGCAGGTAAGTCCTTTAGGTTAAGTTACCTTAAGTTCTCAGAGCAATGTATTGCCACCTGTCCTGGTTGCTCAGTGTTGTGACATACGATACAGATGAGAATAAAATCCATGCCTTGGTTCAATTTCTGCGATACAAGATTGCCTCCACAATGCCAGGAACTGGAACAAAAGCATGAGACTCTAAATAGCCTTGCAGGGGTGGACAGAGCCTTCACGTTTGCTGTTCTAGAAATGAGGCCCAGCCTTACCCAGAACATTCCAAACTTAAAAAGAAAGTAAGTGTAAACCATGTGAAAACTACTGTGGACCTTTTAGAGATTTACTTTTGCACACTCAGAAAAAAGTTTAAGTTAACTTAATCATACTCTGCAACACAATTGAAAGGCAGTGAGTGCAGTTCCAGAGACAGCATAATATTTGCTCATCCCTACTGGCTTAATTTGTTTGAAATATAGTGTCCATACACTTTTTATGTACTGGCTATATTCACCTACTGAATATCTCTAATGATTTATAAGATCCAATTATGCTTTAACATTTAAAATTATACGACTGTGAAATCACTCTTTCTGCTTTCACTAAAACAGCAAAAAGGTCTGTTACATGAAGGAAGACACTGAACCTGTATCACGACATGTCACTGTGGCTGGTAGCTGCTAAATTATAAAGCAACTACAGAAGATATTTTATAATTGCATTCACACATCCCCTGGAAGAGCCTTGTCCGTACAAACTCTGGGCAGTTAATGGCTACTAATGAACTTTTCACTCTGCACCCCCTTGGAGGCTTGCTTTCTCATTCTCAACCTTGGTTTATTACACCTTCATTAAATATTAACAAGTAGAAGAGTTATCCCTTTATAGCTAGTAATTAGAATATTTTATTACTATGACCAGAGCATCTCATGCCTTTTACTCCTAAAATTTTCTACTGTATTTCCAGTAAAGCAGTCTCTTGGCTTCAGTGGCAATCTACTTATTATAGGGAATGAATTTTCCCAGGGATACATGTTCTTTCTTTAGAACAATGACTATTACTCAATAAAAGATATATATTACTGTTTCACTACCTGCATCCTGATATTCTCTCTCCCCATGACTTCAATATCAGTGTAACCAAATCAAGACTGCAGCCAGGTTCTCTAACAGGAGAATTCAGGAATCTGTGAGCTCAGCAGCTGCAGTTGTGACCACTGCATTTTATATCACTTCTGTGTGGCTTGCCCAAGCCTGTCCACCTGATTGTAATGGAAGTGAAGCTGCACTTGCCCGTGCAAGGGTTAAATTAGGGCTTCTTTCCCTTGCTTACTTCATGGTTTAATGTAATTAAAAGATGACAAATTGCCTGGAAAAAGGAGCTTGCCAGAAATCTGCTACCTGCTCTCAGCAAGGGTTGCGGGCTCTAATTGTCCCTCAAACATGTTCAGTTCAGTAACATCAAAATTGGAATGACAGAACTTTAAAAAAAAAAAAATATCCATCTAGAAACTAGGTGCAGCTTTTCCCACAGCTTGTATTTACATCTGAGAGATGCTTTGGTTCTAATCCAAAGCATCTATTGTCAGAGATGAACTAGCATAGAGCAAAAGGGGTCGGCTGAAAGGTTTATTTTTAGCCCTGGTTACTTCATTGTACTGCTTTACAACCTCACAAACTCTCATCACAGCATTACTAAGTGCGTACAAAGACATGGTGACAGAATTTCTTACATGACCTTGGCTGCCAGGAGAAGTGCAGCACACAAAAGGACTACATGGGCCAGGGAAGCATCTACATCAGAAAGATCCTATTAATTTTTCTTGTCTTTCTGCAACTTAATCATAGTTAACCTTGGAAACTGAATTGTTGAATTTGGATTCTGTAAATATGTAACTTTACTCACCTGGGTGCTGGAGATTATTGCAGAGCAGCTGCTCAGTGCTGTTACAGCCAGTCTCTTCCAATGCTTTCCACAAATCCATCTTCCCAAAACTTTTCTGTCACAGAGTATTAGTTGAGGCATACTGAAAAATACATTCTAATGTTCCAAAGAAAGAGGAGATAAATCCTCTTCCTTCTCCTTACCCATGTCAGACTTGCCTGAGCTTGCAAACACAGCATTTCTGAGGTGCTACTGTCAGCTGGGAAAATTTATTAAATGACAGCAGCATTGAGAAGAGCAGGTATGAAATCAAAATTAGCACCAAGGCTTATTTACCATAGCACAAATATGCTACACCCATGTGTGACTTTATCCTCTGGTTATAACACTACATCAACCCTCTTTTCTCTTGCGTGTCCAGTCTGATGTAAGGTTTGAAGTAGCATTTAAGTAGAGTGGCTTGATTTCTATCAAGTCTTGATGTAGCACCACAGTACTTCTCCTCACTGTCTTCTCACATGTGAGGGAAGGAAAAGGATCATTAGTAAATGGGTCCCTCTACAGAGATTTGAGTGCCTACAGGCTTTGACTCTGGCAAATTATTCTCTGATGGCCAATTGCATTGAAATAACTCTAGATAAAATATTCCTTTTTTTCTTTTAAATTAGCAAGTCTCCACAAATCAAAATAGAAACCTCCCCCAAACAGACAAATCAGGTGGTAACGAGGTATTCCTGTTTGTATTATCTCATACAAGAAGGTTTTTGTAGGATTTTGTAGGATTCTACCACATCCTGCTAGAAACTGATCAACCTGCCCTCTGGGAGAGCAGTGCCCAGGGTTAGGAGCTGTAGGACCCTTTGCTGCTTGGCTTGGACTGACCAAGCAATCGGTCACTGAAGATACAGTTCAATTTTTGTAATCTACCGACGTGACTTGCTGTTACCACCACACGTATTAGTGAACACCACTTCAGTCACAGAGACATGAATTGTGATCATACCCCTGTGTAACCTACGCATTATACCCATTACACTACATGGCAGAAACAAGCAGGGATGGACAAGCAAAGAAAGCCACTTAGTTGAACACATTTCATTTCCCCAAACAAAATAATAAACAGCTGCCATCATGCTTTACTGCATCCTAGTTACAGCATTGTGTGCTTCCCCCGTGGGGCCAATGTTGCAGGAAAACGGCTTTCACTGCAGCAGGGCAGGTTAGATTGGCACATCACCAAGTATTTATAGCCAAGTACAAAAAATAACCAATAGAAAACACAAAACATTTCTTCAAGTAACTGAATGTGGCAGCTTCTGCAGTGATTTTAATGAGATGCAACCAGTGAGTATACACAGGCTGTCTTCATGAAAAACTGACCACCAGCACAGCTCTTCAGCATAACTGTTTCCCAACAGCTATTCTGGAAGAGCCCTTTTCACTCTTTTTCCTTTGTTCTTGAGCAGTGTCTCCATGTGGAGGAAATTATTGCTGAACAGCTGTAGTAAATTAGAACAATTGCCACAGTAAAATGTCATTTTTATGTGATTCTAGAGCTAGGATTATTAACTGGCTGAAAAGGCACATATTTTCCTCTCTATTTCCTCTTTCAGTTCTATGTTTCACTCATCAGAAATACAGTTTTGTACAGTGTTGCACTAAACGTAATTCATTATTATCACTGCAGTGACTGACTTGATTCCCATCCCAGCTATGTGCATCTTCATGGTGAGCAAGCAAAAAATAAGTAGAGATGCTCAATGGCACGTGAAAAGAGTAAGATTCTACAGCTCCATATTGTTTAGGGCTAAGAAGAAAAGTAGAAAAATGCAGTTTTTATTTTGGACATAAATACATACCAGCTATTAGGAAAGCTACTTGCTGTCCAAATTTCCTCCTCAATCAGATCTGCTTAGAGTTTGCACTTATGGCCAGTTTAACCTCTGCACACAGTACTGCCTAATTAACCTTGACTGGTGAAGGAAACATTTCCTGCTACCACTCTGCACATTCTCTGAGCTGAGAAGTAAGAAAGTTCACAGTATCCTAAGAAAAATGGTCCTCCTTCAGGTTGTGTGATGAGTTAGTGACTGGCCACTGGGCAAGACACTTTCTGTCGACGAACCAGCCTCACTTTACCCAGAACACAAGAATGAGGATCCAGGACCAGGATTCTGTCAGGCAAAGTCCATCAGTTCTGAACTTAAGAGACACAATTTAAATGAACTTAGGGCAAAGTAATAAACAGTTTACAGCAAAGCAAAAACTTTGTAGTTACTGCCCAAAAGACAAAGCAGCTGAAACACAACTGGCATTTCTCCTTGCATGTAGGAAATCATTTGGCAAATCACTATTCTGTGATTTCCAAGTCACCTCCTCTAACCATCAAAACCTTAAGAGAAGACTCTTGACATCACCACTAATCTGAAAGGCAATTCAAAACTGTAGGACTCATGACTTTTTTAGTGCTCCACAATGAAATATTATAGAATTGATCACTCTAAAACCATCCACAGCAAGCACAAAAATGTCCAATATGCTTGCTCTGCAACACCAAGGTCCTTTTTGCACTGAAGAAGTTTCAGAAAAAAAAAAGTTGTAAATAATTAACCAACAAAAACACTCACAACTCAGGCCATGAATTAAATTTAGAATTTATTCCAAAATTATTTTTTTTTCATTAACAGCAGAATGTTCTTCAAGATCATCACTCGTATCTTGAAAAAAAAAAAAATTGGAAGCTATTACATATTCATTCCTGAAATACATTGTCAAACTTTATTTACTCTGGAAGTATACAAAGAAAGTCCTTATTTCCTTTGGGTGAACAGTTACTATAAAGTCTTCTGAGGTCTTTGTGCTGTTGAAGAATCCTGTAAAACACAAAAACATTGGTAATCTATTAAAGCAGCTTTACTCAAATGGACACATTATTCATCACACCAGTTTTAACCCATCCCTTTTCTAAAAGCTAGTGCTTAAGCAGATTCTCCTCCTTAAAACTACAAGTAGTACAGAGCCCAAGATGTACCCATTCATAATATTCAAATATATAAAAATTTATCTTCTTTTAACACACTGACTCACACAGCGTGAGTTAAATGAGTCCCCAGTCACGCACCTTCTCTTCATCATGAATAAACAGCAGGCAAGTTCCTAGCTGCAAGTCAAGCAGAACTCTAAACTCCCACCTAGCCCATCCCAAAAGCTCTAGCAGCTTTTTACAATGCACATATATGGATGTCAGTGACAGTAAGGACAATGTCCAAGCTACCAACTGGAAGGACAAATGAAATGAGGTCACCCACAGCATTTGACTTGACTGTCAGCCCTAACTTGAACCATATCCACAGAGTCCTTTAAGCTGATTACAGTGGAGATTTTTAAGTGCAGCTGTCTGTCTGTTTTTCTGCAGCACAGGCTTAAGCATAGGTAAACACAACCCATCAGCATCTAACAAAATCAATCTGCGTCACAAGTGTGAATTCATAAACCAGCCACTTCTACCTGGACAAAGACAACTCCAGGAGGATTTAACGATCTTTAACACTTCTAAGCAAAACAAGCCATCAGAGAAATACAACAGTCTGGTACTTGGAGGGAACCTTAGCTAAATGCTACTACCTGCAGGCTTGTGACAGGTACCAGGTCTGTTGTACAAAATAATAATATATTTCTAATATTGCAAATTTTTTTCTATTTTTAATTAGATATTCATCAAGCTTCAACAGTCAACCACAATACGGACACCCACCACCTTATTCCACCTACCTTTGCTTGGATATTGTGCAGTGTTCCATTTCCACCGCTTCAAAGTGTTTACATCCCAGGTGCCAGTGAGTGATCGCTCTTCCACTGCTGTGACCGATCCCAATCCATTAAGCAAAGACTGCGAGTAAAGAAAACACCAGGAATCAGACCAGAGTTCACTGAGAATAGTATCACACTCACCAATCTAGTACACAGTTAGACCAGAGTGTAGAATTTTCAGTTCTAGCATTGACTTGTTAAGCAGAGCAGAGAGACTTCAAATATCACCTAGGTGACACAAAACAAGAGCAAATACAGATTTCACCAGGCTTCAAACTAAGAAGCTGAGGTGCTGAAAGCTTCCTCTGTGTTGTAGCAAAGAGCCTATCAATCTCTTCATTAAAGGGCTGAAACTCACACTGCACTTTTTTAAACTGAACAGAGTCCTATACCTTGATTCCCATGTTTCTATCATCACAATAAAAATTTTGTATTTTAAAATAATAACCCCTACCATTGATTATAAAATAATTCCATATGAAAGATCAAATAAACAAGAAACTGAAAATGCAAGTACCAGATGGAAGTGACCGAAGTGTCAACAAATTGCAGAAATAAACTACAAAGAAAAAAGGGTTTGTTTCTTCTAATCCTGTACACATTTCATTAATTATAGGTACAACTTGCAATAACCAAACAACAAAACAGAATCCTACTCTCTGTACTGGTTAAGGTACTGCAGGAACTGTTCCACATCCAAGAGCTCAACAGAACCAGTTCTACCATATTTAAGCAGACTGTCATGCTGTGCCTTTGGCAACTTCATCTGAAGTGATGGCTTTTGTGTTGCAAAGCTGAGTTAAAAAAAAGAGGCCCACTTCCTTCAGAGGCTAAAGTTGTACTAATATTTTTGTATCTGTCTTTTGTGGAGTTTCTAGCACGCAGGATATGTCATTCCAGAACCAGTTCTCTCTGGAATAAAAACACCTCAGTTGGTATTCTGTCTTGAAGTGTTAGACTTACCTTCAGATCTACTATCACAGGTTTAGACAGCACAGGATCCTCTCCCACTTCATACAAGTGTCTGATTCTCAGGAGGACACGGCTGAAATCAGCATCACCTTGCTTCTGTTTACCTTCAAGAGAAATCAAAATGCAAACATTTTCTTGCTTTAAAAATAAGCCCAACTTTTAAACTTTTTAACTTTACACTCATCATCTGAACTTAATTCCCATTTTTTAAAGTTAGCAAGAGGACTAACATCAAGAAATACCCAGCTTCCACTGTTGACAGGAATGTCACTAACAGGCATGACAACCTCATGCAGGAAAATATTTTACTATTTAGTAGAGAAATTCTACAGCACAATTAACTTCCATTATTGAGAAATTTTAACAGTTTCAGTAAATAAAAGTACTAGCCACAGAAGATAGAAAAAAAAAGAAAACCAGCTTACTTAAGTGTAACAACCAGCAACCCTTTTGAAGGCACCTACCCATGTGGATGTTGCGGACCTGCTCTGCATGATTAGAGCTGTATCTCCACCCCGGAATGCTCAGAGTCTGGAGATGAAGATTAGGGGGCACAGTCACCGGTGAATCATGGACTGAATTCTGCTGAAGGTGTCCAGGTTTACCTCCTCCATGCAAGTGAAACAAAGCAAACACTAAACATCCATCCAACACACAAGCCTGGCTAGGGTACTTTGGAAGGGTAAAGGGATTTTTGCTTATTCTGCCAAGGCAGAGGAAAGGCAGAAGCTATGCTTTCTCCTCCAAGGCCTTCCAAGATACAAAGCAGAAAAGCAGTATGACTTTAACTGCTGGAGACGCGTTACCAGAGCTTTCCATAAAACAAATCTCACTGCAGTTTGAAATTGCTGTTTCACTACCAGGCTGCAGTTTTAGTTAATAAGTCAAACAAATATTTTAGACGAATGACTCAAAAACGGTCATTAAGGACTCAGCATCCAGGAAGCTGATTTACGGTGCACTAGCTATTTTCCACTAATTCCCTGTGTGAATGTTTCGTTTTCATTAGATGCGTCAAAATTTATTCTCCTCCAAAAGTAGAGATAATTACATAACAAGAGAAACATTTCATATATTTGGTCAATATCTGTGCTTGAAACTAATACAAAGTAATTAGCAGGCTCTAAATCTGCCTCTGAACTCACTGTATACTAACTTTGCCACACAGGAGGCTTCAAGTCTGCATTTACAAACTTAGCATAAATCAAAGCAACATAAATAAGCCGTTCAGATGCTTAAGACAGCATAGGAGATGGAATGAGGTACCTGATAATGCTCCAAACATTACTACTGGCCTATGTTCTAATGCCAGTCCACTTGTCCGATATAAAATATTGGTGACAGCCTTGGTTCCTAAAATAAGCCAAATTACAGGGCGAACCACCGAAGAGTCATTCAAAGTGAGATTGTTATTCAGGTTCCACTCAAGGTTGTTCCACAGTCTCCTGTGTAGCATCACCTGCATTGGAAACGTAAATTTCACAACTGTAACCAGCCATCAGGCTTTACTTGTATTATCAAGAGCCTTGAGATTATGCTTTTCCAGAAAAACCCAGTAAAATTTATACATTACCTCCACTTGTCCATTCCCTTGACTTGATACACCATGAGCTCTTTCTGCAAGCAGCATCAGCCTTGCGGTATCATCTTCAATGTAGGCGGTCTGGACCATAGGATAATAGTTCTGTGAACACACAGCAAATCATGCAGAGATAATATCAACTCAGGAATCAGTAATGGAGAACAAAGATAAGACACAACTTAAGACTTTGGATTACAGCTCTGTGCCTACCCGAGCCACTGTGTTATTCACGTATGCCTTGAATGGTCTTTTCTGCATCTGATATCCGTTGTTGTCAGTGTAGAGAAGCTGCTTAGTGTTCAAATTTGTGCTGGTTCTTAGAACTGCTTCACGATTCAGTTCCAAAGGCCCAACACTGTATTCTTGCTCTATCCTATGGCAAAGCAGCTTCCCATCGTAGCCTTCTGGTACTGTATAAATCCTGGTGTACACTGCATATATATAATCCTGAGAAGTAACATTACTATAAAAATGAGAGGAAAGATGCAGAGTTTATAAAATGGAGCACTTAATTGGTTATGACAAAACTTGCAAGGTATTCAGTGTCATCCTAAACATAGACAACTTTCTTGTCTGTTTTCTATATATTTCATGTATGTGTGCAATTATTTTTTATTTCAATTTAACTTTCAAATATACAGATATTCCATTAGAGTAATATCTTACAATTTTCCTTAGTGTTGCAAGGGTAAAGAGAACTCTTCACGTGATTGCAAGGGCCCTGTTTTTCTCAGAATTAACAACAAATTAAAAAATTCCTCCCTAAGCAACATATTTACATTGCAGAGAATACATGCATTTTTTCAATCTGGGTAACATTAACTTTGATGCAAGAATTCCACCCTGTTTTCCAAAGGCCCTTCTCCACTACAGTGCTTGCACCATGCCATGTAAAGCAAAAGGCTTCAACCAAATAATCAGACTGAAAAGAGGGTGAAGGGTTCATAGACCAGTAAAACAGAAAAGTAGCTAGTTCATCAGGGTTCAGAGTGACCTTCTATAGGTTTCATTTCTCCTTTCTCCTATTTGCTTCTAAGAAAGATATTCACAGTTATAAAAATGAATCATAATGTCCAAGTTCCACCCATGTAAGATGCTAGCTGAATTTTCATTGAGTTGTTCAGAACCAGTTTCACCACAGAAGCTGCATTACAAACCCAGAGATCACTCTGAACAATCTTCACCTCCCTCCCTGCAGCAATATGTGCTTTAGAAGTGGGGCCATGTGAACCTCATGAAGTTCAACAAGGCCAAGTGAAAGGTCCTGCACTTGGAGCACAAACACAGGCTGGGCATAGAAAGGATTGAGAGCAGCCCTGAGGAGAAGAACTTGGGGGTGTTGGTTGATGAGCAGCTCAATATGAACTGACAGTGTGAACTCAGCCCAGAAAGCCAGCTGCATCCTGGGCTGCATCAGAAGTAGCATGGCCAGCAGGCTGAGGGAGGTGATTCTGCCCCTCTACTCGACTCTCATAAGACTCCACCTGGAGCACTGTGTCCAGCTGTGGAGCTCTCAACAAGGGAAACACATGATCTGTTGGAGGGAGTCCAGAGGAGGGGCCAGGAAGATGCTTAGAGGGCCAGAGCACCTCTCCTATGAAGACAGGCTGAGAGAAATGGGATTGTTCAGCCTGGAGAAGAGAAGGCTCCGGGGAGACCTTACAGCAGCCTTCTGGTACCTGAAGAGGGGCTTACAAGAAAGCTGGAAAGGGACTTTTGACAATGGCATGTAGTGATAGGACAAGGGGGAATGGCTTTAGACTGAAAAAGAGTAGGTTTTGATTAGATAGTAGACAGAAATTCTTTACTCTGAGTGTGAAGAGACACTGGCCCAGGTTGCCCAGAGAAACTGCAGATGCCCCATCCCTGAAGTGCTCAAGTCCAGGTTGGACGGGGTTCTGAGCAACCTGGTTGGAAGTTGCCCCCGCCCATGGCAGGATGGCAGGGGGATTGCAACTGGATGACCTTTAGGGTCTCTTCTAACCCAAACAAATCTATGATTCTATGACTTAAACAAGGTGCTTCCTTAGCAGTACATTTAGCAGATGCATGCTAGTTCTTTTGTCTAAATCCTAAAGAGCACACAGAGCTCACTCTTTAGGAGTAACTATACAGACATGTCTAGAGAATGAAACACTGCAGTGAAGTGAAGCTGTAATAGTGGTGTACCTGTAGAAATACTGCCGTATCTCTGTCATCAAGGTTCCAGAAACCACTTCCAACCCCACTGCTTTTGATACCGGAACAGCCGAAGCATTTGAGCCAAATAAGTAGTTGTCTGAAATTGGCCCTTTCATCGTGTCTCCATTCACATGGTACTCAAGGAACTCCTGGGTCAACTCCACAGTCTGGTTAGTCTCCCTTTGAATCCATAGAAGAGGAAAAATTATATCACTTACAAACACATTTGGTAAATAATAGATGCAAAGCTGAACTGCAACAGGAATGAGGCTGGAAATGTAAGGAAAAAAAAAAAGATCTTTTTCCTCACAGTGGATAATTAATTTTGTATCAGGGAAATGAGGACACCTGAGAATTAAAGTGTTTCCCATTAAGATACACATCAGTGTGTAAATAAATGTTCTTTCATACTTTGGTAAAAGAGAAACATCTTAAGACCAAACACCATCTACATTAGCTCATTTTTTTGACTTGAGAGTTGCTACAGGAACAAAACTACCCACTTCATAAAAATGAGGTACATTGCACTATATTAATGAATAATTAGGTTCATTTAACTTTGTAGCTAGGTAAATCAGCATGATGCAAGTTCCCACATTTAACACTGGTAATGAATTCACACTCACTCAGTACCTACTTTGCCTTCTCCTCTCTCCCCTAAAGCTTACAGTTTATCTATTCATGACTTATTATGACAATTTCTGGAAAGCCACATGAAGGCAATTTAGGATTCTTCCCTCAGCTACCTGCTCTACCTTTGGCAATTTGCTGTGAAAACCAGAAAAACCACCTCATCTGGCACATACACTTAAACTGGCAAACATTTTAGCTCATGTTAACACAGCTACTCACAATTTGTAATGACTGAGGAGAAAATATATCAAAGTGTTTTTTCCTATTCCTGTTATGAGGCACTTCCAGAGCAGGGGCAGGGTCTAGAAGTTCTAACTGTTGCAGCTGAAATTAAAAAGCTTAACAGTTTAAGATCCTAATTTTTTTTTAACCTTGCCTCCCATTGTGATCTGACGCTTCACTGTTTCCCATTACCCCACAGCAAACTTGCTGAAACTCAAAACATTTTGAGCTTGCCTGAAATCTTGTGAAGAAAGCGAATATATCTCATTTCTCCTATGTGCTGAATTCTAGCTCTTGCTGCCTGCCAAAACAGGATGGAGAAAAATGGAATCTGAATTTAGATTTTTGTTCTTTCTCATTACATGTCTCATAGAATCTGACGACAGATAAGACCTGGAGGCACTTTGAGAAAATACTTACTCCAGGGCTCTTAGTTAAGACCCATCTATACTTTTAAAGCTCATTTTAACTATACTGGACAACAAGTTCTTGCTCTGGGAGGCAGAATTATGAAGAAAACCACAAGGTGGGAGAGGTCTAGCTGTCACCAGGCCAATGTCAAAGGGGTCAAATCTTCCATCAGTACATAGCTGACAATCTGAAGCCTGAGCAGGCAAAAAAGCAGAGCACTCCACTGAAGCTGAAGAAATTGGGCCAATTCATATTAGCTGACAAAGACCATCTGCAAACCCCAATCTCACCTAAATTTTGATTATTCTTCCATTTTATCCACCTGATTAAACAAAATCGCTTAGTTAAATGTTTCCTTTCAAACAGTTTTGTAGCTTGCTCCCACAGAAAAGAGTGATACAGAACTTGTAAAACAGTACTCATTACTGTAAGTAACCTCTTGCTTCATCACTTAAGGCTCATTGTGAAGCCATAGTGTATGTGCTTACTTGGTAATTTTTAATACAAACCCACATTCATAACCCTTTTTCATTCTAAAGTACACTAAGATTCTACTGACCTACTAGTTATTACTGTGATATGTCATCTTAGACCAACTAAACAGTTAAACAGGACAACATCACAGAAATAGTATGGAATCAACACCTATGCTACTGTTGCAGTTTCCTGCAGTAAATAGGAGGATGTGTGCACTGGAGGTAAAGCAGAATTGTAAAGACTGTAGAGAACATTTTGTTGAGTCTTGGAATTAAGACATGTGATACAGTACTTGGACTTGTTTTTACAAAGTGTTTTACAGAACCTGAAGCATTACTAAAACCAAGCAGGCAATCTCACCTCTGTGTAATGCTGTGCATTAGATTCGTGTTTTGGTCAAACAGGATCTGGTAGCAGTTGTTAACCACAGGAAACAGCTGTCGACCTTGTTGACCTGCACGAGTTATGTCTCTTCGCTTGTACTTGATTGATCTTCCAATAAATGCAGGCTGATTACCATCCGAGGGTTTAACACTGTATTTTCTGTAGCTCAGACCACTTATTGTAACTAGAACATACAGATCATAGGTAGATGGGGACTCTGCCGAGCTTTGAACCTGTACATTAACATACACAACAATGCTTCATTGCAGAACATTAATTAGCAAGGCAACTACCTTCATCTGTTGTAAACCCTAAATTACAAAAATTAGCTACTACTTTAATAATAAGTTTCTAAACACAACATTTTATAATTCTAAATTATAATAGAGATTCACACTGCTTTTAATTGGGAGTCTGGTGAACTTGGATTAAGCTGAGCCTTTCTAGTGAAGAAAAGGTCACTAAGCAAATTAAAAGGTTCAAGCTTATTTTAATGTGAACATGGAATCATAGATCCTGATTTAAGATCAGACTGCAAAACGCCTATATGAGCAGAAATAATCATAAAGTAAAGAAATCAGTCAAATGACAAAAAAGAGACTGACACATAAGGGATGTGATTAGTGCAAGAAAGAGAAAACTCATGGGCAAGAGGAGGCGGCACCTAGATGCACCCTCACCTTAATGAAGGCACACAGAAATGAAACAGAAGCATGTAACATACTTTTGAACAGTAAACAGCATACCAGTGATACTTTTTGGTTTGGGGCAAGAAAATGGGACTAGATAAATACTGAACAGATTACATGAACAAAAACGTTAGTTATGACTAATGAGAAATTGAAGCAAGTTGTCTGTACTTCACACTGCAGACTGGCATATGTCCAGTTACTCATACCACAGAAAATCTAACTGCAGTGGCACGAACAGCATCTCCTTCCGTTCCTTCCATACACTATACAACTCATGCACGTGGTGCAGAAGGCTGCAGAGGACTCACCAACATTCAGTTCCTCTCAGCCACATACTCGCATCAATGTTCTGAGCTTAACTTTTCTTTCTCTCAAAAGGAAGGAGTGTGTGGTATGAATGCACTTTTGGACTGCACTTACAGGAAGAAAAAAGACCCTAAACACCTTGCCATTACTGCTAGAGATTTCATTTAGCCTCAAGTGACTATCCACAAGCATACATGAATAACTTCTAGCAAAAGAGTACAGAGCAACTCTGGAACAGAATTTCCATCTTTTTGAAAAAACGAATGACAGCTTTACTTCAGGGCATCCTAAATCCTGAATAAATGCTTTAAATACATGTCAATCTCTTCCTTTTATCTTAGAAGGCTGAAGTAATTCAGTCAGAAGGGCTTCTGGGAGGTGACTGACAGATAAGCATGACCATGTGCTAACCCCAGAGACTGATGGTCTCCAGAAAATGCTGTATGGTCTTATGCCACCATCAGATACAGAGGAACAGGACACAGCTGTTGTGCATCACCACCTGACCACAATGTGCCCTGATGCACGGTGATAGTCATCAGCCACAGGCAACAGGAACTCTGTCCAGCTGGCAGAACTTGCTGAGCTGCCTGGCTTCTCAGGGACAGATGGGAGCTTCTGGAATTGCATCAGGCCTCTTCAGGCCTTATGTGCAGGAAGCATTCCTACAGGTTTATCAAGCCTTTGATAACAATGCACTCTCTGCAGCAGATGCTACTGAGAAAGGCCAGTGCTAGCTTTCACTTGAGGCCACTTTCTTCCCTCCCAGGGAACAGCTGCATGTGTCTTGGAGGTTGGTTATGACAGAATGAGCTGTCAAGTGGCAGTGACTGAAACCAGTTTCTTTTGGGCTTGTAACTAAGACCTACATTTCTTAAATCTCTATTTCTCCCTCCCCAAGGCAATCTGTCAATTGTACAGACAGGGCTGTCAATTTTAAGTCAGGGCTTCAACAAAAAAGGCTTTATTGGAAACAGTGTTTTTTATAGAAAGAAAGACAAGATAAGAAGTGCCATGTCCCACACAGCAGGCATGCAAAGGACGAACCTAACACACTGCAAGGGAAGCAAGTATTTTTGTACAGCAAAAAAGTCTCCCTGTTGAGAGAACAAGCAAGTAAAAAACCAACAGAAAACCAACTAAGCAAACAAAAAACCCCTTGAAGGATGACTAGGAAAACCCCACTTTGGCAGGAGGTAGGATCAGATCAATGAAAACTGACAACTGAGAGAAAAGTAACATAGAGAAAATAAAGTTAAAATACCTGTGCAGGTACAGGATGTCCCAGCTCATCATATACACTCATTGCCAAGTTGCTGACAGAAATCGTGACAAAAGTAGTGATGTTCCATGCCAGTGGATTATAGACAACAACATATTGGTCAACATCTGTAGCACCTTTGAACATGCAAGCAAACAAAACTATCAGTCACTAATATCATGTATTTTAAAAATGTGATATTAAGAAGTATTTGAGAAATCTGCCTAGCTACAACCATATTAAGAGAATTTTAACATAAAAGCCTGCAGTAAAACTTCATGATTGAAAAAGGAAAACATTTTATAGTACTTTATAAAACCTCTTCTGTGTTCTTCTATTCTTTACCCAATCAAAAGAGACCATGTATTCAGAAAATGACACCTGAGTTGAATGTAAATACATTTAGTGAAAATAAGCTGCTTACCAAAACTCATTGTCATGCAGTATTAACTTTATCAGAGTTACACAGAAGATCAGTTGAGAACCCTAATCTAAAAACAGCCCTGTAAAAATCCAAATCGGTCTGTTGTGCAGCCCACGGCACTGCTTACATTTGACAGTTTAAAAAGTTTCCAAAGTAAAGATAAAAGGGAATGTACAGTCTTTAGAACAGACTCCTTAAAAATACTTTTACATTTTTCACACGAGCTGGCAGTACATTATAGGAAGAACATTTCTTAACTCTGACTGTGCTTATGTTACGGAATAAGGTTAGTTTAGTAATTACCCTGATCAGCATCTCCTCCTCCCCTCTGTTTTAGAGTTAAGGTGTGAGTCTGGGAGCCAGGTGGAATATATGCACTGAGGTAGGATTCTGCCCAACATCAGTTTAAAGCTCCTGGTTTCAGATGCTTGAGATCTGAGAGCTCATGAACTTATCTGAGTTGGCCTCAGCCTAGCAGAATTTTCTAGCCATGGTTCATAGAACCTAGGTATGTGTAGCATGGTGATTGTTTTGGAGGAAAACATGACAGCTTTCATAAGGTAGCTTGAAAATTGGAAAACCTGTGTAAAAAGTACCTGATATTCCTGAGTCCTTAGGGTAAACAGAAGAATAGACCTCTCCATTCTTCTTTGCATTGTTCATGTCTAAGATTATGGAAGCCATCAGCTTCTTTACGTTGAATACTCCATACATCAAGTTATTCATGTACATGTCCTTCACCTTGGGAGACTCTGTGCCTGTTATACCATCGTGGTGCTGGACCTTACAAGTAAGAGCAGTTTGAAAGGTGCAACATGTTGACAACTTCAGGTTTGCATTTTTACTAATATGGTCCACTAAACTTCAGATGCATAACTTAATAAGGTATTGCAGCTATATTCACAGATTCACATTTTGCCTACTCCAAATTCCTATACATTGCATGAAATGGTCAAAGACAAGATGCATGCAGATTTCCCTCTACACATATTCCTCTTTTAATATTTAGAAATTACTGAAGTGACACACTTAGAAAAAAAAAAAAACAAATTACCAAAACCCATAATCAAGAATGCAGCAAAAATACCCTAGAAAGACACAGTTTTTAATTTCCTACTAAGATCTGGTCATTGACTTAGCTGACAAAATAATTATTACCAGCAAAAGCACTGAGGACAGTAAATGGTTAATTGTATGAGGCTGATCACTCAGGTGCTGAACTTTGAAAGAAACAAATCTATCCTTCCTCTTTCAACTTGCAGAAATATAGATTATCCGTAGTTATCAATTAGTTCAGATTTTAGTTTTTTTTTAAAATTTATTTCTAAGAACAATTTTGTAAATAATAAAGCTAAAATTAAGGAATTTCATATGCAAAGTTTGAAACCACAGACTCTTTCACCAGTTAAAGAAAACATTTGTCAGTAACCATGCCTTGAATGCATTGCTAAGGGGCTGAAGTAATTTTTCAAAACAGCTGTTTGAAAAATTGCTTTATTTTTACTTATGACATGTTAAAGGGGAAAGTTATTTCTAAAAACATAAAAGCAGCTGCTACGGCTGAAATGCTTATGCAAAGCTTTACATTTGGACAACAAACATTTTCATTCAAATTTTAAAATAAATCAATATTTACCTCTGAAACTGCCCATCTAAGACTCTGAAGTTGCTTTAAGGCTTTACATTTGCAAATAGAACCTTCTGGGTGTTTCCGGAGGTACTGTGTGAAAAAGGATTCTCCAG
Source organism: Anabacerthia variegaticeps (assembly GCA_035583185.1). Lineage (NCBI taxonomy): Eukaryota > Metazoa > Chordata > Aves > Passeriformes > Furnariidae > Anabacerthia > Anabacerthia variegaticeps. The sequence goes on along the minus strand of JAWWEW010000131.1, from coordinate 61,739,405 downwards.
CATAAAGCAGTGAACTTGCTCTCCTTGCAATTCCTTTTAACGTGCTCCGAGAAGTATAAAAGCCAGTCCATGCTTGAAATGGCTCTGTTAGGAGTTGAACAGATACAACACGTGTCAAAACACCACTTCAGTTTTCACTCATTATTTATTAGACTACTACTGTACAGCTTCTTATATCAGTCCTGCTGGGGCTTTACACATCAGCCATCCACTAGAGTAGTCACAAGGCCTACAAAGAAACCCAGCCATAAACACATTCTTTGGAAAACCACCCTCTTTCCTACAGACCTAGTAACATGCAAGCTGATAAAAAGCCAGCATTGACTAAGTTAACCTGTGCTTGCAGGAATTTCCTCCTTGTGGATCTACACAAGAGAACTTCCAAAGTTTCACTGAAACATATATTACTAGTTGTTAATAAAGTAGATTATAATCCTTGGTTACTGCTTGATACAAGCTTTCTACATTTCAACCTTTTAGTCAAAGGGATTTATCTTAAACTTTATTTCCTCTAAATTGAGTAGAAGCAGTGATGTGATGACTCCAAACTACTCAAGCACTTCAAACTACATCAAAAGATGCCCTCAAGTGGTCACTGCAAAGTATTTCAACAGTCCATTTGTGCTGCTGTTTCAGTACCCCTCAGAGCGAACTAGGAAAACAAATACTGGTTTTTAAACCCTCCAAATCTCTACTTAGTGTATGTGGTGGTTTGGGGGAAGCTTTTTTAAAAAATAAACCAGTGATAAATAGTTTTTCAAAAACAAATTGCAGAAAGTGCTTTTGGAAGTGCATAAATGCAACCATAATAATCTGCTACCAGCCTAAGATCAAAGGGAACAATTAGAAAACAGGATATTTTGGTCAAAAAACTCCAGGGCAAACTCTTTCTGGTCTGAAAGATGCTCTAAGTTTCAACAGAACAAATTCCATTTCAGTTTTCAAGGTTATAAGCAGAAGAGTCACACATACATACCAGCACAGTACAATAAATGTAGAGTAGAAGGAAATACCCATTTGGGACTTAAAACTTGAGTTTTCATGTGTCAGAAGTGACACTGAGCCCAATAAGTGACTCATACAAAAAACGACATAGCAAGAATGAGAGAATATTAATCATCAAGAAGCAAAACAGTATGTGGGAGAAAGTGCACTCAAATCTATACTGCAATTGCAAGGCACAGAAAGTCATTTGGGGAAAGAACTGCATCTCTGTGTGGGCACCCACCTGGAACACTGAAGGGGCTGCTATTATGCAAGTTAATAGCAATTGACTCCTGCCGGTACATTACGCCAAAAGATAAAAGTAAGAGCCCAGATGCAAAAGGATATTAGCAGTTAGAAGTAGCAATATATTTATCAGCAAGTTGTTAGATATGACATGATCCCTGGAGGGAGGTGAGGGAGGCAGGCATCAGTCCATACAATGATTCACAGGAAGCAATGGTTATTTTTACTCATGTTAAAGTTAACAGACACATTACAGAACAGCCTGAAATACACATCCACAATGACAAAAAACATGATGAAGCAGTGGTAGCTACAATTATACAGAAAGGTATTCTACTGATATCCATGATTTTTCCTTCCTCCATCCGCTGAAATACCCTACTGAATTTCAGCCAGGTGGCCTAGGCCTACAGGTTTGGCTCATTGCTCACTGTTTTCACTGTAACAGAATCTGATTAGTGCAGTATTTATCCATTTCTTCTGGACACTAAGAAAAGAAAAATTGGATGACATTACACACTTATGAAGATACCTTACGCTTAGCTTTCTTTTGCACTCTATTGTCACTCATACACAGCAAAACAAAAATCTCAAGTTAGATTTCTTGTTGTGTGTCTATTTCTAGACTCTTTCTTTGTCTCTTCCTCTCCCCATTGCTTCCAGCGTTCCCAAAGAAATATTCCAACTGTGGCCCTACCATCTTTTTTACACAACTGGGTTGGGATCCACCTGTCTATTGATGCCACCTGGTAGGGCAAACAAAGCTTATAAGGTCAATCTCTTTTTTCCTCTTTATTTCTCATTTTCCCTTATTAAAATTTTACACATATAAATTCAAGGCAGACATTAGGCAGCTGTGAACTTAATTACCTGTTGAATATGGGAGAAAGTCTTGAGAGTTCCGAATTTCCCATGTAAGATTCCTATTATAAACCGCTTGGAAGTAATCACCAACAGTGGCATACTGGACAGTCACTCCAAATTCACCAGAATGCTTGTTAATATAATCCAACAACAAGTCCATATTAGGGTACTGAACAGATGCATTAAAGAACTGTTTGTCACAGCCCTGCAATTCCAAAAACAGAACAGCCAAATGACTTTGGGTCATGTAATTTAGAAGGATCTTTTTTAACGCTAGTCTGTATTAAAGTGGTATTTCTTTTGGTCTTGACTGCCCATAGAAAAAGATATTTTTTACAAAAATGTCAAGACTGGGTAGGGATACTTGCACAGACCAGCTGATAATCAACAAGAATTACAGATAGGAAGAAGTGTGTTGACACACCATATTATGCAAGAGCATGAAATTTCATGTTGCCAATGGAAAAATGCATACACACATGCCTGGAAAGATGACCTTTGCTTCTTTTCAGACTGTATTTCTCCCACTCAGCAGAAAATAATGAAGTTCTTATGTTCTGCTAAGAATTCTTACAGCTTTAGGAAGTGCTGAGGACATGATGTGAAACCAAACAATCTGGACGGAGATCACTGCAGTATCAATGTCACACAATGTGTTGCTGATCTCCTCTCACAGGAATAGGCTTCAGTACTTCTGATACTCATCCGAGCAGTTAAGGAGAGGTTATATACTGTGTATTAAAGCCCCTCTCTTTTTGACCATGCTTGCACGACTTCTGCCTTCTGTTGAAGGCATCTCAACACCGACTGTTTGCATGTACAAACATTCAAAAAAAGCATAACTAAGCACAATTCTGTTCAACTACAGTAGCTGAACAGGAAAATAATAAAGTTACTAAGCCATGGCACCTCATGTATTCTTCAGCATTACAGTACAGACATCCATCTGTAGCACAGTAACATGCTAAGGTACTTCATTCACATAAGGCGGCCAACACTGACACCAGCCTAGTGGATCCTCATCTTTATGTCCCTGTGCTTGAGATGGAAAACACTGCACAAGAAGTCAACACTTCGCTGTTGTGAAAGCCACATAAAATTCTGATCCCATTTTCACAGTGAAGATGCTTTCAGCAATTTGCTTCCAAAATGTAATAAATGTTTTGCAGAAATGGCCAAGGAGGCTCTGTTTTCTTCACAATCCCTTCTTTGACCCCAGCCTTTACCTGACATGCTCAAAGGGTTTAACCTCATAAGCTGAACTCACTTAACTCAGGCATGAGTTGAATCTGATGAGTTCAATTGAACTTAGAGGCAAATACTCTCCCCCTTCTCTTTCCTATATGAGAAGGCCACCCTCACCCCTTCCTTATTTATCAGATATTTCAACCAAAGTTGCTGTCACATTCCTTATGAATCTTAGCGCACATACCTGTTTTTCAGACCTTACAGGTTAAGATACTGATAAGAAAAGAGGAAATTCTACTTCCAAACCAGAAAAGTTCTTCTGCTATACCTAAAGATCTCCTGCATGCATAAAGCACAAACTGGGTTTGTTTCCACAAACTGGAAAACAACTTCAAAATGGAATGAGCTACTAACATAAAAAACCCCCCACCAAAATTGAAAAGTCAGGCAGTCAGTGCAAACCAGCCTTTCTAATGTTGACTCCAATTAAAATGGTGAGGAAGTAGTATGTTTCCCAGTTAGAACTACGTCACATTTATAGAGCACTACTTCCAAGCCATGATTCAAGAAGACTTCCTTATGAAAAGTAGACACTTTGCACTACAGAAGGTGCTGGGCTGACAGACACCACTCACACTGACACAGAGCATAGTAGCTGAGGAGCAGCACTCTGTAGAACAAGGCTGCTGTAGTCAGCTGTCATATGCACTCACTACCTGAACAAAACTTTGTACAGTAATGTGTAGTGTTGCTGTACAATTAGTTCAATCACACTGGACAAAAAACACCCCATGGATCAGTTCCAGCCCTTAAGACAATATATCTGCTGCTATGGCCTTTAAAAAGGCAAGTTTGGACTTTTACACTGACCCACAGCCCAATGCTGCCAGCAGCACAATTAGGCGCTTCTGATCATGAAGGAACACTTGTTTGTCCACAAGTCATCACAAAAGTGACAACAGTCTAGATGTGAGGTCTGAGCTTAAATAGGAAGGTGTGTATTTCCTCATTCTTTTTAACTAAAGGAAAGAAATAAACCCAAGTACTTCAAAGTATTTCTAATCAGGAAAAATTAGCTAGGCTTAAGCACAGAGGTATAAAATCACAGCGTAACTATTTCTCTCTGCTTCTTTACATAGTACCACGAATGAGCAACAAACTTCTGCAACTTTGTTTAAAACTCATTATCACAATCACAAAAATACAGAAGTCAGAGACTGAAGTTTTCGTACATTACTGCAAACCTGCAGGTTTGGATCTAGATGTTTGGAATTTATTTGCATTACTCAAAACTTCCTCCCCATTCCAGCATAACTTTCATTATGGCACTGCTACAGAGTGTTATATCCTACCTTCTCACTCTCTACAAAAAATAATAAATTCAATATAAGCAATAGTGTCACGAACAGGAGAAAAACAAATCAGTGACTCAAAACGTGACTCTGCATCAGTCAGAAAATGCTTGTTTTCTTTGCAACAACAGATATGGTGGTGAAATAGCCACCTTAAGAAGACACATCATTCTTGAATATTGTGAGACCGACGGCATCCATCAAAATTAAAAAACAGACTGTGCATTCAGTTTAGGCAAAGTTATTCTTTCATAAAGACTTAAAACCAGCAAGAGCATTATCAGTGTTATGTGTACATGTAGGATGCAATTAACACAGCATACTGCTGAAAAAGGTTTTTAGATGACCAAGCTGGGATGTGCTTATGTTTCTAAGTAAAATACAGAGATTGTATCAGAAAACAATTACACATCTGTTAGAAAAGACCTTGTCTACTTAATGTGCCATACATGTCCTTGTAATGCTGTAATTTTCGTTAACACAGTTATGTTCTGCTAAGGAGTTACGTAAAAACTTAATTTAAATAGACCAACCAGAGGGAGAAAAGGAAGTAATATTGCAATATACAGTGTTGTAAGAGATTATCTTTACAGTTTTGTCACATTTCTTTCTATATTAAGTGGGGTGAAAGACTTGCTAGACAGGCGGCAGACTGTACAAGGATGTTTTAAAAATCATTACTAATCAGACATTTGGACCACAGTTATTAGAAAAACACTTCATGTCACATGGTTTGTGGGTGCATTTCTGCAGTATATCCTGCAGCAAAGTACCATCACTGTCCACAGTGTACTTGTCACACCTAAGTTAAATGCTGATCAGGCACTTACCCACGGCCACAACACATCACTTGTTCGGAACCAGGCTGCTCTCTCCTTAATGTTTGCCACCATGGTCTGTGCATACTGATGGAGGTTAGTATCTGTAACAGGGAGACTCATGTTTGGATAAACACCATCTTTTGGTGGATCTGGGAAAGTTGCAAATCCATTCCAATAAAATCCTGACCTAAGTAGAAGCAGAAAGCAATAGGTTACAAACAGGATTTTTTCAACTGAAAAAAACAAATCAAATGGTGCTGGTATAAAATGCAGACACACAGGGAAGTAGAGGCAAAAATGACTTTATACTCATCGCTAGTATTTAGGTTTTAGTATTTATCTGGGAGTGAAGATAGGGGGAAGATTGCCCCATTTTCTTTCAACACTGTGCAACTTTTCAAGTCCCTGCTGCTTGCTGGCATAGAACAAAGAAACCACAGGACAACCAGAAAGCTTTGTAACAATGCGGATGTTCCCCCAAGTAGACTTCATTTACACAGAGTATTTTACTAGATAAACCAGTGAGCAAAATTAAGTTTTCAAAAGCTCTCAGATTTCTTCAAAAAGTAAATGGAATATTTTAATCACTTTAGTTTATTCAGAGATAATATACACAATCTCAGATCACAATAATGCTGAAAATCTCCCTACTGAATGCTTCCTGGAGTTTTTAAATCTTAACTTCCAGGCAGAGAAACAAGGCCCCAGTCCTGCTTTGGACATTACCTATTTACAACAATTAATTGGTTTCACATTTTTATTCTAGATGTTTTTGATAAGGAGACTGTCATTATATATATATATATATATGTATACACATACATATATTTATATATATGTATACATACATAATATATACACATACATCTATATCTGTATATATATGAAAGCCGTACCTGTGTTCCAAGATTTCTGCTGCTAGAAAACGTTATTTTTCAAGTCTGTCAATATTTTGAAGTATTTTTAATTCCTGTCAATAGTAAGTGTCACTTTTGAGAATTCAATTGTTAGGTACTGAGCAAACTTAATTTATTATGGTGGGTAGCTGGGGGTACTTAAAAATCCTTACTCAGATCTAGTCTAGGCATCTCCTTGACCTACCACACGTCAGAAGAAAGCAGTAGAAAACTGTTGAAAGAGAACTGTCAAAGAAAATGCTTAAACCCTAACAATATAAACTCTCAGAAATGAACAACATTTTTGCTCATTTGGGAAATCTCAGACCTGTTTGAAAATGGCAGATGAGATGGAGTACAGTAGCTGTATTGATCCATAACATGGGTGAAGATCTCCTCTCTTTCAGATAAGGAAGGAGAGCCCTGCCATACAAATTGAAGCTTCTGGAAAACAAAAAATGTAAGAAACCATTACCCTTGATGACAAGCACAGAAAAACATCATTAACATCTCAAGACTTGAGTTCCCATCTTCCCTTCTACCACTTATAATACTCTAAAGTATTTTTTCTTAAGAACAGTCAATAGTACCCCAGGCACAGTCACACTTTAGGAGGCTATGGCATTGCCTCTTTCTATTGTAATTGTTGGAAAAGAAGTGGAGGCAGCACACTGACAGCATTCTAAAATCCAGACGCAAGCCTGGCTTATCACAGGCATCACTTGTTTCAGTGGAAGGTGAACAAACACCTATAAGCTAGGAGAGATTCAGATGTAGACTGATTGCATTGTAGTCAGTGGGAATCAATGTTTAATCAACTGAAATAGTTTTTACAGTTTTGGAAGCCTTCAGACTGTGAAGTGCCAGAAAAAAAATTAGATGGGCAAAGATGGTCAAATGTCCATAAAGGACTTTAGCAGAAAAGAAGTACTGCAGTTCTCTGCAAACATAGGGTGGTAGGGCCCTGCTTCATCAAATTCAACAGGAATTCTCCTGTCTTCTCCGAGACACTTGAGTTTTACCCAAGATTCATACAAACTTCCTAATGCCCAGATGACAGTAGTGAAAGTCCCTTATTTTCACATAATGTAGTGAGTAAAACTGATGACAGATCAGGGTTCAACACTGAGATATGAAAAGCATTTGCTGTGTATGGGACACTGTGTGAGAGAAGGCAGAACACGAAACAATAACTTAACTCAGCAAAACCACGAGTAGCTGCAACTCTAAGTGACACAGTATTATTAATTTTGCAGGTACAAATAAATGTTCCAAGCCTGACACCACCATGTCCAAAAATACACACATTTAAAAACAGTCCACATAAAAGCTGACAGATCCAAGATCTTCTCAGGGAAATCAAATTTATTCTAGATACCTCCAGTTCCAACACTCCTAATTCAATGCCCACGTAGACTTGCCCAACTGCCCACATTTTAAATCTTCTTCAGGCTAGGCTACATTTTATCGCTGACCTGAAGTCATAAAGCCATTACTTGACCATATAACACAGATTTAGCATGTTTCACCATAACCACATGCAATCAGCATGTGACTTTTAGAGAAGAAATACCCGCATTTTCTTGCATAGATCTGAGAGCTCTTTATCTTAATGTCATGGTTTAGATTACTGCAAGTAGAGGCTGGCAATGGTTTCATCCCTAAGGGTATTTTTACCTTGTTTTTCTGCATGTCAGCCTTCAGGTCATAATCAATCCGAGAAATAAGATGAGCATTAAAACCAGACAGAGCAAAAAGAGTTGGTGTTGTAGCTGAAGCTCCAAAAGGATCAACATGCCAAGAAAACTGAGGCCTGAACCCAAAGGTTTCATACAAAAACCCATGGCCTTCTGCAAAGCAAAATTTGTTTAGGTTAGAAATACCTTTAAAAGTTAATTTTATAAATTTAACAGGCATATAGTGTTACAGACAAGCACTTAAAGGATAGCTCTTTGTTGCCATTTTCCAAAGCATTCAAAGTTTCAGTAATATAAAGATTCACAGGAAAAAGTTTCACACTGAATACTTATTTTGCTATGTCTAGTATAATTCATCAACATTATAAGGGACGAATAACAAAAAGGGATTAGAGAAGGCATGGGAAAAAGTAGCTAGAGAGAGATTAGGTTAAGGCTAATAGCCAGGTTGGAGTCTGTATGAAAACAACAAGCTGGAGTTTAATTTACGTTTGCTCAAATCATAAAACCCATTCTCAGAAAATTTCAGTCTCGTATTAATGACAAAGGGAGAGGGAAGCAAGCCATCCAGTAAACAAAACTAGCATGAATACAATCCTCAGTTGTATAAAAAGAAAAAAGCCAACGGTTAATAGGAATCTTGACACAAAATGTTACTTACAACTAGTGTTATTAATTTTGTATAGAAATAAGTTTTGAAAAAAGAAACCCCCAAACTAGAAGGACAAGACAATACAATAAACTCAGAAAAAAATCACTTAAATGAAAGTAAAACAACCAATGAAGCAGTAGATTTTATTTTGAACTCCAGTATTTTGGACTAGAACCCTCAACATCAAAAAAAAACTAAACACAAACCAAACCAAAGGAAAAAAAAACAATACCTCCCCCCCAACAAAAACCAAACCAATCACTCAATCTAACAAAACCCACAAAAAATCCCCTTGCAGATTCTAATTTCACAGTTACAGAATTCTCGGAACTACTTGAAAACTCAATCATATCTTTCCCCATTTTGGACTTATTCTAATCCAAATTTTAGTGCCACAATTGAGCAAGTCTGGTTGCAAGGCCTCTTTTCAGTTCCTCTTTCCCATGGCTAATGCCTTCTCTAGTGAAAGAATTCCCAATGTTTATTTTAACTCTTCTAATGGTAGCGCACTGGAAGCAGAGTTTGCCAGGCTCTTCCAAAACACAGCTGACTGGACAGACAGGAGAAAACATGAAATGCAGACCCCAAACATCTGCACTGGCTCTGTCTTCTCAACTTGAACTCCACATCATGCAAGGATACCTTTTTTGTTTGTATGCACTCAAACTGAGCAGAGTGCTCTCAGGAAAAATAAACGAGAATTTTAAAATACATTAATACTTTTCTTTCTGATTGATAAATTACCAAATTTTATTTTTTAAAAAAAATATGTTTATACACCAAATGAAATATTAAATTAGAAATAATGTCTTTTACAGCTACCTTGAATGAAAGAGAAAGCTGTGTTTGCAGTTAACAAAATGACTTTTCAGTCATTATTAGTATTTTCTTTGTCTAAGTCCTGGATTTGGTGTTCTAAGCCCATAAAACAACCTTTAAACACAGGAGTCAGATGAGGGGGAAAAAAAAACCAAGTTCATCTCCTCTCCTCCTCTTGGCCAGAGTGTGATGTGGTGACTCACTGAGATGCAGAAGCAGCTGCTAATCTTGTGCTCCTGATAAAGCAAGGAACAAGGCCAGTGGTGTTGTGCAGATTCAGAAAATAATAGAAGTGTTTTCTGGCCCTTTACTCTCCCATGTAAAAGCTGCCCAGAGTGTAGCCCTGAAGTGGGCAGGGTGTCCATCAGCCACGGCAGCTGGTGCTGATACATCCCCTCACTGCTACTCCCTTGTGGCATATTATAGACATCTGTAGCACAGGGGTGGCATGATTCATCCTGTTTCTTTTCTCATTACCCAGATAAAACTATGTGCTACAAGACTCTTTAAACCATCAGATGGACAGGTGTAACATACAAATGACTGTATGCAGAAGCTGAGAGATTAAAATGGGATATAGTGCATCTCTTGGAAATATGCACCTATGTCTAACAGAAACTGATGATCATGACTACAAATGGGGGTTTCCTCATCAAGCAAGTCCTTCAACTAATTTCAGATGACCTCAGTGACATTCCATGGCTCTCCTTCTGCAGAGAACTTTGTCTAAACAATACAACCTTCTCACACTCTGAATTGCTACCAGGTACTTTCTTGTACAGCGTTTGATACCCTCAATTTCACCACAACTATCTCTCCCAGGAGCTTAAGCACTCAAACACACACACACATAAAATGCCTGTGCTCCAAACAAGTTTATAACTGACAAGTCAGCTTTTGGAACCCTTCTGCTTGCTGCAGAACTGTCGTGGTTTTTATTTTTTTTTAAAGCACAGGTTTTTTTATAAACAACCTCCCAGCAAGTGAAAAATATGAGATCTTTCATCAGTTCTTAAGGATTAAGAAAATAATAGCAATTTCTGCAGTGGAAAAAATGAAAAACAAAACCTACAAGGTCATAAAAATGAAAAACAAAAGTTAAATGCAAATATGATACCCGTCAACTGTAAAATTTGATCATCAATTAGTGTCACAGCTTCATCATGCATCACTTGTCCTCCAATGACAAATTCCAGTCGTCCCTCCTGAAGCAACTGATGGACCTATAATATTGAAATTAGGACACAGAACATAAACATCATTTCAGTCTTATCCAGAAAGGCTGCAAATTCATTTCAGATCACAGCACATTACCCAGACAGAGCACTTATCAAGATGGCATCCAGGACAAAAAGTGGGATAAAATGCTGTCTGTTCTGAGAGATATCAGAAGAAAAATAAGGGGGGGGGGGGGGGGGAAGCATACTAATGTGCTGCACAGTGCACTGATTTACTGCACATAGAGTGCACTGCCAGGTACACACTGACTTTTTGGTGTTTCTCAGTAGGGCTGTTACTGTACCTTTTTATACTGTCTCAACACCAGCCTTGTCCCCCCACAGTGCACTGGCAGCAGCCTCCAATCCTGCCTCAAGGCAGCCAGAGCTGCAGGATTAAAACAGAAGATACTAGTGCCTCTTCCAAAGTCTTCCTCCTGCTGCATCCATCTTGGCTTAGGGAAGGCCTTGGGTGGCTGGAAGGAGCAAAATGCAAACCCATGCAAGCAGCAATGGAACCCCAGGCAAGCAGCAATGGAACCCCAGGCAAGCAGCAGTATTCATGCTCCCAGGGTTTCCTTTAGTTGGAGACTGAGATCTGTGGGATCCAGGAGACAGTGTGTCATCACAAACAAATCTCTTCTACTCTGTATGCTTATATCTTGCCTTTGGAGCACAGGCAAGTTGCTCAACTTGTGACAGACACAATGCTTTATGAAGAAATAGCTATTCCACAGGCTTGCCTGCCTGCCTGATGAAGAAATAGCTATTCCACGGGCTTGCCTGCCTGATAACCCCACTGCTAATCTCCATTTCTGGTCTCTTTTTCCTACTTTAAAAACTGTCAATATATTATGACCTCTTCAACTTTGGGTGGGATTTTTGGTGGGTTGTTTTGGATTTTTGTTTTGTTTCCGTTTGTTTGCCTTTTGCAGTGTTTTTGTTCTGTTTTCTTCTTAATTTCAGCTATGAAAAACAACAGGTATGCTGACAAGTATAACTTTCAGTAACCTCTGGATAAAGTACAGAGAGCCGTTTGGAGGGAGGGAGGAGTAGTCTGTGTCCCTTTCTAAAGGTCTTAGGCAGTCTTCTGTTTTTCTTATAGTTACTTCACTACAAATTGAGAGGTATCTCAAACTTTCAACAAATAAAGTTCATACAAATATGTATTTTAAACCCCACTTTTTTTTTTTTTAAAAATCTGTCATAGGATGCCTGTTCCAGAGCTATTATGTTTATTTCCCCAGGAACCTTCAGTGTCTGCTAAGATAGGATGCCAGATTGTCAATTTTGATTATAATCATTTCTCTCCTTCACAATGTTGTGAAAACGCTTCAGGGCTCAGCATTCCTAAATTAGTTCCAGCTGACTGTGGCAACTGATTAGCATGCTGGAAGACCAGATAACTGATATCTGGTGTCAACACAGAACTGGCCCTGACCTACATGAAAAGAATCTGTGATTATTGTTCCCCATTTGGATGGATGTCCAAAATATACGTCTGATCCAAACTCTGGGCCATGGAAACACTTTTTAATGTAAGCTTTGTGGAGCCACTGAGAGGGTGAAAACACAATAAAAATACTTCAAGTAATACAGATAATATCTAATCCCCTCTCAAAAAACCCAGAAAAACCCCACTAAAAAACCAAACAACAACAACCGCCATCCAAACAAAACCAAAACCACCACCAAAAACCCAAAAACCCCCAGTATCTGTAAGGACAAGCAGTTTTTCTGAACAGAATGGGGCAAAAGGAACAAGGAATGGAGGAAACAGATACTATAAGCACTTAAGTACTATCAGCAGCAGGTTGCTATGGTGTTAGAATATATCTGTGATCCTTGGGATAGCGTTACAGACCTTACATCAACTCACATCTACAAACCAGACAGAAGTGGCTACACATCTTTGTTTTCCCCTAGTTAAAGCACCCAGACATCAAGCCAGGATAAGGACGTAGGAATGGTTTACACAAGAAAATACTGTCAAAATAACATGCACTGAGAACTACAGGGGTCCCTATCTGTCTGAATGCTGCTGCAGTGCATTTCACTGCTACGTATTCTCTTGTCTGAATTGCAAACCCAGCTTCTGTACCCTGGCCATACCTTTTCTTAGTTTTGAATGCTACTGTTCCAATCCAAAACAGACACTTCAAAAGAAACTAGAATTAAATCCTGTATTCCAAACAAACCACTAAGTTAAAAAAAAAAAGTTAAAATTAAAACTAGAGCGCTTGTTCCAGAGAAAATCATTAATGTTAGAATTCAAGTGGAAAAAGCAGGACAGTAACCAGAGTGACCTAATTTCAAGGACCAATATTTTCAACTTGTGAATGTTAAAAACATGCCATTTATCTGCAAGCATCACAGCTCCTAAATTAGAGGTTCAATGTTAGACACAGGTTTTAGAGGAATTTGTTTTTAACCATTTTAATTTTCAGAGAAGGAACTATAAAATAACTAGAGAACTGGCTATAAAATGCATGAAAGCAACAATTATAAATAATTAGGCTAGGAAATTAAGGGCTGAAATCATATGTACTAGTTTTGTATGTCAAATGTGAAACATTTACTCTTCTGGATTCCACATAATAGCAAGAATAGATACTAGAATCATATGCTCTGACTTTATATTTTAGTTGCAGCAGCTTAACATACTTGAAATAAGATGGACTTGCCTTAGAAAGTAAAGTTAGTGGACTCTTCTGTCCCTGTAGAAGCAGTTCCTATACTATTTTCTTCCCCACCCCAGACTTACAGTACAGTTTTCTAATTTAAAAAAAAAAAAGACAAGAAAATTGTCCCGCAACAGGCAAATATTGGTAAAGTGCCCTCACAAAACCAGCAAACTGCCTAAACCCAGCAAAATCTCTCATGCAAAAATCAGCTGCACACAAGCTGTAAGCTGTTATTTAAATAATGAACACTACAGAAGAGTCAGAATTTAGTGGACTATGTCAGGAAAACCCAAAACCAGACAAGAAGTGTCTATTTTACACAACACTTTAAACATCTAGAACTTTAAACAAACTGAAATGTAAAGTATTACAAGTAACATGCTACTGTTGGGTGGACCCTGGGAACAAAACAAGCCACGGACTTCTGAGTAAGCTCCTATGGGAAGCTGCACCTGTATACTTTCTGGTTTTAGGATCCAAAACAAACACCTGCACTGCAATGCAACACATAACCAGCTTCTAGGCTACCAGCCCAGTCTTTGATTTCAGTATGTTTGTTCCATGCCAGAAGAAAGAAAATTGAGAAAACCTTGGGATGTCTTCACTAGAAAAAAACACGCTGCCATTGAATCCACTGTCACCTCTATTTTGTAGTATCCTTGTTTACAAATGGCAGGTTTTTGAGCAGTACTTAACTAAAAAGAAAAAAGGGTTCTTTCTTGTGAGCAGTGTTAAGCTTCACATGTTTTAACAGATATTGATGCAGCATCTTTCAGAATCACCCACATCTTACACTAGCCTGCCCCCAGATAAGTAAGCCACCAGTGAAACAAGAACTGTACAGCGTAAAAAGTCTTCAGTGCAAAGGTTACTACCTCCTACTGCTCTAATCTATAGCTGAGGCTTAACCTCTTGCAACTGCCTTTAGATTTAAGGTCCTTTCATATGAAGTACCGGATTCAGAGACAGCTTGCACAAGACCTGGGTAAAAAAGCAAATGGTGAAGTACTTTGCCCCTATTTGTCCCCTGAAAGGAGTTTGGATTCTTTGTTAGCAGAAAGCATGGCTCTAGTGCAATTTACCTGCTGCTTTTGTGTATCTGTGGCTACCACATCCCACCAGAGTCGAAAGAATTCCTGCTCCACTGCAATAAATTTGCGCTGTTTTCCTTTCATTAGTTCTTCTACAACAGTTGTGTAGACGTTTGCTGCATAAGCGTGCATACTTTCCTGCAGGAAAAAAAAAAAGTAAATAAGTTCTGCTCGGCCTATATTAAAAGGCCTGTTTTAAACACTCATTGGGCTTGGAAAGGGAGAATGAAAACCTCACATTTGCTGCACACTTCCTCTGTACCTCAGAAAGACTGAGTTCTGATTACACACAGCCCTCTGGCCCCTCTGTTCCAGAATACATCTTCATGACTAGACGATAGCGTAGCTTCTCTCAAGATCTGCAGACACTAACACAATAAATTTCTTTTTGATCTACTGGGAACAGCTTACCTGATTCCTGATTGCTCACCTTAAGTCAGTGTCATGAATGGTAAGACTTTGCACCAGCATAGTTAAAAAGTCCACATGCACACTTAATTCTCCCGTTCCTCCTCTTCTTTTGAAAGCCTGAATTATCCGAATTGCTTCTTCAGAGCGAGTATGACTCTGTGCTGTGGGCGTGCATTGCCAGTACAATACAGTAACAGGTAAACTGTAAATTATACTATTATAAAAAATAACTCTATTGTGCTTGATGTTTTAGGATAGACTAAAATCAAGCTGTTAAAGGAATTGTAGAATGTGACTGTTGACAGAGAAACACCCAGTGTGAGATTTTGTGCATCTACCCTGTCTATGTCTCTCCTAAAGACACCTGTATTCCAGAACACGGCCTATGGACTTTTGTTGGAATGCAAATGTGACAGCTGTATCCATCAAATAACTTATCACAGTGTTATATTCTATGGTATGGTATCAAATTAACAGCATCATGTTAATTTTGAAGTTGTGCACACCACGATATTCTATGTACACCAACTCTGGCCAGAACAACTTCTGCTGACCAGACAGTCTGCAACCTTTTACTTAATTTCTAAGTGATACACAATGTCTAAAGACACCAGCCGAAATCCTAGGATTTCCTGAAATACCTATCTTTTCTTGTAACGAGGTAATATGCATGCTATAGCACACTTATACTAACAATAACACTTTTCTACATAAACTACTGGTACTTAAGAACACACACCACAATACTTAAAGTGATTGACACACGGACCTCTCACCCCTCTCAAAACTAATGGGCATGGTATGTTCAACATGGACCCATAGTTTAAATTTAGGCAAATTTCCTCCACAAAAATCACCCTTTGAAATAAGAAGGACACGAGGCAATCCAAATCAGAAGTGAACTTTTCCTAACCCCTTGCTCTCCACAACAGAAATTCAGCCATTTTTGTAAAAATGCTCATGTCATTAGAAACAGGAAAACACTTGAGTGTAGGAGGAATGGCTTAAAATATTGCTGTGCTTATCTAAATAATTACTCCCTCAATGATTTTTCCACTGGTTGGTAAGGGCTTTTTAAACTCAAGATTATGATACAATGTGAAAGTTTAACTAAGGATTTTAGGTTTTAGCAACGCTCAAACACAACACACTCAAATGATTGCTAATGGATTTTCACTTTTCACTGGCAATTGGCTACAACAAAACATTCTAAAATCCAAGTGTAGGTACAATGATTACAACATTAGGCTTAATTTTAGTTTTTAACAGTTGAGAGGAGTACATTAGATTTTAAGAGCTGAACAAGGACTTTCCAATTTGAACACAAGACTAAAATATTCTGTGTGGTAACTTCCTGAAAATATTTTCTTGAAGTGCTTCAGAGATTAAAGCAAGTCAGCTTTTACTACGACTCCAAATACCACTGGAACTAAGCAGTAAGATATTAGCCAGTCCTACAAAGTTTACAAACCCCATTGGTCTGAGTGGGAACTGAAAATAATGGTTCTCACAAACCAGGATGCTTGCAAGCAGCAATAAAAATGTTCTTTCCAATTCATATCCTCTATCAGCTAATGACATACTCTGAAATGGTTTGTGCAGTGACCCAGGTTTTAGTTATTTAAATATATACCAAGATGCAAAAATTGTTTTGTACTGCTTTCAAGACAATAGTGAGGTGTCTTTCACACATATGGTTAAGACCTGTCAGTGAGTTGTCACCTCTCACGTAGGTTATGGTACCACTGTTATTAATGAATTGCAACACATAGGTTTCTTTGAGAGGAAAATAAAAAGTTTTATTATCCATCCAATGCTGGAATTCTCCATCAATACTGTAACTTCCAGCACACAATGAAGATTGCTGTTCTGATATCATAAATAAAAATGTCTATTTTTCACAGTATAAATGGAGAAATGAAACTCTAAAAAAACCAGTATGTTGTCAGTCATAATAACTAAGCAAACCAATACCACTAAATAGGCTAGCATCACATTAGTATTCTAGAGTTACCTTCGTGCTTCACTTTAATACCCTGCAAACAAACAAACTAACCAAAAAACATGTGTTTCACTTCTCTTGGAGGTCTCTGACCACTAACTGACCCAAAATAAAAATTATTTTGTGTTCTTTTATGCAATTTTTGAATAGGAGTTTGAAGTATTAAAGGAGAACCTCACTAATCTTTCCTAAGCAGGGGAGACAAGATACATGGCCAGCTGAGATTGCGGGGTGAGCCTTTAGCTCTCTTTTATTAGTTGGGTCTCTTGCCTCTTCACTCCATGCACAAACGAAATAAATTCATGCTAATGAAGAGGGATTCAGCATTCAGGATTCTGCCTAACAAACTCCACCGGTATACCGACACCCACGTGGTTGATTTTGCATCTCCCGTACTTAGCAAGGATTACCCTGGCACCGCACCCGGGCCCCGATCCCCCTCACCACCGAGGGGTGCTCTCCCAAGGAAACACAGAAGGCATTCCTGGCCTTTGGGCGCAGGAACAAGAGAAGCACCGTGAAAAACTGCCATGTAATCAAAGCACGATCAGGCGGAAGATTTCCCTTAAAATATACATGGATCTATATAAAAATCCCCCCGGATTGCAGAGCGCAGGCACAGACGATCCCGCAGCCCAAGGGCACGGCTCCCACCCAGGCCCGCCACGCTGCTGCAGCCCGGGATCCCCAAACACGGGCGGTCAGAGCACACGCCGGGACCATTTACACTCACACCGACACCCACAGGGCTCGGGCGGGGTGTTGTCCCCCCGGGGCAGGCAGGGCCCCCCGCACCGCCACCCGCGGCACCCGGCCCGGCCCACCTGTACCCCGTGTACCCCGGCCCACCGTGTACCCCTGCCCACCTGTACCCCGTGTACCCCGGCCCACCGTGTACCCCTGCCCACCTGTACCCCGTGTACCCCGGCCCACCGTG
>JAWWEW010000131.1:61479693-61717525 GCA_035583185.1 Anabacerthia variegaticeps | reverse complement strand
CCCATCCCCTCCCCTCTCCCCCGCCCGGACTGACTGTGCCTTTCCTCCTGTCCTGCCCAGCCGGCGGCCCCGCGGGCGGCAGCGCGGCCGAGTGGTGCCTGTACCAGCTCAATGGAGCGGCCGAGGTGGAGGTGTCCGACGGTGAGTACGGCAGGGTCTGTGTGTCTGTCTGTGTGTCTGTCTGTGCCGGGGTCCCGGTGGGCACACGCCGTGGTTCACAGGTGAACACACAGGGTGCACAGGGCGGGACGGGCACGGCATGCCCACCCGGGGTTTGCGTGTTCCCAGCCTTGTGCAAGTGTCTTGGCCACGTTTGTGTAATCTGTTTTTCTTTTTTGGGGTGAGGAGAAGCAGGGTTTCACATCGTTTCGCATCTGGCGGCCTGGTGGCATCAGTCCCCGTGACTTTGGTGTGGGTCTGGGCAGTACCTGCTGTAGGGTTTTCTGGCCTTTCCTCACCGCTGTAATTTTGAAGGAAGAGGAAAAATGGAAAGCCTGATTTTTTAATATTCTGTGATCACAAGAAGAACAAACAGTCTTTAGGTGCCAGGGAAGAAAGTTTCCCCAGTGTCTTTGAGCCACGTGTGGTTCTGAAGATGCAGAGCATTCGGACTCAGGTGCGAGCCCGTGTGTTCTCCGTGATGCCAGGTGTGTGATGTGCAGTGCCGTCAGCATCTTTCAGTGCCTGATTTCAGGAAGTTGAGCTAAGACCTCATCTCGATGTTTTTGGTCTGCTGGTGCTGTGTATTCCTGAGAAGAGTGCATTTACTAAGGGTTTAAAATGCATCGGAAGTTCGGCTAGACTGGAAAACTTTCCAGTTCTGAGGAAAGTAGCACACCGTAATAGATCGGCTTCAGGTGCAACATTAGGGAAAGCTTTTCAGGAGTGAAGCACTGGAGTATGTGAGGTGGGTAGACAGTGCAATCTCACTCATTTCAGATATTTAAGGTTTGTTTCACAAACATAGATTGAAGTGATAAAGCTACAGACCTTGCCTTCAGGTGGGTAGAAAGGCTACCTATTTGGGGTCTCTTTTAGCTTTGTTATGTGTGACTCTTTGGGATGTGAAGTTTTGTGTTTATGTCTTGTGTTCTGCTGTTTGAAGAAGTGATTTAAACCCCAGTATACTAATAATAAGGTGTAGCTTGATCAAGGCTTTGAACTAAGATTTTCCTCCCAATTATTCCATGGTGATTTGTATTTCAAGGTGTACTTAACAGTGTGTGTAATTACACACACTTGCATACTAAAGCATTTCTCAAAAGATGTTGTGATTTTGTGCCTACATGACTTTTTTTTGTGAAACTGCATACCGAACCAGATGTGATGACGATAGATGGGGGTGGAAATTACATCCGTGTGAGGGAGTGTAATGAGTGAGTGACAGCACTTTTTAGGCATCACAGAATTCTGAAAACAAGCTTTAGGTTGGCATTTACTTTCATTTAAAGATCTGAATGAGTAGAATATGCTTCTTAACCTCATTTGTCTGGGTAAATACAAGTGTTTCAGCGCTGCTTTGAGATGATAATGTTTTCTGCTCAACAGGTGCTTTATTGCTTTGATTTATTGGGTCATCTTTTATCATAGGGCATAATTTTTTAAATTACTTAACTAGCCATAACTTCAGTTCTCTTTAACACTGACAATTTTTGGATTCCCAATTTTACTTCATGACTTAAATGTAAATATGTTTTCTCTTTACTGAGCATGGGAATATGTGAAATTCAGAGAGCAGGAAACTGACACAATGTAATTTGATCACACAAACTATAGAATCAAAGTCATCTGCAGGTAGTAAATCCTATTTATTTTAATAGGATTATACATAAATATGACATGTATTTTCCAGAATACATGTTGTCCATTAAATGCCACTGATATCTGGGAACACATACAGCAATACAATCAACACACTTTGCAGAAGTGAAAAACAACATTTCAAAGAAAGGTCCATGGTGGCAGGTGACTTGGCCTCTTTTGCATGTCAGTGTTTTTGGATGAAGTCCAAACCTTTTCCTTTGCTGAAGTTTGCCTCTGTAATACCTTAAATTACATGGAGCCAAACAGAATCCTTATCTTGAATTGATTGTTCTTATGACTTCCAATGCAGACTTTTTTGTCTCTCCTTACCCCAGTTCTTTTTACTTTTCAGAAAGACCTTTGTAATTGTAGCTGCATTGTTTGGGGTCACCTAACTGAAGGACAGAGACTGGTTAATCTGTATTATGTATTATTGTGTTGTTTGTATATCTAGATAGATATCTGTGTATATAAGCATTCACATATTAATGTTCTAAGTTCAGTGAGTCTTCTGAGCATCTCTTGCTGCTTTTGCTATTGAATGCATCCAATGACCTTGTGGTACTCTGTCAGTTAGACTTCAGGATTGTGTTCTGCAACATTTCTGTCATAGCCTAGGAAAGAAAATTATTCTTTTTCCAAAAATAGATGAGTTAGATGAAAAACATTCATTTACATAACAGAAAAGCAAAATTGCATATTTCAAATGCAAGGAAAAACAGAGCATAGTAAGTAAAATATCACAATCAGAGCTAAGATAATAATGTTTGATTTAGTCTTGCTGCCTTGAAACAAAATCCTATTTCAAATATTGCTACTTCTATAATTAACATCTAAGTGCAAAATATATTTTATTCATGCTAAAGATCTCAAAGCACTTTGCTCACATTAAGTACAGCCTCACAAAAGCCGTATGAAGAACAATATCAAGAGTATCCATTTACAGGCTGGAAGAATGAAATATAAGAGTTAAGGATGTGATTTTTATAGTAGCTGAATGTCGACTGTTAAGCAGATGGTACCTTGGCACTTTGGAAAAGTCTAATCTTTTGCTGTTTGCCCAAATGATCTAGTGGATTGTTAACAGGACTGCTTATTCCAGACCCTTTGCTTTAAGTTCCAAATCACATTAACTTCTTTCAAACTTTGTGTAAGTTAAACCATGTTTGAAATATTTTATACTATGAATTCTAAGCTGACATTGTTATTCTAGATAGCATTACCTTCAGTAATGATTATGTGGTTAATGAAAAGATTGAGTTAAAAATAACATTTTTAGTTTTCACTATTAAAATTCTCTCATCAAGGACTTGAGATTGGTTTACAGTGTAAATTTTCTTTGCATCTAATTTGTAACTTTATGGTCTTGAGTAGTTGAAAGCTCTGTTAGCATCAGTGCCTTGTGAACCGTGATGTGAACCTTCCTGTTCACCTACCTTATCCTGCTCTATTGTTCTTTTTTATTTCTGAATAATTTGAAGAGAGATTTATTGAGATGATAAGATTGGTAATACATTGTTTTGTTGTAAAAGTGCATTTGAACAACGTACCATTTTAAGGAACTAGCAGACTTGTGAACTGATTGATGTGAATTTAATCACTGTCAGGTTTATCTCCAATAGCTTTTTGTTTACTGTAGTTTTCAATCAAAGACAGTAAATCTGGATTTGGTTCAACACCGTCTTTTCCATTATTTCACAAATTCCGTAGAAAGCAATGTGATTGAACAAGCTTACAGCTGAAGTAATGTCCTTGTTAGTCATGCCTTCATTAGTAAGTTCTAATTAAATAGGAAATCTCCATCTGTAGATGCTTTCACATCCCAGTCCTTTTGTGGCTGAACCAAACAATTGATTTTTCCTTGGTCTTTTAAAAAAAGGCACAGTAGCAGCTCTTTTCCTAACACTTCACAATTTGGCACCATTTCTTTTGAAGGATGATCGCTGTGAATGGGTGTTGTGTTTCCATGACATCTTAGTTGGACAGTGTGCTTTACAGTTCTGGTCTTCCAGTTGCCCAGTTTGGCAGTGTAGAATACTGAACAGTGCCTCTTCTGCAGACCCCAGTTCTGCGTTTATTCGAAGGAAACCAAAATGCTTGGAGGGGGGGGGTGATATACCCCTTGTCTCACCCCAGTGTCCATGTAGGACACTGCCAGCTTGCATACAGCACTGTAAGGCTCGCTGTGTACATCACCCTGATACACCCTCTGATGCCATGTGTGTGGATAGTACTGTTATTCCAGTCCTGTTTCATACACTCCTGTTTATACATTCAGCAACTCCCTGTATTTCATCCCTCCTTTATTTTGCAGTCACTTATGTTGGTGTTTGGTTGATTTACTCTCGCTGAGGCCTGAGAGCTGCTGCAGCACAGGGAAAGAAAGGGCTTCTGTCTGAGAACTCTTAACACCATGCTTTGCTCCCATTATAACACTGTATGTGTCTGTGGAAGACCAGACCCAGTAAATGACTCCTTGGAAGAAATTATGTGTATTTGATTATACTTCTGTTTGTTGCTGCACAATCTGACATTGTCTCAATATGAAAAATTCAGCATGATAGACAAAAAGGAAAGTTTAAAGTATATTGAAATTTTATTTATTAATATGATAGCTTTTCTTCTAGTAATACTTATCTGCAGTAGTCCATTTTGTGATGTTTTTATCTATTGTTTATGGAGTCTTTGTTTATACATGGCATGAGTTTTGCAAGAATCTCATTCAAGTATTTCTGTAGATTACTATAAGAAAGAAAGACATACTGAATGACAATAAAATACTGGAAAGTATATGAATAAGTGACTGGCTTATTTACATTTCTTATTTCTTGTTTCCTAATTTTGTGTTTTGATTAAGAGTTGGTTTGAATTTATGGAGGAAATTAATTTCATTAAGTACATTAAGAAGATTTAATTTCAATGATTCATAAAATCCTTGCTTACATAGTGTTTCCATCGGAACTTAATATGGTTGCTTTCTCCTAAGAATCATTAAGTGTCATTTTATCTTAAACAAATACTTGTTAACACTATGTTAATTATTTTATGTTGTAGATATCTGACTGAAGATGTTAGCTCCTTTTCAGTAACCTGAAAAGTGGTGTTGCTGTTTGGTTGATGCTTAAAAAACAGACTAAGTAATTTCTTAACCAGCTTTTCATATCTTCCTGCCCTTTCCAAGGACTTCACACATTGCTCTAATATGCTGTACTTACTTAACTAATTCTCTGGGTCTTTAATGCCAGCAATTGTGGCCTTCATCATCTTAGTTTCCAGAATATTTTCTTCAGCCAGTTGTCTTTTTACTTTCTAGTCAGAGAATTACAGAATCATTTAGGTTGGAAAAGATCTCCAAGATCACTGAGTCTGACGCTTGACTGAACATCACCATGTCAACTAAACTGTAATACTGAGGTGTCATTTCTTGAACACCTCTAGGGATGGTGATTCTATCTCTTCTGGGCATTCCAGTGCTTAACCATCCTTTCAGTGAAGAAATTCTTCCTGGTGTCCCACATGAACTCCCCCTGGTGCAGGTTGAGGCCATTTCTTCTTGTCCTGTCGCTAGTTCCCTGGGAGAAGAGGCTGACCTCTACCTGGCTATGGCCTCCTTTCAGGTAGTTTTGGAGAGTGATAAAGTCTCCCCTGAGCCTCCTTTTCTTCAGACTGAACACCTCCAGCTTCCTCAGCTTTTCCTCATGATTTACTCTCTAAACCCTTCACTAATGCTGTTGTCCTTCTCTGGACACACTTCAGCACCTTGGTGTCTTTCCTGTTGCGAGAGGCCTGGAACTGCATACAGTATATGAATTGCAACCTCACCAGTGCTGGTCACTTCTCAGGTCCTGTTGGCCACACTGTTTCTGATATAGATGCTTTACTGAAGTCCAGACAGACACATCCACAGCCTTTCCCTCATCCACTAAGTGTGTCACCTGGTCATAAAAGAGGTTCAGGTCAGTAAGGAAGGACCTGCCTTTCCTAAATCCATGCTGTCTGGGTCTGACCTGGTTGTCCTGTATGTGCTGCATGATGTCACTCAAGATGATCTGTTCATTACCTTCTCTGGCACTGAGATCAGGCTGACAGGCTTGTAGTCCTCTAAATACTCCTTCTGGCTCTTCTTGTAGATGAGCATCATATTGGCCAACCTCCAGTCAACTGGGACCCCTTTGGTTCTCTGGGGCTGCTGATAAATGGTGGAGTGTCTTGCTGAACTCTCCGAACAGCTCCCTCACATGGATCCCATCCAGTCCCATAGGCATGTGAGTGTCTAAGTGGCTCAGCAGGTCACTGGCTACTTCTTCTGCATTGCCGGGGATTTATTCTGCTCCCTGTTGCTGTCTACCTGCTCAGAGGGCTGGTTGCCTTGAGGATAATGGGTCTTTCTCTTGGAGACTGAGGCAAAGGCAGCAGTAAATAGCTCAGCCTTTTCCTCATCCATGGTGACAGTTTCCGTCTCCCTCTCCTGCCCCACGTCAAATAAAGGACAGGAATTGTCCCTGGCACTCCATTTGTTGTTATTGTATTTATAAACTCACTTTTTATTATCTTTCACAGCAGTGGCCAGATGGAATTCTAGTCGAGCCTTTTTAATTTTCTCTCTATATGACCTAGTGACATCCTTGTACTCTTCCTGAGTTGCCTGCCCCTTCTTCCAAAGGTCATAAACTCTGTTTTTTCTCTGAGTTTCAGTGAAAGATCAGGCTCAAAATTCAGCCAGGCTAGTCTTCTTCCCGAACAGCTCATAGCTCATGTTTCAGCATATAGGGACAGCCTGCTTGGTCACCTTTAAGATTTCCTTCTTAAAGTATGGCCAGCCTTCCTGGACTTTTTATTATTATGAAGACCTGTTTCCCAAGGGGCCCTCTGAACCAGTGTCCTGGACAGGGCAAAGTCTGCCCTCTGGAATCCAAGGTAGAGGGTTTGTTGACCCCCTCCTTACTACATCAAGAATCAAAAACTCTCATTTCATGGTCATTATGCCCAAGACAGCCTCCGACTGCCACATCACCCACCAGCCCTTCTCTGCTCGTCAACAGAGGGCAGGGCACCAGCTTTCAGTCTTCCCCTTTACATACCCAGTTTTCTAGTTTCCACTGGTTTTCTCAGTGTTGGTTTTGGTTTCCCTCTGTCCTCTGTAACTCTTCTCTCTGCAAAGGGGGTGGTGGGTGCCCTCAGTACACTGACTGATGCAGAGTTTGGCAAAGGTGTCTGCCCTCTATGTTGCTAAAAGTCTGCCATTTGCAGCAGGTGCCAATGCAGCAAATCTTCCCTCCCTCCCTCCTTCCCTCCGTGTCCCTCTCCATCACTCCCTCACTATTTCAAGGTCTACAAGGCTTACCATTTTATATGATCCTTTCAATTCCATCCAAATAACTGCTGGCAGTTTTGGTTTTATCCATACTTGAATGATCAGAACTTCCATGGGTGTTTCAGTTGGCCACATCCTTAAAGAGGCACTTGGTATACTTACCATGAAAGATGAAATCACTTTGTTGTATGTCTAGTTATGCAATTATAAACAAGTCAAAAATCATGCTTTCAAGTTACCTAGTTGAGAATTTTACAGGGACATCTTTTATGCCTTCTTTCTCATTAAATATGCAATAATTTAATTTAGGTAATGATTTTATCAATAATTACACTGATGAAGTAAACAGTGATTTCATTAGGGCCCTACATTTGCCATTTAGACTAATTTTTTATTTAAGTCAAACATTCAGTGATGGAAAATTTAGAGAGTATAGAATTGCCTGTGGTTCCAGCTGAGATACAGAAAAATCACCAGATCTTCACAAAGCCTCATCTTCCATTATAGGCCAAGTCAGAAAGCCAGGATTCCTCTAAGGAGCTGAGTTTCTTATAGGGATAGAGAGTAATAATTTTCTGATCTTTCTAGTTTATACATGTTTTCAGAAATGGCTTGGTCTGTCTTGGAGAATGTCTGAAGAGGTTATGCACAGAGAAGTTTTTTCTCCTGTGCAGGTTTTTTTTCTGCATGAACTTTTCAAAGCTGAAAGAAATTTCAAGGAGGTAAGGTTCTTTTGTTTCAAGAATTTCAACCCAGAAGCTTATCTTCTGCAAATATGAATTCAGAAGTCATACTGCAGGCTACATAGGTGGGAAAGTGACCTGTGTTTAGTATTCTTATTAGTCATTCTTTTCTGTATAATGCAGTAAAATGCATTTTTTTTCAGTAAAATGATGAAAGATTTAAAACAGAAGTCAGTATCTTTTCTTTTGCTTGTTTGTATTGCTTGATGAAAAAATTACAAAATGATTTCAAACAGGTATTTCAACTACCTTTCTCTCGTAGTATGCTACCCAGATATAAACTCCTTATTCAAAAGAATGGGCAGTAGCTCATGTCTCTGTAAGTCTCTGTGTGGTCACCTGAGGGTGTATGACAAGACCCCTAGATAGTGAAAGGTGTTATTTATAGCCAAATTCTGCATCTTTCCATTTCAGTTGAATTGTCAGGGTTTGGTGATCCAGAAGAGGGAGCTGCCACATAAATTAAGTTCTGTTCAACTTAACATGTCTCCTTTAAAACCCTGCATAGATTTTTTTATGTGTTGGGGTTTTTTTGTTTGGTTGGGTTTTTTTTTTAAGACTGACTCCAGAGATTTCATGTGATGTCAGTTTGGTCACTCAGTTCCTGGTTTTCTGATTCCTAAGGACACTGTTAGAGACTTAGTTATTTAATTGCCTTCAGTTTTCAGTATTGGTTCAGTGTGTGTCTGTAAACAGTGTGTTTAAAAACCACCCTAAGGTCTTTGGTTGATATGATGAATGCAGTCCCTTTTACTGAGTCTTCTGAGTCTTCTTAAACATAGACGTTTGTCTGGCATGCTGTGGATGTTTAATAGATGCAGGAGGAACTTTGTGGTGGCTGGCCTTCCTCAGTGCAAGTCCATGTGGCTTCTGGGCCACTGTAGTAGTTTTTTGGTGTAAGAGGTGGTTCTTCTGTCACAGTAAGCACATGCAGCTAGTATTTTGAAAATAGCGATGTATATGTAAAATGGCAAAACTAATGTGCACACTGCAATGTGCTTTTCAATGCGCTCTTTTTTTTTCTCCTTAGCGCTGGAGTGCATTTTGTAGCGGGTCAATATTTCATTTGTGGGCTATAAAAGTAAAGAACCGTGAGGTACTGCGAGAAGGCATTAAAACATGTGCTTATAAAGACTTGTTCTGTTGGTGAGGAAGGAGACCAGACTTCTCTGAGCATGTTTTAAAGTGCATAATTTATCTAGGTTCTGGTATTTATTGTTAGGTGGAACCCTAGATAGCTACCTGCTCTAATGATAATCTTTAAAGGCTATCATACCTCCAGGTTCATTGTTGGTCGTTTCCTGTTAACAAGTGTTGCAGTGATGTGGCTCTTTCCTGAGGTAATTAGAGTACTGAGAAACAGGTGAGTCTGTTTTTTAACCGAATAATGTATTTCCTGGGTTTTGTCATTAAAAGCTGAAGAGGATACTCAGGAAGCTTGTATTTGTTTTTCATCAAGAAGAGTGAATACAGCCCTGTGCTGCTTTTATGTCTGTGGATGAGCACCTTGTGCAGGTTTTGAGGTGCGGGAACTTGTGCTAAGAAGGGCAGTGAGGGGTCTAGAGCACCAGTCTTACAGAGAGTGGCTGAGGTGGACTTGGCAGAGCTGGGTTAACGGTGGGACTGGCTGATCTTAAGGATGTTTTTCAACCTAAATAGTTCTATGATTCTATTTCTGGAGATAAATATAGGATGGTAAAAGTCCTTGCACTACCACTGAAGGGTGAGAATGAAGCATTTCACTTGTTATCATCATTGAATACCCCTGCATGTGGTAGTATCCTGCTGTTGACTTACTTCATATTTCCAATCAGTTAATCTATAAATAGGATTGCTTTCATAGGGAGTACCACTGGATTCCACTCACACCTATATGTGGTACCATCATGTGGCCTTCAGGTTACATATGCAAACTGCTCTGTTAGGCCATTTAGATACTACTTTAAGAAGTTGTGTACATCATTGCAATACCTGAAGTTGGCAACATGAAAAACTCTGTGGCTTATTTTGAGTTATTTTGTAAAATAGTTCTGAAATTTCTTCCTTTTTTTTTTTTTTTGCATGCTCCAATATACCTATGTGATGCACACACATTTGCTCACACACACATACGCTTTTTTCTTACATTCATGCAAAGTTTGTATAAAAATCAAAGAAAGTTAAATGAGATCAATGTAGATATGTTTGACTTTTTCTTCCTCTAGGAGGTTTTAGAATAAGTACATAAAGTGGTTTTATTTGCATAGTGTTTCACATATGGCTATTGTATATCAAGTATATAATATTTAAAAATATTTGTTCTTAAAACTGATGACCTATTTGTATGTTTTTAAATCTTCATCAAATACAGTTTCTTTCCAGGATGCACACATTCCCCAGATGTTCTGGCTGTGTTTATTTGCAGGCTCATTTTGTAGCGGCTCATGTCACAGTGAATAGAGTTGACAGTTGGGCTGATTGCAGGAATATGCAAAATGTTAACCTCATAAATCTTTCTCCACCTATTGTATTATGCAGTTTTTACAAAATATGCAGGAATATGGTGCTAGAGACAGTTCCATTATTTTAGTTGGAACCATCTTGGTATTGCAGTTAGCAATGATGTATTCAATTCAGAGACAATTATGTCCAGACACTAACAGGAGCTGTTGATTTGACATTCTATTCGTACAGAGGGCATGTGTCATTCAAAAGTGAGTTGTAAAACTACCTAGCATGGTTGCATTGTTAGTGATGTGCCTTTCCACTTCACACAACCACTGTAACTAAATACCATATTTAGTAGTGTCTTGAAATCCTGAAATGAAAATAGCCCACAATTTCTTTGGGAGATACAAATTATATTAATATTTCTTCTCATTATACCCAGAATAAACTTCTGTGTTATGACTAGATCTAAAGATGCAAAGTAAAAGTGTTATTCTTGCAAGACTTGCTGGTGTCTTGTTAAATTTGTCTTATGAGAAATCTTCATGATCTTTCAGATTATTAATACAGTCTTGTTTTCATCAGTATTTGGCTTTGTCTTTCGGATAACTCTTATTTTTGAAGGTTCTCTGATAAGCTCTTGTGTTAACATTGTAAACTGTGCTTTGAAACTGATTGTGGAATTACCCCATGCTTCAGAATTTGTTTATTTGAAGGAAGCACTAGTCCTTCATAATTATATACAATGTAGATAAAATGAATTTTTAAAAAGGACTAATTATTTTTTATGCACTACAACTTAAAAAATTCAAATTGTGTTTTTTTTTCCCTTGGCATTTTTTCATGCAGTTTTTTTTTTCCCCTTAACCTTGGCAAGCTGTTAGTTTCAGTGCATGCTGTTTCCTCTGTTCTAAACCAGGACATCACAGCCATATTTCACTTTGACTGCTTTTCCTGGCTTTCTTAGAGTTTTTCCTCCCCAAGAACACTTGCCTTAGTGGAATATCCCCCTTTCCTAAATGGAAGCTAAAGAGACCTTGCGAGTCTGCTGAGTGTGTTGGAACTTTAGCTCTGCATTGATGTTTCTTCAGAAATGTGCTATCATGCCTCAGAAACTTTGACTTTGTGTTGCTTTTTGATTTTTCCCTCTTCTCATGCTCCTCCGCATTAATTAAAAATCTTACTTAAAATGCAATACCTATGTTGACCTCTGGAAGTAGAAGTTGTACATTGACATTTACTTAAAATCAAAAATACCACAATAGTAACTTGATATTTCCAATATCTGATCGGATGATTTTTAGAGTCATAATTGTTCAGTAATAATAAAATACACAAAGGTATGTTAAAAGACTTGACCTGCCTTTTCCTGATGATGTGAAAATATAAAATATACCAGTGGAGAAAGAGTAAATATATTATTTCGTGTCAAGGAAACTGCCTTCAAAGTTTGAGCTTCTTGATTCTACCATGAAACAAACCACCTCTGCTAGTAGCAGTAGGAGGCTCTCTCTCTCTCTCTCCCTCTCCTATGCTGAGGTGAGTCTCTACAGCAGCTTGTGACCTAAATGTCAGACCTCAATACTCATATGGCAGAAATTGCTTAATTGTACTGCAAGTTCATAAAGTACCCAGAGCAGTGCCTGTGCTGACTGGGGCTGGGCAGTTCTGACTTTGGCAGCTCTGTCACACTTGCAAAGCGTGCTCACCTACAAAGAGCCTGCAAAGCATCTGACAAATGTGTGTATATATATGCATATATATCTTCTCTTATGCAATGCCTCCAGGAAAGCATGCATTCAAACCCTGTGGTTA
The DNA here is from genome assembly GCA_035583185.1 of Anabacerthia variegaticeps. Classification (NCBI taxonomy): domain Eukaryota; kingdom Metazoa; phylum Chordata; class Aves; order Passeriformes; family Furnariidae; genus Anabacerthia; species Anabacerthia variegaticeps. The sequence goes on along the minus strand of JAWWEW010000131.1, from coordinate 61,705,423 downwards.
AAAAGCTGAACAAATAAAGGAGGATTGCAACCCTCAAACTTTTAATGGCATCATCACATACTGCTATTTCTGTAGGTATCGTGCTGCCTTTGACTCACAGGTTTTATGTGGCTCTATTCTACTTGTTTTGTATGCAGTGTGACAGTAATCAGAGCTCTGTACTTTCTCCAGATGTGGAACTGTGTGTTGTTGCTTTGATAAGAATAGTTAAATATGTAACCATCCACATCCTTTTTCCTTTTTGTGGAGAAAACCAGCAAGTGCTTACCTATGTTAATGTAACATTTGAGTTCAGATGATAGCACAAGTCAAGAAATTCAAAGATATAGTTCCCACAGCAACCATAATTCAACCTCGTTGCTGTGAAAGCACAAAAGCCTGCACCAAATACCATGCAGAATACTGCATATGTACAAGTGTGTGAGACACAGTTGCTAGGAGAGCCATAAATTTTAATTTCTAGAGCTATTTGCATTCACATTTTATATTTATTAGTATTTGTATTTTGTTTTAACAGTGCAGTAATGAAAAACTGAGAGAAAGAGGCCATTTGGATTAGTGTATCTTTTTGCTGTCTTGTAATGTACAATGGATTATATTACTATCTCTGCCTTTCTGTTGACTTTTCCTTTATTTTTGAGTAATATTGAATGTGAAATATAATCTATCCTGCTTCCTTATCTATTTTTTCTCTTTGTTTGCCCCCTCTTCCTGAACTGCAACTATGAGGTCTACTTGTTTACCTATCAAGGATAAATAAACCAGATATTTGTCTGCGTGCAGTCATGCACCTTGTTATTCATCTGCATCTGCAGCTAAGGTTTCATTATAAAATATTCTAAAGCATATGGAATGTATTTCTTTTCAGTGTCTCATAAGATACTTTTGGTTTCTTTGTTTGTTGGCGAAGTCTGCTGATTTGCTCTCGCTAGACGTGTTTAATTATAATCATGGCTAGTGAAGTGGTGGAAGTATCCTTATTTTGAATTTATATTTTTTTATCCAGAGAAATGTAAATATTTCAATTATAGTCCAGAAAATGTTTTGTAAATAATACCTACAGGGTTTTCAGAAGTTGGTTGGCTGCATGATATTTCTTAGCCTTTCAGATATGGCCAGTGGAGAGAGAGACTATGATGTTTGAAGATTGGTATATTAAGTCCCATTCCCCTGGGTGATTATTATGTCCATAGGCTGGATTGAGCATTCATGATTATTTAAAAAAAAAAAAAAAAAATCCCTTTGACTGAGGCATATGCTAATACCTCCTAATTTATTTGGAAAAAAAATCACAACATAACTGTACCTCAGCAGTCATTTAAAACAAAAAAAAAAAAAAGGAAGTGACCTGGGATGAGGAAGGTTCATGATAAAAGTTTCTCTTCAGTAAACTACAAAAAAAATAATTTAGACTTCATCTAGTTTCTACCAGACTGATTTTTCTTAGCCCTCCATCACGTCTTAGGCTGCTATATGAGCCCTTTTATGGACAGTCTGGGTAGAGCTGGAAGACTGATTGGATGTGAAAATGTTCTCCTTGGGAAATCTTTGGATCCTGCCCTTCCCAGATTGTTAGGCAATCTGCTCTAGGAAACCTGTTTTGACAGTGCCTGTTATCTCTGCTCGGCAGAGTCCTGTAGGGACCATCACTGCCTACCTCAAAGCCAGGGTTAGGGGAATTCACTCTGCAGCCCACTGCCTTCCCAAAGCTTTTTTGTTCTGTTTCATTGTGTTCAAAAGCTAGTTATGAACTGCACACAGATTACCCTACATGTCTCTAAAATAAAGTTGTTAGTTCATATGAAATGCAGGTTTCCTTGTGTAAGAATTTATAACCTGAAGTTATAAACCTGAAGTTGGAACTCCATCTGAAAATTCAAATATTCACAGTGGCTCAACAATTTGTTAATAGATAAACATAGAAGGATTAGTTAAATTCTGGCTACCATCTGATCAAGAGTTAGTCTAGTCTTTCAACAGGGATTTCACAATGTCTGAATTCTGTAAAATGAGGAAGAGGACTGAGAATTGTGAGTCATGGCAGTTTGAGTTTGAGTAGAATACTGGATAAAACTTGATTCATAAGGCTCTCTGTCCTGCTGAAACAAGCAAGGGAATACTTAGAATATAGGGTTTTTTTGTAAAAATTGTGTTGTGATCATAAGCTACCATTAACATCCTGCATCTCTTTTTTTAGTGTATCTGACTAATATTTTGGGGCTTCCCTGGAGTGTGAATAGTTACAAGGGTGTTCCTGTTTTCTTCTGTCTGTCCTCTTACATGCTGTAGTTGGGGTGTTAGTATTTGAACTTGAATAAGTAAGGGCAAAATTCAGTGGAAACTAAGAACTGCATAGGGATGACCAGAGATAACTGGAAAACAGCAAAACCTTCCACTTGAAGTTGTCCTATTGCTACTAAGTGGTAACATATAAAAAGACACAGGATCTGGAAAACACTTAGTTTACATGCACATTCTTTATAAGTTTATTAATAACTTTTGCTGGATGATTTGATGCAGTTCTTTTATACAATTATTTCGTCTGTGTATAGGTGCAGGGAAGAGAAATGTATAGCTGATGCTGCCAGGGATCGCTGGTGATCTTGGTGACCTCATTTTGTTTTGAGGTGATGGGAGCCTTGTAGGAGAAAACAGCTATATGGGAACCTGCTTTCAGTGTAGCGGTGAAAGTGCCTGGTGTTGTGAACAAGGTCATAGTTTCAACACTGCCCTCAAAGGAGAAAGTTGGTATAACTCTACTAATGGATGTATTTTTCCTCAAACATGGATCTTTATGTCCCCAGAGATACAGATTTCCTAATGGAACATAGGACTTTGATGAAAGTGGATGGCCATGTCACCTCACAGTTCTCAATGGAGAAGAAAATTTCCTTGGTGGGATTAAAACCATCTGCTTGCGTCATGGGCTGTTAGGTATGAGATAGGATTTTACTTGAATTTGTTAGTCACTGCTAGTAGATGGAGGTTTGGTATGGATCATACAGTGCCCCATCTGTTAAAGGTTTTTGTCGTTTGTCTACCTTTGAATATAGGTATTTTTGTCCATTACAATGAGCTGGGAAAAAATTAGTTTTTTGGTTTGTTTTTGGGTTTTTTCCCCCCAATTTTTCAGAATTTAATGTGTTTTGCATTTACCGTCAATCATTTGTTCTATCATGCAGCCAAAATTACCAAAAAGATGTTTGAATTGTATTTGTTAACTGTGATTGAAGTTTTGTAGTGGAGTGGGTAGTGCTCTGTTATTGAAGGCAGTACACTTCCTTTTGCAGAATTGTATTTCCAGTTTCCAGCTTTGACCAGCTCCAAACCACTGAGGCTAAGAATATTTTTTTTTTTATTTTCCCATGTTGGCCTCAGGCAGATTTTTCACAGGAAATTTTAGTCAAAACTACCAATTTAGCTTTGGCCATAAGCCTCACAAGTAAATTCCTGGTATCCTTTTGCCTATTAAAAAAAGAAAGAATTCCTTCAACCTTTTTTTTGAAAAAGCTCCAGCACTTGCAGGCTTTGAAGGAGGAACTTCAATTTGACAAGGTGAATATAATCAGTTTGACTATATTCAGGAGTGTCTTTCAGTATCCCTGTGAATACCCACTCTGCTTTGACCGATTTATAAACCTCTGAAAAATGACGGTTCAAATAACCTCATTTAAGTGTTGCTAGAAGTGGGTAGATAGGGAGGTTTTGGGGTTTTTTTACCTTTTTATGACGGTTTGGCATATAGGGAATGTTCCCTGAGGCAGAACTGAATTGACCTTTCTCTAATTGCAACTCTAGTCTGATTTAGATCAGAGATGTTTTTTGGTATTGAAGTCCTACAACTTTCTGTACTCTCTTTTTAATGACGTTGGAGCTCTCTGTCTGCTGGAAAGGGGCAGAGTGAAGAAAGAACCACTGTTTGATTTGGCTGTCAAGCGTACCATGGAAAAGGATACTGGGGGAGAGGGAATGGACTGGCACTGTGGAGTTCAGGTGGAAAGGAAAGCAGAACTCAGAATGTGTGGAGGAGACCTGTAGTAGCTGATTGTTGTGGTTTTGTGCTGGTGCTGCCTGAACAGAGGCTGGAAATGGGGTCAAAGCATGGGAATAGGCATTACTAGTAGGGGAGGAGAGACTCTGAGATCACTCTTCTGCAGAGCCTGGAGTGCAACATAGCTTACTTGAGTGCTGCATCACTTCTGCTGCTAGAAGTCTGCATGGCATCATTGCTGGCATGAGGAGTGAAGCAGTACTCAAGTAAGTAAGTATGTACTGCGTATGTACTTTTGGACCAGTTCTTCATAAGAGCAGAGGCTGGTAAGTTTCTGTAGCTAACAGTGACCTCCTTGGTTCAAGTGACAGGGAATTTTCCAGTAGACCTTATAATTGCAAAGTTGCAGGTGTTCTGTGAAGGTATTAAGTTTCCTGTCATCTAGTGGGATGTGTTTCTTTTTTTAAGAACTTGGAAATTTTATACCTTTGAATACCTTCTAAAGAACACTTCAGAATTGGCATATCAAGTGTGCAATTGCCTGTGCAGCCTAATTGAAATGCCCGATGTGTACACGTTGTAGTATAATAATTATACGATGAGTGCTGCTTTAATTTTCACCTTGTTGAGCAGATGAATCAGAGTAGTGGGATGCAGAAGACTGTTCTGTAGAAGCCCTGTCTGATCTATGGCAAAAATTGGAAGACGTGTTGTCAGCATTTTGGAGAGCTGGAATATCTTTCTCTGTAGCAAGGTTTCTGTGCAAGGTGAGAAGCAGTACACATTAAAATGTGGTGTTCCTACTAATGCGTTTTTGCTTTTTAGATTTCTATGTTGGGATGCTGAATTGCTGAGCAGACACTCTTAGTGAAAATCTGTCTGTACGGAAAGGTATAAACAGTATGAAATACATAAGGGATTGAACCACGTATAGAGTAGTATGAGGAAAAGACAAGCAAAGGTTGAGTGAGCTGTATCCTTTGTATGGGTTGAATAAAGTAAGGCTAAAAGTTTGATGATCCCAGCATGTACCAGTTGTGGAGCTACACAAGTTCTGTAGTTTTTAATTTCTGCTTATTTGCATTTGCAGCACTGGCAAATAACTTCTTAAGAATTGTGTGTATGAGGGGAAAAGAGAGTCTTCACATAATTACAGAAAAAAAAATAGTTCTGGATGAAAATGGTTTGCTTTACAGAACCGTTTTGCGTTAAAAAGAGTACATTAAAGAAATAAGTTGAAGTAGTTGAAGTATCTTCCCATGTAGTCTCTTGCTAATTAAAAAAAAAAATACTGTTTTATCATCTTACTTTTTTCCAATTGACTTTAGCTGCCTTAAGGGTCTGTACAAATGCAGAAAAACAACTGCGTGAATATAGAAAATAAAAACGAAGGTTACTGGAGTTTTTGAATAAATACAAATTGCTATAGAAGACAAGTAAATGAAAGGCATATAATTTTCACAGTTATATTTCAAATGTGAAAAGGTTATTTCATAATTTTATGGGATATTTAGCTTATTGTTGTGAAAAATAAAAATTCAGACATCACGTTTCACAGTAGACTAATAATATTTAAAGTTTAGAGAATCAACTTTGTGAAAGTTTAGCTTCTGTTCCAGTTTTGTGGCTTTGGGCTAATTTCTGACCAACTGCAAAATGGAAACTATGTGAGCGATGAAGCTTTGGATTTAGATGAGAAATAAAAAACCTATTACTGGGTTCAGGAGGCTGGCACACCTTTGTATTCGTAGCATTAAGTATCATTCTGCAATAATGACACTTAATGCATCTGGGAATGCAAGTGAAGAATCTGAAAACTAAGATGCAACGTAGCAGATTGACTAATATGTTGTGAAGTGGCATAAACAATTTGAACTGAACTTGGTAAATTTGTGTTGCTTTCATAATGTGTTTTTTCACTCGATGGTTCATTTGCAAAATTCATTAAATCTCTTTGTGTATCTCTGTCTTCATTACAAAGTCACAAGGTTCTATTTTAACTGTAGCTGATAATACTTAAAAAATGTGTAATTACTTTGCTCTTTTGTAAAAGAGGAGAAATTAAAAAAAAAAAATCTGTCCTAATGGGGCTCAATTTAGAACCTACTGAATGCTACAGTAGAAGTTTCACAGATTTCAGCAGGAGCAGGAATTTTGCTTTTCATATAAGTTATTGCTGATGAGGTGATGACTGTTTTTCTATAGGGAACAGTTGTAAAGTATTGCTTGAAACCATGAAGTGGTAGCTGCTGTCTTTGTTCCCCTTTTTCTGGTGGGATTTGGGGATGTAGAACATAGATATCTCTCCTTTCTGAAACACTGAAATATCTGTTAAATCACAGCTTTTCAAATCCTCCCAGAGGAGATTTGCTTATGTGTGTTGTTTTTTTTTTTTAATACATGTAGTAGATGACAAGTAATAAAATCAGAAAGGTTATTTGTTGTGTTTTTATGGTTGAGTCTGTCATATCATATTTTCAGACTTGTCAGTGGACAGTCAGCACTGCCTGAAGTCTGAGGTCAACATGTGAACACCGTGGGATGGCTGTTTGTGCTGCTGATTGCAGAGAGGGGACTTAGGCTGCGTTAGGATGATTTATGCTATTCAAACGGGAATTCTGATTGCTGCAGCTCAGATGATTTAAAACGTGACAGGCATGTCTTGTATTTAATTACTGGATGTGCTGACAGAAAAAGCTGGGGTGGCAGAAGAGTAATACAGCACAGCCAGGGCTTGCTCTTACCAAACTCTTGTGCTGGCCCACTGGGTCCCTTTAGCAGCCTGTTCTGATGCAGTTACTCAGCTAATGGGAGATTTTCTCTGTCTGTTGTTCTCAGATCAGGCACAGTGATTTGGCTTTTAGCAAAGTAAAAATATGTCACATATGGAAGGAAAAATCTTACTGGTAGGTGGTGAGTGTGAGGTAAAATTTAAGCTATGTGTCCTTGAAGTACTTGGAAAATACAGCAACAGATGTGCAGGATTTAAACTGGTTATTATTCCACTGCTGTAGATATACACGGATAATTAAAATGTCATTTTTGCAATGTCTTGAGCAGCAAAGAGTTTGATCTTCTACAAATATCTTTTGATACTGTATTTGAATTTTGTTCATATATGTTGTTGGATTTTTATATTCTTCAAGGCATTTTTTTTCTGAATTACATAAATATTTGTTTAAACACTTAAGCTTTGTTTTTTTATTGATTTCTCAATCTTCTTCATTCTTTGCAGTGGTTAGAACTGTGCCTGTAACACCTTTTTTCTATGTTGGCATGTATATGATGTTTTATTTTCTCAGGTGCTTTGTTCTGCTCAACAGTCAGCATGGTTTCTTTATTCCAAGAGCTGTGGAAGTATAGTTTAAATGGTACAGGCTATCACAAGTCTTGTGATACATACAGAAGGTGGAAACTGCTGACCTAAGGCTACTATTATCCATTTTCGCTGGCTGTAAAAATATTTAAACTTTTCTTCGAGGACATGATTTTTTTGCAGGAAGGTCGGATGTTTAGAAACATGTACATTGAATACAGGTAGCATATAGAGAAAATTAACCCGGCTCTATGAAGTCCCATCAGTCTTTGGAGGTAGAGTTTAGTTCTTGTCAGACAGTGCTGGCTGTGCCCAGCTGAGATGGACTTTGTGCACATAGACCTTCAGGGGTGACAAGCAGCTGTGCTAACCCACCACCCCAATCACCTACAGCTGCTCCGTGTGATTCCAATTCCTGATGGAATCATGTACAGAGAAGTCTGGTCTAATGGTAACTTTCATGAGCACTGTTCTGACATTATTTAAAATTTTCCTCTCAGCATGATACTGTGTAAATATACAGAGTAGATTTTATGCAAAGACTCGGGGCTTAAGTCTCCAAACATTTCTGAGTGCACTGGATTTCAAGGGCAATTGGCTGCCTTCACGATCACACAGTTTTAAATATCAGGAACAACCTTTAATAGATTATAAAAAATAACTGGTTTTAAAAAGAAATAGCACAGCCCTTATTCTACAGATTTTTCTATATATATTGTTCACCTCTGCACCCATACTGTGTTCTGTTGGTTTAAAGAAGTAGCATTTGCCTTCGGCTTTTCTTAGTTTTACACAGAATAAAAGGAAGTGTTTGCCTTTTATGCTGGTAAGAAGAAGAATGTGCACTCTTTATTCCTTAGGGATAACTTGAGCCATGTCTGTCTTGAAGAGTCCTTTAGGTCTGCTTATTTGTTGGGCTCACTGTGCCTTGCTTTGGTACTGAAATGTCTGACAGAATCATCAGAGATCAGGCAGATGAAGATGTCAACAAAAACCGCAGCCCTTTGTGGTTCTGTACGTTTGTTGACATATAAAAATCAAAACAGTTTCTTTCTCGGGGCTAGCAGTCTTTATAGCAATAATTATAATTTTCTGTAAGCAATATCTAAGTCTTAGATTAATTTGTAAAATGTTTTTTTGTGCCCTTTTCCAGTCCTTTCATATAGCGTAGTAATCTGCTATGGATAAACATGCCACAAAATGTATATTTAATTGTACAGTCTGTTTGGGTTCTTTTTCTCTTAGTTCTGTCATTTGTTGCTTGACTAGACATGTGGTATTTTACTGCATTGATTGCAGTTTTTCCATGGGGATATTCTTGGGTAAAATTTTGAAAATAAGTTCTAATTATGGATGAAAGGTAGAGTATAAGAAAAATAGATGCAGATTTTACAGTTTTGTTTGTGTGTAATTTAGATTTCACATATACAATTTAGGAAAATATTTGTATTCTACCTAGGGGAGATGCATATAAAATTAAAAGAGTTGGAAACATTGTGCTGAGTGTAATTGCATATTGTCATGACTTGAAAGTTAGTGGTTTTGTTGGACAAGTTTAAAAAGCAGCATGAAATTGATAGTAACTCCCTGTTGAAAGGGAGGCATTGAATAACTTTCAGGAAAATCAAACACCCCCCCGGTGTTGTTGCCACTCTGTGAGAGAGAGAGAACATGGTTAGGAAATGTTCTGGTTCTTCTGTATGAAGTGTTGCTGACATTTTTAGGGTATGTGCACAGAGTGACCTCTGATAAATCAGAGACTGTAGCAGACTATTTTGATGAAAGTTGGTATGCATTTGATCTCTAATATTAAGATGCTAATAAGATAGCTTAAAAATACTTAAAATTTGAAATATTTATTCTTTTTGTTTCATGATTTCACATATGAAAGCTGTTGTTGAAAGTTGTCACTTGTTGCTTTGATGTCACAGTGCTAAGCATTCAGAGAGACATTGATGATCAGAAAAGGGAGGTGATTTTAACAATTTAATCTGGCCTGTTCTATAACAAAAACGGGATTTCCTCACAGTGATTGCAGCATTAAATAAGTAATTTCTGGCAGAGCTAGGAATAATTATCTTTTTATGAAGACAGCTTTTAGGCCCTGAACTCCTTTATTCATTCTACTTTCAGTAGGAAATAGGGCTCCTAATTTTCTGAGGAGGCCTCTGTGGGGAAAAGGAGTCCTCCTGCAAGTTTTAAGTTTAATAACCAAGGACCCTAATGGGCAAACATTCACTTTTTTGGGAATTTGCTTGAGTAAAGCTGGAAAGGATTTGGCTCATTTACTTTCAAATACCTAGGTGTATAGAAATAATTTTGAGTGTATTAAGATGTTTGATGATATTTCGTTTTGCTTTTATCCTTCCTTTTTATTCCATGTACATCTGTTCAGTATTATTGCACCTTGTCGATGGTTAACTGAGCCTGATTTAACACCTGTTGCTCACATTCAGAGGTCTTTTACTTGAATGAACAGTTTTCATCCATAAAAGGAAAAATCCAGTTCTGTCTTCATGAATTAAGGATACCACAGCATTTTAAAATCCATTCTTAGAAATTTCTGCTGCTGTAATGCCAACTGGTACGGTGTCTAACTAGTGATGGACAGTTCTCATATGCCACACTGTTTCTGCTTACTGAACACCACGTCTTTGTGGACACAGCCTGGCTGCATTATGATTGCCTACTCTTCTTTGTCCCATTGCTCTTTTCTTATATGCTTTAGTAATTAAATATGTAACTCAAACAACTGTGTTGTGATTGTGAAGTTTATTTGAAATGTTGTTCTAGTAAAACCTAATAAAAAATGGTTTTTAGTTCCATAGGGATTGAGTTAAAATTTGGAACACATGTTGAAGACTTTGGGGAAAATTTCATGTGATTTTTGAGTATGTTTGAGGCCAATTTGTAAGATAACCTGGGTTGTAGGTTGTACATGTTTATTTGAAAATTCTGTCTGATCTCGATCAATAAATCATGGAGCTGCAAATCGTCATCTTCCAAGAAAAGACCAAATTACCCTGGTGCCCTTGCCAGGTATCTCGGATTATCAGCTGAAGTCATCATGTCTTTGCTAGGAAGGTCATAGAACTCCTTTTCTTTTTCAGACTTTTGCCCACAGCCTGACTGCTTCTATAAATGAGTCCTGATTTATTTATTTTTTCCCTACCAAATGAACTTCAGACATTAAATGAAAGAGATTTAATTACTTTGCACTGAAGCCCTTTGCGCTTGCCTTAGAGCCATTTACTGAGGTAGAGGGAGGTTCTTATTTCATGGAAAATGCCTTTTCCAGTCTCATTTCTACTGCAGAAGCTCATCACCTCTGATTCCAATTCCATGCATTAGTATAAAAATTTGAGGAATACCACATGAATGCAACATCTGTCAGGATTTATCAAAGTCTTGCTAGTCTCACTGATATTAAAGCCATGTGATGATTCCAGACTTGCCCATAGTGGGTAAATAGGGCATTAAGAGAGAGCTGTGCTGTTTTCCTCATAGGAACCACTTCAAGACATTAGGTATTAATCATCAGACTCCTAAATGATTTTTTTTAAAATTAACAGCTTACAGGATGTGTGCTTAGAGTAGCCCAGAGCTTCCTGTTGTGTTTCTATAACTGTTGGCTGGTTTGTATTCTGAGCTTACAGTTCTGTATTTGAATTTTAGAATCTGAGAATCAAGATGTTCTTAAAGTAGTGTTGACTGTATTTTCCTGGCCTAATCTATCAGTGTTGTGGTAACTGAATCATGTGCTTAAATTAGCTGTTCTAAAACGAGAAAAAAGCCTTGTGCAATTTGACAGGGTTCATGTTACTATTTCTCAAGTGTGTTAAAGGGAGAAATGATACTAACCTATTTTTTATAGTTCAGTCTAGCTACTTTACGTTTCTACTCAGGAACCAATGAATAAATCATAAGTGTAACATATGTGTTAATCTAACCAGATCCTCAAGGAAGAATAAGTAGAGCAGCTGTTATTTTTACAACTGTAGCTCATAATTTGAGTGCTTTCCATTTAGCTAAGTATTCAAATGCTGTCTATTTAAATACAGTGCAGGATTTAGACTTGAGATAAGTGTATTGATACAATACATCAAGCCTCTTTGCTTCTTCTGAAGCCCTAATTTTATATCTGAAACTAGCTTTTAAACTAGTTTAAAATTAACTTGTACCATGATCCCTTTGGAGAAAGCTTATGTCTTAAAATGTTTTTGCAATGCCTAGTTAAGTTTTCAAGTTGAAGCTGTGGGTTAGTCTTTCAGAACAAGTATTAAATAAAAATATAAAACTCTGATTTATGTGAAGATCTCCACTCCAAGGGTGTGGCCTCACTGTATTCTCAAGGTCTTTGTTCACTGAGTTGAATCTCTGGTTGTTAAATAATTGACCTCACAGATATTAAGGGAAGTCTGAAGTTATTCTCCACTATGTCATAGGTAGAGCACTTGTTGTTTTGCATTAGGAAAGGGTTGTGGTGATAATTTCTTTCACATAAAAAGTAAAGATTTTGGTGTTTTGGCTAGGCTTTTTTTTCTTTCAGAGTTTAGATGGCCACCCTGATAAAAGCTATTTATGAAGGAAAACGAAATAATCTAAATGTACCATTTATGATAAGTAATTGCTGTTTTAGTCAAATGATTTAAGTTTAATTAAAATATTGCTGTTTTTTGTTTGATATTTCATTTATCACAGGTGAAATTTTTCATAAATTACATATGAAAACTCAGTTTCTAGCTGTGTTCTCTTACAGATACTGCTTTTTTGGTCGTACATTCAAGGTTTTAAAGGAACTATCAGTAACTCTTCATGGTGGAGATAAAATGCTTCTGTGTGTTCGAACAAAAAAGAACAGGTTTAGAAACAATTCTGACAAACTAAAAAAATATTTCTCAAGTCAAAGGAAAGAAACAATCTGTTACCCAGTGATGAAATGGCCTGACGTATTAGCATAGTAGGGAGATTTCTGTTTCAGTTTGGCAGCTGGTGGCATTAGCATTATAATTCTATTAATAGTAAAAGAAGGGCTGGTAGCTATAAATAAAATCGAAATTGCTAGCAAATATGTTACTGAAGTACAAATGTTCTTTGTAATGTGTTTATTGGATACTCCTCCTTTCTATTATATATGTCATTTAAAGATAATCAGTGATTCTTCCTTCTGTAGAAACTCTTTATGTACTCGAAATGAAATACTGCTTTTGAAGGATGAGGATTTAGAACTAGAAAGGAGGGAGAAGGCCCAAAAATTTCCTGTGTTTTCTGGTAATCGAACAGGCAGCACGAGCAATTTGTTGAGGAGTAGTGATGCCCTATATAAATATATAACTTTATGCCCAGTTAGGTATCACCTTGTCAGCAAAGTGAGGAGCTGCAGTTGATTTCAGAGGGTTGGTACTGCACTCTGAGTATCTTTAGAAGATATTTCGGTGCTGGGTCTGTGAGCCCCCGAAGAGGTTCTCTGCTGATAAGATTCTGTCTGGGACTCTTGCAGTGTAACACCATAAAGTCAGCTTTGTTGGCTGCAAATGCTGTGCTCCTGTTCCACTGGGCTGGCAGAAGTTGGCATGATGAGCTGTGCTGTGGAGGAAGGGAATGCTCTGGCTGTGATCTTCCCTTTGCTTTTCCATCTCAGACTCTGCACACAACAATGTCCCCTCATATCCTGGCCATCTGTAAAGTAGTTATTAAGCACAGACATGCACAATGCTGGAAGGCCTAGATTTTTTTATAATTAGTTGTGGAAAAAATCTTGTTGTTTTGCATAGCTGTGTAGCTGTGCTTCACTTCTGTGGTGACTGTTTTCTGTGCCCTTCAGTGACCGTGGAGCCCTTGGCTGCTTCTTGGCTGCCCACTTTGTTTGATTGAGCCTTGTTTGACTGAGCCACTGTACTGGGAGCCTTCTGGCTTATAAACATCAAAACACATGAAGGATAATTCAATGGATGAGAAAAATGAAGCTTGTGAGAATATGCCTCAGTTGTTTCTGCCTCTGTCTGAATTGGTCCCTGATTAGATCTTTGAGGTTACGAGGCCTTCTTCCACCTAGGGACCCTGAACTGAAGGTTTCTGCATCAGCTCTTCTCTTCCCTCTGTCTTACAGATCAGACCATGTGGTTGTTAGGTGCTTTAAAGATGTGTGGTCATTTTGCCTCTGCTTTATATCTCTGCTTCGGTCAGAACTGTATTTTGCTACAGCCATGATTGTATTCTTAAAAGCTATATTTTTGGTGATTTTTGCAATTTTTTTATTTTTTTTATTTCATTGGGAATTAAAGCGTAGTGAGATTTTAAAATTTCTAAAGCACTTGAAAGACCTATCTGTCTTTTTGGCACCAAAGTTCAAAAAAAGTAACAGAAACATTAAAAATGGTATCCCTTAGTACCAAACCACCAGAAGTTACTGTTCTTTTGGTGTAATTGTAGGAAGTTTTCATTATTCCATGGTATGCCTTGGCAGTTTTTCAGTGTTTACTGGACCACTGTGTTTATGGTGTGACATGGTAAAGTCCAGTGGAGCCTGGGACCTTAAGGATCTGTCTGCGTGGTGAGTGTTGAACTTCACAGAAGTTCGCTAACATGAGGTTTTGCAAGGAAGATTTGGTTTGTGTGTCACAGAGGGTAGAGGGCTGATTCCTTTTTTTTTTGCTCTGAGGGGGAAAAAAGTCTATTTGTAACCAGAATTGGATGTAGGTTTCTTTAGGACTATTATTCACAGCTGCCTCAGAGTTTGTAAAATGTTCCTAAAGGCAGAAATCTTATGTTTATTTGGAGTACTGAGTTAGTTTGGATATCTGGAAACAGATGTTTTCACTATTGTATGTGTTTGTTTGATTTCCTCACAGAAATCGTGGTGTATGTTTGTTTGCTTTTATTCATTTAGTCCAATGTGAGATTTAAAATGAGTTTTTCTTTAAGAAACTGAAAACCTAGCAATAACTGTTACAGTGTTAAAAACTTTATCCAGCTTAGTAATTTAGAAAAATACAAAGTAGTGGGAACTACAAAATCAAATTCTAAATCCAAATGGAAAATAAATTGCATCTCCAAAATAGTATCTTCTTTATAGAATTTAATTCTGAGCTGTAGCAGATATATATCTTGCCTAGAAGGTAAACGGAAAGAATATTAGATAATCATTTAGGTTAGAAAAGACCCTCTGGATCACTGAGTCCAGACTTAAACACTTCCCAGTCTACCACTAAACCATGTCCCAAAGCACCACATCTACACATCTTTTAAATACCTCCAGAGATCGTGACTCAACCACTTCCCTGGGCAGACTGTTCCAGTCCTTGATAACCCTTTCAGTGAAGAAATTTTTCCTAATATAATCTAGTAGTACTTACTTTCTTACTCTTATGTTCTCCGATTTATAAAAGAGGTATAGGAGCTTTTTCAGGACTTTGACTGTTTAATTGAGAGTTTAAATTTTTTTTATATAGATTTAAATGATAATCAGAAGACTAGCAGGTCAATACTATGCTCAATAGACAAGGCTTTTGATTTCATTAATATTTATAAATTAATACAGTGTTCAATAAGAAATGCCTTCATAATTGGACTGTAGGAAGATTAAGTAACTAAATATGAAAGGGTAATTTTAGAAAGTAACTGTCAAGCTAAAGGAACAGTGTTGTCAGCTGTGGTGCTCACCATTCTGTTCAAGATTGTGTGAAACAACTGTTGCAGGACTATTCTGGGGGAAGGCATGAGGCTTCTTCCAGGGTTCAGCTTAGGTGAGGACAGAGACAAGAAAGTATATTGTAGATAAGTCCTTACACATGTGATATCTTGGCAACCAAGAGAAGTTAAAAAGGAATCATTTTAGGTAATCTTACGTTTTCATGTAGCATGAGGTTGTTATATGGTTTCTCACTGTAAAAAGAAAAAAGGCAAAATTATTATTCCCTCTAAACACAGTATAAACACCTTTTATTCTTATAAAGTTTCTGCTTGTTGTTCCTTACATAAAGAATATGTACGTTTTCCAGTTACAGACAACTGCCTGAGTCTTAAAAACACTTTCTCCTGAAATATTGCATACCCAGGGGAGAGAGTAAGAGAGCAAACATCACCTGACATGATAAAGGATCTAGAAAGACACTGTAGGGAGGTGTTTCAGATGCTTTGGTGGGGACAGTAGAAGATGACCTCTCCAGATTAAAGGAATGAGTGCTTTCCACCTCATTTCCACAGCTCTTTCTGGCTGTGACTCTAGCTTGCCTGATTGTCCTTTACAGCACATTCAACAGGATAAAGCAATCATTGTTTATGAGCAGTTAAAGTCTACTGGAAACATGCTTCTTCAGTCTTGCCTTGCTTGATGAGACAGTCTGGATATCTCTGGTTGTAATTTGCAGAGAATAACAAACTCAAAACTCTTTCAAAATTACGTGCTCACACTGATACACAGCTGTAATTGGAGCAAGTAAACGATATGTTTCAAATAGCCCAAGAATATTTCTTTAAAGCTTCAAGTATAGAGAGGCAGTATAAGACAGACAGAGTACACTGGAATTGCAAGATAAATCGTTTATTTTACTTCAGTTCTGCAGTGTCTTTGGTTACTTGACTTTCTGGTTTAGTCCCAGGAACGGGAGCTTGAAGTGACATTCACATTACATAGTCCAGCCTCTCACATGAAGCATGCTGGTATGTGCAGAAGCTTAAAAGAGCAGGACAAAAAAGACATCGAATTTTTTCTCTTGTCATCTGTCACTGAGTTCTCTCCCCTGTCTGTCACCCACACGTTTTCCAAACTTCCTTTTGCAGCTGTCACTGCCATGGCTTCCCTACATTCCCAAAACATCTCTCCCTGGGCCGGTCTTCAGGTGAGCTCTGGCCTCTCTGATTTTGTCACCAAGTTTCTCAACAGTTTTTTTGTACTCTTCCTTTTTTGCCTGTCCCAGTTTTCATCTCCCTTTTTAAGTTTTAGCTCATCAAAAAGCTGGTTCCTAAGCCAAGTGGGCCTATTGCCAAAACTTCTAGCTTTTACATGGGGTCTTCTTCCTGTGTGAATTCTCAAAAATCAAGAAGCTATCCTGGGAACTCTTCACCCTTATGCCTGTTCCCCAGGGATTTAACCCAGCTGTTCGCTTGAGTAAATCTAAATCTGCACTTGTAAAATCCCTCCTCACTCTGTTGGTTACTTTTCCAGCCTTTCTCCATGTTTTCAATTCAATCGTCTTGAGGTCACTGCAACCCAGGCCACTGGACAAGGACCACCAACCAGTTCATCCCTATGAGCAGCAGCTTAAGCAGAGTTGCTGCTAATGAGCCCCTTCAGTGTTTGTGTTAGGAAATTGTCACCAGTGCACTGCCACAACTTGCATTCCCAGTCTAGTGCTGTGCTGTCCTCTCAGCAGATGTCCAGGTTCTTTGGTCAGGAAGTCTGTAGGACACACCTGCCCACAGCAGTAAAAAGTTTTTCTCTCTTCCTTCAGGGCCTTGGTCTCTATTTTCCAAAAAAAACCCTCCAAAACAGTTCAAAGCCACCTCACTGGATGTAGCCTGTTTCCAAAGATTTCTCCCTGGTCCAGATGAGGAGTCCTGCCTCTCCCCAGCAGTGGTTCCTCTCATCAGACAGATGCTGTGATTAGGGAACTAAATCCTTGCTGGTGACACTGGCTCTGAATGCTGCAGGTGGCCCATGGATGTATTTGCTGCTAGTCGTGTCTCCTCTCTGGTAAGGATTCAGTAAATGTGAAACAGCCTGGGGACATGAAAGATTTGGCTGCATGGTGCAGACTGAGACCTGCAGAGAGAGCAGATCTCTGTAGGAGAAGAGAGTAATTTTAGCCTGCTTTGGGTTTGTTTTCCTTTTCCTCAGTCATGCTGTTTTGAGCAGAGTGCTCTGTACTGCCTTTAGTATCTAAACTAGTTTGCTTGTCTCTGCAGAGCATTGTGCTGGAAGTAGAATATGCCTTTAATCTGATCTTCTGCATAAAGGAGACCAATTTATAGATCTGTATAGATCTTCTGTCTGATTTCCTTTTCTGAGTTTAGACTGTGGAACTGGTCTCAGGCTCTTCCTGTCTGTTTTATAGTTATGATTATCATCTGTGTTTTCTGGGAAATTACTAGTTTTCTTTTAGGGCTGCTGACAGGTTGGAGCTGCCAGGCTGTAGCGTGCAGAGACTGCATGTTTCTCTGTCAGAAGTGGAAAGCCTATTTACATTTAAAGCTTTACTCAGCAATAGTGACTAGACTGGAATACCATTCTAATGAGTTTAGAGGGTAAATTTTTGGAGAATTGACCTTGTTGCTTCAGTGTGGTGCCTAGCACATAAGGCATCTATCACAGGAATCTCTAGGCACTGGTAAAGTACCAGTGCTAAAAGTCACCATTACACAGGATAGATTTCAGGTGTTCCAGCTTTTACTTTACTCATTGGGGTGCTCAGCAGTGTCCTAGAGGCCCCTTGAAGCCTTTCAGAACCTCCCGTGTGTAAGACAGTGCAGATTGTAGAATTTAAGGCTTTTGGATTGACATCTAAAGATGTTTTCCTGATTATGAATTGGAAGTTCAGCCTGGCTGCTTCTTTAAATATTTTATAACAGCACACAATCCAGTAAACTTACTTGATTCCTTGGAACATGTAGATTCAGCCTGCACTGTTATAAAGATTAGAAAACCTGTACCAATAAGATGATGTTCAAATTATCCTTATCTACTTGAAACCTTTCCCCTCACAGATGGAAAATACCATAGATTCTTCACATCTGTTGAAGATTGCTTGCATAATCTATTACTGTCTCTATGAAAAGCTTTTTGAAACTACTTGCAAGGCAATAAATTAACTCATAATACTTATAGGACTACCAAGTAATAGCTTCATGACCTTAAGAATGAATATAGCAAAATTATATTTTACAATAAATGTTTTTTTATTTGTTTATATGAAAATAAAATGGTTTGCACAATTTCTGGATGAAAGAAGTTGACATAGGACTTTAAAAATGTGAGATGATATTTTAGCAGGCATAGTTGGTTTCAAGAAATAGAGTGACTAAGTAAGATTGGGCCAGCCACAGTTCCTTAATAGGAGATAAAAAGACAAAAAAAAAAAAATCTTTAAATCAGTGTTGATGAGGAAAAGTTTTAGCTAAGTGTGATCATAGGGCATAAAATAAAAAAAAAAAAAAAAAAAGAAAAAATAAAAGAAGAGGGAATCTCTATCAAGTAGCTTCAGTAGAACCAGATGACTAAGCTAATACAGAGGTGAGAGAAATGGGTCTGAACGTAGCTAATCTGTGCCAGTTTTAATGGCAAAACAACAGCAACAAAGGTATTATGTGATTGGGAAGTGGATGATGGATGGTTTGTTTCTTTAGGTAACTGGGTGATAGAAAAGCAAACGTGTTAGCAAGATGAAATGTAAGAGTGTGGTAAAGACACTGGAAGCTGAAGGGACGCATTAACCTGCTGCCCTGCCCAACCTAGTTTACTGGGCTGGAAATGCTGTGGTGTACTCAGGAGGTCAGGCCAAGTCACCTGGGGGCTTGGTTATGACTCTTGAAATCTCTGAAACTCATCAGCCTGTATTTTAATTCCATTGATCTTTATAGAATCAGAAGAATAACTGTGGTAAGTAGGCACAGCACAGTTAGCCAGGGTTAACCACATTTTCCAGTGTCTTGTGGTGTTTTTGGAAACTTCTGAAATGGATGCCTTCCACATGTGTATGCCGGTTACAGGTATTAGGTAGTTTTCAGAGGTTCAGCTAGTTTTCAGAGTCCTTTTCTCCAAGATTTTTAAAGCTGTATTTAGACTTTTTGTGTGAGAGGTTAGTTTTAAGTCTCTAGGGAAAAAACTCCAAACCAAAACAATATGTGAGTATTGCTGTGACTGAGCTGCAGTACCTGGCTGAAAACATGGAACTCAGAGCTCAGAGGAATGCTGACTAGCTACTGTATTGCTTATTAGAAAACTTGAGGTTTTTTTTAAAGCTTGACAACACAGAGCTAAGATGAGCAAGGCAGTATTGCATAGAAAACTTCAATTAAAAGGAAATCACTAGGAGTTGTTCACAGAGCTCTTCTTTCTTGAAAAGGGGTCATGCAAGGTGTGTTTTCTGGGGGCATAATAGACCACTCTGTCTTACAGCAGTAAAGTTTTTGCCAATTACCCTATCTGTAACCTTCCTTTTATTATGGAAAATTAATTAGAAGGTTCTGGAGGAAATGGGGACTAACTGGAGTCTTTATTTTTTATGGCCTATTTAGCTTTGAAAACACAAATTATTTTTCTAATATTTATAATGAAATCTGTCCTCTCATTCTCCTGTCTTGGTGATTACGAATAAAAGGCCAGCCCGCAAGGCTTCAGCCTGTATAATGGAACAAACAGCAGCTATGTCTTTACTGTGCCAGCTGAAACAGAAGCATGAAGAATTTAACCAAGGCAACATGGGGTGTGTGGAGTCACAAAAGGTCTTTTTAAAACAAAAGTGTTGGTGTGCACCCTGTTTGGAAGCTGGGGGCAATATATAACAGTGAGACCTAATATGTTAGCATCTGGCTTCGCCTATTGTGTTGAGTGGAGATAGAACCAGAAAAATGAATTATTCTAATGCAGTTTAGGTTAAGCTTTCAGGGAATACAGTTCTTAAATATTCAGAAGTTATTTTAAGTAACTGAAATTGCATTTATTTTCATCCTTTTACTTCAAATGCAGTTGTCTCTGTTTGAAGAAGTTTATAAAACCATTAGCAACACGTTCCAGTTCTTCCTTACTACCTTGCACAGGTAAGAAGTCTTTCTGTTTTCATCTGTCACGGCACCTCCCTCACAGCTTGAGTCCTTGCTGGGAGGTGTTGTACCACAGATTGAGAACCGAAGAGCAGATGGAGCACAGAATGCCTGTGCAGTTTTTTTATGAGAAGATCAGAAATTATGACTTTATAATCTTCCCTCTTGCTATTTTGGAGAGAAGCCATGTTTACTGCTTTTACAGTAGGCATTAGCATAGCAATTTATGCCATCAGCTGTAACGAGTAGTGCTGGTGGGAGAGGAGGGAAGTAGGAAGTAGGAGGGAGATTGCAAAAGACAACCCTGAACCTGAAGAGCTGAGAATACTGATGGGAAATAAACGTTGATTATTCAGCCTGTTCATTGAATTATGAGTATCTAATGCTGAGTCCAGGCTGATGAGAACTGAAACAGTTCCCTGCTCTTTTTTCTTTTACCAACACCTGCAGACAAAGTGAAACAGGAGGCCTCTGTGTTTGACATGTTCTTTTGCAGAGAACATGAACAAAGAGCATTAAAGGAAATTGGAGGGTTTTCTGCAGAAGCATTTTTTTGCTGCTGTTACCCATTAAGTGAACTTACTCAACTTTAGCTTTAGTCTCCTGGACTCTGCTTAAGAAGTGATTAATTTCATTCCAGTTGTGACAGTTTTACACTTGTAGAACTAACCTGCAGTGTTTGAATTGGGTCAAATGTGTATTATTTTTTTTCTTCATCTGTGTGAGCTTTTTTTTTTAATTTTTTAAGTAGTTTGTAATTCATGTCCTTTACATCTCCATCATCTTTTTTCTGTGTGAGTCTGTCTTTCTCTTCCCTTTCCTCTCCTTTCTCTTGCAGCTCCCCGCACCTCTTCCTGCTGAAAAGATCATTACCAAAATGGTTAAAAAAAATAAAATAAAATAAAATGAAGTGGATTGCAAGTGTCTGCACAGTACCTGGTTCAGAAAAATGAGAGATTTTGGGGGAAGTGTTTGTTAATGAACTTCAGTTTTCATAAATAGTTAAAATCAAAACATTTCTGAATGCTCTATCTGTATATAAACAATTGCAGTGAATGGTGTAGTTTTTGCAGATATCATAAGAAGTGAATTTAAAGCAGTTGTCTGTTGTCTTGCATACACTGCAAAACAAAACAGAGCTCTGTGAATTTCTTGTGTAGCCATTGATTCTGCTTCTGTAATAGCAGAGGAGATTTTCATCTTCAGTGGCAGCAATGCGTATCTTCCTGCGTTGTTCACTGCCATTTTAACAAGAGTTTTTTTGTATGGAATAGGAGTTCATCACAGATAACATATACTTACTTCAGTTAAGGCTTCCTGCAGGAGATGGCAACTTCAAGCTGTGGGTCTTCCACACCTTCCATCCCAGGAGGTGTTCAAGGCCACATTGGATGAGGCTTTAACAAGCTGGTCTAATGGAAAATGTCCCTGCCCCAGGTGGGGAGTTGGAACCAGGTGATCTTTAAAGGTCTCTTCCACTCCAAACCATTCTGTGAATCAGAAGAGTAATAGCAATGCAAAGTTTTTTTTGAACTCCTAAACTGTAACCACGGTTTGTTTTGTGAATTGCAGCAGCTTTCTGCAGAGAGCTCTGTGAAACTGCAAAGCCAGCTCCCAAGTGGCTCTGAACACTTGCCATCCTATTTGCATTAATAGCTGTAAAGGATCATGACTTCCTACAGTGGGTCTCCTTGTCTGGTAGTAATTCAGGAATGTCCTTGTTAAGATTCATGACAAGCTTCAACAAGCATGTTGTTGGATTGTCAGCTTGCACCTGATGGTGGAAGAGAAGAAAACAAGCACAACAGTGAGTACGAGACAGCACCGTACTGCAAGGCAAATTATTGTAATGTGAAGAAATAAAGAATAACGTGGATGTGAGAAACAAACTGAACGGGGAGAACAGAGCTGGAGTGAATTTTCAGCATGATCCCATTAAATCTTTCCAACCAGAGCCAATGAGTTCACACAGTATAGCGTCCCTCAGCTGATATGGTTAGGCACATGGCTATGTCTCTGGAGGTCTGTGCAGTTTACATGCCTAGTCAGTCTGCTCACCCTTTTAGTCTCTGGCTTTGCTGCTGTTGATGGGTTGAGAGATGCCCACTCTTCTGATGTTTTGTGTGTGAGGTACAAACCTGTTCAGTCAACAGGTGATCTGAGTTCGTGAATTCATTTTCCACTGTTTATGTAACAGTTGTCAGTTCTCAAATACTGTTGATTTTCAACAGTCAGGCCCAGATCTAGACATGAATATCTCCATATTTCTTTATGAATACCTTGTGCTACTTTAATTTTTAGCTGTTTCATTTTTTTACCTGTATTCCTGCCTCCTTTGTTACTTTTTCGCTTTTAAAACTAATTCAAAATAAAGTGTAGTGCAAGACATTAGGTATTCAGAGTGAAGACACTTCTTTACCAGTATTTTTAATCTACAGTTTTACAGGCCTACATTTTCAGACATTAATTTGATGGTTGTTTTCTGAAACTATTCAGGATTTGGTTTCAAATGTCACAAGGTAATTTCTCTGTTGGAAGAAGAGGTTTCATGTTAGCCTTTTTAATTTGTATGTGCTAAAATATGAGAATTGAAAATGTACTTATATTTCTCCACTGTATTAGAAGAATGTTTCTTAATAACATAGTATAGCTTCAAAGATTAATCACCCAATACATGTTCTGTATTATTTTGATACACTGCATTCATCAAGATCCTGGAGTAGTATCTAGTGTGAAGGGAGCCTGTACATTTTAATACTTTAGTCTGTCTATTTTTATAACTTTCTATGTGTTTCATTATGACTTTGGTATGTGATTGTTTTTGGTAAATGCTAATGTTATTTATGCTTCAGAAAATATAAGTGCAGATATCAATCTGAGCGAGCCTTTTGGTAGTGCTGTGGCAAAATGAGAAAAAAAATAAAGGAGCAAAAAGACCAACCAGAGGTTAGGGATGAGTTTAAACGTAGTGAGGATTTTTTTTTTTTTTTTTTTTTAATTAAAAGCAAATTCTATATGGATTTGCCAGGGAAGTAAACTTCCTTTAATATCGAGAGATTACTTATTCACTGATTTACTGATTACTGATTCAGTCTTGTTTAAGGCAGATAAGATATTTTTGATTAACTGCAAGTAGTGTTGAATCTGTCCTTTATTACTGTTTTGTAGTCCCTGGGGAAACAAACCTGCTTTCCATTAGATACAGCATTTTCCTTAATGGGCCTCTGCTGACAAGATCCTTGCAACTACTGACAACTTAGTTTTCCTGCCATCCATGTATAAGGAAAGGTATTAACTATAGGTATTAACTTCTTGTTTTTCACTCATTGCCTATTTTATGTACAATAACGTGTGTTTTCAGTTTGTGAGATGTCTTAGGGCATCAGGAGTTTAGAGCCAGAGGAGGCAGAATTTAGTGGTGCTCTATGCTCAAGCATAATGTTGGGGTTTTTTTCCTCATATAATTAATTTGTTAATTTAGTGTAGATAATAGAGGTCTTGTGTTTCTGTGTTTCTAACTGAGCTGTTACCAATGTGTGGTATGCTTCAGCCTTACTTCTGTGAAAGGAAGGTAGGTATAGGAAGGAGTGTGACCTCACCTTGAGCTCCTAGCTCAAGCTTAGCTAAGGATGCAGGTGGAGCTGTGGTTAAGGGGCAGTACCGGTAAATAAAAGGGACCAGGATTTCTTCTTTGGCTATAAAGCCAAGAAACACAGAGATTTGCATTTTAATAGCTAGACTTTTGCTCTCTGGAGCAAAGTTGGATGATACATCTGCACTACCCACTGGCAAGTCCCTGGCCTTGCTGTCCTTGAACCATTCCCAGACAGTGTGTAGGAGAGCATTAGCTGCCACAGTCAAAAGCCGTTCTGGGAGCTGTTGTAACAGCTTCATGGGACAGAAATTGCATGCCAGTGCCCAGCCCCGTGCTCCTCTCTAGCTTAGCAGTGTGGACAAAGCCGCAGTGTCTCCATGGTGCCAGTTTGGCTCAATCCCACACTTTGCTCACTTGATGTGATAATTTAGCTCCTGCACTTCCTTTTGAAGTAGTTCCCTTCAAGAGAAAACTGAGGCACAGCAAGAAGTGTGGTGTGTTCAAGATCTGCTCTAGGCAGGACAGATGTGAACCATGCCAAGTTGCTTCAGTGCCCCAGCAGCACTTGCATCTTTGTATGCCCTACCCAGACCTGCTTCTATGGATGTGCCTTTGGCATCTTGCTCTAATTCTGGGGTTGTGCAGCACGACTTTCTTATCATTTCATGCACCTTGAACTGAAAACAAACCCCAGCAGAACAACAATCATTGCATTAGGGTACCATAGGTAGCCCAGAGGAGTTACAAACCAGACGCAGTGCAAAGTGGACACAAATTGAGCTGATCTGAAAGGTGCTTGTCCACAGCATTGTGGATGGGAACCAGTCGGCTTTAACTGGAGTAGGGCACAAGACTGTCTCTGTTTCTGGTCCACAGACACAATAGAAGGGTGCTGCTGGTCATATCACGTTTCTGTATGAGGCAAGCTGTTCTTGTTAATAGCCAGCAGCTGTTCCAAATGTTGCCATTTCTTACCAAAAGTTGCAATATGCTAATATTTAGATCTAAAAGCCCTAACTGGTCTTGCATTTAAAAAGCTTTACATTAAAGTCTGAGATACTCTAATTAAAAAGCATTTAATTTCAAAAATTGCAACCTTCACAATTTTCTATTTTCTATTTTTCATTTTCTGATTAAAATATATATAATTTTAAGTTGGGCTGTAATTGTGCATGCCTCGGTATTATCCCTATACACTATTAAAAGTGTCCTGAGAGAGAACACGTTGTGGATCTTCTTGCTACAGGGTAGGACATCCATAGTTTTCATGTGCTCAAGAACAATTCATTGAAGAAAGACCTGGAAGAGACTGACAGAAATCCGAAAGCTGTATTCTGAGGTAGAGAGAGGTCTCTCTATGCTGCCTGTTCTTTATATTCCTCCTGGGACTGTCAAGATACTGAGATACAGGGATTTTTGAGCACATACTGCTGATTTTATGCTCTTATTTACAATTCCCTATAATACCTCCTTTTGCAAGTGTTGGATTTTCACTCTTCTTCATGCTCAAACATATTCTATCTCATTTTTGTAAAAAAGAAACTGCTGAAGAGTAGATTCTGAATCTGTACCTTGTTGACATTGTCCTTTACAGAGCTGGAGACTTTGTCGTACCACAGCAGTATTACGTAAGGGAATGGCGGTGCATAAATGTTGCTGCAAAGCATACAAATATTGTAGCCTTGTCCCTGAGGGCCGATCTTCTGAAAGACACAAACAGAAGATGACTGTGGAATGAGAATGTAACATATAGGGGAAAAAGCGTATTAAGTGATTGGCACAGATTGGTTGTAGGCACATGGTGGTATTGGTATTCTTTTTGCATGTTTTTTACATAGAACTGTAGGGAAGGAATTTTTATAATGTTAAGTTATATTGGCTATTGAAAACCAATATCTGTGTTCAGAGCTGAGTAATCTAGGACGGAGGTGGGAGAGGGAAGGGGCCAGCACAGGAAGCCAGAGGAATTGTTTGTTTCTGTCAAGAACAGAAAAGACATTTCATGGCTATCAACATCCATGTGCTAGCTTTCTACATGATACCAATGATAGGGACAGTAATTCTGGCTTCTAATTGCCAGGAAAATTGAGAACCATGACAAAACTTTGTTCTTCGACATGTGCCGCATCATATATATGATGAAAAACACTTTATGCCTTATTGAGCATATTGTAACTCTAGAAGGAAATGGCATTTGAGTTACATTTGCGGGCTTGAGTATAAACTGCTTTGACAGCCCCTTACCTTTTCATTACTGGAATTTTATGGATATAGGTTACTGATTTTCTGCTGAAATGATTTTCTGGTTAAAAGTCTGAGGCTTGCTGACATGCCACCTTAGCTTTGGTAATGCTATGGTGATGAGAATTACTGATCTTGTATTTTTGAACCTTTGCCGAGCACCTTTTCCTTTTTTTTGTATGGTGGTTATTTGCTTAATGCACGATTGTTTTTGCCGTGGCAGTCATCCTTTCGCCTATTGGTTTTGAAGTGATGCTTCTGCCTTTTTTCCCCCCAGTTTTTGTGACCTGATTGTATCTCTTGAGTATTGCTGTGGTAATAACTTCTATTTTCTTTATCTGCTGTGTGTATTAATTTTAGTCTGTACTGATTTCAGCTATAACAAAAAGAACTAGATCAGCAGCACTGACCTATTTGTATTGTGTTAGATAATACACATCTTCAGTAGAAAGTAAGGTGCATCTTCAAAATGGGTCATGTCCTGAAATCCCGACTAAAGTTTACTTGAAGTTCAGTGTATTTTTAAAAGTGAGAGACAAAAGCATCCCTAATATGATATGATAGTGAGAAATTCACCTATAACTGCATTGTCAGTTCACAAATTGCATAAAAATGTTTTTAAAGTCATGACAGTTAACTGAAGGTCTCTTCTTTCTGCTTTCTCCCTAAAACTGCTTTTCCAAGTAGTTTTACTAGCTGTTTCATTGTTGATGTGCCATAAAAGCCAGGTCCCAAATCTGTGCTTATAGTAAAGAGCTCAGATTTATCTGCTATATGTTCAATTATGTAATATGTGCAATTTTAGATATCTAACTTAAATGCTGCTTCAAGATAACATTCCATGTAGTGTTACGATTGATGGTGCTGTTCAAATGAATTCTCTGTAACTGTCCAAGTGTGGATGATTTTGAATAAGAGTTGATAACTTTAGAGATGCAATTGTGTGTTTTAAATGTAGTAAGTTTATTAAAAATGATATATAAACAGTATTAGTAAAATCAGTGTCCTGTCTAGCCTATATATTTATATTTTATCTTCATTTAATATTAAATTCTGCACCCTTTAAAATTTCTTCATGCAAAGGGTGTTGCTGCAGAGGCTGCGTCCAAGGCTATGAGTCCTTAGACTCACTTAGAAACTTAGAGGCAGCAACTTTCTTAAACTGTGGTGCTTACATTAAAAAGGCAAAATAGCTTAAATAACTTTTTCCTTCTGTTTAATTGTTAACATTTTATAGCTGCACAACCATGTCAGGGTTTGCTCTGGCTTCTTTTTCATCCTTTAAGTTCCCAGGAGAAATGGTAAATCCTGGTTCAAATGTATTACTGAGTTGGTTATAAAATTTAAACCATTTACCTTATGTTCTTTAGCTTTGCAAATGCATAAGTACTCCTTTTAAGAAAGACTCAGGTTTCCATTGCTCATTCTAAATTGTCTTTGGAAACTATTAGATGCATTCAGCTGTTCCTTCTGCAACTTTTAACAAAGCTTTAAAATCTATTTTATTTTGTAATGTGATCATTACTATGTATATTTATTTATATTATTATATATTTCTATTATTATCTATTTTCTTCAATATAGATCTTTCTTTAGCGCCTGGAAATAGCTTGGAAGGCTGGATTTGAGAGTATCTGTTTATGTGGTAAAGATCAGCTACTTCTTCAGGTAGCCAAATGTCTTCCTGGTAAATATATAGAGATGCTTATGAGACCTTTTATTGCGTGTGGGTGAGGTCTATTTTTAGCATTATTTTACAAACATGTCATTATTTTCTGTAGTAACACAGTGCAACTCTACTAGAATTTATTTTCTGTCTTTCGTCATAGATTGCAATTTGGTGCTTAGAAGATCTTGGTAAAAGTTCTTTCATTTATCTACTGGATATTCTTCTTTAACATGTGTAACTTGGTTGAATTTCACATAGTTTCTGTTTCAGAGTTTGTTGTGGTTTTTGCTTGTTGTTCTTACAGGGAGTAAAATGGCAAATTTCACACCTTACAATGCGTAAGAACTTTCAAAATGATCCTGTCAAAATAGAAGATACAAAACTCTTGCAGTTTTATTCCATCCTGGGTTCTTTTTTAGGGCTGGTCATGTGCCCAGTAAAACCCCAGAAATGTGGGGTTAGTTCCAAGTGTGCCAAAGCAGATACTCATTCATACAAGAGCAAAGCAAAAAGGGCCCCGATCTTGCCTGATCCATGCAGAAGTTCGTATAAAATCAGGCTGCTTCAAGAGGGAGCCCTTTGGGAAATTGGTGAAGGTACTTGTGAAATGGGTAATGGGATCAGCCCATGATGTGCAGCCTTGATCTGTTTGTACGGTGCTGCTTTGTTGTTATCAAAAAAGGATAAAAGCCTGGTTGAGAATGCTGCAAAAAAAGCTGGTGTAAAAAGTAGGACAAGACACTCATCAACTTTGTATAATTACAGTTGCTTTGTTATGGTGCAGTTTTAAAATATATTTATATTTTGAATATTCTTACTGAAAATTAAAATCGAGTAAAGTGATTCACCTTTTATTTGACAAACCAGATAATTAGGACTATTTCCCATATACCACAGTGTTTAGAACAAGGTCAGTTCTCATTCTAATTAGTTATATGTTCAATTACAGTTCACAACCACTTATATGTAGAAATTTTTCTGCCAGTCTTGTTAGACTGGAAATACTCCTTCTGGAGCATTACTTCCAAATTTGAACCTGGAACTTTTAAACTGTTTGATCTGGAGACCTTTAATAGCTTTATGAAGAGTCTGCAGAACTTGACAGAAGCCTACTGGGCAACATAGAGATCAGAGACAGCACTTTGGGTGAGGAAATGACCAAATCAATCAGCTTATCCTGGGCACCCGTGGCTTTTGATGAAGTTGTCTTAGAGCAGTTTCTTCAGTGTGCTTCACATCAGTGAAGGGCTTCCTGCTGTTTTTCCTTATCAGCTCTGAGTGGTTAGATCACGTGCCCTGAATGAAAACCTAATTTGCACATATTTTTGCTTGGGCAGTATGCCCCCTTTCTGTTCTGGGGATGGGCTCTGATAAGGTGCAATATGAAACCTTGGACACCTACATGTTGTGCAGCGTGGAGTGTGCCAAAAGACAGTGGATATCCTGTGTGACATCACTATCTTCAGAATCCACTGCAAGTGCAGCTTTGGATCCTCACATGTGGCTTTCAGTGATGTAAAAAAAATCCCTGGAAATAATTGCAACTGCACTTTGCCATTCAAAGGCAGATCAATTGCATTAATTTTCTATATGATAAGGAAGTTGGCTGCTAATTACGAATAAAGACATAGCATCTTTTTAACCTTGCAGTCTTCAATTTTGAGTGTTTATTTTAGGGATTAAGCTGGAAAAGGTTTGGAAGCAAGCCAACCATCAGTGGTGTTGTTATTTTAGACTTTATCACAGCATCCAGTCCAAAGGATGGATTCAAGTGCATTCATTCTTGCACTTCTAAAGCAAATTCAAGTGGTTTCTTAAGCTTTGCCAATCTACCTAGTCCCTTGCCTTATTTTTTTTTTTTTCATTATACAGACAATTTTTGATGGAAGACTCTGGACTCTCAGTTGACTGTATTATCAGAAGGAAGAGATGTCAGAAACCTGCTAGATTTAATTTTAGGATTTATGTGATTTTTTACATTAGCAGCATATAGTTTACATCTTGTAAATTGTATTTGTGAGAAGGCATTATCCCCTGCTCCTGCAAACCTGAGAATGGTGATCATGAAGTGTGAGGCCTGTGAAAGATACAATTTAGTATGAAGCATGAATAAAAACCTTATGATATACACTAATCAATAATAACTAAGTTTTGTTGGAGAATAAAAATAAAGAGACAAAACCAGACTAAGATTCAATACCCATGTTTTTAAAATATGGTAAATATAAATATTTTAAAATAGCAGTGTATATATGGGGTTGAACTAGATGACCTTTAAAGGTGCTTTCCAATGCAGTCTATTCCATGTTTCTATGATTACTGTTTTAAATAATGCTCATTTGATACTTTGAAATTGGTCTCTCTTATTTTGGTACAGAATAAGTAATTAATGATTCATCTGTTCTTATAGCTAGCCAATTTATATTTTATGTTGCCAGCTGGTTTATGATATGTCAGAGAGACAGAGGAAGGTATCATGGGTGTACTACATGCAAAATACAGGTTTTATCTACTGGTACAAAGATAAAAACTAATCAGAGACTGGAATTACAACCTTGCAGTACTAAAGATATTATGAAAACTGCATGTTCTAAAAATTATGAAAAATAACTTGTAAGCAAAGAAAGACAAAAGCACTTAGTGGTTGCATTTCCACAAATGAATTGAGAGTTCTGTAACTGGAAATGGAGCATTAAGTTACTCACCAATGAGATTTTTACCAGCCCCCTTAACTGGATTGTCAATGTCATACATTGGAGGTACTTATATTACTGGGTGTTCTCTTTAATTTTATCATTTTTACTGTGTCAGCTTTTATTATCATTAACAACTAGGTTCACAGACTCAATTGTGTCCCAGCAGGATTTCAGATTATTCTTCAAATTACAGCAATTTGTCATGATGTCAATGTTTTTTAACCTATAACCCCAGGTTACTTGTGGAGGCTGCAGAGCCTGGATTTCGCATGCCATAGATTCAATTTATGTGTATAAACAATTACAGGGCTTCACAAACAAACAAAAGGCACCCAAAGTCAAAACTAAAGGTCAGAGTCTAGTTTGTCCTGAATCCATTCTAATTGGATGTTTTTTTTCCAAACAATACAGGCAATGCAATAGCATCAGGTCTTGGCCATAGAATGCAGTAGAGATGAGTTAGGCTCTCGTTAATAGCAGAACCTCTGCCGGTGGTGGCAGCAACAGAGTTTAGAACAGCTGCTGCAACAAGTATTTCTCATTATATGTGACTGTCAAAGTTTTCGAGGGTTTTGATGGTATTAAAAGAAAGAAGCAAAATGATCTTGAAGCTGAAAGAATATTCTAGTTCGGGGATACCCAAAGCTGGGGAAGAGAACGGAAGGGAAGGCAGGAGAGTGACTGTTCATCTTGTGGTAACTCCTGTGACATCCCTGGGCGTCCTCAGTGCTGGGGGTGGGAACGGGTGGTCTGAAAGCCCTGAACCAGCCTGGCTGCCTGTGGTGGCCAGAGCTGTCTTACAGGACACAGCAGTGCTGATCCTTACCCTCTGCAGGACAGCTGTAGGATAACTCGGTGGCAGAGTGGAGGCTGGGGCAAATGTAACATCTTCACAAATTGTGTATGAGATGTTGGAGTGTCAGGTGCACAATTTGTTTGTTAAATGCAATGTAGAACTGCAGGTTTTAGATTCTGTTTTTCTTACTTTGTTACTATTTCAACTACTGGCACCATCTGTTGACCTGCTTGTTTGTTATTGAGCTTTGCCTGCAACAATGTGATCTTACAGAATAGTTTACTGTGCTTCCTGTGAAATAATACTGTCTTAATTTATTGGTTTATTCATGTGTTTTCTGGTGATCTTGAAATCCTCACACCTGGCTCAAGTGAAAGATAAGTCTTCCTGGTTTAGTATAGATTAATTGAATAATTAAGAAACCGCTCTTAATTACTGTCCCAAGGAGTTACAGAAATTATGGTTCTGAGTGTGTTACCAAGGAATTCTTTAGATTAAATTTCTTTAAATAGAACTATACAAAGTACATATTACCAGAGGTTTCTGCCGTATCTTGTTTGAAAGAATTTTTTTATAATCTACCTGGGTGTTAAAATCTTCAAAATGCTTAACTGATGTGAGAATGAGATTTATGGTTAGATACTAAACATGTTTTAGCTTTATGCTTAAATACTAATATATGTAATCAAGCTCATAAGATGCCTGTTTGTGGAAATAGCTAAACTTACTAGGTTGTTCCCATTGCTCCACTGAGTTTCTGAAGTGAAGTATGAAACTATCCTGAAAGCTCAAGCCAGGCTTAGAGTATTTCCTACATGCATACATTATAACAGAAAATGCAACTTTATTTCCTTGTTCCATTTTTGACACAATGTTAATGTGGGTAAGCTTTGATCGAGGGGGTGTACAGCAGTATTATCTGGCAAGGAAGAGGACTCATTTTACAAGGAGCTAGGATTTTTAAAAGCTTATTACAGTTTGATGGTGTTTATGGACAAAGCAGAGCAATGACAACCAAAAATCAGTGGCACTTAGCTATGGGATAATCAGAACAAGTTGGGATCGCAGGCAGTGTCAGCAATCAGAGCACGAGGCAGGTTGTGATGAGATAAGAATGGCAGTGGAGTTGTTGACAGAGGAATTCTGTAACTAAAGAGATTACATAAATGACAGCAGGTATGAGGAAGAGCCTATAGTCATTAGCATATGTAATTTCATTTCCTTCTCTGGAGATACTCAAAAGCCATCTGGACACAATCCTGAGTAATGTGTTCTACTCGAGCAGGGAGGTTGGACCTCCAGTGCTCCCTTCCAGCCTTAACCTTTCTGTGATTCTGGAATTTTGTGATTATGGTAGTTACCCTTACTTTTGAATGCTTATGCCCTCCCAGTCCCTAAGGTATGCAAACCCCCTCTCTTACAGACCACACTCACAGCATGAGGGATTGAAGGACATCCCTCCTGGTGCATCAAGGTTTTTAAGAGAATTGCTCTCCTCTACAAACATCAGTTTTCTGCTGCTGGGGTTTGCAGTGTTGATCCTCTTCTGCTGTGCCCATCGTGTTGACTTTTGAATTTTCCTTTATTCTGTCCAAACTGCCATAACCACAGCTCACTTCCTTGATTCCCTAGACTGCTCACTTGTTTTACTGCTTCTGTTCCAGTCCTCAGATCACTGGTCACTGTGCCCTTAGGCATGGTGTCTCATAGTTAGTCTTCCTCATCCCTCCCCAGAGAGTTGTTCCTTGAAGCTTAGAGATATCGTTCTCTTTTCTTTGATTTGTAGTTGTCTTAAGTGTACCATTACTCCCATGCTTTGGTCTTTTCATTGTGCTGGCTTGGCAGTTCATTAGTTGAAATGAGTTCATTCTGTTAACAGACTACAGATGTGTTAAGACCTAACAATTATGCTTGCTCAGCACCCGCGTTACTCCCTGTCTAGCTGTGAAGTTAAATATAGTTTTGCAGAGTTTAGCAAAAATTGTACTATTAAGTGGCCACCCATCCCCTTCTTTTTTGTTAAAGTGATTATTGACATGCTAGGGCTTGCTTTTGCTTAGCAGACCTATCTTCTCCATCAGCAGATTATGCTGGGGCATTTTGGTCTCTGTTGGGTGAGGGCTCTTTACTCACACTATTGAATCTTATGTGTTTGTTTTCTGCTGAGTGGTGGTTTATTTTTTTCCCCTCTTTTTTTAATAGCTTGAATTTATTTTTAGCTTTTGTTTTATCAAGTGAGTATTTCAGAAATTTCAGCTCTTACAGCAGGTGTAGCATTTTTTACTGTACTTCAGATGCTACAGTAATTTAAATATTTGGATGCTCTGGAGGAAAGGCTAAATCCCAAAATCCTTGTTTATATTGACACAATTAGTTTTTTGAGATATTTCTTCTCTCTTGAGGCTGTTCGAACAATATTACATGCAAGAAAAGAAATTAGGACTGTATAATTTTCTAGAACAACTTTTTTGTTTTCTAGCATTTCCTTTTTCCTGGCGTGGATGACTGGGTTCTGCAGGTGCTTCCAAGTGGCTGGAGTCACATGTCACCTTAGTTATTGTAGAACAGGGAAATGTGTAACTACTCTTTGTGGTGTAAGGTAAAGAGAAAAAGCTGCGTGCACTATGGCTATGTGAATTAATTTATTACACTGGTAGAAGGAAGGAGGTTTAATGTTCTGTCATATGCCATGTCATTTTTCTCTGATCTTCTGAAAAGCATAGTATTCTGGGCTGAGTTCCCTTCAAAATTGTCATGTTTGTATGACTGTGTCTAGAATTCAAAAACAGTAATAGATGATCTGGTATATTGATTTTGTTCAATAGACTTGCCATGTGCAGGAATTGTTCCTGAACTGTTATTTCCTGAAATATTTTGAGGTCTGAATGAGCAAAATGTTAGGAGGAGAGTGGCTGTGGTTTGTGTTGTAATTTAAGGGTGAATACAATCTGCCAGTTTGATTTGATTTTTAATTATTAAGTTTCAAAACTCATAGTCATAGAATGTTAAGGGATTGGAATGGACCTTATAGATGATCTAGCCCCAATCCTCCTTGCCGTAGACATGGATTCTTCCTACTAGACCAGGTTGGTCAAGGCCTGAAACACTCTGGCCTTAAACAGTGCCAGGGATGGAGCATCCAAAACCTCCCTGGGAATCCCCCTGTTCCAGTGCCTTACCACCCTCATAGTAAAGAATATCTTCCTAACAATTAACCTAAATTTTCCCTCTTTTAACTTCCACCCATTACTCCTGATCTGATCACTACAGTTCCTGATGAATATTTTAGAGGTGTTACAAATTCTCAGTCAGCTTCTTATATTTTATGACAGGCCGTAGTACTTAAAACAATTTCCTGTTTTCTCACTTGCTCTTGTGCAGAAAGTTTGTTTCTTTGTACTTGCTTTGATATCTTTTCTCTTGATATTTTTTTTCTGTTGAAGTTGTTCAAGCTTCATCTCTTAAGATTTCTGTATCTATTTGGCTTAATCTTTTCAGAATGCTGAGTTTTGGAATCTGTTCTAGAAACTGCTTTCCTTTCCCCATGTTTTGACTCGCCACCCACATGCCATACCAGGTACTGCTGAAATGTGTGTTCTGGTCCATTGCTATTCAGGAAGGATGTGTATGACCCTCAGCATGGGTTTGAATACTGTTCTCTCTTGCTTTTCTCTCTGTCTCCCAGTTCCTTTCGCGGACAAATACACACACAAACATGTCTACACAGTCTAAAGGAGTTCTGACAGTGTCTGTGTCCAGGCTATAAATTCATTTTTCAGGCCACTTTCTGATCTGTGCTTTATAGCAATATTTCTTTGGATTGTCTAGTGCCTCCAAATCACAGTTTTGTAATTATTCCACACCATGTGTACATCCATAGGTTCTCCGTTGGTCTCTTTTCAGGCTTTTTGGTGTCAGCAGGCCTCATGTCCCACTCCAGAGCCTGACATCTACAAAGTTATTTGGGATATGGGTGATCTTAGTTCTGCAGTTGCAGGCTCTGCTGGCTGTGCAGTGATAGGTCTTGTCTGGAAAGCATTTGTGACAGTGTGCTGGGTGACTTGCTGGGGAGGCAGCTGCAGTTCAGCTCCTGAGGCTCCACTGTTGTGACAGTCCCCATCAGCAGCCTCTAGAGCTGCGTTCTCTGATGGCTGTGACCTGTTCATCATGAACAGTCACTGAAACATCTTCCCTTCATACTTTCCAGCCCTTCCCAGCAGGATTTTAACTATCCTTCCTAGAATCAATTGCTGCTTTACAGGTTCATAATTTTTTAGTAGTGGGGATAGATTTTCTGCTTTTTTATGGGCATAAAAGGGCATAACCTAACAATGTTAGTTTGAATAAGCTATATGCATCATGATTTTATAGGCTTGCATGTAGAGACATAAATTTTGCTCTGCACAACAGGAGAACATGGTAGTGAGTTAATGATGTTGTAGGGTAATTTGGAGAGGGTGCTGTCATAGGTGTCCATTTAGAGAGAAAGCATCCCATGTGCACCAAACAACGATAACAAGGTACGTGCTCTCTCATACATTAGGTAAGAGACAACATGGACTTGATACTGTACATATTTGAGTTAATGAACATCTGTATAAAGTATTTATAAAACTAAACTAAATTAGCAAAAGTAGTATTATGCTTTTTCCAGCACATAATGCAATGATATCAAACCTAACATAATATTTCTTGTTTGGAATATATTTATATTTGTATTAGTGTTTCAATTTGAGAAACTTGGTAGGAGGGTGACCCCCGCTGAAAATTACAGCTTAGTTTGAAGCCTTTGTTTCAACACTTGTCCCCAGTCCTGCTTTCCTCCTCAGACTCTATTTTTCTTTGTCCACCAGGGCCTCTGGCTTGCTTGGCACAGTGACAGGCCCTGTCACTGATGGCTTTTCTTGTGGGACTCCTCTTAAACCCTTCTTCAAGGAGGCTGCAGTTTATATGTCATCTTTTTCTGTGATGCTGTTTGCAGTAGAGTAAATCATCTGCCTCATGTTTTAGAGGACACAGAAGCTTGTTTTAGCAACAGGTAAGCTTTGTTAGCTAGGAACAGTGTCTCATAAGTATCAGCATTGCTCAAGGCTTCCATGTCAGTCTCCATTTGCAGGGAAGACCTTGTAATTTTTGATTTAAGTTGGCAAGGCAGTGGAAGAGTGAAAAAGAAAAATAGGAAAGGTAAATGTCATGGCTAAAGCCTCCCAGGTGGCATTAGTGCTTGGTCTTTGATTCCTTGTCCTGTGCTTTTTCCCTTGGACCATTCTTCCCATTCCTGCTACAGTCACTGAATAGGCTTCATCTCCAAATTAGTAAATTCTGGGAAAACTTCCAGCTTCTTCTTTTTGGCATCTTGTCTGTTCTTTCTGCTTTTCCTTCCCCTATGATTTTGCAGCCTTACTTTCCATCTCTAGCTAAACCCAGATCCTGCTGGAATCTATTGCAGTATTCTGAAATTTGCCAAATGAAAACTTTCCCCTAGAGTGTGCAGAACTCCTGGAATTTCTTCATGATCTTGTTTCCTGGTTCACTAGGTGATAGGTTGCAAGATTTGCTTCAGATGTGAATTTAAACGACAAAAAGACAGGGCAAAGATGCAGTCGCTGTTTCTAACACAGCTCAGGCCCTTTCAGCTGCAGTCTTACTCTGGCCAGACCCAAGTCAGTAGATAGGAAACTTTATTTTTCCAAATTCTTCCTTTCTCTGAAGGGAAAACCTGAAATCAGTGGCCAGTGTAGGTTGGCAGGTTGTGGATTAACCTGCCATTATGTTGCTGAGAGGGGGCTGTGGTGTGCAGCTGCTGTGGTAGGATGGGGAAATCTACTCCTTTACAGTCAGGGATACAGTGGCCCTAGAGAGGAGCTTGTGTCACAGAGGGGCATCCTGGGGGCACAGGGGTGTCATAGCTCAGGGCATCTCTTCTGCTTCAGAGAGACTTCTTGCAGCAACCTTTATGTCCAAATATAATGGCTGCATTCTCTCAGTTTTTAAAAATCATTAAATTAGGCCCAGAGCTCTCCATGTTGATCAGTTTCACCACTATCATCAGCACATCACAGAAAAAAAAAAAAAAAGCAGAACTGCTGGTTCCTGTGTGAAAAACTGTGTGCATGGTGTGTATTCAGTTCATCCCATGCTCTGGCTTTCTGCAAGCCTTCAAGTGGCACTGACTGTGTTAAGGATCCTTATGCAATCAGTGTTCACCATAACAGATAGGGTAAAAGATGCTGGCAGAAGTTGGCGTCAGTAATTGAAATTGCTCAATGATGATTTTTAATTGCTTGCTTTCTAAAATCACCAGGTGCCGGGAGGCATTAGTTTTACTCTGTGTCTAGAGTATATAGACTAAAAATAAATTACTTCTTCTGGGCAGGTGTTATTTTTAGATTTAACACAGCAAAAGGTATTGTGTTGTAGAAACTTCCTCCATTTAAACAATTAAATATTTTCCAATTGTGATAGCAGCCATTAATTCTTTCAAAATTTTTGGGCTAAATCATAGTTTTAAATATTAAATGTAACTGACAACTGTGTACTGAAATAAGAGTTAAATGCTATAAATGTAAAGATTCTAAATTACTGTTGAGGTGTTAGACTAAGATAAGATTCATTTTTGCTTGAGAGCTATGATTGATACAATTTTTCTTCTATTGCTTTTTATGTTAGCTTTTGTCAGTATCTGTTTTTGTTCAACTGTCAGAAATAAAAAAGGAATTGCATGATAGTGCTCTATATTATGTTTTATTTGGCTATTAGACATATGAAAAGGACTTCAGAAGTGTATGGGAATGCAGATATTTATTTTTAAGGCAAACTCTTATCAGAGTAATTTATGATACACTTATTACTCTCACAAAGTCATTAGCTTAATTCCTTTGCAAGTAGGCATCACGTGATGAGATGTGCTTGAATGTCTTCAGAATAAGCAATGGTGGAAAGATGTTTGTGCTGTTGCTACTTTAATCACATGTGGGTAACTTCCCTATGAGGCACAGAGCTTGTGCCATCAGGGCTGGACTGTTCTTAAACTCTAACTTGTTTAAAGCCAGCTTGGGTTAACATCAGCTGCTGCAGTTCGTTCGTTCTGGATGGAAGTATGCAGAAAGGACAGACAGCAGGGAAACCCACAATTTTAAAGTTAGCGTTTTCAAATAGTGAGAAGGAAAACTACTCAAGCTCAAGGGAGTGGATTTGCTGTCTTATCCCTGGCTGAGAGCTCTGAGTCCCTTCTCTGTCGAGCTTAATTGTTCTAATTCAGACAGAGTGATGAATTCAGGGGTAGTAAATAGGAGTCTTGAAGTACCTGATGATGCTTTATTTCAGATATTGAGAGTTTTAATTATTAAAGGCTGTGCTCTTAGTGTCTGAAAAAGCTAAATAGAATCTCCTTGGGGAAATGTGTTTGAGCGAAGAACATACATGTTCTTCAGGAACACAACAGGATGGCCACGCATTTTCCAAGTGTTAATAAATAGGATCATACAGGAACTCTCAGGACCAGTTGCCTTCTGGCACCTGATTCCTCCCTTTTTTCCCCTGCTGCTGAGCTTCCTGTTAGAATTGCAATGAGCAAACATGATCAACAATCGTTCAGCCAAAGATTTGTTCTCATCTTCTTTTCCTTAGCACAGTTAGACTACACTGTTGTTTTGGATCCTTCCTCACAGTACTCTGGCTGCCTCTTGCTTTACTTTCTGACCTTTTTTATTTTGTTAGTTTTGGTTTTCTTTTTCCCCTCAGCCTTCCCCATTCTCCAATTCTTCTACCCAAAACTGTGACAAAGGGAAATACAGTTTTATTCCTCTCTTCAAATTATTTTTTCTCCCTGTCCTATCAGATTTTTCTCCTCCTGGCACAGATCCAGTTTTGGTTTGCTGTGCTCCTTTTAACTCTTCTGTTATTGATGCCTGCAGTCTGTATTGGCATCTGTCATGCCTGCCCTTGTCTTTTACTTTCCTCCTTGACCTACTAGCCAGTCTTCTTCCTTTTACCTTTAAGCTTGCTTTTTTCTTGTTATGCAGTTATTTTTCAACCTCTTGAATCCAGTTTTTGTGTATTGCTGCCCTCCACAGTCTCTAATGGCCTTCCTTTGAAGAAAGCTTTAAACCAGGACTCCATCCTCATTACTGACTCGCTGTTTACTTAAATGTCTCTGCTGATCTGTACATAGCTCTTCCATTTTATGGTTTACTTATAAATTCTTAAGGATAGGGCACTCTTTTATTTCTGTGTTTGGTTGGTATTCAGCTCAATTAGTGTGTTGTTTTATGAGTAGGACTGTGAAGTACTATGAAAGTCCAAATAACCAATATATTTTTGATTAAAGGTTCCTCCCTCCTTCATACCTTCTCTCTGGGTATTTGACCAAATCGAATTATGTAGGTTATTGGTGGGATTGATAATAAGTTGTATTTTTAAATGGCACAGCTAGTTATTTGCAAATGTTGGCTCACAAATTTGCGTTGTGCTACAAATTTAGAGCAGAATTTTGCTAATCTTTCTCGTGTGAACTGACCTACTTAAGTCAGTGCAGTGCTAATATTTGCCACACACAGTAAGGATTTGGCTCATAATCTTGGGGAAAGCATTTGCATGTACATAGGGAATATTGTCTAGAATTTTTGGTAAAGACTTCCTCCTCATTCCATTCCTCCTTATGGGATTTTTTTAACTTAAAAATGGGAAGGCAGAGGTAATTGTCTTTTGCCTGATATATGATGCTTAAGGAAGTTGTCTATGAACCTCTCTTATTCCAATGATGAAGAGAGAAAATTGTCTCTGGATGGGAGTTACTATTTTGACTTCAGAAAAAAATGGCTACTTGGCTCCTAGAAAAAAATTAAAACATCTTCAGCTCCTTAAATTATACCTAACAGATAATGGGAAGAGGTTCAAAATGATAGACCATAGAAATTGTAAAGCTTCAGCTGACTGAGGACAAATAAAGGGCAGTGACTGGAGAGCTTACATGGAAGAGCAGGAATGGCAGGAAGGGCAGAATTCTCTCAAGCACTGTAGAAATTGCAGACATCCTGGTCACAGAAATTTAGAGGTATTTACAAAGGGAATGATTCCCAGTGTTTTTTCACAGACTGTCAGTGTGATTTTTTGAGATCTTACATATTATTTATGTGATTTATTATAATTTTATTTTCAGCAACAGATTTTCTATGTAATTATTTTTCTCAGAGATAATACATGTTTATTTTTTGTATATTTGTAGATTTTCAGGATCAAATGCCCTGCAAGGTGACATTTCTTTCACTTTTAACATTGTCATAGTAATGGGAGGAAGCTGCTCAGTGTTACCTCCACAGAGGAATCCACACTCTGTAATACATCAGCAACAAAGGACGGGCTAAGGAGACTCTCCCATCCTTTACTGAATGCAGCAGGAAGCATAGTGACAAAGAATGAGGAAATGGCTGAGGTACTCAATGCCAGTTTTGCCTCCATCTTTAATAGTAAGACCAGTTGTTCTCAGGTACTGAGCCCCCTTAGGGGGGATACGGGGACAGGGAGCAGAATGAGGCCGCCCTAATCCAAGGGGACGTGATCACTGACCTGCTGCACCACTTAGGCACACAC
This sequence comes from Anabacerthia variegaticeps, assembly GCA_035583185.1. Lineage (NCBI taxonomy): Eukaryota > Metazoa > Chordata > Aves > Passeriformes > Furnariidae > Anabacerthia > Anabacerthia variegaticeps. Next base: position 61,664,769 of record JAWWEW010000131.1, on the reverse strand, counting down.
AGGTGTATGAGGCTGGATGGGATCCACCTGAAGGTACTGAGAGAGTGGCTGAAGTGCTCACTGAGCCACTTCCATCATGTACCAGCAGCTCTGACTCACCAGGGGAGTGGGTCCCAGCTGACTGGAGGCTGGCCAATGTGAAGCCCATCTATCAGAAGGGTTGGAAGGAGGATCCAGGGACCTAGAGGCTTGTCAGCCTGCCCTTGGTGCCAGAGGAGTTCGTGGAGCAGATTGTCTTGAGTGGCATTACACAGCAGATACAGGACAACTGGGGGATCAGGCAGCATAGGTTGATGAAAGACATGTTCTGTTTGACCCAGTTCATCTCGTTCGATGGTGAGATGACCTGCTTACTGGATTAGGGAAAGGCTGTGGATGTTGTCCACCTGGACTTTAGTAAAAGGCTTTGACACAGTTTCCTACAGCATTCTCCTGAAAAAACTGGATGGTGTGTTCTTTGCTGGGTAAAAGACTGGCTGGATGGGTAGGCTCAGAGAATGGTGGTGAATGAAGTTACATTCAGCTAGCAGCTGGTCACTGGTGGAGTTGTTGATCTGCTGGAGGGTAGGAAGGTTCAGCAGAGGGATCTGGACAGGCTGGATCTATGGACCAAGGCAAATTGTATGAGGTTCAACAAGGCCAAGTGCTGGGTCCTGCCCTTGGGTCACAACAGCCCCAGGCAGTGCTACAGGCAGAGTTGCAGGAAAGCTGCCTGGTGGAAAAGGACCTGGGTGTCCAATGGCATCTTGGCTTGTGTCAGAAAGTGTGTGGCCAGCAGGACCAGGGCGATGATTACCCCTCTGTAGTCAGTGCCGGTGAAGCTGCATTTCAAGTGCTGTGTCCAGTTCTGAGCCCCTTGCAACAGGAAAGACATGGAGGTGCTAGAGCAAGTCCAGAGGAGGACAGCAGAGCTGGCAAAGGGTCTGGAGCGAAAGTCTGAGGAGCAGCTGAGGGAGTTAAGGGTGTTTAGTCTGGAGAAAAGGAGGCTCAGGGGGAACCTTACCACTATCTACCTGAAAGGAGGTTATAGCCCAGTCAGGATCGGTGTCTTCTCAGGCAACCAGCAGTAGGAGGAGAGGAAATGTCTACAAGTTTCACCAGTGGAGGTTTAGATTGGAAAAAATTTCACTGAAAGCGTTGTCAAGCACCGGACCAGGCTGCCCAGGGAAGTGATGGAGTCACTATCCATGGAGATATTTAAAAGATGTGTAGATATGTAGGGACATGGGTGGTGGCCTTTGCAGTGCTGGGTTAATGGTGGGACTTGATGATCCTAAAAGGTCTTTTCCGATCTGATATGATTCTATGACTCTAATACTGTTACCTGACGTGGGTGCCTGACTGAGAAACTTAAGCATCCAATATACAAAACGAAGAATGAGGGGTTACAATGACACTGAGTATATAGGGAGCTGAGGTTCCTAACAGGAGCATCTAAATTACCAGGCAGTTTGACTGTCTCCTGCACAGATGCTGCTAGGGGAAGTGCCTTCTTGACCCAGTTTGGTCTAACCATGGTGTTAATAATTGAGTGTAAACTGGCTGTTTGTTGCAGTCTTTGCTAAGGACTTTGGCAGAGCTGGGATTTCATGTGCAGTGGGTGTTGCTCATAGACCCTTTTGTATTTGGCAAAACAAATCCAGGATGATAACATAATCTATCAGGGAATGGCAAAATAAACCAGCCCTGTTACATGGAATAGAACCATTTTGTACAAAACAAATACCAGTGTTTGCAAGGCCTCCTTCCTTATTTCTGAAGAGAATGGGGCAGGCGCTGGAGAGCTACCAGTACTGCCACAGTATTGACTGATGCTCTCAGTGCAGAAATAACATTTCTAGTATTGTCACCCACAAAACCTGCATATAAATAAAATGTGTTTTATACAGGTGCAAGTATTGTATAACTTCTTTTACTTTCCCACCTGCTCAAATGTGAAGATTCTATATTTCCTGGTCAGGTTGGAGATGGTTCTGTTTTAGTTTGCTTTATTCATGGGAAAAAGAAGAAAGTCATTCTGTTGCTCTTTTTCTTTCCCTTCCAGCCTTACTTCATCCTGAAATTAGATGTTTATTCCTGAGTAGGTTTTTACATAGTTCTCTACTTTTTCCAGTGTCACACGCCTGTTTGTAATATTAGCAGGGAAGTTGAATTCTCCTTCAAGGACTATGTGTCCTAGCTTCTTTAAAAAGAAATAAAACCCAAATAACAAAAAAATTCAAGATTCATTCAGGGTTACGCAAAATGCTGTAGTAATACTGACAGCTGAATTCTATTTTTCATGTTCAGTTCCAGGGCCTAGAGCACAGGACTGTCCTTCTCTCCCCTGAATTGGTTTTGTGATTGTGGACTCCCTTATGCTATAGTGGTGGGTTTGGTACACAGCCATTTGTTTTCTCTTCCAATACCTAAACTTCAGTGGTGCTTACCATTTCAGAATATGTGCTTTCTGCAGCAAACACTTTGTGGTTTCTTGAACAGATCCTGAAGGCTGGAGGAAACTGCTTGTCTCTTCATTTGAAAGAATTTTGCTGTAATATAAGGCACTAAACATTTGGACTAAAGAGAAAGCTTTATTTTATAATGCAAGCGAGTAATTCTCTTCTACTTACTTTCCTGTTTGAGTATACATATTCCAACATTGCTTTTCATGATGACAGGATAATGCAGTGAAAGAGAGCAGCAGGTTTAAGAAAGCCTCATGACCTGCAAACATTGCCTTTGTCCAGCTTTTCTTTCCTGTCTGGGGAAGGAGGTTGTTTTCTGCCCCTCATTTTTTTTTAATACTTTGTGATTTGTCATTTATCTACAAAACTGGGGGGTAAAAAGAAAGGATAAAAAATAGTTATTTTATCTTACTTTTTCTGATTGGTTGCCTTGTCTCTAACAAATCCTTTTGCATAGGCAGATATTTGGCAATTTCAGTAATATTTACACAGGCTGACACCGAACGGCTGTTGCTTTTGCTGCAGATGACAGCACGACTATCCCAAGATCGCGGCCGCGCCTTCGTGCGCGGTGCGTGTCGATGCGGACCCGCTTAAGGCGGCTGGAAGTTTCTTGCCCGCCCCTCCCCTGCCCTCGGTGCTTCTCCTCGCCCGCGTTGCCGGGCGGAGGAGCCGCGATGATTACCTGCAGTCTCATTCCTCAGCCCGCTCCATGCAGATGCGGCGCGGGCGGGCCGCGGGCGGGGAGGGGCCAGCGCTGATGCGGCAGCGGCGTGTGACACTGGAGGGTGACACTGGAGGGTGACACTGGAGGGTGGCAGCGGCGTGTGGCACTGGAGAGTGACACTGGAGTGAGACATTGGAGTGTGGCAGCGGCGTCTGACACTGGAGTGTGGCAGCGGCGCGACCCGAACTCGCTTCGGGCGGGTCCCGCTGCAGTCCAGGCACCGCCACCTGCCCGTGACACCGCCACAGCACCGCCACCTGCCCGTGACACCGCCACAGCATCGCCACCGCCCGCCCTGCCCGGGGACACCGCGCCGGCACCTGGCCGAGGAGCACCTCACCAGCCATCGGGCTATTCTTTAACTGTGGGAGAAGTATCGCCTCCTCACGCAAGCTCCCTGCTGGCTTTCTGCAGGCGTAATTTCTCCGAGCCGTTTCTCCCTCCGGCTTTCTCCCGCTACTTCTTTCCCCGTTTTTCCTTCACCCCTCCCTTTTTTCTTCCCTCCCCACGATCGTTGTTGGCCCCCCCGGTCTGTGCTGCCTCAGTAGCTCTCATTATGCTGTGCTCAGTGGCCCGGTGTGTTCCCCGCCTCTGCTAGGCAGTGGCAGCATGGATGGTGCTCTTGTGACGACCTCTGCTGATGCTATCAGTCCACTGCGGATAGGCATGCTGAGTAATCCTGCTGTAAATGGGCGAGGACACGGACACACGAAAAATTAACCACAGCTTTCTGCGAGACCACAACTATGTGACTGAAGGTAACATAAATACTGTCATTATTCTCTTCTTGCACTGCGTATTTTATGCCGGGAATGCACTGTCATGTTTGGAGATGTAGGCTGTTCCTCTTTTTTCTCTTCTAACAGGGGGAATTTCAAGGCGTTTTTCTGTGGGATGTAGCCACAGAATCGGTTTGAATTTGCTAAATCCCAAAGCCATTCTGTCATGCTGTGGCAGTATATGAAACTATATGGGCTGGAGAAGGTCTTGCATTGTGCTGAGTTTCTGCCTGTGAGGTGCACAGCACCTGGCATTGAATGCACAGTAGCTGCAGTGTGGAAGATTGGAAGCAGTTGATTACTTAAAAAAAAGATGAAAGATTTGAGAGCACCAAAGTAAGAGAAATAATCTGTGAAGTTAACTGTTTGCTGGTGTAATAAAGGTTATGCATCTCATTTTGGTAATTATAGCCTGAGCATTACAGACATTGCTGAGTTGATTGTTCCCTAGAGAACAGTATACATTTAGAAGGGATATGTAAGCATCATCTTTTGAAATACTGCTGCCTTCTTTCCATCCCCTGTGTATGTGCAAGGTACGTGAGAAAAGAAAAGGCACCTTCATTTTCAGTCATTCAGTGGCTCATAGGTTATTACATAAAAAGGAATTTTCCTGCAGGTGACACCCATTAAATGCTGAGAGAATTTACCTTGAGAACAGTGAAATGGTTGGGTCAGGTACTTCTCTGTATTTCCTTGCCAGAAAGTTGGTTTAAGAGTAGGCCATTTTAAGATTGATTGAACAGGAGAAATGTGTTAGTAGGTGTTTGACTTTGCAAATATATTTGTATATACAGTTTTAATAGCACTTTTCAGCAGCAGAAACAGTACTTCAGTGTAGGCTTATATAATATGAACATACTTAACATCAGGGTCAACCAATACTACTTGAGACTCAGTCTCCAGATTCTGTCGTCATTTGATCAATGCTCAGTCACTTAATACTCCCATGCTGCACCCTGAAATGCGATCAGCTGATGCTCTCTTGATTATTGATGATTTGAATTTTTTTAGAAGGTAGAAAACAGCAGAATGATTTTTGCCATACTGGGAACATGTATGTTCCCAGAGCAGATTTTCCCAAGATGTTCCCAAGGCAGATTTTTAGAAGAAAAATTAAAAATACAATGTACTGTAACTGTTACCAGTGACTGGTGTAATTGCTTGCTAATCTTGCCTCAAGGACATTCTTTGCACTCTGGTTCATGTTTCAGTAATTTTTAAATTGGTTTTGAAGTTTTGGTTAATGCTTTTGTCAGAATGATTATTTATGTTTTGAGGTATAGTCACCTGTAATAACATTTGAGGAAACTTTGTCTTAAATTTGTACATTTATGCCTTAGATTCTGCAAAATGCACAGTATAGTGACTGCAGTGTACCTGCTACATGGTGAAATTCAGATGTATATTTAATGTGCATGTGCACCTATGTTAAAAACTGAATTTTCAAGTCTCTCAGTTTTTTAATATGAAGAAAATAATTCCCTGTGGATTTCCAAATCTGTATTATTCTGTTTTATGTTACATGTGTTCTAAAAATTAGATGGAGATTTTTAGTATTGTTTGTGACACTGCTGATGCAGGTGTTAGTTTTTCCTCATGTTTTATCTTCTCTTGATATTTGGATCAGAAGGACTGGAGGTTCCTCCACAGTAGCAGGTGGGGTGGCTTATCTGAAATGGGTCAAAATACACCTTGAATATCCATGCTGGCCTGTATCATATTTTCCCTGTGATCAGAAGTCATCATGAAATATGTTTGCTTCTGCATTTGAAACCTGCAGTAGCAGCATTAGTTCTTCAGCTCTGACTGGTGTAATGCTTGTTGGGAATGCTCAGTTGGTCAGGTGTAATATTCTTCGCATCTGTTATATCTGAAATTGCCACACCTTTTAAAATTGTGAGGGAGTGGATTTATCTGTGAAATTTTTCCAGGGACACCTTCAGCTCAAAGAGGAACATCAGAAATTTAATTTCTCATTGATATACTTTGTTCAAAATGCATAAGGAATACATAAGTTAAACTGATGCTTAAAATGTGCTTTGTTTGTTCTGTTGTGGAGGTGGGTTTTTTTGGTTTTGTTTGTTTGTTTAAAGATTTGGCTCTATGAAGCAATCTTTAACACTTCTCATTTGTAAAGGCCTGTAGCCCTTTCACAGTCCTTGAATTTGGTCCTGTGACAGGCTAAGTGCTGCATGTGGCAACCTACATATAGAATGGCAGTAATGGGTTACTTTGTTATACTGCTCTGGGGTCAAATCCAAGTCTTCCTTTTGGAGTCATTGTAACCCACTCTTTAATACTGAGAAATACTTTATATTGTGTCCAGTATATTAGAGTAGTTACCAGTTCATTGTTGTCTGTGAATAACTACCCTTTTTTCTTGTTTTCAGAGTATTAAAATCTTGGTAAGTGATGTCCTCTGTCCTTTTCTGCTTTTCTGCAGACCAAGTTCTTTTAAAAAGGGAGATACTTCTTACCTTTACATGCACTTTCTTCTTCTATTCCCTGAGGAAAGTAAAGCCAGCAATAATAAAGATGTGGGTTAACTATGGTATTACTTTACTTCTCTTTCTCTTTTACTTCTTCAGTGATTTAAAAAACCTCAGATAATCAGATGACATATGAATTCAGGGGATGGGAAAGCTGTGAGCCAAATCTGATGTGCTCTGCTCTCACTAGTGGACTAAGTGTGTTCTAACAAAACTGCTTGCTTAAGCAAAGTCAAATTTCATCTCTTTGATAGGTTGTTATTTTGTAACATTGGGGTCATCGGTACGAAATGTGGCTTTTCCTTGAGTGCAGAAGATGGAATTGGTTGTTAAATCTCAACTATTCCTTGATTTGATGTTACACTGTTGATGTTACAGTTTCTGGTAATATGCATTATAGACACACTTATCATAACAGTGAATACCTAGACCTGTTTCTCCTGTTACATATTCACAACTGCAGTAAGCCTAATGGAATTGCAACAAGCAAGACTTGCATAATTTTGTCATTTAAAGTCTTAAAATGATGTTACAGTTGCACAATGGAAAAAGATGATTTAATTCTAGCAGCAATATACAAGTTTTCCAATGATCACTTTCAAAAGTGGTTTTTGAAGCCAACTGCTTTAATTGGAGTTGTTTGTGGGGGGAAAAACTGAAAAGATGTGATGAGACTTGTAAAAAAGGAGAGATGAAAGATCTGAGGGCTAGAAAATGTGACCTGTGAGGAAAGATTGAACTTCTCTGTGAAGGTGGTGAAACACTGGGTTATATTGCCTAGGGAGCTTGTGTAATTTTTATCACTGAAGTTTTTAAAAGCAGGTGACATAGATGTCTGTAAGAAATGACATGGGGATAGCTGAGCCTCCCCTGGGGCAGAGGAATGGACTAGATGACCTCTGAGATCTGTTCAGGCTTGTGATTCATTGCTGAGCTGTGTTTTATCTTAATTGCCTTTTGCACCACCACAGCTGTGGGAACCAGCTGCCCAGGAGGTGTTGGGCCAGTACAGTGTGTTATTTCCACAGCAACTGTAGGAGCACTGAGGAGAGAGGAGAGGCACGGGAAAAGAAGATGGGCCGGATGGGAGAAACATGATCCTTCCTTACTTACAGACAGAGTCTGTTAGGGGAGAGGGCAGGAAGATTCTGGACAGTGAGTTGGGGGAAGGGGGATAAAGGAGGCTTCTGTGCTTTAGAGGGCAGAGAATGTCCTTCAGTGTCCTAGAGTTCCCTTGATGTTACCTGTGCTTAAGATTAATGGTAAAACTCACAGGACTGCTGGTGTGCTTTACTGTCTCTGAGCCTGGGGATCAGCCAAGAATCAGATCTGATTCAGAACAGTGAATTGCATGGTATGGTTCCTATATTCCTGGCAGGGGCAAAAAGTTGTAGGAAACTCTTTTGCTCAGCTGCCATGTTACTTCAGTTACTCTGTATTTTACTCATTTAATGATTAATGCAGAAACAATGGACAAAATTCACTATTCTTGCCAGATTGTGTTAAAGGATGTGCTTCACCTCCATGATCCCAAATTTATATGGAGAAATGCTTCTCTGGTGGCAAAGGCGTGTTGCAGGTTGCATGCGTATGAATTTAGCATATGAATTGATCCCTGCCTTTTTCTGGAAGATCCCTGTTGTGGGAAGAAATAAAAAGTTGTTTATACTTCCAGTTTCTAGAGAGGCACAGGTTCCTTTCTCTGCCTAGGCCTGCAAATGCAAGTGGAGCTGGGGGGATTGCTCTGGTGCAGTGGGGCAGAAGCTGACCTGCACTGTCGAGTCATTTATGTGGCCAAATTGTGCCTATTGGTTCCATGTGGCTTAACTCCTATGAAAAAGTTAATCACGTTAATGGTGTATTAACCTCCTCAAATATGATATTTGAAGAATAATGAGAATTACCAATGTAGTGTAAAACATATTGAATCATAACCATGTAAAACATTTATTATAGAAGATGAAAAAAGACTTTTTTTTCCTAATGATTTCCTAAAGGAAAATCTCCTGCAGATAATAAAAACAGATTTTGAGGCCTTTTTTTTTTCTTTAACTAAAGAAGTTAGTATCTCTCTTCTTCAGTAATCAAAGTTAGGGGAAGTTATCTGTTTTCATATGCCAAAAAGAAACTTAATTATGAACTTTTCATTCATAAACATCTCAAATATAACACGAATAAGAGCTTAATACCTGAGGGTATTGGATGAATATAGTGAACAGGTACCACTCTGCTGGCTCAGGCTCACCATCAGGCAGTCTAGTTCACTGAGTTCTGCTTATTAAGAAAAGTTCAAGAGGCAATTTGCTCTTAATCTCCAGCAATTCAGGATTTATGTTATGAATATTGCTGATTTTTATCATTTAACCAAACTCATTTAGAAACAGTTTTAGAATGACCCTAGAAATTATTGCTTATTCTCAGTCTAGTCACTTGTGTTATTTTTTCCTCAAGTCAAGTATGAATAGAGGTAAACCTTGTTAAAGCATAACTTTGCCCCTTGTTAAACAGGATATAGTTACGTCTTTTTGTGCATGGATTTTGTTCTTTTATTCACAGTGATATTCATGTGAATATTGCGGGTGGCCTTGAAGATTTGGATTAATAAGGTTTATTCCACCCAAGTGATGTTGCTGACTTTGTAATCTTTATTCATGCAGCTTAGCTGGGAGGAGCCATGGAGGCAGGGCTGGAGCATTGCTGTCACACTGCCTTGCACTGGATCCCCATCCCTTTGCTCACTCACTCAAATCTGCAGCTGGGTGTGTGGTTCAGCATGCAGGCAATTCAAACAGCGGTACTGCTCAAAGCTTGGGTCTGCATAGCACAGGCATTTTAAGGCAATGACATTTAAGGTAACATCTGTATGGGTGACATGGGGCAGCAATTTATTCTGACAAGCCTAGAAAAAGCAGAATAGATTTAGCCAAAGTGAATTACACTGTCAGAAACACTTGTCATGATGCAGCACCAGCTACACATTCAAAGTACTCCACTGACATAATTTTCGTGCTACATCTGTTAGGCACTTACAATATTATTGTCTTTATTTTACTTGCCAAATCTACTTTATAAAGAAATCATAAATCAGGAGTAGATTAGGGCCGTTGATCCTGGGCTGGGACTTTAGTTTCTTAGTTTGCTGTTCTGAGCATTGCCAGAGAACAGGAACATGTCAGTGTTAACTTGTTATTGCTTCCTCAAAAGACCTGCCTCTTCAAGGACAGGTTTAGTTTAAGGACTAGATCCTCCTAAGACAGCATTTCAACCCACTCTGAACTGCAGGACATGCTTCAAAGGCATGCAGTTAACTTCATTTGGGTCATTTAATATCTTGTTCTCCACATGACAGTTATTCACCAGTGTCACTTGTACCCTGTAAGATATTACCAAGTGCAATTAAGCTGGCCTGCAATCTCTCCCATTTACAAAGCATAAATCTCTAGTGCTGACTCACTGGTTTGGGTGGGTTGCCTTTAGGGACTGATGGCAACCTTGGCTCTCTTTGCATGCATGTATAATCAACAGATGATCTTGCACTCACTGACTAAATCATAAATGGATTTGGTTTCTGTGTAGTGGTAGAGGTCCTGGAGAGGTGAATAAGATGTATTAACCTAGAATATTAGATACATGACAAACAAGCCAAGCTCCTTCCATGGCAGCGAGAACACAGAGCTGGAAAAGAACGCACTCAAACCAATCTGGAGCTTTTTCTCAGGTGCCATCAGACTAGAAACATTATAAATAGAAATGTTTATAGTATATTTAGCTATATAACTGCTATATGTAATAGATTCAGCTACATATAAACCTTAAAAATGGAAGTCCAGGAGGTCAGCAGTGTGTGTAAGGAAAAATGCAGGCATAAAATGTGATCAGTAAAAGCTCAATGTCTGTGAACTGATGATTCAAAAGTGTTGAATAGCATAAAGCTGTACAACACGGTGCAAGCAGAGTCGGTGCCATTGCTTACCACAGGAGCAGTTTATTTAGTGTACTCGTTATTAGGAAAAGAAAACCGTACTTTGCATTATATTGTGTTTTCTACGTAGACCTCAGACATTTCAGCAGTGTATCCTATATTTAAATGGTGAGTTTGGAGAATAATAGATGTGGTTCTTGCATCCGTTTAAAATGTGAAACATGATACAATAACACTGAATATTTTATAATAGAAGAGCTGACTATCTTTTATTACAGCCACAAAAAGGTAATCAATCATTACTGCTTATGTTGTGTTACTACAGCATCACTAATTTCAGTATCTTTGAGACTTTCCTTCCATGGTTTATTTCATCCACTCTAGTAAGGATTTGTATTGAGGAGTGTATGCTAAGACAAGACAAGGTATTTGCTGGCTAATCTCAGTCTAGTTGCTTTGCCCAGGAAAAGGATGGTAAAGTAGGTAATAATCTCAGAAAATTAGATAAGATATTATGGTGATTTTTTGTTTTTAAACAAGAAAGGGTTTTGAATTAACTTCTAGCCATGTTGAGGTACTTTGTTGATCAACTATTTCTGTAGTTCTTAGGTTAATGCTAAGCTTGCCCTTAGTTATGAATGTGGTTTATATTGCTGGTTCCTGGTGAAAGTTCCCCAATTCTTTACCAAGAACAAAAACCCCACCTAGTAAAGCAGCCTTATATATGGTAATGGAGTTCCTTTCCTTGGGATTGTTTCCTTGCTGAAAAGTTCTTTTACCCGTTTTTGTTATTGCTTCAATGCAAATGAGAACAGACTGTATTTTGCCAGTGCAAAGACAAGTCATAAAAATATACATTAAGACACTCAATTCCTAATAAAATCTCTCAGCACATATCATGCAGTTCAGTGACTTTTGTGAATTATTAATATGACAGGAGTTTGGGATCTGTATTGTTAAATATAGCAGTGTTTTTTCCTTTTGTATTCAGTGATCCATTTGTTTAAAAAAAATAAAAAGCAAACATCTGTGTTTAAAACACACAAATGTCATTATTTTTTCTTAGAAGCACACAGCAGAAGAAAATAGAAGACTGAGAGTTGGTTTATTACCCCCTAGTTCCTGTTCAACTCAAGTCTGATTAGAACTTAATTATGGTCACCTTACTTCTTCTGTTTTGGAGTACTTTTGTTGTTTGGGTGACTCGGGCATTGCAAGTAGTTGATGACCATACTAAATAACATCTTTTGTGTTAGTTCTGAGGTTAGTACTGCCTGTGGTTGTACTGTTTGCATTGAAGACAACTATAGCATGGTCTGCCTGTTGGGGCAGTTTCTACTGGAAGTAAAGATCATCAGTGTGAATTAAAAGTAAAGGATTGATTATTTCCTTTTTTCAGTTTTTAATGCCTCCATATTATTTCTCCTCAATCTAAGATGTTAAATGAGCTTTTCAAATAGAAACTAAAAATACTTTTCAGGCAGTGAGCTGGTCACAAGTTTTCAATACTTTATTTCTAAACTTTTATCCAGTCAACACAACCTTATGTTCTATTATTTGAGAGGTTTCAATTTATGATAGAACCTGACACAATGTCTTTAAAAAAATCTTTCAGGGTTTTCAAATGTATAGCGGTAACCAGGATCTGTCTGTCATTATGTCATAAATAATTTTGGATAGAATGTCTTTATTTCTACATTGCGCTATGATAAAAAGAGAAACTGAACTAATAAATTCAGTAATAATAATTAATTAGAAAAATTCAACAAATAGGCACAGTGGACTGCTAAGTGCAGGGCAAAATTGGCTGCCAAGGTAGCACATGAGACTTGTCTTGCTGCATGTTAATTTGACACCCTGCTTGATTTGATACCTTTTATTTCTGCATGCAGAGCTGTGATACGGGAATAACCAGTACAAGATGAAGTCAGATGTGTATTCTGTAGTCTTCTTTTGAATGGAAGATTTAGGTCAAGTATATTCTCTTCAATCAGCGGTGAAGCTCAAAGCAGAATTCACATACACAATCTCTTTGAAATAGGTGAATCATTATATCTTACAGAAATTCCTGGAATGCCTGATGCAAAGAGTCAAATGATGGTCATATGAATGGTGGTTATTCTCATTGATCAAGTGGAATGTGAATGTAATTTTGTGCATATTGTGTGCACTTGTGGTTTTGCATATGTTCCACTTACAGAAGTCTTGTTGATGACTGCTGCTATATTTTTTTTCTGGTGTGTCTGTATTCCTTCCAGTTGCTGCACTTGAAATGTGAATCTAGAAGTATTAGAATGGTTAAGGAGATGTTTCAGCATTGGGAGATAGGACAGTAAAAGCTTTTATGTAGGGCACTGTATGTCTTTCAAGTCCCAAATGATTCACAGTCTCTTTTGTTCTATGTATGTCAGTGTTTGCTGGTCAGGGGAGTGAGACTTGACTGTAACTAGAGTGAAACTTTCCTTATACCGTGATATGATAATGTGTCCTTACATTTCTGATTTTCCTCTGTGGTGGTGATGAGCTGCACCTTTCTGAAAAAACTCATTGCTTGGATGTGGATTTTATTTTCCGGGGTTAGATGTGCTAGATGAAAAATTTCTGTGCTTCCATATGCATTTCAGAAAAATGAGCCATATGGAATAGAGACCTTTTATGTTGCTATGTAAATGTTATAAAGGTGCTAGATTTAAAACAAGTAAGTTGCATGTGTTTGCAGATTGGCTAATTATATTAAAACTTCAAGATTTAATCACTGCAAGAATTTATACTACGTCCAAGTGAAGGGTTTTAGTTGCCTTAACTTTGAACTGTCTTGCAGAAATTACTGCTGAATGTGATTTTTACGGAGTACAAACAGCTGTTCGTTGCATTGATCTTTCCCAGTGGTTTTCGTTAGGTTGTAACACTGACAATGTTTCTTTCAATTTTTCATACCTTAAAATTAACTTCAAGGTATTTAAAATTTGGAGTTTGTTTTGAAACTGATATGGATGGCATTATTGTCAGCAAATTGTCCATTCTCCAGAAGAAGCTGTGGCCTGGGTTGTCCATCTTTCCTTCCCTGCCACTACTGGAGCCTGTCCCATCTCAGAGGAAATATGGGAACAGAGTGAAAGGGGCACTGGTTAGCCCACCAACCCAAGCTTCTTCAGAAAATGTCAACAAACTCGGCCTGGTATGAAATTTGTCCCTTGCTAGCAGGGAGGGAAACACCACACCCTCCTTCTCCTGAAGCACAGGTTGTTGTGGCAGTGCTGTCTTCTGCAGGTGCAAAGCTGTCATGTGTTAGCGGGATCCCACCACTGCTCTCTCCAACCCGGTCGGTCATGGTGGTAAAGACTTACAGCACTGAAGCTTTCCTGGAATGCTCCTTCAAAACCACAGGGTTATAAGGCTTTTGCAGTATTTATGCACTACTGTGCATAAATAGAGAAAGGAGGAAATACAAGCTAGAGGTATTGTTGAAAAAACGTTTGACAGCTATCCTGGATGTACCTGGGAAATGGTAGTAATAGTAGTAATGTTAAATCTGAAAGCAGAATGCTTTGATGTTTCTGCGCTATAAATAATTACTAACAAAGACGATTGCCAGCGTGGAGAGTTGTTTGCAGAGGGATTCATTTCTGATTGTTAAGTGTAAGTATATTTAGACAGAAAATGATTTTTGTTCCTGAAAGCCAGGAAGCTGTTGTAAATGGGAGGAATTAGCAATTTGGACTCCACAGAGCAAACACCAGCCTGGTTATTACAGATGGGACTTGATGGATGTAGTTATACTGAGGCTAGCACAGGAAGTTATTCCTGTATTTAACATTGGAATGACTAAATTCAGTAATATTATTGTTAGCAGTTGAATGTACACAGTTTTCTTTAAAAAATACTCTTTGGCAGTTTTCTTTCCTGAAATGTTGCAAATTTCTCTAAACTCTTAATGTCCCTCTTGCTAAGTCACCCTTGATCTAGAAATCTCCATTCAGAAATTTGTTTGTGCATATGAGAAAAGATAGCTCTATCACAATAATAGAATCCAAATAATTGAGCTTGAGGAAAGGAATAAAGGAACTCACCAGAGTCTGCTTTCAGAGCTGAACAATGGAGATGTTCTTTGCCTTTTGCAGTTTTGCACTGCAGTCCAGAAATTGTGACTTCAAAATCTGAGGTTTTATTGTACAAGTGAAACCCCATAGGAGTTTGCAAGGCAAGATACATTAGTTAAATAGTTCTCATACCTGCATCTTGAGTATATAAGAGGTAGCTAGATGAGATTTGACTACATGTGACAAGAAGAGATACCTAAACATTTTAACTAGGATCTGCCACCATGGGTGCAACCTGACTGTAGAAGAGCTGCTGCACAGTTCTAGCAAACTTGAGCACAGTTTTTTCACCTAAAAATAGTAACCTCACCAGTTTGCTCATCCTGGACAAGGAATTTGTTGAAGTGTTGTGTTAGAGCTTGTAAGTGCAGGTTCTCATGAGGTTGTGTAAAAAGTCATTGTTTTTTCTCTGTTCATTTTTCTCTGGCCCACTGAGAAACCTTCTGCTGGAGCACAGAAAGATTTTCCTTTGTTTTTATTCTATTTTTTAAAAAAACTGCTTCTTTTGATGAAAGCATGGACAGAGTTTATTGACAGAGTTCAACAGTTGCATCAACCTGTTCATCATAATAGCTCTTAAAATCAGTAGCCCAACAATTCCCTTTAACATTTATCCATCCCCAGAGCTCCTCTTTTCAGCTCTGGGACTACCCAGGTCATATCCATGGATGGTCCATTTCTGTTTTTGAAGGTAACTGCTTTAAAAAATGTCCACTTTGGATGTTGTGTTTCTGTAAAATAACTGATTACTCATTCTTACATTATATATCTACCGCAATAAATGTGATATAAGGCATGAGCTATAGTTAATCTGTATTTAAGATACGTTTAAACTCACAGATAGCTATGAGACTGGCTTTTTTCCCAATTGGAATCTCAGATCCAGTAACATGCCACACTTGAAGAACAGGAAGAAGGGATGTTGATCAGTTCTTAGAGTTCAGAATTTGGGCTGAATCTAAAATATGTCTGTTCCCCTAGATGTCTGACGTGGTCAAGACTGGAAATTATACAAGACAGCAAAGATGTTTTTGGACTAAATATCTCTCAAGAGTAATACATGTTTTCCCCCTGGTTCACACAGACAGGCAACAGATACTTTCTTAAACCTAATGGTTTGCCTTGAAGTTCCTTTTTGTGTTCTTCCAGTATGTGTCTTCATGCTGATAAAGTTCCTTTGATCTCCGTTTGGCCACTTCCCAGACTATCCTTTAATTCCTTTTGTGAAATTTCCATACCAGCTTTAATTCCTGCCAGATGGCAACTGTTCCATCTCTGCTCAATCAGGACCCCAAGGCTTTAAATTCTCAACATTTCTCTCTCTCTGGAAGTAATACTCCCTGCATAGACTTTGTAGATGTCAGGAATGTGTAGATCCAAGCACTGCTGAGGAGACAAATAAGGAGAAAATTCCTTCCTTCATTACAATTGTTCTCTTTCCATTTGCTGCTTGACTAGACTGTAGTGATACTTCTCTTTTATCTGCAGTACTTGCTACTCTTCAAGTTCCAACAATCTTTATTGGAAAAACAGAAGTCCAGCCAAAAACATAACTCGTTTGACCAAGTTCTTTCTGCTTTCTCTACCTGTATCCATTGAATCTTGTGAGCATGAGACCTGGAACTGCCTCTTGATATCATTCTTTAGCTGTCATTAAAGGACACAGATGTGACTCAAAATCATCTTAGACTTGATTAGTTGATTGATTAATCTGTAGATGACCCTCACTTGCAGGGGGAGGTTCTTTTTAATAATTTGAAGGGCCCTAGTTCTGCACCAGTCTACTGAAAAGGAATTTGTGGCTTTGGGGGAGGCCTGGCAGGCTTCCTGGGTGAGGTCCCAGTTAAACAGGCCAGTACCAACACACCTGTTTGAAGGATGAGCTCAGGATTTTACCACAGTATCATAAGGGAAAAGCTAGTGGTATTTCCTTTTAAGTTTACCATTCTGCTATAGAATTGGAAGTGACAAATAATAGAATTTGTGTAAGTTTTGTTTTTTTTTCAATTCAGTTTCATTTTTTTCTACTCTGGTAGGTTGTAAAAATCTGAAACAGACTACTGTTTTCTTAGGACACTAAGGTCCACATTTCAGTCAAAGAGCAACAATGTCGTTTTTAGAATCCTGACAGGTTTTTACAGCCTGTATGTAATTGTGATTTAGTATCCAGTGGAGTCTATTGAGAACCCCTCCCTGGCTTGAGTGGGATTGGATCAGGGCGCATGGCTTTGCATGGCTGTACTCTGTGTACTTGTTGTAAGTCCATAACAATGTATGTATGTATATACGAACCACATACTTTGTTTTGGCTTTGAGAGTCTCACTTTTAATCTCATAGAACCATAGAATGGCTTGGGTTAGAAGGGACACTGAAGACACCTTCCACTAGACCAGGGTGCTCAAAGCCCCATCCAACTTGGCCTTGAACACTTCCAAAGATGGGGCATTCACAGCTTCTCTGTGCAACCTGTTCCAGTGCCTCACCTCTACATCTGTTCTTCATCTGTACATCTATTAATCCATCTTAACCTCTACATCTATTTAACTACTTTGTACTGTAACCTTGGTTACTTTTGTCTTCAGTACTACCTTGTATGCAGTGTGGAGATGTAGTTTATAACACCTGACACTGGAAGAGCATTTATTTGAAGAGTTTATCTGCAGGAATAGAAGTAATTGATTACCAAAAACCTTTCTGGGAGTCTTAGTGTGCTGAATATTCAGAGACTCAATACTATCACTGGGTTTGTTCTTTAGGACAAAAATAGGGAAAGGTGAAAATGTGGCTGAACTCCACTGCATTCAGAAATCTTAGCATCTACAAAGTTTCCTGTCAGGAAATGTAAGCACTTCCCGGAGTTTCAGACAAAATATCTGGGAGAGAGAAGTATATGGATTTGTTAGTTAATTTTGTTAGGGTTTACTTCAACCCTGTTCATCAGCAAACTGTATGCTATTCTTTAACCAAAAGAACAGATTTTTCTGTAGCAATTGTAACTATTTAGAATTATGATTTTGTTCCTTTGCATAATAAGTTAGGAAATCTCCTTGGAAATTCTCATGCATAGTATGATCTGTTAAATTTAAGTTAAAATTAGGGTTAAAATTACTCTGTTGAATACTGTGACCTTAATACTATCTTTGCAAGTTGTCTTAGCAGCTTAATGCATTCAGATTTATACTAACTTGAGTACAACCCATTTATTTTTCTTTGACCCTTTTGCCTGCTCTATGATTTACCCATGCTGCACATTGTTTTCTTTTAAATACTGTTAAGTCTTTGCTTGAAGCCAAATTGCTCTCCAGATTTTCTCTTTGAGGTAATTTGCTTCAGGCTACTTTTCAACTTTCTGAAATGCAAAGTAGTTGTGGTTCAGGTTTTAATTGTATGTCTTTTTCTTCTTTTCAAGAATATGCTGCCTGGACACATCAGTTTGTTATTTAAAGGGCTGATAAATGTGTCTAAATTGTATTAATTTATGTTGCAATAGAATTCAAATTAATGCTAACCAGAAGATCTTTTAATGCATGAGTAGCATGAAAGGTATAATTAAATCTCCCTGAAAAAAAATTACAGGATATTCTGTGAATGTCAGTAATATAGTTTTAGCCTTAAGTAGTTTTTCTTTGTTATAGATACTTTTCAAGATTATTTCTACCAGAACCTTAAAAAATGTACATCTTAAGAAAACAGTAATTCTTCCCCTTCATCTGCCCATTCAGATATTTTTGGGGTTGTGGTTATTTGTTAGGTTTGTATTGTCCTTTGGAATGATGCTTTTACAGATTCCAAAAATTAATATTGTGGTAGTATCATAATGACACAGTGGGTTTTCTGAGCTATGTGCAGAACATTTAGGTAAATGCTTAAGCTGATGAGGAGTCTTCCTCATAGTTGGTGATTCCTGTTAAGAGCATTCCAGAATTCTTTGATAGAGGCATAACTTGGAAGATTATATAGCTATTCTGCTCCAAGTACAGAATTTTGCACTTATATTTGGATGTCTTGAAATTACTCAAGGTCCATCTAGATTTTTTTTTCTGGTTTACAGTCATTTCTTGTCTTCCCTTAGTTTGTAGCTTGGAGGTGAAGCACTGAGTTTGTATTGTTAGCTATATCACTTATGGGTGTTTTAGATTGGCAGTGTCTTGCAGTCTGCAGAGCACAGTGAATATACTGTAAGCTTGGCTGGTACCAAAGTGAATTTTCTGTATGTTTTTTCACAAATCAGTGTACGTTTTTGGCTACCTCCAGCTGCCAAGATTGTTTGAAATATACCAAGGAGCCACAGACATTTCTGCTTCAAGAAAGACTTGCTGATTTTTTTCTTAGTGAGAAACATGGCATTTTTATCTGATACCTCAAATAGCAACAGTGGAAATTGTGTTTAGTGTGCAGCAGGCTTGAAAGTAATCAATATTCTCTTTAGCTTGCATAAGAAAACCTCATAGGTTCTTAGCAAAGCCATAACATGTAGTATATTGAAACTGCCATTATTCCTTTTTCTGTGGAGACTATGCATTAAAGTTCTGGTTCTGACATCATCATTTCTGGATGCTGGAATTCAAGTATGGGCTCCCTAACAGTGATGACTAACATGTTTCAGCTGTAGGTACAATTTATCAGTGTTACCTTATTTCACCAGCTGTTTGCTGGTTGAGAGACCCTGGTAGGACTACAGGCATCTCACACCTGCAGGAGGTGGGAGTGGTTATGTTCAAACACCACTGAGTGTTGTCCCTGGGGAATCCACTGCTGTAGCCATAGAGGCATGGATTCATTCATCTAAAGGGTCACACAATGTACTTCTCACCATTTCTGTTTCCAGTTAAGGAGGCTGAAAGGTGGGTTTTCTTCATTTCTCAAAGGGAAAATGAAGTGTAGAAAAAGCCAGTGATTTCCACAGGACTCATGGGAAAATTTCTGGTGCATCTGAGAACTGAGTCTGGCATCTGTATTGCAGTCCTTATGTACACAATAGATTGTACACAATATTTAAACAAGGAAGAAAAAGGGATATTCTAGCTTGGATATCATGCCAGGATGTGAATTCATCCTAAAAATAGCATGTGCTTTCTATCACGGAACAGCTTTCTGTTTGAATTGGACTAACCTCTGGAACATGTATCTTCCTCCTGAGGCAAAATATTTTTTTTTTTTTTTTCATGAATTACTCTCCCAGACAGTGAAAGTGATCCTACATTTTAGAAATATCCCATATGTTAAAGTGCCTCTTGAAGTGCTTGAGGTACATAGGTCAATGTAGACTGTAGGGGACGTTTAAGAACAATAATTTGTGGGGAGACAATCAGGAGGATGTAAGCAAAGGAAAGGCTCTTTGAAGCATTTAATGCATAAGGTACTTGTTTTTGAACATTTGAAACCTCTTTTTGAAATAAATGTATGCTACCCTCAAAGTGTGACCCTTGGCATTTGATGTTTTTGTAGATTACTAAAGCAAACAGAAACCCACAGTGAGCATTGCAGCTCTTGCTTTCAATTGTAGGGTCCCCCCCTAGTTTTAGCTTTTACCTGTTTGCATTTGAATGAGGGTCCTAGTCCTTTCAGTGATTATTAGAAAATGTCCACAAATTTTTTGCAGTATTTGAATTTCTTTTCTCTAGGGAGAAAAGTATGAATGATACCTATGTATTGTTATTGTAATATTTACATTGTCTATGTATCATGGCCTTTTGGGCAGCTTTTTGGTGGTTCTGGGATGGCCTTAGGCAGCATGTAAAACCTAAGGTTGTCAGGTTCTTTTCATTTTGGTTCTTTCTCATGGTATTTGTCACATGAAGAAAAGGAGGAGATTTACTAAAATTCCTGTTAATGCTTAGAATAATCACTGCCTTAGAAGGTGAGCTGAATATTGATCTATAGTGCCTGGAACAGAACTAATTATTTGAGACAACCTGTTGTATCTTATTTTATATTTAAATACATCTTATTTTATATTTAAATACTGGACTTATTAAGTATGGTATTATATATGTGACCAATTGTTATTATTTCTCTTGGAGATACCTCATCTAATTATCTTTGCCAGAATCTCTATAATCATAGCCCGTGGACAGCCATAATCATACTCCAAGGTAGTAGATACTAAAAAGAGACACAAACTGTTTTGTTGCTTTGAAAGGATTAATATGTTGAAACTAGGAACTTTATGAGCACAAAACCAGCATACAATGACAAATTAAAAAATAAAAATAAAAATGAAGAAAACATGTTTTCTGGCATGTTTGTTAAGGAAGTGAGTGATGTCTAAGTCTGTTTTGCCCAAATAAGAAGTGAACATTTCTATTTACCCCTACATCTTCAGCTCAAGTAATTGATGCAAAACAAGGGCAGGGTTATTTGTTTGGATTTTTTTTCCTTGATAGAGTTGCTCTACCATATTGTTATAGTCATAATTTTCTTGGCTTACTTTCCATAGTTTTCAGCAGTTCTGAATTATATATAAATGTCACATGTATAGGCTTTGTCTTGTCCCTCAGTTCACTTACATGATTAACATTACTGTTGACCAAAGTTAAGCAAATGCAATGAAGGCTGATATGTTTCCAATTAATTATTGGAAATTGTTCCTGCCTGTGAACATTGGTATTCAGTGCACATTCATACCAGAATGAAACAGTTAGTCATTAGCTTTCAGTCCTCGATGTCTAAACTTGATGTTTCCTCCAACGGAAACCATTGTGGTACTCCTGAAAAATACACAGAGATCACTTTTGGAACAAACTGTTGTTTTAGTAGGGCTTTGGAGAATTGTTTTTGAAATTGTAAAATATTGCATTCATCACCATGCTCAAAAGAATGATTTATTCATGCATTTCAGGCAGAGTTATTTTTATCTCTAATGGACTGCACTTTGGTAGATACAAATCACTTGTTTGTGTCACACTGAAAACTGGTGGCTGAAAATCACTGTTGTAACTGGAAACCATGGGAAGAATGGAAAGTTCACTGTTTTCCTTTTTAAAGGAAAAAGGTCTTTCTTAGGATCGATTCTTGTGGTGGCCCTGTTTGAGTTAATGTGGAAGTAAATGCCTCTATGGAATTGGTTGGACCGGAGAAGCAAAATGTCTCTGTCCCTGTTATGTAATTCATCTAGTAATGGCTTCTGTAAAGGAAATGTGTAAAGAGCAGGAAATTGCCATTTTGAAAGGGAGGTGGAAGGGAGAGCTACTTGATGGTTGCTTGTTCATGTCAGAGTTGAGAGATGATTTTAAACATGATTTCCTTAATTATTTGGTTTAGGCTGTCTGGTTATGTTGATTCTCTGACCATATCTCAGCTTGCTACCTAGGTAACTGCCAAGGGCATCATCAGCTCATGAACCAAAGAACCCAGCAGGAAAGTAATCCAATACTTCAGTAGGAAGTTTGGGGCTCTTCACTACACCCCAAAATGTACTGGCTCAGAGCAGGCATTGTCAAATTCATTTCTTTTTTCCTTCACTTGTAATGTGGAAGGTGCTGACTGACAGCCCTGGAAATTAAGTCCTCTATTTCTCCACAGGACAGGTATAGCCAGGGCGGCAGCAATGCAAGCTTCCCCACATTGTCCTGCCAATGTTCCACAACCCAGTTCTGAAGAGGTCACTTCTGGAGGTGAGTGGGTGGAAGAGTCTCTGTCCATGCAGCGACTGCTGCCAGAGGGTGGTTCCTGCAGGGCAGGCTGTTGGATGGAGGCTGACCCCTTGCCTGGAGTGAACCACCGGTCTCTAACAGATAATCACTTTGTGTGTCATACAGAGGCATGGGCTGGATCCACTGAGGTTGCATTGTTCTGCCTGGCTGCTGTCACTTTTTGATATTTCTTTGTGGTTGGTTGGCATCTTTGCATTTTTTCTTTTTGCACTGTTTTGTTTCCGGAAACTTTGTCAATGCTTTATGTACACGTCTACAAAGTGGCATGTGAGTAACTGAATGCAGCCTGGTTGTAAATGTGGTACAGAAAAGTGGTTCCTGGTGGCAGCCATGTGTGCAAGAGGAGCTGGGAGCACTAGACCAGGAGGCATGCTTTCAAATGCACCAAAAATTGATAAGAAAGTGTCTGTTGGTTTTCAGCATCTAAATGAACTATTAGGTTTCTGTTGCAAAGCCATATCTTAACATTTTCTCTTCTCATAATTACTGTGTAATTTAGATATTAACACCAATTAAGCTGGTAAACTAATGTTCCTTTTAAAATTATTTTACAGTTAATGAAATCTGCCTATCTGAAGTTAGACATGCAACCTTCTACACTATGTGAAAGTAATGAGTCTATATTACAGTTGCAATAGGTAGTTGTTATCCAAACCAGAAATATGTGGTAAATTATGTGAGGAATTAATGACTGATGCAAGTTTTCAGAACAAAAATGAGTTCTTACAAGATTGGCAGATGAATTCTCATATACATTTCTGGAGTTATTTAAGTACTAAATAATTCAAATACAGTGAAGAGTGTTCTGTTTTCAGGCACATTCACATCTCTTAAATATAGAATTTTAATTGAGAAAATGGAAACAAAGGCTTAGCAAAGCTGTTAGGTCATGGTGAATTACTTTCGTAGCTTCAAGTGCTGTGTGAAGGATTTGTAATGCCTTGATTGTCATTTGTAGTTGAGGCCTGTAAGTCTGTTTAACTCTTCTTCTGTGGCTGTTTGTAAACAGGTATGATAACAAGAGAACATAGTGCAATTCAATAGCTGTATAAATTTAGCATTATTCCTGTCTGTTTCCCTAAGATCACAGAATAAGAAGAGTTAATTTTCCTAACCAAAATAGACTTCCCAAAAGATTTCTTAATTTTTTTTTTACTTTAAAGGATATGAATCAGAGTAATATTCATTACATATACAGCTAAAACAGTTCCTGACTTTTTTTTTTATTTTTTATTTTGTCAGGGTAGCAAGGGATACAGGGTTTGGTTCATAATTAGAATTAGTGACAAAGTCCTTTTGGAAAGTAATTTGTGGCTGATCCATAAGGTCATTTTAGGTGGAGAACAGTTTGAGAATCCTTGTCAGGACAATAGATGGCATTAGGAAGTATAATATTAGGCATATTTGCTAAGAGTCACCTCACTTAACATTTGTAGGGTGCCAGTAAATCATGTGGATTTGATTTTTTTTCTCTAGCTCTTTTGAGTGCAGTGCAGATTGTTAATCTCTTACTGACATTGACAAAGATGGAGAGAGGTCCAGAGTTCTCTCACACACCTGTGTGAACTGACTCCAGAATTTCAGCTCAGACCTCCCTCTGTGCCATGTAAACCTTCGAAGATAATTATAGACCTTTTCACGTTTAAGGTTTTTTTTGTGACAGACTTTATTTTAAATTCAAGTACAAAAATACGGTTAAATGATTGTCAGCACAAACACAAAAGAATGGTCTTAGAGACTGTTCCCTTCACACTGTATTTTATTCATAGCACATTCATCTTTCTGTCTCTGTGTCTCCTTTCTGTGAATACTAATTAATACAATCTGATTTTTCTGCATATTTACATTGAATAATGCTGATCTAAAGGAACATGCCTGTAAACCAGCATATGGCCCAGAGCAGGATAATCCTCACAACCTCCGTCCTGGAGTCCTAACTTGGATAAGTCTGTTGCTTCCGCTATGGTCACATGAGAAAAGGCCTTGGCGTTAGGTTATAGTTACAGATCCCTGTCTTAAGAGCTTTCACTTTATTAACTTTTGATTGTGTAGCCTTACTGGTTATGTCCAGGGACTTGGAATAGAAGAAAGTTAAACCAGTCTTCAGAGTGGGTATATAAACACCTTTCCTGAAATACAGTGAGTTGGTTTAGGGCTTCAGGCTCAATCTACAAACTAATTTTTTTTTTTCACCAACCATTAGGTAACAGAGTTTAAGGAATATAGTCAGAATTTTGGGTCAAACGTCAGAGCAGAGGTTGCAAATAAGGACTAAGAAACACTTTAGGCTCACAGTGATAATATGTAGACTTAGCATGGCCACAGTTGGGAAACCCCCATGCTAAAACATTCTTTCCTTTTTGTCTTTGTCTGTGAAGATGATAGAGATCTGTGACTACATGTAGGTGACCCAGTAGGAGCACATCAGTCTCCATGTGATGATCTGGAAGGAGCTGTGTAACATTAGACTGTTCAAAAGGAAGTGTTTATTTGATGCACTAAGGAATGTTTCATGTGTCAGCAATGGACTTCTAAAAATAAATTCCTGAGATGCAGCAGAAGGAAATCCCTTCTAATCAAAACTTTATGCCGCTGGCATCTGTAAGTGAGAGGGAGACTAGAGTACCAAAGCTATTGGAAATGAAAACTCATTGCTCAGCTTTCAGACTGCAACCGATTTCATAGATTTACCAGGTAGTTATCATAGGCTTTTAACATATTACTGTTTAGAATTATTGGGATTGTGAAAAGGAATTTGCCACCTGTCTCTCTGGGCTTTGTGAAGGACTAAGTTTTTAGTTTCCATTAATCTTCAGACTGGCAGTTTTAGTCCAGCAGTTTGTGACCAGGATGCCATTATCAATCAACAGCTCTGTAACAGTGTATATGAAAAATGCTTGGGTTTATATTTATTTAGTAGTCTACAGCAGTACTGTGGCATCTGTAGAAGTTCAAGTGTTGCCACACGTGGATATCATTGCAGGACCATTGCCAATGCTGTGAACTGTTATAGGGCAGGAAGTAGGTTTTTCTGTTTGCATGCATAAAGCCAACCCTGCCTGAGACTTGGATAGTCCTGTAATGCAGATAGTAAAGAAATACGTATTTATAGCTTATTGCAGACTGTGCAAGGAACAAACAAGCAAATAGTCCCCCAAATCTCACAATAACAAGTTCACCCATTTGAGTGCCTAGAAAATTGAGACCCATTGAAATTGCTTTTGAGAGTGTCACTTTTAGTCTTGTGTCAGAGTATTTGAACTCAGACATTTGAGTATTTGAACTGAAGACAGTTTAACAGAAAAAAATATTGCCTACAGAGGATGAGATATGCAGACAAAAATGAAAATGTGATAGAGAATGTAAATCTTCCTTCAGGGGTGTTATGAGGATACCATCTGATTATCATCATGACAAATACGATACAGGTGGCCATCATCCTCTGCTTTCCATAAAATCCTGACCCATAAATGAGTTGAGTTTTCATAAAGTCAAACTATCAGATCAACTACAAAACCCCACGTCAAGTGTTTGTTTTTGTCATGCTCCCATTCCTAGGAAGACTAGTGAGACCTAAGAGCTCAAGAGTACTGAGGTTGATGAAATCTGAATTTTCAGTCAGTTTTTTCTACTTTAGTGTGCAGCAAATGAAAAATTAGGAGAATAAATACTGAGACCCTAGAATTGTGAGATACTATGGGGCAAAAGGAAGGTTTGTTTGCACTTAAATACTGTTTGCAGTTTCTTTCTTAGGCTTGTCTACTCCATATTTGGAGTTGATAGAGGATTTGGCTTGCACTAGTTGTGCCAGGGGGCTGTGGATTTTGGTAGATTTTCTTTTGCTTGATCAAATACTTTAAGCTCTTCTGGGGAGATGAAGGAAATCAGGAAATGTGTGCTTTTTAAAAAAATACTTAAGAATATGCTTCAGGAAAAACAAAACTTAATTTGTTCTAAGGGACAGAAGTGTCTTAATTAGCACTTAAATTTTAATCAATCCCTTAATTTTTATTAATCTGTAATGAAGAGAAACGGTGATTAAAATTCCAGGAAATTGATCTGAATTTACAGGCAAAACCGAATTTGTTAGCTGGAATCTTAGGGCAAAGATGGCTGGAATTTAGAGGTTTTGCTGTAACAGTGTCTACCAGATCCTCTCTGTGGACATGTGTGTTAAGTGCTGAATGACCTAATGTCATTTATATTGCTCTGTAGTTTGTCAGAAGGAAAAAAGTCTTGTTTGTTAATTAAACAGGAGAGATGAAACAATGTATTGTGGCAGTTTGTGACCAGGTTGGGAGAGCTGTTTGTTCCTGTTTGTTCTCTGGGATGGAAACAGTAGAGATAAATTCAGAATTACAATGTTTATTCTGGATAACAGTTGCCCTTTTTTATAAAAAAAAAATTCCAAGATATTTTTATTAGTTTTCAGACCAATGTTGTTTTGTGAGAAAAGAATCTTTGTGCTAGCTTACTTAATTTTGTAGGAGTGCTGGAGCGAAGGCTGCCCATTTAAGTCAGACAAAGCACAATGGGACAGTATTCTTCAACCTCCAGAACTACAAAAAAAAACACTCAGAAGAATTGATGTGTAATTGGAAAGGAAATTTTAAATGTAAAGAGGTTTTTTGGTTGTGTTTTTGGACTTTGGTTGGTTTTATTTTGGTTTTTTTTGTTGTTTTGTTTTAAATTGAGTCTTGGCCTCCCAGTTCTGAATGGGTAGGAATGGTTTGAAGGTCTGATTGGAAGTAATGCTGTCTCCTGCCCCACTCCTGCCTGGTGGCTGATGGCTTGTTCTATTCCTGGTGGGGCAGAGGACGCTGGAAGACCTTTAAGGGCCCTGTGGGGTGATGCTACTAGATTAATGATGATGTTGCATCTTCCTTCCCTTCTCTTCCCCTCCTTTCTTTTGCATCCCACTCCCCATGAAATGTCCTCTTGGCGAAATGCTTGTGCAGAATAAAACTGACATTACAGCCTGTGTACTTGGCCTGCCCTGGTTTTAACAGCTGACAGTGCAGTCACTGTGCCAAGTGCACTGTGAACTTGTTACCTGTACCCTTGAACCTCCTCATAAATGTGTGGGGATTTCTTGTTTGGAATCATCTCTGTTGCTGGGAATGGTGCAAGTGTGTGTTTTCTTGTAACTTGTACTGGGAATCTGACACAAGTTCTGAGCTGAGCACTTCTGCCAAACACAAGGTAAAGGAAGTTGAGAGACACACTGAGTTGAGCCTGAAAGTACTTTTTAATCCACGGTACTGCTGGTTTTACACTGATAGATATAATTATTTTCCATGTATTTTCCTCATTATGGTATTATTCTTTCTAATATTTATACTCTTTTGCTTATGCTTTTAGCTTGGTTACGTAGAGTCTGTATGCTGAAACTCTGCTTAAAGATGAGGCTGTGTTATAGAGCTCTGTTCCACTCATTGACCCCACTGTTGACGTCCCTTCACAGGATCAGAATATGAGTGAAGAAAATGATGCTGTTTTAATATTAGATAGAGAAAAAGTCTCTGTTTACATGATCAGTTTTGTAGTATCAATGTGCAAAAGAAACAGCTGAACTGCATCTTTCAGGCAGCTGGGTGTAGAACTTCATGGAAATGGGGGTGGAGGAGTGATTGATATCAAAAAATCTACAGAAGCCACTGTAAAACAAAAACCAAAACCTCTCCCATCCTGGAAGGATTTTTAAACAGAGCCAGCAAGCAGATCTACTTCTCACCTGACCAGAGACTACAGTTTAGCTTAGAATTTTCCTTGTAGAGCAGGATGTGTTTCACATCATCTGCCGAGAGTGTGTCACCAGTTACGCTATGCTTCATCTGGACTGCAAAGTATGTCTTTTTCTTTCTTTCCATGAGCCAAGTAAACATAAAATCTAAACTGAATGTTTGATGATAGGGAAAATCCTTTGTTGCTGCTCACTCTTTCACAAGGTCCAGTGCTGTGCTAGAGGGCAGAGAGCACTGTGGTATGACACCAAACATTTCACTGAAGTCAGCATTGCTAATTTCAGCAAAGCGAAGATTTCCATGGACTGTGTCTAAGACTGGGTATAATCTAAATGTTCTTTGTCACTTAAAAATACTAGATGAATAACGGGATGGAGACAGAGCCATATAGTGGGAAAGGGAAGGATGATGAGACTGTAATAG
This sequence comes from Anabacerthia variegaticeps, assembly GCA_035583185.1. Classification (NCBI taxonomy): domain Eukaryota; kingdom Metazoa; phylum Chordata; class Aves; order Passeriformes; family Furnariidae; genus Anabacerthia; species Anabacerthia variegaticeps. Next base: position 61,636,479 of record JAWWEW010000131.1, on the reverse strand, counting down.
TAAAACTGTAGGGTGCACTCATTTAGGATCACCTTACTCCTTGTTCAATAGCAGAAGCAGAAAATCCTTACTGTGCTGGGAGCTGAACAGCTGTTGCCCTTCTATACAAGCTGATGCCTTCAAGGGTGCATTTACAGCAAAATAAAACTGAACATAGGAATGGGTACACGTAACAGGGCAGGCTAAACCAATGAATCTCTAACTTTGCAGTATGCGTATGTGTATATATTTAAAAAAGGCATATATCTATGCATTTGCAATATATAGGTTTTTTTTCTTTTCTCAAATCAGAATAAGGTCTTGCATTTAATTTTAAATGTTTTCTCTTTGATCTGCTTCTTTCAAATCTGGTTGAGGGAAACAGCATGTTCTGTTATTGAAACATAAGCTTCTCTGCTATGCATTTCCTATTTTGAATGCTTTAGGATTGTTACATGTTTCTAGTAGTAAGTTCAATAAATTGACCTGTAGCAGCAATTTTGAAGATGCAAGCTCAGTGTGCATGCATCCGTTGTATTTGATGCCTCTGCTCCCCTTTCTCCCTCCCCATCTTTCCAATAAGCCTTTCAAGGTGTATCTTTTCAGTATAGTTAGCCTGCAGTGATGGGTAATGTTGACCATGTTTCTGTGGCCATAACCATAATATTCTGAATATGAAAGATAAATTCTTTTATCTGTTTAGTTTCCTCCTCCTCTCTGTGTAGCCTCTCTTTGTCTCTTCTGGGGAAGTGCTTCTATATTGAGGACTCCACAGATGATAAAGCTGGCATACTGACATCTTAAATCTTCCTTGTGGTAGCTTCTACTATTTGAAGGTTTTGAGAATTGGGGAGAATTTGGCATTACCTGAGTGTGCACATGAATGATATTTTTCCCTCACTGGTCTTGCTGGCAGATCCTTTAGGGACTTTTGCCAGCAAGTGCAAGTCAGAATAGCCTCTAGGATTGGCTGCACTGGTACAGATATCAGGCAGCCTGTCCTTGCTGAGCTCAGCAGAACCAGCCTGCCAGCAAGCTTGATCTATCATTTTCAAAGTTATTTCTTTTTTTTTCTCTCAGTAATCACAGTAGCTGCAGAGCAGAGTGTTTAGGTCCCCATGAGAGTTGTCAGACATAACCAAATATGAAATTAAATGATTGTTACAAAATAAATGCCTGGAAGAGTGAGCTTTAAAATAATTTATTTTTTTTTTTTTGTTCAAAACAAGTATTCCTTCTGAAAAGTAAGCTCAATTAAGAGAGTTTAGCACTTTGGGATAATTTTCAGGATGCCAGTAAATGCCCCTCTGTAGCACCACTCTTGCTGCCATAATAGTTCTGTATATAACTGTTGTGGTTTAACAGCAGGGTTGGGGAGAGAACTGGAAGGGTAAAAGGCAGAAAACCTGTGGGTTGGGATAAAGTCAGTTTAATACAAAAAGCAAAAGCTGCATGCCCAGCAAAGAAAAACTAGGACTTAATTCACCACTTCCCACGCAGGAAGGTTTTCACCCATCTCCAGGAGAGCAGGCCCCCCTCACACGTGACAGCGACTTGGGAACACAAACACTATCACTCCAAACATCACCCCATTCCTCCTTCTTCCCCTCACATTATATACTGAGCATGATGTCATATGGTCTGGAATGTCCCTTTGGTCAGTTTGGGTCACCTGTCCCAGCTGTGTCTCCTCCCAGCTTCCCATGCACCCCTAACATCCTGCCAGTGTGGCAGTGTGGAAAGCAGAAAAGGCCATGGCTCTGTGTAAATCCTGCTCAGCAATAATAAAAACATCTCTGTATGATCAGCACTGTTTAGCACAAGTCCAAAATACAGCCCCTTACCAGCCACTGTGAAGAAAATTAAAACTACTCCAGCCAAAAGCAGCCCATTATCGCAGATCTAAACAATGAATATGTATTTAATAATTTATGGTTTCGTTTTGTGTAAAATAGTAGAACTTCGTTTTGTAGATGGGAATTTCTCTTTTTGTATTAGATGCTGTTTGAATTCATATTTCACATTCTTTTTCCATTGTTCCAAATCCACCCCTGAACACTTGTTCTCTGCTCAACCTCTAATACTGTGGATTAAAAAAAAAAAAAAAGCAGAACTCCAGATGGTTCACTTCATAGAATTGAGGGCATCTTTATTTGAAAGGCATTTATACAAGTTAAAAATCCAACAAAGAAAGTAAACAGTCTTAATCAGTGGTCCTTAAAATACGTATGCAGTTTCAGACAACCCTGAGTGATCGTATGGTATTGAGTAAGTATCTCCCAGGCTGTGAGAGAGCTATGAGAGTCTTAGAAGTCTGTCTTCCATTGGTAGGTATCCCATACTTTCTGATCTCTACAGTAATTAGTGTAGTAGCAGGTGGTTTTCTGCAGCTGTGCAGAAGTGGGGTTTGGTACCTGGTCATCAGTGAGTGGTTATAGAATATAACAGAGGTCAGTCCCATATGTGCCCCTAATGGACCAAAGCAGATGTCTTGTAGTAATCTCATGATGAATATCTTCTAAACTGCAGAATTCCACTCTGAGTTCTGAGACTTTCTGTGTGTGCCACTGGGCTTGGAAGAAATGCTGGATGGAATGAAATTATTTGACAAAAGTGCTGGTGAAAAAACTGCTCTTACATTTTATGTGGTTGTGGTAATAATTTCAATGTGTCAGAATTGATGGGTGACTAAAGAAGGTTTTTTTATGTGAAAGAATGTTTGTATCAAGGAGATACCAACCATGATGATACAATATGGAAAACTCCACTCACAAGAATAAGAATTTCCATTGACTTTGATAATGCAGAGATTTAATGGAATTGTTCAACTCTGCCCTAAGTCAGGATGAGATGCATATCTTTCTTGTTATTTATGCTGTGATAGCACTGAGTCACTAGGCACAGCTGGTTCTGTAAACACAGAAGAAGGAGGTGGTTTCTGCCCAGAGGAATGTTAGTATTAAGTATAAGACAAGAAAGCGACAATGTGAGGATATGTGGGGCTCATAGGGTCACAGTAATGGGTCAGCACATGAAACAGCTGTAATATGAACCTGGCTGCCAAGTGTCTTTATCTTACGATAATGCGTTTGCTGCAGTGCCTTGAGGAACGCAGTTGGTTTTAGCTGAGCTCAGAGTTGAAGTTGGATCGAAATGATCATCCAGTCTCTGAAAATATTCTTCACATTGAAAATGTTCTCACATTGCTCTTCATCACTCTTTTCTGCAAATAACGATTCAATGACAATCATTAACACTGTAATAACTGAGCAACTGTACTCATACCCAGTTGTGTGATGGTATTCTTGCACACCTTGGGACTCCAGTGATGACTTCAAAAAACCTAAGTCGGAGAACTTTGCTGGTTACCAGTGAACTACGAAAAACATTTCTTCTGATCTCTAACATACTGGTTCTTCTTTGACCCATTCAGCAGAATACAGAGAAATGTACCTGAGGGTTCCTCAAAAATCTGTAACATAAATACGCAGAAAGAGGAAATCTGTGGTAGTCATCTTGTTTGGGCAAACTTAGATGTGGATGAGAGAGTCTTAAGTAATTTAATCATAGAATATGCTTAGAAGGAAGGGACCCATCAGGATCATTGAGTCCAACTCCTGGCCCTGCACAGGACACCCCAAGTCACACCATGTGCCTGAGAGCATTGTCCAAATGCTTCTTGAACTCTGTCAGGCTTGGTGCCGTGACCCCTGCCTTGGGGAGCCTGTCCCAGTTCCCAACCACTGGAGTCTCAGCGTAAGTAGATTTGACATGGATATTTTTATGTTTATTTAAAAGACCTGTACTGTAAGATTTTGTCACCGTATTGTATAGTTTGAATGTAGTGCAATAAATCTACAAGTCTTGTCATGGGGACCTGACATGCCTTAAGTGCACTGTGTGTCCACAAATGGCCCTTTGGTGAGGTAAAGGACTGCTGGTGCAGGGCCAGGACAGAGGAAAATGCTCTCCAAAGTGGTTTTTCTGCAAAGATGTTAAGATATTTTCTTGTTTACTACCAGACTCCATACAGATTCAGACTCGCTCTCTCTCTCTCTGATGGAATTCTAGGCTGTGATTGATTGATAATCTATCCTCAGAGATTTTTTTATGACTCTCTCAGATATTCCAAGCTAAACTGGATTTGAATTGTGTTCAGCTGGTCTCAGCAACAGATGTCACATATCTCTGAACAATGAGGGGTCGTGTAGGAGAAAGGCAAGAATATTCACTCTTGCTATAACCTTGAGCAGATGAAGCTTTTATTCTCTGCATGTTTTTCAAAATAATTTGGCATTTTTACTATTATTGAAGTACTAGGATATAGATAATATATAAGTATTGCTGTGGAATGGAGTAAAGATGTATTGGGAATATGTCTTGCTCCAGTTTCCTCTTCATTCATTTTTCACCCATTATTAAATGTTAAAATAAAAAACAGGAGAATTACAAGTAGTGCCATAAATCAGTATGTGTCCTGAACTGCAGAACAAGTCGTTTTTGTAAGAGGGCAAGCCCCTCTGTTTATAATAAATCAAGTTCATTATCTTTTGAGCTTCCTGATTAAAGTAATTAGTCATTTGTGCTGATATGAAGGCAGCAGGGAATACTTTGCTTTGTTTCACAAATATTGAATCTTAGCTTGTTTTGTAAGGGTCATTGGTTATATGCAGCTGCACATTGTAATGTAAATTTGTTGTTTTGTTGATGGGGAAGTAGTTTCTGCCTACGCAAATTAATACACCAAACAACAATCCTGTAGTTAGAACAAACTGCCTTGAAGACTGTAACACAGAAACAAATTTAAAATGTCAGATAGGACATAGCAGGAGGAGTTGGTAGGGGGTTTGTAGTAACTCGTAGTGCTGAGGAGAAGGTCTCGGGGTTAGTGAGGGTGCTGCAGGGTGTGCAGCTGGCTGCCTCTCAGGAAGGCTGTGTGGGCTTCCCCACTCCTGCAACAGCTCTGCTTAGAGCTGCCCACTCCCACAAACCCCCGTGGACAGGTCTGGACAACGTAATTCGCAAAATCTTTAGGAGTTTGAGACTTGCATATGCCTTTTTTTTTTTTTTTTTTTTAATATCTGCAAAATACTGCTGTTATCTGAGGGGCTTCAATTTGGATTGTGAGTTCTTCTCTCCAGCCAGGTGTGAAGCACAGGTCATTGCCAAACTAAAGTTCTTGCTTCTGAGCTATGGAAAAGAATGCACGAAATTAGACTTCCTCCTGCTCTGTTTTAGCTTTTGATAAGATTTAGTCTGTTCTGGGGTAGGCTCAAACACAGTTTATTTTTCAGTATGAAACCATTGTGTGCATCTGGAATGTTTCTCTGTTTTCCAGGCATCAATTCTGACCAATAAGTGCTTGGCATCATTTTTGTAGAAGTTGCCCTTAGACTGGAATAAGTCCATACATTGAGGACAAAAGGTGACACTTCCATGGAGAAGAGAAGTTCAGAAGTGTCCTGAGTTGTTTTTTGGATGTTAGTCGGGTATGCCTGTGCTCACAGGTAGAACTAAGTAGCATGAGCTTACTAATTTCAGAATAGCTTTTCATCTGATGATCAGGTGTTAGTGGATCTGTGAAAATATAACGTTAGAAAGGACCTAATGATCTGCTTTGACTACAGCTTTTGTATAACGAAAATAAGTCTTTTTTTCTGATTTGGCTTCTATATGTAATGCTAATTCAAGGGTAATTGTGAATATCCAAATTCTTTCTTTTCATATTAGGTTACATCCTTTAGGGTTAAATAAGTGAAACCTTTCCAGCAGTTACTGTGGTGACCTGCTGTGCAAACTGATAATGCCATGCCAATCTCAAAAGGAGTGTCAGTCACAGTCACATTTGAATTTCAGTGTTTCAGGAAGGAGACAATCAAGAGAGGGAAATTAGCTGAACTAGTGCTATTTTGTATTACTTGATTTTAAAACCTACAGTCAAGCAAATGCATCAAGAATGGAAGGTGTGTTTTTAAGGAGGTACACATTTGTTTACAGGGTTTTTTTTGTGAACTATAATTGTAAAATATTAATAAGGAGGCATTGCTAGAGGTGGTTCTTTCTTTTAGCTTATACTCCAGTGATAAATAAGTAATAACATATAGGATGAGGTTTTGAGAGATTCAGCATATAAAAGAGGGTAATTGTGACTAAGTGCAGGTTAACACATGAGCCCTGGCATTTGTTTTCCTGACTGTTAGCAATGAAACACTGCACAATTTTCACAAGGAAGCTTAAATGTGCTTTACAGAAAGACTGCATATTCTAGGACAAAGAAAATAGCTATTTTTCAGAGTTTCTAAGCATTCTAGCATTTTCCACACTTAAAAAAAAAGGCAGACTACAAGAAGTCCTCTAAAAGGATGAACATTGTAATTTGAAAAGAAAATAGGTACTTGTGACTGTTCACCACCTGGGTATTAATGCAGGCAGTTACCAGGTCCTGCCTTTCAAACACTATTATGTTAGAGCAAGAAAAGAGCCAATTTTGTATTTCATGTGACCTTTCTAATACTATATATACACATATAGATTTGTGTTATTTGTCTCGGATTCACCAAATGTTTCTTATGTGTGGCTCAAGGCATTTATTTATTGCAAGGCTTCAAGCTGTGGTAAGCAAGGTCATAGATTAAGAATTGATTTCCACAGTTGCTCTAGCATGCAAACTAAATTTCTCTTGGTTGGTTATAAAAACTACAGCTGGGCATAAATTCGGCTTTTCAACATTGTCCTGAAAATTAATGTTAAAGCAAATGAGAAAATACTCTGTGTATTGCATGCTTCGTTTAGACTTTCAGCTAAAACTTATGGAAAACAAATTGGTTTTGTGCTGCAAACTACTAAGTAAAGCTATGGTAGTAATAAAGTTTTTTTTATTTCACTAGTTCTTTTTTGTTACTACTTTATTTCTTATTTTTTAAGTCAGATTTTCTGTACAGTTTCATTCATATCATGTTTTGATCAATATCTTGGTTAGTCATTTTTTTTTTCTGCTATGTGACCAGAGAGTCATTTCTAATCACAGTACGAATGTGGCTTTCAAAATAGATATATAAAGGAAAGAATATAGTTTCTTTCCTTTGGAAAAAGACAGTCTTACTAGAAATAGAAAAATTCTACCCTTTTGTTTGCACTGTCTGTTATGTGAAATACATAATCTTTTGAACTGAGGGCTGTGTTTAGACTGCAAACTGAAACTTCAGTACATCAAGGAGGTATGTTCTGGATGTGTTTTTAAGGTGTTCTCTTTGGGTTGTGATGTTGGGTTTTACTTTTGAGGGTTGCTTTGTGTTGGTCACAGCAGTAGAGCTTAACTGTGGGCAGCAATCAATTTGTGTAAATGTCAGATTCACTCTGATGAATCTTTGCTGCAATACACAGCCTTGAGTAACTATTTAATAAATCTTAAGTTGCAAAAATTGGCTTCTTAGACACATCTCTAAAGAAAATATTTCTGATATATTGTCTTGCCCTCTGTTTTTGAATTCGTATGCCTAGAGCAGAGACCGTAATATGTAAGGCATGTTTTCAGATCACAATCAACTTCATCAGGTGGCTTTAAAAAATATTAGCTTGGCCTCCACTGCTCCTGCACATCAGAGTTACAGTTTCTGCTTTTAGCAGAGGAACCAAATTGTAAGACTGTTTTTGTAAAGCATCAGTGAGTGTTGTCTTTGCTTGATGGGATTTCTTGGTTTGCAGGGCTCAGTTCACACTGTACCTTATAGCACTGCCCCCCAAGAAGAGTAGTGTGTCCTGTGTTTTGTGGTACTCCTTCTACTAAAAGAGGCTGAATTGCCAGCCCTTTTCTTTACAGTAGTCACAATATGTATGTAAAGAAAAGCAATTGAAAAGTAAAGTGCTGTGTGATGAGAGGGGTGCAATAGTTTGGTGAGTAAACAGGTAGGGATTTAAAATATAAATTTTATTGAGGAAAAAATGTGTGTGGAAATGAAGTGATTCAGACATAGAAATTGCTCCTCTTTCCAGTTCAGATTGACATTTTGGAGAAATGAAGCAGTGAAATGCATCTGTTTGTAATGATTCTTATGCTGTCCCTGAACTGTATTTTGCAGGGTTAGAATACATGGATTTTCTTTCACGGCTGCTTCTAGCAAACCATTTTGTTAGCACTTGACCTTATTTTGCAAAATGGTGAGTGGCAGGCTTATTTTGGTGTTTTGAAAACTGAGGATTTTGTCAGTATTTAAAATGCCCATGTCCACAGCAAAATTCCTTTTGACTTCCTTGAGATTTCCATATGGAGATATCTCAAAAAAAAAAAAAAAAGCAGCTTTGTGATGAAATGGGGTGAATCTATTCAAGTCAGACTTTCTCTGAATAATAAAACGTCTCGCTGAAAGGCTTGTTAGGAAGGAATTACGATTATCAAGTCTGGTAGTCAGGAAGGCTTGTTGTTAGTGTATTACTGCAGGACAACTCAAGCATGGTTATGCCTGACTGAATACAAGATTTATGCCATTTCTAAAATGTAGATTTCTTTTTTTGGAAAACACTGAAATATGTATGAAGAAATTTTGGACTGATTCATTAACTTTGAATAAATTCCTATGACAAATGAGGGAAATGAAGAGAAAGCAAAAATAACTAGTTGAGCAGGGCTCCTTGTGTGAGGTTGGCTGCCTGCAGAGAGACAGGACTAGTACAGATAGACCACTGATAATTCGTTGTAGATCCACCTGCTGGTAAACTTTGAGAAACAGAACCTTTTCAGAAGCAGATGTGGCACTGGCCTCCTCTGTATTGATGTAGTAGGTACAGATTTTCAGATTGATTTTTCTTTTTTCTTGTCCTGCCCCAAGACAGGGGAAGAATTTACGATCAGTTTTATCCTGCTCCTGTAATAAGGTTGGTGTAAGAACATAATAGTGCTACAGATCTGGTATTCTCCTTCTTTTGGATCCTTCTTGACATTAGATATTTTCCTAAAAGCTGCAAAGCCAGTCTCTGTAATCACCTAATTCTCATGCCCAGTATTTCTCAGCATAGATCCATTCTCCAATAATACCCAGTGCAAATCATTGAAAAAACGGTGGTTTCACCAAACAGCACTGAAAAGACTGGTGAGCAGGGAGAGGGAAGCAGTTCTGCTTGTTGTGATTTGTACAATGTGCTCCACAGAGAATAAAGAATGGACAGAGGTGAAGGCAGATGAACCATCTATTGTATAAACTGCCTGAAAAAGAGACTTATGAGCATGAGTCGACAGTGTACATTTGAGGAAGGTCTGTCTAACTACAGCCTAGAGGTTTGGGCTTAAATAGGAATTTGCTGTGAAAAGTGCTGTTTGGAAAACTGCACCCACAGTCTGTATTTGGGACTGCTGGGGTTTTTGAATTAGCAGAGATGTGTGCTTCTGTGGTGACTTAGACAATCAGAGAGCTGGAGCACCTCTCCTATGAGAAAAGCCTGGGAAAATTGATATTGTTCAGCCTCAAGTTCACTTCAGGCTCCAGGGTGACCTTATTGTGGCCCTTCGGTACCTAAAGGGTACAAGAGAGCTGAAAAGGGACTTTTGACATGTGCATGTAGGGATAGGACAAGGGGTAATGGCCTTGAACTGAAAGAGGGCAGGTGTAGATTGAGTATTAGGAAGAAATTATTTTCTGTGCCAGTGGTGAGACACTGAAACAGGTTGCCCCTGGACGCTGTGAATGCCCCATTCCTGGAAGTGTTCAAGGACACATTGGACAGGGCCCTGAGCAACCTGCTGTAGTGAAGGGTGTCCCTTTCCATGGCACAGGGTTGTAACTGGATGATCATTAAGGTCCCTTCTAATCCAAATAATTCTGTGATTCTATGACTTGAGGGTTTTTTTCACATTTTAATTCTGGCATGTTTGTTTATCTCAGCACTTGATGTGAAATCTGGGAGACTCATCTTTTTGACTTTAACTGAAGAATTAAACTTGTCAAGTCCCTAAAGGTTTAAAGTATGTAAACATAAATATTCTTATCACCCTTGGATTTTTATAACACAATTTTTGCTTTTTCCCATGTTGTTGTCAGAATGTACATATACTGCAGCGGTAGTGTTCTGTTACATTAGTGGGGCTTAGTGCTGCAGCCAGAGGGCTAACGAGATTGTTTCAGAAAGACCAAGGGACTGCAGTGATTTATGTTGGATTGGGCTTACTCAGCTGTATATGCAACTTGTGTGCACCTCATTGTACAGCACTTGGAACCAGGCAGTGGTCTGAAGAAGGCAACTAATAACAGGAATTATCTATTGCTCTTTTGTCTGCACATCTGCTTGGGAACATAACTCCTTGGCATGGGTTAAAACAGCAGTGAGGCTTCTGTAACCACTGTGCGGTTAAAAATACAGATCACACACGTGGTACCTGGTTATGCATTCCTGACTTCATCTTTGTGCCTCCTGCTGCATTGCTCTGACTTGGATGGTTCTGTCAGCTACGCTCAGGCAGAAGGTGTGAACAACTGGTCTTACTGAGACTGCTCTGAGCCTCCTTCTCTGCCTCAGCACCAGAAATATCTTCCCAATAACTGACAAAGACCTAAGATTACAAGAATGAAGTTAACGTGTTAGTTGGGGTTTTTCCCTCATTTTCATCAAGGACCAGATGCCAGCACCAAGTGATGGTGTTTGGTCCCATGTGGCTTTATTCTCTGTTGTGATGATGGAAAGTGGGACCTACTGTATGATGTTAGTAGGAGTAAAGATTTGTATGAACACGAAGCTGCCAAACAATGAAACTGTGTGACCAAAGGAGTCCTGTAATGTAGGTTTTCAAATGCTGTATAATTTAAGAAGTATTAAACTTATTACTTCATTCTGTTTCAAAACAGCTTTAGTCATACCTCGTTCTTCACTGCTTCTCTGCTGTGGAATTTTTCTTTTGTGATAGGGCTGACTTGAAACATTTCAGGTTTTTCTCTCCCTTGTATAAGGGATAAACACACAGCCAAGCATGAAGCAGATCTGCACTAAGAATTCTACTTTTGTGGATACTCCATTGCTGTGACATCATTTGAGCAGCTCTAGGTTTCAGTACTGTTGCATCATTTTGCTTTCAGTTTTTAATTAAAAAGTTTTCATAGCCAGAGAATTGAACAATAGGGGGTTTCCTGTCTATTAACAGCCCCAAAAAAAGGTTCAGCTGTGAATGAAATGCCAATAAAAGCACAGATGCCAAGGGAAGAGCAAAGCATGTAAGAAAGAACAAATAATTTGTTTCACACTGAAATGTATGTAAAATAATAAATTACTTAAAAACAAGTTTTCTTCTGTTTCTCTTCTTTTGACTTCAGTTTTCTGTAAGAGTAATATTAGTAATTTTATGCTATTTTATACCGTGAAATAATAATTTTTAACTAGGCAGCAAAGACTTTGGTTCCACTTAACGTCTTGGTAGCCTTGCACTCCAATGCTAATATTTTTCAATACTGATACCTAATTTTAGTAATCAACCCTTATGCATTGATTATAATTAAATCTTCTAGTACTTTCTACACTTAGAGGTTTCAATGAAGGCACGCAGAATTCATTTAGTTCATCACTATAAGATAAAATGAGACACTTGATGGATTTTTCATCAAGGCACACACTTTTGCTTACAGATAGATGAACACTTTAAGCTGTGCAACAGCTGTGTCTAAGTACATGTAGAAGTAGTTATTTATCCTGGGCACAAGTTACTTTTTCTATATATATGCAGGCATAAGGGCCAGATAAAAACGTAATGCTTAGTTTCTAGACAGTACACAATGTTCTTTGATCAGCAGTTACTGTATACAAACATGTTTCTGATTGATGTGCAGGAGAACTGTAGCATTCATCATAAAAACCCAGATCTGAGCAGAACAAGAAGACCTTGTAGTATGAGTTTTTCTGTTTGAAGGGCTGTGGCCAACTTTCTTAAATTATTGTTATTTGCTCATCTGACCCATTTGTCTGGAAAAATTAGTAGTAAATTCTGTGACATCCACAGCAGAACTTCTTTGATCATGGGAATCCAGTATTCATTGCTTGAGGGCATTTGCTTTTCCAAACAAGAGCCATGATTGTTAATGTCCTTTTGAGTATCCGAAATCAGCATTTGGAGCAGAAATATTTCAGATGTGAATACACAGCCAGAGCTTGACACTTTAACTTGTGTCCCATTTATTTATTTGGTAAGTATTTTCATATTTTAAAAATAAAATGTATGGATTTTCTCTTTTACCAAACTAAAATGCTTGCATTGGATGCTTCATCACTAAAAATCAGCATTATCATGGACCCTTTCTCAGTCTTCAGTCTTTTGCAAATTGAAAAACATGAATGTGGATTTAGAAGAACACCTTGAATTGCTGATGCAAGTTTAAGAAGAGTCACCAACAGCATCAGCTGGCTGTACTACAATCTTCACTCCAGTGGAAGTGTGCTCAGAGTTTTGCAATGCCAGGCACTCTATCTTACATGGCACACGCCTGTACTGGCCCAACCAGCAGAACATCGACAAAACATGCAGATGTTTGAAGAAGACACTTGAAGAAGCTGAAGAAATAGAGGCCATCTCATGTGAGACTTTTAGGTATGCCCTTCCTTTTATCAACAAAATGACATAATACGTGAACTACTGATTTTCTTTCACCTGATGTCTGAATACAGATTTGTTTATATTTATTGCCCTCTTGTTGATAGGAAGTTGAAGAAGGGAGTTGAACAAAACATAAGGGGCAGTTCCTGTTAATACAGAACTTTTCTCCCTTTTCCACCCTCTCAGTAAAGTGTAGTGGCATGGGGCAATTTGGATGCTCTCTAATGACAGTGAAAAGCAAAAGAGAAGGCCACAGACTTGCAAAGGAAAAATTCCTTGCTCATTTGAAACTGGCAAGGAAACAGCCAGTAATTGCTCCATGGCTAGCTCTGAGTTACTAATGGTACCTGAACAGAGTTTTATGTATCACATCATTCATGTTCTTGATCATCATTCTCTCATTGTGTATTCTGTTCTTGGCCTGTCCGAGTTCATTTCTGGCAGACAGAAACCCATGTGCCCTTTTGGTTTCCGTTTTCCTTTATTTTAAAAACAATCAGATTGCAAATCTTACGCTGGGGGATGAGTGTTGGAGCTCATCCCTGCTTTGCTGTCTCTAGATCATGAGCATCTAACCTGACCATTCTCTGCTTGCTGCAAAACTTCTCTAGTAACTCCATAATGTTCTGATTGCTCTTTGTCTCCTATTTTTGCCTCTCAAAGACACTAATGTGTGGATGTTTTCTGACTCATTAGTACTTTTAAAAATTCATTAACAGTTATTTCCCCTTTATTGAGAAAGAGAAGGTGCTGCTAAAAACTAGTTGCACTGAACAGTAATAAAAAAACTGGCTATTAAGACTCCATTGAGGGAAAAGAGATTTTGCTCCCTTATTGTCCTCTTGAATAAATGAAGAGGTGGTTTTATTCTTTTGTCCACACCCATCTTTACACTTTTGTTCTTTACACTCACCTGCAAATCATTGCTAAACTGAGATGCTGTCTCTACCTAAACTGAAAGTAACCTTAAGAGTAATCTTAAGAAAGTGAACCCACATGGTCTGTGTGCTTTCAGTCTGTGATATTGTTTGCAAACTAAATGTAAGTTGGTTTCACAGTATTCTCAGTGTGCCAGAGAAGAGCTAATGCTGTGGATGAGTAGCATATTGCTCCATATAGCCTATTTCTCGTCCTGTCAAGCCATATGAATAAGCTGAGGCTTCCCCCTTAATACAGTCTTGTAGTTTGAACTGATGTAACCTCTTTATGTTGGGTGGAGGGTTTGTACCGTGAATCACAGTTAAATTTACAAGGGAAAATGAGCTCAAATACCCACTGAAAAGACAGTATTGATAGAAGGAGCTGCAGTATTGGATGCCAAACTAAGTGACACACAGTCTTGAAAAGCTGAGAACTTAAGGGAGAAATTAAATGATCCCTCTGTTATATAGAAGTGGATCAATGGCCTTGTTTTTATGTTTTTATTTGAAAGATATCACCTGCTGGCTGCAGAGTGGGTAGATTCAGCTTCCTGCTGGAGCCTGAGCAAATCATTTGACGAAGATCTTGCTTTCTGCTGCATCCTAAGACAGCATGGAAGGGGAGAGCATCTATGAGGTTGATTCTGGAGATGGACTTGGAGGTAGGGATGCCTATCACTTACTTTCTTTCCATCCCAGATGCTGGTTGCAGGAATCCCTTATGACAATGAACCTTGGAACCCACAAAACCCAAATGTGATTGATGGTGTCTACAGTTCATTGATTGTATTTTTGTGACTTTTCAAGCAGTGAATAAAAAATTTTCAAAACATCTTTGTCCTAGAGGAAGTGGCACACCTAGACAGTGCATGCTCTGAATGTTGTTGTTTAGAGTCCAAGATGTCCCAAAAATAATGCAAACTCTAAGTACTTACAATAAAAGTAAACCTTTTCTCTCTTTCTTTGTTTCTCCTTTTTCTGTGTCTCGCACACTCAGTAACTGTACTGCACACACTGTTTTGTTTGTATTTTTTATCTGGACAGCATATAATGGAATAAAATGGTACCGACTCTTTATAATACCAACCCATGTATAGAGGGAGACTTTCCATTGACTTAAAATAAAGAGTTCTTGTTCTTATTTAGCTACTAATAATACAGATGTCCTTTGGCAAGTTAGCTAACATCATTGCTGTGGTTTATCATTTTCATAATGGAGTGAAAAACTTCTCAGAGTAATATATACCTCTACAGGGCTACTGGTTTTGGGTATAATGCAGGATGTTTGGATAGATCCATCTGTTTTAAATTCCTGATTTAAAACAGCTTCTTCTGAGACCAACCAGTCAAGCATCTTTAGTTTGCAGAACACCTTGAACTGCCTTTTGGACTCAGAAGTCTAAATATTATGGTGAAGAACAAAGGTCTACAGTAGAAAGTTGTAATACCATAAGATTCAGTGTGCTGCACATCTGTTTAATGGTTTAGGTGTTTTCCTGTGACTGGACTATAATCAGGCAGATTATTTTTTTTGTCTAAGTGTACTGTGCTTGTGCTAAGATGTGTTTAATATTTCTGTAATTCTTTTCCTGGGCCCTAGATGCATCAGCAGGACTGTTTAGTAGGAGGAACAGTTTCCACAGTCTTCCACTGAGTTTCCTTTTCATGGTTAAGTTGTTCCCAGACACTGATCAGTTGGGCTAACATGCGTATATATATTCTTAACCAGTTTACTTTTTTTAACAGAAAAAAATGGTTGTTCAGGTTACTTCTAAAATTCCTGCTAATGCTGTCCTATGAAATAATAATTTTGTCACAATAAATTTTGTAATAAGAACAATATAAGTATTTATGCTCAAATAATGCCTTTCTTCTAGGTGAATGAAGGGTAGTAGAATAGCAGCATTCTCTTTGTTGTTCTGGGCATTTGTGTTGCCCCCTCCCAAGGCTTTGGAACCAGTGGAGCCATTGTTATGACTGCTACTCTCAAGCACTAGTTTTGGCATTACCATTGTGTGTTTCAGTCACTGAATGTCTCCTGCAGTACTGCAGTTTTGTTGTGTATTTCATGCCACTTTAAGCATGGAAAAATTGTTTCAGAGTGGAGGTCAATGACAGTTTTGTATCCCAACCCTCCTTGAGGTCTGACCTTTGTTGTTATAAAATGTTACTGTCCTTGAGTCACATTTTTCTAATTTGTACAGGCAAGGGTGAGCGTGTACATTTGAGTATGCAGAATGGGTAACCATTTTTCTGCCTTGTCCTCCCCTCTTTTCTTAGGATTCTTACTTAAGATTATAAGCTTTTCAGGGAAGATTTGCAGTTTTGGGGAACAGAATATATTGCCATTGACAAAAGTGGAATAGAACTACTGGCATGAGAGCAAAGTCTGATCTTGCACATGATAGGGCCGTACTTCCAGTCAGCATCTCCAGCATACATCTACGTGTGGTGTCTTTTTGGACAAAGTGTGCTTGCATGAGTAATACTAACCACAGAGTACCATTTCACATTGCTTCAGAAAGCAAATGATGTTCTCTTTGTATTCTCTTCCTGGATAGCTGCTCAAGTGAAAAAAGATTTCCTTTATAAACAAAACAAAGGTTTTTCAAAACAAGCTAACCATAAAATTCCATTCTGAAAGTATGAGGAATGGATAAGAGTGAGCACTCTGTGATGATCAGCCCATCAAGCATTCTTATCTGATGAATAAGGGAAGTGTTGGAGATGCACGTTTTAAATTCAAGAGCAACTAGAACTCTGAATGTAGCTTTGCTAAGTTTCTTGGATTCTCTTTGTCCTGCTTTTTTTTATTTCCGCTTTGGATATCTACTGTTTGTGGAAACAAATTAGCAGATTTTTCACTGTTTTATGGAATGTGACCTAAATAAAATCATAACTTTGAAATTAAGTATCTTTTGGAAGATAAAGGGCGTGCATACTTTCTGTGTACATAGTTCTCAGTTTAACAGTCTGTATACATTCTATATGTAGTAAAAATGCAGACTATTATAAATACAGAATGCCTTTTAAATGACACACAAAGAGGAACAAAGCTCAGTCAGGGCCCTTATCATGCAGGCAAATAAAGTTGCCAGATTAAAGCCACTCCAAACATGATGGAGACGAGACAGGACTGTGATTCCTCACTGTGTAGTGCAGTAAAGACCTATTAGAGCTGACCTAGAACAGATGGATACCTCTGCTTCAGAGCAAAGACTTCATAGCTTCAGTTATCTAGGAGAAATTTATGCTTTCCTCAAATGCAAGAATTCCAGGGAGGGGTGACCTTGGCCAGCTGCCACGTGCCCACCAAGCTGCTCTCACTCCCCCTCTTCAACAGGACAGGATTAAAAAATAAGATGAAAGAGTAAGGAGGAGGAACATCACTCACCAGTTACTGTCACAAGCAAAACAGACTCGACTTGAGAAAGATTAATTTATTGCTAATTAAAAATAGAGCAAGTTAGTGAAAAAACAATTCAAAACTAACCCCACCTTCCCCTCATCCCCTTTCCTCCCAGGCTCAACTTCACTCCTTCCTTCCTAACTTTTCTGCCACGTCCTGCCACCCCTGAGCAGAGCACGGGGAATGGTGAATGAGTTACTTTCAGCACACAACACTTCATCTCTGCTGCTTCTCCTCCTCATGCTCTTCCCATGTTCCAGCATAAGGTCCCACTCACGGATAGTCCTGATAGCCCATCACAAACTTTTCCAACATGGGGCATTCTCCACTGCTCCAGTATGGATCCTTGCTACAGGGTACAGTCATCAGGAATGTGCTGCTCCAGCTTGGGTCCCCCACAAGGCTGCATTTCTTGCCAGAAGACCTGCTCCTGTGTGGGCTTCTCTGTGTGGGCCATGGCTCCTGTCAGGAGCCTGCTCCAGCCTGGGCTCTTCATGGTCTGCAGTTTCCTTCAAGACATCTCCATGTGCTGCAGGGTGTGTCTCTGCTCCACTGTGGTCCCCCATCAGCTGCAGGAGGACAGCCTGCATTGCTGTGGTCTTCTCCATTGGTTGCAATGGAATTTCTGCTCTGGTGCCTGCAGAACCTCCTCCCCTTTCTTCTTCACTGACCTTGGCCTCTACAGGGCGGTTTTTCTCATGTTTTCTCATTTGTCTCTCCCAGGTGCTGCTGCTGAGGTTTTTTACCCTTTCTTAACTAAGTTATCAGAGAGGTACCATGAGCATCACTTGTGGACTCAGCTAGGGCTAGTGGTGGGTCTGTCTTGGAACTGGCTCTGTCCACAATGGGGCAGCTTTTGGTCTCTTCTCACAGAGCCCATCTCCTGCCAAAACCCTGCCCTATGATCTGAGCATCAACTCTTACCATAATTCTAGAGCAATGTGCTCTTTCAAATGTATTCCTTATAGGCTTGATGCAATTCTTAGAGGTTTTATCATTAAGTGGTTTTTCTTTATTACCAATATCTTGACTAATTTGATACGTTCCTAAAAGTGATCACTAAATTGGGCAATGTGGAATTAAGTATATTTGGAGAGGTTTCTTTAAAAACTTTTAATCCTTTTAGTTATGGAGTGATATGATTATTAATTAAAACTGAAGGTAAAGCTCTATTATTATTCTGGTTCCATGACTTGATTTTTAAAAATTTAATCCTGTTTGTTTTGGCAAAGAGCCTGCCGTGTCTAGATATGTACATAGAATCAATACTGTGGCACATGTTTTTCCTCTTTCTCTGAACTGTATTTTAATAAGAACCTGAAGATTCATTGCTGCCCAGAAAATATTACAGGGAAGAGACTGGGGAGGGGTTAAGCAATTTTTGTGGTTCTGTTGTGTTGTTGATATTATGCCAGGTCTGCTTTTGGCCTGGTGTTTTCACTTGTAGCTCTTATTCAAGTAAAAAATCCTTCCTGCATGTTAGCAAGGCTGCAAGCCAGTTGCTATGGTATTCAGTATTTTTTAAATTATTTTTAACCAATCAACTGGCTTTTGTGATGATTCAGCCCAGAATAAGAAATCAGTCACATAGGCTAGAGCTGTATCAAAAGAGCAGGTATTGTTGGCTTGAGGAATCTAGAGAGGTTGGGAGAATGGCAGAATTTGAGTTCAAGAAAATACCACAGTCTGTGCTTATGTTATATGTTCTAATTCATAACTAAATGCTAGTAATGGTCATGGTGGCACCAGTCCTTTTTCAGGATGATGATAAAAATTGAATGACTGGGCTAGTTTCTCTGTATTGTTTTATCACCCCAAAGGTATCAGTAATTTCTAGCTAATAAATTATCCGGTGTTTTTATTCTGTACCCATTTTTGATTGTTTTTCATTATTTTACTAAAAGGTAGCATGTTTCTGACAGGATATTATTTGCTTATAGAGGATTACCGGACTGCTGCTTGTCTGTGCAATGTTAGTGTTGCTGTTTGGCTAATTGGGAAACTCTGGAAGACTGCTGCATAATGTAGAAGGATTTCAAAGCTCTAATGGTGCTGATGTGTAGCTGCAGTGATACAAGGGTAAGAGAAAGACAAGGTAGAGAGGTGTATTCTGATAGATGAGGACAAAAGGGAGGACGGACTTTTGTGGGTCTTCTGCAGGTTTTAAGAAGCTTGCTGGCTTGAAGGCAAGGTTGTTCTCCTACCCACCCAGCCTGCAACAGTATCAGCAGCGCAAATAAAAGACAGAGCTGCTTTTATCCAAAGGAACTTACTGCTGAACTTGTGGCTATATCAAAAATAAAGCTTTTAAATTGCAGTTTAGAAATGACAGTACACCTGATAACAAGAAGTATGTGGAAACATATCCTCTAGGAATGCTGTGTAGGAATCTGTGCTCTCTACAATACAGTGGCACAATCCTTTCCCTGTGGATAGCAGGATCTTCTGAAGAAGCCTTTGCCTACTGCTCCCAGAAGTGTCACAAGAGCTTTCATTTGCTGTCCCAGAGCCTTAAGTGTTACCCCTTCTTTTTGTGTATGCAGGTAATAATGTCCCTCTAGGGACTAAAATGCTGGCAGTGAATAATGATATCTCTGCTCTCACTATGAACAAAACTACCTCCTGGTTATCAGGGGTTTGACTAAAAATAGTAACTAAGTGATGAAGTTGAATCTTGGAGAGGCTTGAAATGGTGCTGGTAGAGACTGTGAGCTTTTCCATCTCCCTAATAGCTCAATTTCCGTGTTTGAATTCCTCCCTGTTACTGGACATCCAGCTAAACTTCGGTGTGCTGCATACGTGCCACCAGAATGGTAAAGAATTCAGCTGTGATTTTTGGGAAATAGAGGTCCTGGACACATGTGGTATGTGACTTTGCAAGAGATCAAGATGAAAATGTGCATCAGCTCATCAAACAGAATGAAGAATCCACCTGCCAAGATAGCACCAAGGAAAAAAACACCAAACAACCCAAAAACCAGCAGAGCAACACCAGACGTGTCACAGGAAACTAAAAGGAAGAGTAAAACTCTTCCTTGCTTATAATAAGGAGCAAGTCTTAATTTATTGCAGTGGGATTCCTATACCCTAGTAAGCAGTACATGGAGCATTCCCCATTGACTGTTTAGCTAAACAAACTAAAGTCTTTTTAGTCAATTATTAGTTTTTATTTACGTAAATCTACGCTCTAAACATATACTTCTGGGACAATCTCCCACGCTTTTCAAAGAAATGAAAACCCTAGAAAAATCTGGATGGATCAAGTAATATTTTCAAAGTTCATGAGTTTGGGTGGGCAAATTTAATACCTGTGGTGTTTCACGTTTGTTTGTTGCCACTGATGTGCTAGTACATAAAAAACATATATCCAGGAGATGGTTTTTAAGCATGCCCTCTTTTCACAAGTGCAATTTTAATGACACTGTTGACTGATGTTTTATCTTCTGATGTTTTCACTTGAGCATTTTATTGTTAGATGAGCTTTTTTATTGTTTATTGGCATTCTTTAACTTACTGTATAAAAGATCTATATAGTAAGTCACAAGATATGTACAAATGACCAGTGGTCATTAAGGCATTATAGCATTAGAGTATGGCAGATAGTTTTGCATTATAATAAATATGGGATATTTTCTGTTGATTTTTCAACTATAAATTTGTAAATACAGGAGAGAGAGAAAAGAATGAGAGTTTGCTCTTCTTGAGCACAGCCTTTTGGTGGTATGCATTTAAAATGTATGGAGGGGGCACTTGGGGAAAGTAATGCTAATTTGTAACCATTGTGGATATTGAAATACCTTGGAAGATATCCGGAAGCTGATTATGAAATCAAAATGTCCATAAGCACATTGCCAGTATTTAAGTGACAATTATTGTCCCTGATCTGGATTTTCACTCGATGATGGGGATATAGTGAGTTTACTAAGGGATGATGGTTTGAAATGTAAATGTGGGAAACCTCACCAAATGGCTCCCAGTGAAATGATGGAAATGTGACTTGTCACAGTTGTTTGCTGAAAAGAAATGGTTCAATGAGGTTTCGAGCACAGAATCATTGATCATATAATTTAAAAAGTGTTGAGCATCTAAAATTGTTAAGGCAGAAAGTGAACAAGAATATTCAAGCTCTTGAAAGCATGTTCTGCAGCAGCCCTTGCATTTTAATAATTTTTCAAGAACAGTTATGCAGGATATTAACTTTAGTAGTTTTGTTGGTCACACCTCAAGGATATGTTTATTCCTATATGACTTCACCTAGAAATTACCCTTGGCTAGTAATTGCTCATGCCTACTTGCCACCCAGATTGTGAGGCAAGTCATAAGGAATGGGATTTCATTTAGCAGAGCTCTGCTTTTTTAAGGAAATTGCAGTGTAAGGGATGGGAAGTGTACTTCATTTTGGTTATACAAAGAGTACTCTCTGCACTGATCAGTTGTTCACGGCTTGCTACGTGTCAGTGTGTTTAGCATTCACTCATCACATACACATACTAATAGTTCTTCACTGCTTCTCCTGAATCTTTGCAAGTAGTGATGTACACCAGTCCCCTGCTGGTGTAAGTGTTGTGCCTCCACTGCTTTTGGAAATTATCTACTAGAGATATGATGATCTACATACACAGAGGACTTGCCCCATTTCCACCAGAAGAATTCTCTGGGCTTGGCTCAGATTCACTGTTTATTAAACATTCTGCTTTAAATAGTGCAAGTATAAGTAGAAAGAAAACTCCCTCATGAGAGAGTATGATGTACACAAATACAGACCTGAGTAACTAACTGGAATGGATTGCTGCTGTCTGGACTAGATTCACACAATGACAAATGCCTTAATAAAAAGAACTGCTTTGATACAGCACTTCATATTTCTGAATTTCAAAGCTCTGCAAATTTAAGTGTAAGCATGTGTCAATAAGCATTGAAATCATCCTGGAATGTGTAATAGATTTTTCATATTCAGTGCTTGCATGTATTTTCTTTCCTGTGTAACTCCAAGAAAATAAAGGCTTTTGAAAAGTGAAAGATGCAAATTAAAATGAAGAATATATTTCTACATGGATCCATGAGGTTTTTCTCTTTGATGCTATACAGACTTGGAATGAGGCTGGTAGTTTGGGCTGCCTTGGTTCAAATATCAATATTAATATGAAATGTGGTTCCTTAATTTCATCTCCTTATGTTCTGATGACAGAAATACAGTTTATTTCTCTGAAATAAGTATGCTTGTGTGATTTATTTTTTTCCTTATATTTTGCCTTTCTCATTAGGAAGATCCTGCCTTTTAAAGGGAAAGAGCACCTGTTCTCTAGATCCTGTAGATTTTCTGGGCTCCATTTTAAATTTTATTGACTGAAGCACTTAATGCTTCTTCAGACTGTGCTTCAACAAGCATTCTGTTAAACTGTTGTTGATGGAAGGTAAATTAATTAATCTGAGTTGAATCCCTTTAACATCTATACAATGGGTTTCACAATAACAAATTTTCAATGTACCTAATTATTTCAGTGACTTAGATCAGGGCTGGTAATTCTAAAGTTAGTATCTACTTCTTTGAGGTTAGGAGTATGAGAGACGAAACTCTCTTTGAGCCTCAACTAATTACACTGATGTAAGTGAATATAGGAGCTAGAAATATCTGGGCTGCAGCTTGTGACTTGCACTCTTCTAAGTCTGAGAATGCCCACTGAGGAAGTGTTTTAATGTTATTGAAAGTGATTGGGAGAACAAGGTGCTTGCTTGCTTACAGGGTCAGCACTTTTATTCCTGCTTGAAAAATTATCCTTAGATGAGGAAAGTTTTCACCATTTTTGTCTTGAATTTCTTTGTTTTTTAGGGAAAGCTATAAGGAAGCTTGTGCGCAAGGCGGCTCTGGTGGCATCTAGAATCCTCAGATTTCCTTGACTGAATCCATCTGGGTTTAGCCCTAAATATAGTAGACAAGCTGCACTGCTTGCACTGATAAATTATATCTTCCAAATGATAGACCAAGGTACAGTCATGCATACTAAACGTTTTTGATCTCATTTGACTCTTGATTCTGTTGCCTTTTGGATAGTTGTGACGGTTCAATATGTCCCCATTCTTATGGGATATCTTTTCATCAGTACTCTGAAAAAAACTTAGTTGAAAAGAGACTTCTGGCCTGACTCTGGCATTTGATGTTGACATCTGCTTACAAGGCTGCAGCTTGGTGGGAAACTTAGCCTCTCCTGAGATTCACAGGCTTGCCTTCAGTGGCAGGTAGACAGTGGGACTGTTAGCAGCTCAACTTTATTTGGTTTTACTGTCTGTGGAAAAAAAAAAAGTGAAAACCTAAAACAAAACTCCACTTCCTTTTTGACCCATGCTTTCATTTTATCTTTTATGATCAGCAGTCATAAAATGAATATAGACTACTATGTTCTAACAAAGCATAGATTTTGACTATAAAATAACAACTGTGTTATTAAAATTAAAAATAGATCACTAAAGTACTATTCTAAATGATAGTTAATAATTAGGTTTCTTTATATCTGCTCTGGTATCTTAGCTAGCTGTTGGAATGAGCAAGCAATCTCAGTGTCAACTGGCTGCTTTCTGAGGTCAGAACTTCTCTTTGCTTTTTTGTTTTAGATGGGAAAATCTTTTATCTCCTACCTGTGTCTTTTCTGAACTCTAGGGGACATAACTTTCATAATACAGAATGTTCCCAGTTTCAAGATGTTTTTGGAGTGGTGCTGTTGGTTCATATTTTAAAAGACTTTGATATTCAATAGGATATATTGCTCTGTTTGGATCGTCCGTAACATCTAAAAATTAAGATTGATTAAGCAGGTTTTTTTAAATTGTCTTATCTGAGCATGACAGTGGTTGATATTAATCCAATTGCTCAAAGACTATTACAATTTTGATTTTTACATGGTTTAGATATTGAGTTTGAGCTCTTCAGAGCTGTCTTTTCTTTTGCCCAAAGATGGGGGGAATGCTTTCTTCATGTATCTTCTTGGTTCCTTCGTGCTACATGCCAGGCTGCAGCTGTTTCTGCCTCCACCTTCAGATGCTGAGCTTTACCCTAACTGTGGTGGTGTGCCCAGAGACAAACCCTTCCAGTGGCCTTTCTGAAGTGCACTAAGTACCTGGGAGAGCATCTGCAGTGAATGGTTGCAGGCTCAGGTTGGCTGGCACGTTTGGCCCCTGGTGAATGTCCAGGTCTTGCTAAGGGACATCCTGTACCAGCCATAGGCTAAACCATCAGCTGACCACAACAGTCTGTGGGTCACATGCAATTTGTGAGCTACATATGTCTTTGAAGTTGTTGTATAGCATCTGTTGTCTGGTAAAAGAATATTAGATTTAGAGAACAGATGCCACTGGTGTTCAGCCTTGCAAGATTAGTCTATAGATGGTTTTCCTTTTGAATGTAGTTGTTTTAAATATATGTACTTGCTGAGACATTAATGAAAGGTTCCTACAATTTTCCTGTTTATTTTCTACAATACAGCAAATAATTTAAGAATATGTCTATCTTTTCAATTGACAGGCCACACCTTTGGCAAGCAGTAATTTTCTATGTGTATCATTAGTGGAACAGGAAGATGAGTAGATCTTTTCTTGCTGGGTTGTGGTGCTGTCTGTGATGACATGCAATGGTCAAATGGTTCCCTTTCTTGTCCACTCCCAGAGTTTACTGATAAGTCTTTATATCTATGGTGAATCTATCTGTGCAGCATCTGGGCAGGTCAAAGCATTTGAATCATAGAGTCATAGAACAGTTTGGGTTGGAAGGAACCTTAATGACCACCTTGATCCAACCCCTCTGCCATGAGCAGGGGCACTTTCCACTAGAAGTTGGGTGAGGTAAATTAATTTTCTCTGTTCTATGAAATTCTGATTGTGTTTAATGGTGGTTTTAGGTTATAAAATCTTGTGCTTCTGTCTTTATTTACAATCCTTAGGAAATCTCTGACTGTCAACAAAATAATTTCTGAACAGAAAAGGCTTTGAGAAAGTTTTCTTCTCGAGGGAGAAAGTGGACACCACATTGGAAATATTTAGGAGCTGGCAAAGAAAATGATATCTAACCATGTGCTTTGGCATATGCCTCCTGTGGCAGTGCAGGATGTGGACAGGCTAACCTCCAGCCCCTGATAAATGAGAGGAGAGAGGTTGGCTTAGGCTCGCCTTAACCCCACATTGCAGCAAAACTAGAGCATCACAGATTTCTGTTAGCAAAGATAGTCCAGCTAAAAATGAAAGGGATTTGATAGTTGCTATCTGCAGAATATAGAAGTATCTGAGACCCACAGACACTTCTAATGTTAAATGAAAAATATGTTTAATGAAGTCAAGTAACGAAAAGTTAGAAATTTGCTCATGTTTTTTGTCATCTGCTTTTGCATTGAGCTGTATAATCACAAACTGATTTTACTTTAGTTTGGTAGTCACTCAGTGAATTAATTAAATGTATAGAAAGGTATGTTGAAAAATGGTAATGGCAAATGCGTTTATTCCATTATTGTTTTTGAGAGCTTTCCCTTCATTTGAAAGGTCTTCAGCTATAACTTTTGAAATGAAACTCAAGATGCTCCAGAGAGAATCTAGCTGGAGTTAGAACATTATGATATACAGGTCATGTTATTAGTTCCAGCTCTTCAGCACAGAGTTCTAATGGTGAATATCATGGAAAGCAAGTAGGAGAGTATGCAGACTTCAAATGTTCAGTGGAAGAAACCTCTGAGCTCGTTTGGGATAGGACTACTTGTGCTAACGTTATAAGCACATACTTAGACAGACCTTACAATGTAAAGGAGAAAGAAGTCTTTTTCTTGTTGTTCTGCCCTTCTCTGTACGAGGAGTGAATATGATGCAGTGTTCCATGTTTGTCTCCCTGCATGCCCATCTGCAAACACCCCAAATGTGCATAGCAGCTGAAGTGCTGTCTCCTCAGCAGTATCAAACTGATGGGAACTTGGTGTGTGCTCAGCCCTGTAACAGCACTGAGCTCTTGCTCTCTGCACTGCTATTTAATGCTGCTCTAGCTGCTCCTGACAAGGTGATGTACTGGCACATCAGCATCCTGTATTGGTACATCATGGGCAGACAGGATGATCAGTAACCATGTTCCCTTGCAGGGCAGTGGTTATAAATACACCCTGGGAGGAGATCACTTCTTAGCCTTCTCTTCTTGCTCTTGTAAAAGGCATTTTCATCTTCCTTGTTATGGAGATGGTGCTGACTTGAGCAGTGTCATGCTATATATTCAAAGATTCCAAAACCCTGATGTGGTGTCACATGTCTTTGATTATGCAGTGCTGTTTTTTTGCCATTAAAATGGACAAGTTTGATAACTAATAAATTTACATTTCTGGCAGCCTACACACTTTGCACTGTCCCTTTGTTATAAAAGTTAAAAGTGAAATACTTTCCTTGGGAAAACAGCTAATTCTGACCTTTGAAGAAGACACAGAAAACTTATATCCAATATAAGTATTAATTATTTCATTTTCGTATTTCTTCTTCTCTGTTTGGGTGATATTTCTTCATGTATTTATGTAATGATGCCATTATTGAGTTTATATTGGGGCAGCAATTAATAAAGATTATTTTAAATATTAGCATAAAAAAAGTTATCTGCCACTTAGCTCCTGGGAGAAGTCATGATTGAAGTCATGATGTTATGATGAGGTACCACGTTTGCTCTCAAAGTTTTAAATACTGTGTGAGCAAAAATTAAAAGCAGCTATCAATTTCAACAGCTGATGCTGTACCCTTATCTTAATATATTTGAAAATCTAAACGGCTGCACACATTTCTGTCTTCAGAAGTTGTGTAGAGTCTTTGCATGTTCTTGGGTTGCATGTAATCTGGACATGCTCTAGCTCAGAGTAAAACCTGAAAAAGTGAGCAGCTGATGCTGTTTTGCATAGTAGTTATTTTTAACCCCTGTTATAACTACACTTTGCAACTTTTTGGTATCTGCTATATGCCAGTATAATTTAGATAGCTTACTTTAATAATTGATTAGGTAATATCTTGTTGCTCAATTGCTATGCCATGGGGACATATTTCTTTCCTGAATAATACAGGGATTCAGACTAAAGCACAGGGTCAATAAACATGTAGTAAAGTAAATATAATGAAATAAACAACAAAAGTGAGAACAGAATAAAAAAAAAACCAAACAAACCAGAAGGTTTCCCTCAACTTCAAACCTCAGGTCAGCTTCTCTCCATTTCCTAAATAAAATCAATGCACACACACACACACAAAGTAGTTTATCCTTTTACACTCTATAAAAGGTCTGATTCTGGAAATGGATGTTCAGGGCTGTGCTTCCTAATGCTGTCACAATATTATGCTGAAGGGGAAAACCCCCAAAACCTAAGAGGATTATTGAAGAAGATTTGCATGCCTTCTGATAAATTTGAAATTCAGAATATGTTTATTTTGGTGTAAGCTCTCAATATCTAGTTTGAGTTTATGTTCAAGGTGTTAAAAATTATATTCATGCTGCTTCTCCCATGGTAAAATTAGAATATTGTCATGCTCGTCAGTAAAAACTAGGGGCCCTAGGGGCACCGAATTACAAATTGTTGGTGTTCATTCACATTGTTTCGTATAGCAATTAATTCCAATTTAAGCATAAAACCTGTTAACAAGAACTTGCCTTTTAATAAAGAAGTAACAGAAGGCCCAGGTTAAATAATGGGTCATTGTTTGCTAAGTCTTGGAAACAGAAGATAGCCTATGGTGTTGGTGGGGTTTTTTTTTTACTTTTTAAATTCTTTTTTATTCACAAGTGCCCTTATTCTTCTGCTAGAGTTAGCAGAGTCCCATGGCAGGAGCAGCTCCCGTGGAGCACCAGCTGGGGCTCCTCGCAGCCTCCCCTACTGGCTTGTTTATGATACCGCCTTGGCACCAGTGCTGGCTGAAACCACACTGTTCTTAGGACACTCTCCTTGAGTCAAGCTGTTATAACACCTGCTGTCAGCATGTGGAAGAAAAGCAAAAGAAAACAAAAATTGTTGATATGGAGAAATGAGAAGGCTATCATTGCACTCAGCATTGTGTGAGCTTGTTGCTTGGAATCTGCTGCAGTTGCAGCAGAAAGGATGCTCAAAGTGCTTATTGATGTCTCTCAAATACTAAAAATCCTTATCTTCCTTATCTGTTATTTGATTCTTAATTATTTGTAGTAAAATATTCAGCAATCTAGTCCATGGAATAATACTTAGCCAATCTCTTTTCCCTACAATAAACTACTCGAACCCAAAACATCATATGCAGATATTACAGGTGCATTGCTCACCAAATTCTTAGCAGATTTCCCATTTGTTTCCTACTGATACGACCAGTAATACATTCTATTTTAATCCAGCTTGTAGAAAACTATTTGATAAAAAAATATGTTATCTGGGAAATTGAGCAGCATTCTTAATAGCTTGGGAAACTGCTATGTTGTGAAATGCTTTTATCAAAACTTAATAGGTATGGAAAATACCTCTTCAGAAAATAGATATAAGGCAGGGAAAGAAAATACTGCTGTGGAGACTTAGTTTGATTAAAATGTTTTGGTAAAGAATCCTTAATTATTTTAAAGAAAGCCACAGTGGGGTCTTTTCTCCTGTGCTGATAAGAAACTGGGAAGTTTTCACATTGCATTCAAATGTGTGATGTGAAATGAATTAGTTATTAGCTATATCTCCTTGGGGCATATGCACTATAAATAGCTTTTCCAAGTCTACGGCTTTATTCTGCTCTGCGCTGTATTCTCAAATTGCAAACCAGAGTAAAAATGTTTCCAGTCAGCTGCACTCTGAAGCAATGCATATAATACAGATTTGGCTTTAGCAGATCAAGGTTTACTTGTTTTTATGGTACTCAAGCAAAGAGAGGACTCCTTCATTCACAGACCCTCATTTTTCAGAGTCCCCGGAAAAACAAAACACCTGTTGTTTCTGTTACCTCTGATTGTTGTCAACAACAGCAAGAAGAGGGAACCCAGGTTTAATTATTGAATAAGATCTGTAATAGTACCAACAAAGATGAAAAAGGCTTTTTAGTTAGAGCTGTGAAAAACACTGACTTGTGAAGCCAGGTATCAGCTGCGTTGGCTTTAAGTTTTGCTATGGTAGCAAGTACAAGTGAACTGGAGCCATAAATTAGTTTACAGCTTTGGACTTTGAAGAGCAGTCTGATTATAAACCCAGAAGACCATGGTGTTTTCTGGGGTGCATAAATTCTGGCATGTTGTTCATCTAGAGTTTTGTTTCGTAAGAAATAAGGAAGGCCAGTGTCCTTGCAGTTAAAACTTACCCTGCCTTTACAATAACAAACCCAGTGTGCTGCCCAGAACAGCTCCTTGGCAGTTACCGGAATCTGAGGGTGTTAAAATTGCCATAAACTTAATTCTCTACATGTTCAGTTCAAAATTCTTATAAATCCAGGATTTTACCCTATGTATTACTCTGTCACTGTTCCAGACAAAACAGGAACTTCAGGCACTCAAGGAAGTGACCACCCTAAAGAAACTACCTCTTCATGCCGGTGTTCATAAAAGCTATAGCTACTTCTCAATGCTGTAAATAGCAGTTTGAACAAGAATGCTTTTCATTATGTTTTGACCATTTCCTCAATTTTTTTAGGTCTTCCAGGACCATTCATAGTTGTGTTAGTGTTCCTACTCCAGCAGTGAGGGATACTGTGGCAAACTCTGCCACACAGCCTGGCCCCTGCCATGACAGCCTGGCTGCTCTGCTGCCCTTCGAGTTGTCAGCATCTGGTGAAGAGTTGGAGTTTAATGTGGTAGCAGCAGCCTTCCCTTATCCATTGGGTGTCAGTGACCTTCACACAAACTTCACTTCATGTGAAGTACTGTGAGGGGAGGTTTTGGGTCAGTTGTGCAAGGAGGATAAGAGAGTGCAAGGACACATCCCCAGAAGATCAGCTGGTGCCATGTGGCTTCCAGGATTGCTAAGTCCTCGACAATGTATTACTTTTTAGTTCTCTTTGGTGTGTCCCGAGGTAATGGGTCTGTGCTGGCTGTCTAAATCTCAAAGAGTGCAATGCCTTTACCAAATGGCATGTTTCTAAAAAATGTAATGCTGCTTCTGTTTTGAAACACAAGATCCCAGAGTGCTTAAGTATGAAAGTCAGAATTGCCTTGGCTTAAAGCCACCCAATTCTGATGTAGTTCTGGTTGACATGGACTCAAAATCTGACTGAATCTGTGGAGCATCCCGAGCTGTAGGTTTGTTCAGATTCATAGTGAACTCCCTGAGCTTATGTTGAGCTCTGTGTGGAGATGACTTGTGGGTGTCCACCTTGTTTGGTAGTGCTGTAAAAGAGGAGGAGAAAATGGCAGGAGGCAGGTGGGCACACTACCTGTGTTGAAGCACTTTGGAAGCTGAGAGACTTTAGTTTCAGGCTTAGCCCAGTGGAGTTTGAAGGCACAGGTTCCAGTTTTTCATTCTGCCAGGTGAGAGGCAAAGCTTGGCCGGGACCTTCGGCATCGCTGCTGTCAGCTGAGCCCCAGCCAGTGATTGACAGTCTGCCCATGGGATCTGTGGTCCCACCAGCAGCTCGAAGCATATCCCATACCAAATTCTCTCATAGCTGTTCAACAGCACTTGCACTGTCATTTGTCATGCTCTGTGTCCCTGGTCTCACTGGACTGTGGCACTTCATGGCATTACAGGATTTCTTTCTGCCTCGATATCTTGAAGTTCAAATTACTACCATGCAGCCAAGGCCCAAGAACTGAGTTGGGGGCAGAATAGCAAAGGTGAAGGCTGCTCCTTCAGCAGCTAGCAGCAGTGTAGTGAGGTAAACAAGCGTGCTTGGCTACTTCTCTTGTTACAATATTGAGCAACATACTCATTTATTTAGTTATTCACTAAAATGGCATGAGGCAAAACACTATTGATTTACAGTAGCTGCAGATTTGCTACTGAAGTGAAAAGTAGTAAGTACAGGTTTAAAATATATTAAGTATTTTCATGTACTATGGCATATTTTAACTTGCTTGAGTGATCTCGTGTGCTGCCTTGGAGTGATATATCATAAATACAATTATTATTATCATCCTATATGCCAAAATGACATTGACATTGGTTGAGATTCTCATGCAAACTGAATAGCATAGCTCCAGTGAGGGAAAAGGACAGATCTGGTACCTTCTGTTTAAGTTGTCAAGGTTGGCTGAATTCTCAGTTAATTTAAAATCCTTCTTTATGGCCTCTATTACACAGGTTTCTGCTCCCTCCTTGAAATCTCTCTTCTGGAATGACAAATGTAACCATAAATGCTGTTGCTTTTTGTTGATTTTTTTTCTGCTTTGTTCTATGTGGTTTTTGGTTTGTTCTTTTAAAGTAACAATTGTGTTTCTTCATGGGCTTGTAGGGAGGTCTTTGTACTTCTTTTTACTTGTAATGTACGTCTTTAGAGCTGGGTGAAATATTTTAAAATGCAAACAGAGTCCTCGCTTTCTGTGCCTGGCAAACTTTCGCTTTTATCCCTCAGCCAGCTTCTATCCAGTCCACTGGTTCTCCTCCTCTGTGTCATGCTTGCTAACTTTCAGAGATTAATTTTTTATGAGAGGTACTATTAAAATGACTTTGGAGATTCACATAAATTATCTCTGCAGCTTTCACTTGCTCTTTGTTGTTGTGTAGAATTTACTAATATTTCTCCAATGCAGCCCGCATTCTCTAAATGAATCTTGAGTGTTTTTCTAATTTGTGCATTAAGTAATTTCAGCTTGATTTTTTAATGAAGTAAAATATTAAGTATCTTATGCAAACTTTAATCCTGGGAGAAGGGGAGCAGAGAAAGTGTGTCAATTTTGCTTTGTCATTTACATACCTACTAAGTCTTCATGCAGGAAATTCAGCTGAACCCTGCCTGCCAGGAGCAGCCCTGGTGGCTCCTGTGCCATTGAGGTGCCTTTCTGAGGTGCAGTTCTTTGTTCCTTCAAAGTACAGGGACTGTGAAATGAGGGTTTACTCTTTCCCTGCCTCTGTTTCCACCAGGAGAGTAGGCAGAGCTTCCCTACAGAGCATTGGTGTGAGTCTGTCCTTGAGTGCTAGAGGCTGAGAAGGAATTTATATTCCTACAGCAGGAAATTATGGATTGGTACTGGAAAGCATGAGGATGCAGACTAACAGGAGACATACAGGGTGGCTGTGAGCAGCGTGCTCTGTCCTCAACTTTTAGAAAGTTAACTGCTTTGGACTGTGAGATGATTTTTACATTTGAGACAACAATAAGTGTCCTTTCCATTTTTGAAGAGTCAGTAAAAATTAGGTCGTTTTATGAATTTGTATTGTGCAAAGCTATGCCTACAAACCTAGGATGTGAGTTAGACATCTAATTTGTTCTGCAAAACAGAACATGTTTTAATATTTAAAAGTCTTCTATAAAGTAGGCCCTCCTAAATTATTTTCACTTCATTATTTCTCTTCTAGTAAAAATCTTAATCCATTTTTGTTGTGAATTAATCTATTCTGCTTTGATGCAATTTCATTTAAAGGATTAGATGTTTTGTTTAGGAGAGCTGATTTAGGGCCAAATTTGCCGTGTGAGTTTTTATCATCTGAGAACCTTACAATTTGCTTGCTGTTCACTTTTGAGCTGCCAAACTGAACACAAACCAAACCTTTCTTACTTTTCTAATATAGCACAAAAGCATTGTAGTTGATTTAAGGGTTTTCCAACGTTTATGATTGGTAGGTAGTGCATGTATAGGTATGAAGGTTAATTAAATCAAGAGGTGAAGTTTGTAGAACAGAGAATGCTTCATTAAGCCCTGTGTGAAGTAACATGTACAATCTGTTCACAATACCCCAAGTGCCATTCACTGAGACAGTGTAATTACAGCTTACACACAGTTTCATTAGTTTGTGTTTCTTCTACTGTGGTTGACATGTAAGTTGTCTTCACTGAAACCCTGGAATAGAGGAGGGCCTGCTCGCTGGTGGGCATCTGAGCATGCTGACATTCAGCAAATCGTTTTTCCTCTGGGTTCTAAAGAGTCTTATCCCAGATGTAATTAAGCTTGTAATTCATCAACTGACACTTTTTTATTTCTCAAATTCCAAATCTAGCTAAAGAGTTGTGAAATGGCTCTTCTTGTGTGCTTTTTATTTTGTTGTTGTAGGGTTTTTTACTTTAAACAGGGGGAAACAATGATTATCTTTCCCCACTACTAGTAGTTCATTTTTTTGTCTTGGTTATTTTTTTAGTTATAATTCATTCATTTTTATTTCAGAGCAGGATATTATCATGCCCTGAAGATACAGTCTTTAATACACACCTCTCTTTAATGTGCGTGGTGTTTAGACAACTATAAAATCTAGGGGGCTGTGCAGATGTGGGGTCTTCAGTAAAAATTTAAATGTGTAGATTTCCAAGAGTTTCTTTTAATAACAACTTCTGCTACTGAGCACTCTGAATGCACTCACTTAAATAGGCTGAGGTATTATCACCAGTCCAGGCAAATTATGCATTTTGTTGATTCCCAGAGAAGGACAGTTACAGCTCCAGTCAGAGCTAAAGCTAAAGCTCTGCAAGTGAGAGACTAGATGCATACATCAAAATCCTGGAAATAAGTGAACATACTTAATATTACCCTTGAGATAAGTTCCATGCTCCTATTCAGGTGAGAGAAATTGAGGAAGCACTTGGAGGCACAGGTCTGTAGACCGAAAAGCAATATTAATGAGGGTAATAAAGAGACTAGTGAGGAGGAATGAATGATGAGCTTTATTGGAAATCTTATCTGTACGTGATTTTGTTATGTTAAAAAAATGTTCTTGTGCAAATTTGCTAGACTAATGTAAGAAGGGAATACAGCAGGGATGTAGCAGAGGTAATAGTGAAACCAACCTTCTGTTGTCCTTTTGTTGTCCTACAAATGTCTTTAAATATCTTTAATATGTTTATGGTTAGAACTACTATATTAAAGCAATACACGTTCTATCCATGCCATGTGGCGTCCCAGCTCTGCCAAACCATGGCAGGTGCCAGAGTGGTAGTGATCTGTCATCAGTCCTTTGGCTGCAGTCTGAAAACACTGGAAAGCTTAGACCTTGTTCCAGAACTATTTGACCCTTTGTTACCTATTATAATATTTTGGTGTCTAGTAAAGAAAATATGAAAATATTTCACAGAAACTGCCTGCCTAAATTTTCTCATGCCAGGAATTACTGTGCTGAGATGACATCCTAAGTTAGTGTCTGTGTTCTTTAGGTTTTTGATAGATCATATCTATCTCCTGATTTTAGTGAGTTCTAGTATTGTATCATACATTTCATGTAACATCATTCCACAAGAAAAGTTAGCAATAAAACATGTATGAAATAATACATGGACTTAATTAGATCTTGGCAGTCTATAAATTACTGCATAGGCCTAGACTGATGTAACTTCAGAAACCATTGTCTGCCATACCCACCCTAAATCATCTGACAGCATGTGAGGAGTAGCATATTCTGGGGCAGAACTTCCAGCCTTTGTGCAGATAATGAAGAATTATAGCAAGGCAGGGAATAAGGGAAGTAAGATCTCATCCATTTGCTCCATGTAAGTCCAGAAATGGGTCTCGGTGCTGCTGCAAAGCACAAACTGTATGGCAGGCAGGCTGTGGGGAGGACAGACAAACATGCCAGCTTAGCTGTTAGGCATGGTGTTTTGTGAATGTATGCGTTAGGATGATGCATAGGAGCTTTTAAAATATATGTATTTTTTCATATTTCACCTTTGAAGTGAAGGACTGCATTGATTTGAGGCTGTCTGTTATTGGGGTGAGTAGAACATACATCACGGCTAAGAGCAGTTAGTTGTGTCTTCTCAAAATAAAAGGCCTCGTGATAGTTATTCCTTTCAGTGCCACAAGAGTGTCTGATGCCTTATAGGTGATTAAAATGAACATGCCACCAGAATCTTGTAACTTAGGCAGTGCACAGCAAGAGGTGACAAAAAAAAGGCAGATAAGTACAGGATGCATGAGGGTTATGGTGGCAAAATCTCATGAAAATGCTTTCATATACCAATAAAAGCTTTCACTTATGCCTCACATACGTTTCCTCACTGCATGTTGCCTGTGTGTCTTGCTGATTATTTGATTTTTGGTTTTGTTACCGTGTTCTACTCGCAGACTGGCCCCGATACTGTTTCCCTTGAAGTCTCTGGAAGGAACTCCTAGTGATTTAAACAGTGTGAGATCAATCTCAGTAAGCAGACTGTTGGGATGTGGTAATGAAGAAGCTGGCACTTGGCACTTCTTCTAAAAGGAAGTGTTTTGTCAGAATGAATAATGAAGCACCCTGTAATTTTTGTTGTTCATGCAGTAAGTGTAATGTTACGTACAAAAATAATGCATGCTTCCTCATAACTCCCCAATACAAAGTGGAAAGATTTGCTGTTCTGGCCCTGTTACTGTCCCACTTCTAAATAGGTATCATTTGTTCCAAAATATGTTTACTTTTCCACAGTGTTGAGGTGATTGTTGTGAAGATACGGAATTTTTCTGGTTTTGTCGTTTTAAAATTTTTTTTAATGTATCTCTCTGTCCCAGTTAGGAACATTTTGTCTTAATTAGTGACATGGTTAAGTGCATGAGTACACTTCTCCCTTGAATCCTACTGATTTCCTTGTCTCAGCGATATTTTGTAGTAGATTCCAAAATGCTTAGTGAAGTGCACTGTTGTTATTAGCTTTGTGTGAGTTTTTTAATTTAAGGAGATTTTCCTTACCTTTGCATCATAAGACAATATCTACTCATCATGTTTCAAAGTGTTGCTTTATGTCTATAATATTATGCCTCCCGGTATTATGCCTCTTGCTTCTGTCCCATCTATACACTTTTATCCTTCTTCTGTTTCTGCCATGTCCTTTTCAGCAGTGTTGTAATTTCTTCTGAGTTTATGTATAATGTTTCTTCAATCTAAAGGAATCTCATCAGTTTGATGTCAACGTAGTTTTTTTTAAAAAAAAAAAAAAAAAGTTGAAAAGCCTTTAGGGTGATGTTCTAGCCTGGACAGAACACATTGTCAAATGCATGGGGCAGAGAGGGTCCATGTACATTACAAGCTGTAAAATGTGGAGAGAGGAGCCGTCTTCTTTGACGTCAGTGTCCGAGTAGCAAATGGCAGAGTCTGCCTTGTAAAATGTGTATTTATGTTTTAAACTTTGCATCAAGGAGAGACACAGAAATGAAATTATTTGCCTTTCTATAGAAATGCCATTGCCATTATTTCTCAGTTAAGTGTGTTTGAGCGTGTTCCTTAACTATTCATACATGCAGACAGACATCTCAGTACAGCTGCAGAAATACCTGGCTCTCTTTAAAATATTTTTAAACTATATTTCTTTGTTCTTTTTGGCCTCATATAGTGATTCTTCAAAAATATAACCTGCTGATTTTGTTGATGCTTTATACCTAAGATGCAACAATAGTACAAAAACATTCAATGTATAAAACAGAAACAGATGTGTAATAGAAGGTAATGAAATTTATTCACCTGTTTATGTGAGTGCTGCACATGTTTGATGGGCATAACTATTTATTTAACAGCTTGCCCATGTGCTGCCAAATAGTGGATTAAATGCTAGTATGTCTGCTTAAGTATCCCTATGCTCATGAATATGACATTTTGTCTATTTACACCTTTCCAACTGGGTTAAAATGTCAAAAAGATGTATTTTTGTAATACAAGTACCTCAATACTTTTTGACGTTATTTTCTGTAGCTCATTTTATATGCATATCTTTCTTTTATATTATCATCATGATGGTATTAATTTGGATGTGCAAATTAGCTCTTCATGATGTTGTCATGTCAGCATCTGGATTCAAGATGTGCTGTTTCATAAGCATCGCATCCTATTGCGTTTCATCAGAGTCCCCCTTTTCTAATCTAATTATTCATAAGGAACCTTGGGGATTGTGCTAATGGGCATCTGAAGCTATAAAGAGTAATGAAAGTGGTTGTGTTACTGCTATGCAATTAAGTGTATACAGAATACCATTCATATAATTAAATTCAGAATTTTTACCCTTCTCTTTCTCTTTTATAGTACATCAATTACTCCTCTGAAGTTAAAAATAATACCAGTGGAGTCTGAGATTTTTACAAGAGTTGTAGCATTTATAGTCACAAAAGTTGAGTTTGGCTTTTGTTATTAAAAGCTTCAGCAAACACGTAGCCAGTTCTATGATTTTTTTAATGGATTGTTCATGTTTTATGTGAAAAGGTGGAAGATGTAAGTGAATGAGGCAGAATTTGAAGTGCTGAGAAACTGAGGGCTATGGGTGTATGTGTGTGCTGTGTATTTCCAATTTAATATCCTGTCCATTGGTTTGATTGGGTACAATACACATTATGCTGCTGCTGCTGGTAATGTATATCAGCAGTCATTGCAATTTTTAAGTTGAGCCTGACCTTTGGTCCGGGTTCAGTTTTCTGTCTTTGTTCATTTGGATTAAGTGTTTTGATGAATGAAGATAAAGTATTTAGATTAACTAGTCAATATGTTTTCTGCTGATAATTCCATATTAATAAGTGCTGATGGTTAGTATCTTTAAGGTCTACTGACAATCTGATTGAAATCAATGGCAGTTTTGCCTCATTTAGTTCAATGGGAGAGAGAATGAGTCTTTAACCAGCAGAAAATTATAAACACCAGTCTCTGTTCATGTGTCATTCACTATGAACAAGAGTTTTTATGGTGCTGTCAGGCTGAAAAAAGTCCTCTTTTTATAAGAAAGCTGCATTTAGCTGAAGTAATCCCTAGGTAGCCTGTTAGAGGTGTTCCAGCTTTGTTATTCCCAAACAATAGGGAATGTGGCCTCTCGCTGTTTCTACTTAAGTAGTTGCTACTGCTCAAAATAGCTTTAGACTGCTGTGCAGCTGAAATTCTGCTGCAGACATCCTGCATTAACCTAGTTATACTGGATTTTCCTGTGAAATTCAGACTTTATTTTAATTCTGCAGAGTATATGATATTAAATACATTGTGCAGTTCCTTTTCCCAGAACACCAGTGACAGCCATGACGTTCCATGACCATGAAGAGGCCAAGGCATTGTGAAAGCATCCTCCATCCTCTGTCTTTTATTATACACAGCTGATTGGGATGTCATCCTGGTCTGGGCTCGCTTTGCCATAAAAATCCCATTATAATTTTAAAATTGCTCATCTTCCAAGTAACCTGCTACAAAACTGAGTGGTAGCTTCATAAAGCAACTCTTCAGGATATCCTCTTAGTTTCTCCCCAGGTATGCACCAGGAGAAATAGCTGTGAAGTCTGAATGAGAGTTTTAACAGGTCCAGATCCCACCTGACCAAATGACACAATGGCTGAGGGGGACTGACAGCTTCTCTCTAATCATTTTTGTAAAAGCAAGAGGAAGAAAGAAAGAGGGGTAAAGTGCACAGAAAGCCTGGTCTCTGGGTTAGATTTCCAGATTGCTTAGGGCTTTAAAGGTAAAATCTAAGGCTTTAGGCTAGTACCTCCTTAATTACTAGGAGACAACCTTTAAAGCACCAGAATAGCTTGCTTTTGGCATTACTCAGCAAGTATCTGCACTCTCCATTAGTTCATGCTTTAAAATATTCCTGAAGTACTGCAATGAATTAGTAGGTCATTAATCTGCCCCTACAAAGGCAAGTAAGTTTTGCTTCCAAGAGAAGAAAGTTATATTCATTTTACTTTCTTTTCAAAGTATTCATGGTGCTCAGTCATATCAGTGATCTGCAAAGTCAAGTAAATGCTGCCAAATTATCTAGTGAGATTAAGGATTCTCATGCAATGACCGGCACATTTTCTAGCCATTTTCTGCAGTTGACCATTGCTATTCCTATTTGCTCTTGAATAAAACTCAGCATTTATTTTCACGTACTTTTTAGGCCTCTGAGATAACAGACTTCTCTGAAAATCAGTGGATGAGAAAAGAAATCCTTCAATCCTGTCAAACAACCTTTTTTATTTGTTTGTGGTTTGTTTTTCTTTTTTTTATTTTACAGTGATAAATTTTATAGTTTGGTATTTACATTTTCCCCTGGTAATTTATGTTTTTTCACATTGTTTTGGTTTCCTTTGATTACGGGCTAAAATCCTTAATTTTCAACTCTAATGTATTAAATAGGGAGCAGTTGAAATAGCCTTTTTCCTGGCTATTTGTTGCTTCTTATTCTCCCTATTACTTTTGTGTATTTGTGTTTTTCTATGTAAATATGAAAAGAATTGTTTAAAACAGTTTAGAACAATAAAAGGTCTGATTTTGTGTTTCTGCCTAGTGTGTATGTATCTTCAATCATCTAAGTAGTCCTGGTCAATGGACTTCTGGATATTCACCTAAAAACCTAAATAAAAAAAGCCTCTCCTGGCGTCTGACATGTGGTTAGTCATTGCTTTGTTAAGCCTGACTTCTAATAATACTTTGTTCTTGGACTTCATATAAAAATCTTAATGATCCTTAAGTTTAATTTTGTGCAAATCAGATATGGGGGTAGGGGAGGTTACTGCCTGTTTTTCGTTGTCAAATTGGATTCTGTCTCTCCTTTTAAAGCCAATTTCCACACACAAGTTCAAATCCCTTAGATAAAGAAAATGCTCATTTACAAAGATTATAATTGATTTTTTGGCCCTGTTTTTAATACTTTGCACTGTAAATGACATCCCAGTGGAGAATAATCATCATACAGATGTTTGAAAGCTCCTTCCTGCCGAGTATGGTAATTGAAGTCTATAAAGTGTCATCAGGCTGCACATTGTTTCTAATTAGTACAAGACAGTTTCTCTTAGCTTTGTATAGTTTTACTGGCCTCTGTCTTGCATTGTTATATCAGCTGACTAGTAAATCTTGTCAGTCACTGGAAAAAATCAAACGAATGAGAAGTTGGAAATTTTTCTGCTTGGTTCATAATGTCCTGCTTTCCTTTAGTAAAAAATATAGATTTTTGTGTGGTTTGGTTTTGACTTTCTGAAGCTTCCACAGGCCAGGTACTACTCTGACATCTTTTGAAAGACTCTTTATCTCACATCAGCAGGAGAAACATTAGTACAGCAATAAATTTCTTTTTTCATAAAAGGACCTCTATGGTAATGATTCTCATTTGTCTGTTTTCTGAAAAAAGGAATGTTTTAGTGGCTGCTGGATGGTTGGATGTTTATGGCGCACAGTTTCCCAGGGTATACTCAGAACAATCAACACTGGGATGGAAGTGGGCAGATAAAAGAGTTTTCTGCTATTGAAAGGAGCTCAAAATTACATGCAAAATTACTGGGAAAAGCTTTGCTGCATGTTTCAGCTTCCCTGTGGGAGTGTACTTGGGTACAGGTCAAATTCTGTGGCCCTTAATGAGGGTTGGATTGCACCTTCAAAATGCTGGTACCTACCCTCCCTTGGGTAAGTTAATTTAGCCTAAAGTAGTGTCCCTGTATGTCCTCACATCTTTCTGCAAGTTCTTTTCGCCTTAAATAATCTGTGAGTTTTAGGACTTCAGAAGACAGACAGAGGTACAGAATTTGCACGCCATGACTACTTTCTTCAGTCCTCCATTCTGAGCGTGGAGAGCTACTTCTCTTTGTGATAACACCCTGAGGCATGATGGGCTTTTTTAAGCCAAAATGTGTATTTTTCCCTTTCATGCAGTGAACATCTTGTCTGAATGTTCAGGAAGCACATCCAAATTTTGTCATGATGCATTGTTTGAACAATTTCCTTTTGATTCCAGTTGAAGGTCACTCTAACAATGTAGGCTCCACGTTTTGCTTGAAGATCAAGGAGATTTAAGAACATCCTCGTGAACAGCTAACAGGCAATAATTTGCTGTATATTCTAAGGCATCAGACTAAGATTTAGGAGATTGATTTGATCCTCTTCGAATGACAGCATCCTGAGGAAATAATTTTCTTTCTCCCATCTTTGTTTCTATCTGTGAAGCAAAATGATAATGCTGTACATCTCTTCTTCATGTCTACGCTCTTTTTAGTGTTTGGGAAGAAAATAATACATGACAGCTATATTCTGAGGAAGACCATAATGTAAACAGTTATACTAGAACAGGCAATTTCAGTTGGAAGGGACCTACAACAACCAACTAGTGCAAATGCCTGGCCAATTCAGGGGTGACCCAAAGTTAAAGAATGTTGTTAAGGGCATTGTCCAGATGCCTCTGAAACACTGACAGGCTTCAGGAATCGACCACCTCTCCAGGAACCTGTTCCAGTGTTTGACCACCCTCTGTGTAAAGAAATGCTGAAGAAATCATGTTGTCCAGTCTGAACCTGCCCTGATGCATCTTTGGTCCATTCCTGCATGTCCTGTCACTGGATACCCGGGGGAAATGATCAGCACCTCCCTCTGCTTCCCCTCCTCGGGAAGCTGCACAGAGCTGTGAGGTCACCCCTCAGCCTTCTTTTCTCCAAACTAGACAAACCCAGAGTTCTCAGCTGCAACTTGTTGGACATTCCTTCCATCACCTACACCATCTTTGTTGCCCTCCACTGGATGCATTGAGAGACATGAACATCCTCCTTAAATCATGGGGCCCATCACAGCACACAGCAGTCCTGGTGAGGCCACACCACCACTGAGCACAGCAGGACAGTCACCTTTATGACTGGCTGGTGATGCTTTGTTTGGTGTTCTCCAGGATGGGGTTGGGCTGCCAGGGCCACTGCTGGCTCACACTCTGCTGCTGTCAGCCAGCCCCCCCAGATCCTTCCTGCTGGGCTGCTCTCCAGCTGCTCCTCTCCCCTTTTGCACTTGTGCCTCATATTAGGCAGTCCTAGGTGCAGAATCTGACATTTTGACCTTTTAAATACCATCCCATTCATCATAGCCCAATACTCCAATCTATCTAGGTAGCTCCTTCTGCAAGGCCAATTGCAGAAATCCCTCTTACTGGTTGCAGTGGAAAGTAGACTTAGTACCTACAATCTACTTCATATGGTGCTGCTTTACAGTGGACCCTCCAGTCGGTGCAAACCATGTGTAGAAGCAAACCTTTCTCCAGTGAAGTAGTTGCTGATGGTACAAGTGCATAGGAGGCTATGAAACTGAAAACAGCAGGTATTTGATCTGAGGTGGTGTTCCTAGCAAAGTACACTGACGTGGTGCTTTCTGAAGTAAAAAGGGTTCATTTGCTACTTTACTGATAAATATTGCGTCACTAAGGGATAGCAATGTAAAATAAAAATACTGTTGTGGAAAGCCAGTGTCTTCCAGGGCTGGGAAATGGTGCCAGGGACTGCAGCCATCCCCTCCATTGCAGCCTGATGGCAACTGCAGGCTGGTGCAGGCGTGGGGAAGGCAATGCCTCTTTCCACCCAGCCAGTCCTTGGCAAATTCTGCAGCATCTACTCTGTGGTGCTCGCTTGGGTAACACTTTTCCCTTATCACGGTCCTTTGAACAACTAACCAGTGTGTTTCTCCACTGTTTTGCCTCAGAGAAACCTGTCAACACCTTTTCTCTTCATTCTGTATTTAATGGATATGTCAACATTGCTTAATGGAGGATGGTGAAAAGGTATGTTTTGTTGTTATCTCTGAACACGATGGTGTGTCCTGACAGCAGTGATGTCTTGGGCACAGCATCGTGCTGTTGTTGTATTGGCTCTGATGCCAGTTCAGTCAGTTCTAGCTCAGATACTCCTCTGCAGTGCTCTTCTGCAGTACATAAACACACCCTTATGCAAACAAAAATTCAGAAGCATCTTAACTACATATCCATAATTTATAATTACAGTGGGATTAAAATAGACTTGAGGCTGCAGTTGGCCTCATGTCTCAGAGCTGCTGTACTGCAGCAAAGGCTGCCCTGCTTTGAGAGCACAGCAATAATTACTGTGGACTGTGTTTTAACAACCAGCAATGATTGCGAGGCGCAGCTTCAAGGATACTGGGGGAGGCTGGAAGCCTTGCACTCCCATCGAGGGTTTAGATGTCTAAATGTTGTCTGTGTGGGCTGCAAATTAGCAGCTCTCTAACGATATGGCTTCAGGAGGCATGGCCTTGGGGAAGGTGCCTGAAGATTTGTGGGCCATCACCATATGCTTTGAAGCCCCCCTGGTCTGGGGAGGCTCCTAAGAAAATTCCTCTAGGTCTGTCTTCACAGAGGAGACAGAAATCTGACCTACCAATGTTTATTTTTCCATATTATTTTGTTTTTAAATTTTCAGTTTTAGCAATAGGCTGGAAAAACCTGTATTTTGCATTTAACCTTCTGATAAAGAAGGATTGATGGTGCTCAGTGTTAAAACATGATAGGTTTGAAGCCTTGAAATCCATGTTCCTTAGTTGTAAACACAGTGGAAATGGTCTGATTTTCCACTTGCAATATTGTATTCTTAGAGTGGAAAGAGCTTTTAGGCCTGTTTTACATGATGCCTGGGTTCCCTGCATGCTGATACATTCCAAAGCAGGAAAAAGATCAGAAACTGCTTGACCAGCAAGCAGTTCCTGTTTTAGATATTGTCCATAGCATTTGTAATATATGCTGATCTAGTCCTGTTATGTAATTGATGTCCATTGGGAATATCCCAAAACAGAGATGTTTATTTCTCGAGGCTGTTAACAGTGTTTGAAGTTTCTTTATCAGATACAGACTGGGAAAAGGTGCATTGATTTTTAATGTCCTCTGCTCTTTCAGTAATTTTTTTTAATGAGTAATTATAGAAATACAATCCATTTAAACTTCAGGGCAAATTTAACATTGCTTTTTGCACACCCAGCTATCCAGAGTTCAGTGTTTCAGGGCTAGGATTTCATCTATTTCTTGATGTAATAGGGTGATGTAGCATGTTCTTAATTTTAAGCATGTAAGCAATCCCATCTTTCCCATTATTTTTTTAGTTGTGTACATACATGTGTATATGTGTGTGTGTATATATATATATGTAAAACCTGAAGACTTTGGCCTTTCATGAACTGAAACTAATGAAATGAGCGTTTAGACCAATGTAAAGTTGTGTAAGCTACTTTTTGTTTTTAATATCATTTTCACACTCATATGAAACTGTATAGCAGTCGAATGATAAGAAGCTGATAAAGTTATCCAGTTCATTTCTAGACACACTTGGGAGCAGTCTTTGGTGTTCCCTCAGTAACAGCAACCCATGTTAATACAAAAAATCTGATCTTTCTCTTCTTGGGATCATTATGTAAACTTGCTGAAGAGATCATGATTGCAGACAAGAAGAGCTAATTGCATGATCTTTGAGGCTTTAGTTTGCATGCTTAAACCAGCCACACTACCGAAGTAATTCTGAGAGGTCACAAACATTGATTTCAAAGGATGCTTAGAATGAATCTAATATATTATGATGTGCATGATCTTCATCAAAGAAGTATTAGGCACTCCCAGAAGTCCCACAGTTATATGATCTTGTGACAGACCCAGAGGCAAATTCAGAGATGTCAGCTGAATTGCCTTTGGAGCCTGCCAAGCAAACAGATGCTAATGTTAGATGAATATCTACATGGCTTGGCATGGAGCTCCCATGACAGACAACAAGCCCTGTGTGTGACCTTAGCTTGCTGGTCCACTACTGGGAATCACAGAGGAGATGTCTAGTGATGTATAAGTTAGAGCTGTATGTTGCTCCTGCTATTTGGATATGGTTTATTTACATCCTGTAGTCAAAGTGTCTGATGAGTAGATTTAAACATTGCTATCTACCCTCATGCATTACAACTGTGAAAAGTAGTCACAGTTTGTTTTCCCTGCACTAGTTCTACAGGCTCCAGAGCCCCTGGTATGCTGAGGGCTCTGTAGGTTCAGTAGGAAACCCTAAAACAATTTGATGTAGCAGAGTGTGTTACTGGTCTGTGTGGCACACTGATTCCTGTGAGCTGCAGTCACTACACACATCTGCCTGGGTAAACTGGATGTTTGGGAGCACTGGGATCAGCTGGCACATGCTCGTGAGGGTGAGATTCTGTGGCTTCCAAAACACAGTGGCCGTGTGTGTGCAGCCTGTTGGGAAGTGTCCTTGCCTTGTAGCTTCTGGGTCGGG
The DNA here is from genome assembly GCA_035583185.1 of Anabacerthia variegaticeps. Classification (NCBI taxonomy): domain Eukaryota; kingdom Metazoa; phylum Chordata; class Aves; order Passeriformes; family Furnariidae; genus Anabacerthia; species Anabacerthia variegaticeps. Next base: position 61,591,609 of record JAWWEW010000131.1, on the reverse strand, counting down.
CTGCAGAGGTGTTTGGGGAAAGCACTTTGTCGTAGCCAAAAGCCTGTCGCGGTCCTCTCTTTAGCACTTTAACAGTATGAATCACGGCAGTGCAAAGCCCAGCAATGTCCTGGAGCTCTTCTTCGTTTGCCAGCACAGATAGGCCTGTTGTGTCTCTGCCTTCCCTGTCATCACTGTGTGCCTGAAGAGTCTGGCTCTACTCCAGCTTCTAGCTCCAGCCCTTCATGATTCTTAAGATTATATCCCCCTCGACTGACCCAAAAGCCTGCTCACTGGGGTTTTTCTCCCTTGGTGCATGCTGTTGAGATGCTTTGTTTGTTGGGGCTCCGTCAGTGTATTCATTTAATGACGTGCATACTCATTTGAGCTGAATACAGGAACATTTAAGTCTCTAGACAAGTGATTAAGAGCTTTATTGAATAGAAATGTTTTGCTGAACCACAGCCTGGATTATCTGTCCCTTAGTATGTGTATAATCAAAACTGCTTCTCTGATCTTGGATAAAAACTCTGGAGGATCTGTTTCATTTTTTCCTTTGTGTAAAATGGGAATGCTGACATTTCCTTACTGACTTCTTGGGTTGCTGCAGAGTTGAACGCCCAGAAAGCGCTTTGAACATGGGAACTGCTGTGACAGAATTACTGAGAGCTTTGCTTCTGGAATTTAATTGCTCAGTTAAGGAGGGGGGAAAAAAGTTCAGAACCAGCTGGCAGTGAAATTCTATTGAAGTTTATATGTAATATATGGAAATAACATTCATATTGAATCTGGTTATTGAGGATTGTATTTTAAATTTTCCATGACTTCTCATTATTCCTTGATATATTTTAAATTAATGATTTTCCTTTAAAATTCTAAATATGTGTGGGATTTTCTTCCCTGGTTTTATAATAGGCTTTTAGCAAAACTTGGTATTTGCTTATTGTAGATCATTGCAATTATTATGCACAAGCATAATCACTTCTGACAGTGACAGTAAAATTAGTATATTTTAATAATTTGTACACTTTCCATATTTGGCTTTTATTTGCTCCAAAATGAGAGGTGAGGTTCAAGGTCTTTCTGTGCTCTCAATAAAACCCGGTTGCCTAGCATTTTTAACACTTGGCAGCACCATTTCTAATCTGTCTGTAGTTGGCAGCCAGGCTGTGCAGTCCTCAGTGGCAAGGAACATGGAGCTGAGCAGCAGCTCCCAGCTCAAGCAGGCTTCCTTTTGTGGGGACCAGTTTAAACCCTGCTCTGGAAACTGGAAACACATGATGTGATGCCCATGGCAGTTTTTTCTCTTTTGTCCTTCAGTGTTGGTTGGTAAGAGGTGTGGACCAGTACATTTTCTAAATGTTCTCCTGTTTGTCAAATGGAGTGTTTCAAGCCTGTTACTGAGTCCTTAGCTTAGATGCGGGTCTTACCTGTCAACAAAAAAAAGAAAGAAAAAATAGAGAAAGAGAGAGAGAGAAAGAGGGAAAAGAAAGAAAAGAAAGAAAGACAGAAAGAAAGACAGGGAGAAAGAAAGAAAGAAAGAAAGAAGGAAAAAGAAAGAAAGAAAGAAGGAAAGAGAAAGAAAGAAAGAAAGAGAAAGAAAGAAAGAAAGAGAAAGAAAGAAAGAAAGAAAGAGAAAGATCCAGCTGCATTTTTTCTTTTTCTTCCCCTGCCCCCAGAAATCTCAGAAGAATAAATGACTAGCATGTGTTACACAGTGTAAGCTGTGAAGAAGATTTGAGGGAATGTGAAGGTTAGGAGCTTTCTGTGCATATGGTAAAATAGAGTTTGATGTGCAGCGTTTCCTTAATTTTAAATATTGTTTGTAAAAGTAGACACAAGCAGTGTTACCGAATGGCTCAGATTTACTGAAGGTGAAAGGCTTTCTAGTGATTTTTTTCAGTCGGTTTGGGTTGCACAGGATGGAGGGATCAGTGCTTCCCAGGCTTCCCCTCCTTGGGCATCCCCAGTGGCTGAGGTTCTTTTGGGAAGCAGGGCTGGAGTCTTGCCCTGCACCTCCTGTTAGTGCCCAGGGAGCACTGCTGGTCTCCCAGCACGGAGAGGCTGCTCAGCCACTGCAGGGGATGCAGTGGGGAGTCACTGAAAGGATGCTGAAAGGAATCGGAGCAAGCTTTTTATCACCCCACTGCGTGTTTCAGATTAAGAAGGCACAAAGCAGTGCTCCTGGTGACTTGGTCAAGGATAACAGTAGCACTAATTAGACATTCTGCTGAGTGCACCACAAAGATTTGCAATGGGTCTAAGCGGGTCACCTTGAACATGAAGACTCTAAAGTGAGTGTAAACTGGAGCCAAAATTTTGAGAAATGTGTCCTAGTTTTCAGCTACACCACATCTGACAAATGTTCCCTGACCTTATTCACTACTGAAGCGGTGGGAAACTTTGCATTTGCCTCAGTGGGCAGAAGGTCATGTCTGCTGGACCTCTTCTCCTGGAGGCCTTGTACCCTGCAGGAGGGAGACGGGTGCCAGAGCCTCTCAAATAAGGGCTTTGAGCTCTCAAATTAGAAATATATGTGTGAGAGGGTCACTTAACAAAAAACTGAATCCCAGTGACTTGCAGTCAGCTGAAAGTATTGTTTTTAGCACAGAACACTGAACCCAGATAATCTATTTTACATATTAGTCCTATAAGCAATTTCTTTCCCACATTGACTGTGCTGTAATGATTTGGTGTCATTTCCTGATTCTTCTAATTTGAGAAATACAGCTAGAAATTAGCATGTGATTAAAAAGCTGTTAAAACCATTTTTCCAAGCTCTTAAAATAAGTACATACGAAAATAGTGGAGGAAAAACCCAACTCTCTTAAAGCTCCAGGCTAGAAAGTGTAAATCACAGTGGTCACAGGTGCTCATAGAGGGGACATAAGTTCTGGGTTTGTTTTTTAGGTTCTGATTCAAGTAAATTCTCTCTTTGAGTGAGCACTGGACATATGCTCAGATGTTCTGAATGGGAAGGTGTTTTCCTTGGTCTCTGAGGATGCAGGGATGCGTGGATCTGTGAAACTCAGCAGTCTTGTGCTGTTCTCATGATCACCTATGGCTAATGCAGGCCACTGAGTTGGGTATGTGTAGCATTTCTAAAACCCAAAAGCTGGAGTTTAAAGATGGTAAAAAAAAGGGAATAATTCGTTCAGTGCCTGCAAGGATTTGAAGTTAGGAAATGTGTTTTGTTGCTTCCATTATTTTAATTTTTTTTTTTTTTTTTTACTTTTATTTACTACCATCCCTAGCTGAAGTAGTCATGTTTCAAGGAGCCTTTGAAGACCTGTTCAGCACTTGACCCTTTGGTTTTGGATTTCATATCAGGAAGAGATTGTTGTACTCAGGAAGAAAGGTGATATTTACCCTGATAAACCTTGCTCTTGTGTGACAAGATTAAATGGGGCTGCTTGGGTTTTGCCCTTGGTATATTTTCCCTTGCTAGCAATGAAGCCAGGCAAGGTGTGAGTTAGCAAAGCAACTCCATGAAGTGTAGTGGACACACATCTCTGGATTTTCTTCTGTTTCTAATTGATCACCTTGTTTCACTGATGCCTGAAACACTTCCACTGTTAGGAGCTATGTTCAAAGTGTGCTTTGGCCAGAATCAGCTTCCAGTTGTGTTTCCCCCTGCATCTAACATGGAGCAAACATTTACCATTTTCAGCACAAACTCCATCGGATTTTAAAGCAAAGCAAAAGATATGGCAGGGTGACAGATAATCCCAGGGGCAAAGGGGCACTTCTTTTCAAACTACTTATTTTGTGTTGTAGCGTTTCCTTGTACTTTTCATGCTTTGTTAAGGTCTCATGTGTGCATATAGTCCCTCAGGTATGCTCTTTTGTGCCCTTCCTCATGCTCTTGCTCTTTTTAACATGGTTGCATGCTCTCTCTTTCCATCTGATGCATCCTTCTGTTTTCTTTTTCTCCCGTTCCTCCTTCTCATCTGGTCACCCAGCTATGTGCACATATCCTGTGTTGTTTTGGTGCCTTGGAGAGGTGATCAAGCAGTTTCTGTGGTCATTGAACTTATATCTGGATGATATGGTTTAGTGGTTTAGGGATTACAGTGGGACTTAATGATCTTAAAGGTCTTTTCCAGCCTTGGCAATTCTGATTCTATGATTCTATGTCTTGCCTACCCATAGAGTGGAGTTGGCTTTCTGGTGTGTTGGTTATTAGCATTAATTATCTGACCAAGCCAAGGTGGGCACTGTGAAGTGTGTGAATTTGCACTACTTGGATTTTGAGGAGTGGTTTCTGATGTCATACAGTCCCTGCATCCAAGGTGATGAATAACACTGCTGTGAACCAAACAAGATGCGTGTTGCAGAGACTGCTGCTTCAAGTAGGAAATTCTTCTGTTGTCAAGGATTTCTCTGCCAGCTGTTTCAGAAAAGGGTTCATCTGACCTTTTGAGGTTTTGCATACCTTGTTTTCTAGCTGTTTGAGGAAACCCTTGAAGCTACAGCTTTAAAAAAGGTAACAGGCTTTTTCTTTCCATTAGTTTTTTTCCTTTCCCTCCATTTTTTTCTCTTCCCCCTCCCTTTTTTTTTTCCCGAGTCTAGACTAAATTCTGACAAGCACAGCTCTTTGTGATGGCCTTCCCTTCACTCAAGATGCTGTAGTACTGCTCCTCTTTTATTTGCCATTTGTCCTTTTGTTTTATGGCTCTCTTTGTTGCAAGCTTCTTTGTTGTTTCTTCCAGATTATGCCCCTCAGGGACTTTTGTATCAGTATGACTGAACATTGCTTGCAGCCATGCCAGATTGTGCTGTGATCTTATTGGATTTCACAAAGCAAGGTTAGGCCAGGTCAGAACTTGGTGGAAATAACGTAGGCTACAAGATTGCCTGCTAACCACTGGGAACCCGCACAACAAAACCCTGACCCAGTTGCTGATTCAGTGTTGCTGTGCTCACTGTGGTGGGTGTGATATTAATAAGGAGTTCTGACCTGTTCTGGCTGGTCGGATTTCACAGCTTTTGTTTGAGGAGAGTACTGATGTTAATTCCAGTGTTCTGGCCCATGCCAAATCCTTTAATTCTGTATCAGGATTACACTGGAATTCAGCTGAAGATTATATTCTCTGATCTTCTTTTCCCTATGCTGTTCTGTGATGTTTGCCCTCAAAACTTGCTGTGCTATTCAAAAAGCTGCCTTTCTGTGCTGGGTGAAATAGCTCTGAATTTTTCTTTGCTTTCCTGATCTTCGGAGGCAAAATAAGGTATGCCAGGGGCTTCAGATTAAAGGCTCCAGGAAAGTAGAAATTTTTAGTGAAAATAACACACTGAAAATTATAGTTTAGCTTTTCTTAGAGTTGCTTGATGTTTCTGACAAAAAGACTGTGTGAAGATATGTAAGTATATTCAGACTTTGTTTCCCTGAGTGCATATTAGCTGGAAAATAGGCTCCAATTATGCTAGAGTGCCCCAAAATGATGGGAAGATTTATTATATAGATAAGGCTTTTCTAATTATTCTAGAAGCACGTGGACCAGTTTGTGTTCTGTAGGGTTTTTAATAGCCTATTCCTTAAAGTAAGCCTGTAAGAGGATAGAAAGTGAACACTGAAAAGGATACAATGATGTGAAATAAAGGCCAAAATTAACTTGAGCTGTGTGCTTTCGTGCTGGAACAATACCCATGAAGTTGGGGGAAGAGCAGTGCAGTCAGCTAGATACATCTTGATGTACATTAGTGGACTTAGATTTATCACAAAAATGGAATATATTGAGCTAAGCAGCAGCTGTTGGGTACAACGTAGACATTAAGAACATTTAAGGAGTGTAAATTGTGAAGCTGTAGAGGAATTAATTAGTTAGTGATGTGTGAAAGGGCAGAGGTGACTGGGAGTCAGGGAATGAAACACTTCAGACTGGATCAGGAAAAGCCTCCTGTCAGTTTAAGCTGTAATGTGATGTCTTTATGTGAATATGTAAAATTAATCTGGGACTTCAAGTCTATAATGCATTGTACCTGCTGGAACAGTTTGCTGTGGCTCGATGAGGACCAGATAACCAGTGTTTTTAAGTTTTGTGTTTGCTTTTCTCAGTCAGCATCTGTATTTTGAGTGAAAATATTGAGCATCATGACTTTCAAATTCAAGTTTATAGACATTTCTGCATAGACAAAATGGAGAATTTAAAAATGGAGTAGGAAGATTAATGTTGGATAAAAGTTGGGATTTATTGGAAACATTCAGCTGTTGGCATTGAGGTTACCCATAATTATTCTTAAGAGGTAAATTGTCTCTGATAATCCTAATTGTTAGTGCAAAGCTTGGCACTGCCAGCAGAGATATGGAAGGTGTAGTGCAGAAGAAGGCTGGAAGGAGTCTTTCATCTCTGCCATCCCTTGCCAAGGGCTTACTATACATGCAAATTCATCAGCTTTTCCATTGTGGTGCATTTATATATCCTGGAGAGGGTGAAATCTGGTAGTTAATTGCTCTGTACGCTCAGGGGGCCATTCTGCAATGGAAGAATTTGTAGGATTGGGACCATAATGGCTCACGTTGCTACAGCGTTAATAAATACGTAGGGGAATGTTCTGCAGAAGAGCATGAAGAGCTTTGTTGATTGATTCTGTTCCTACTTCTGTCTTGGGAAGAGCCAGCCTGGCTAATCTTTTGTATGAAAACAGCATGACTAATGTTCACCTGCTGAACAGATACACTGGGTAATTTTATTTGGAGGGGGGTGGGGGACACCAGGCGGGGGGATAGATGGCTGTTGTTTTCAGCTGTTATTTGCAGGATCAATAAAAGTGATTTTCCAATTCAAGGATAATTTTTTACCAACAAGCTACATAGCCTCTAAGGTCATAGTATTGGATCTACGTGTTTACAGAACAAGTTAATTTAAAAGTGATAGGTAGTTTCCAGTTTGGAATTAGTTTTTCTAATAGAAAGGAGAGATGTATCTGGAAGAAACACCTTGGAGGGAGGATGTTTTGCCTTGGAACAACATCACTGCACACTGCCCACAGCTACTTAATGTATTAGCTTATTTTCTTAAAACAATAATCACTTACCTGTGCATGATATTTTAATGACAAATGCAATATAATAAGAAAATGCAGAACTGTTTTATTACAGTTTTGGTTCACGTACTATTGAAATCTGTGCAAATACTCCTGTGGAATTTACTGGGCATTCACTGGTGCCTTCTGTAAAGTGTGGTATAATATTTTATGACCGTTGTGACCACAGAGAAGAATGTTTCATGATGATATGGATATATTCCAATGCCAATAGCAAATGTATTCACACATATATGTTCAAATGCCATTCATTCCTTTTGCACAGTTATTTCATCTGATTGTGGTGAGACCTGTTGACAAAATCTCATGTACATGACTCGTGCACGCGCACGCGCACACACACACACACACTTATTTTAATGGGTATTACATCCCTCCCTCTGCATTTGCCCTTCTTCCCCATTGCACGCTAAAGATAACAGTCTCTCTTATAGATAAGAGGGACTGTCAGCATGAGATTTCTGCAGTTCTGCCTTTATGATTGGGGTGAGATACACCTTTAAATGAGTAAAATCATGTAGGTATCATTTTATGAGCAGGAGACCACACCTCCTATTGGTATGAATTCTGCAGGGTAAGAGCAAAATAGTCAAGAAGTGTTCTTCCATTAGAAGCAGTACAAATGAACTTAACATGCCAGAAAGGTTGATTAGATTTTTAGATTACAAAAAAAAAAAAAAGGCAATTTTTTTTAAACTCAACCCATCCCAAGCCCCAGAGCATCACCAACCATAACCAGAGTCTCTCTACTCTTCTGTACTCTAGTAAGTCTAGGCTTTTGGAAATGCCATTACCTTTGAGAAGCTTTCGGCTCAGACTCAAAATATTGCAAGTCATGTTGCATTTTTCTTAGTACACATTCATAAATTTTATTCAACAAACAAGAAGATCAAATGTTTTATGATTCCCCTCTCCTCCTCTATATATGTAATAGCAAATGAAAAGGGAAGAAAGTTAGTTTGATTTAGAAGAATTTGATGGTGAAGATTCCTTAAAAAAATTAAAAGATATTTTTCTTTACTGTGATTGGAGTAAAGTTTTCCTTTTTTAGGTGGTAAGTTGTTTATAATGTTTGAGTAAGAATCTGGCTTTTGGATGGCTATGTTGCTGATGAGAGCTACTGGCAGTAGAAGCTTTCTAACACTGAACTGCTAGTTTATTAAAAGAATAATAGGAACAGATGTTTTCAATTCATAAAATGTATCAAGTAAATGGTACATCCACTTGTTATTTCAATTCCTTTGAATTTTTGTGAACTCATTTGGGGCTAGGTTTTCAAAAGAGCTTAGCCCACTGTCACTTCATTGTTCCCAGTATAAACTGATGGATGATGAATGTGTTTGGAAACCATAGCTTTTTGTGCCTAAAGAGGAGCTCCTAACTACTGACGCTTCTAAAATCTGGCCCATGTTTCTCAAGAGTGAATACTGATCATTACAGAGGATTCATACATGCAATCTCTGAGTAATACCCTGCATTTGCCTGTGATTGTATATATGATGGTTTCTTAATTTACTATTGCACTAGGCATTTTAATTTAAATTATGCTAATAGTGTAGGATTAACTGCGGATTATGATTGTAGCATGTACTGTCATTCAAACAGAAGAACCAGTTCTTTTGGTCCTACGGGCTCCCTCTCATCCTGATGTAATTTGTGCTCAAGACTGGCCCCAGGTTTTGATGAGGTTTCTTGTTCTAACTGATGCCATTGCTTACAGAAAGGCAGTTGTTGAAAATTAGAAAAAAGAGAGACTGGGATGTTTCTTGTCTTCTGATGCCACATTTTTATGGTGCTGAAATGATTTTCCAAAAGCAGTGATTTGAATGGACTTTTGCCAGCTCTGAAGAGCTTTGCCTTTGCCTTCATTCCTCAGTAGTAGGACAGGCTACATGTACTTCGCTTTTGCACTCTTGACTCAAATAGACATTTGAGAAAACTAGTGCTAGGGGGTTATGTTAAAACCCTCATAAAAGTTGCAGAATACATAATACATGCAACAGGACTGAGATGTTATATTGATCCTTGCTAGAAGAAATAGCAGGAGGCCACTTTTGTTGCTATTGCCAGTACTGAAAAAAGCTTTATGGCAGCCTGAGATGACTTTTCTTGAAGCACAGCCTCTCCAGGGAGGTCCTCCACTCCCAAACTGCAGATGTGCTGGAAACACAAATTTGCCTCATTAATGTTAGCACTTGTTCCATTGTGTAGCAATCTCAGATTGTAATGGCATGCAGCCTGTTTGCATCAGTGACTTGCTGTTGAAGTCATCTGTATCTCTTCAAATCCCTCATTTGTTGCGTTTTTTTGTGAAGTGCCTGATATTTCTGGTGGCTTTGTGTTGTAGTAGCAGTCTGAAATTTGCCTTTTTTCTCTTTCTTCCTCCAGCTGATATTATTTCTACAGTTGAGTTCAACCACACTGGAGAACTGCTGGCTACTGGTGACAAGGGGGGTCGAGTTGTTATATTCCAAAGGGAACCTGAGGTATGTAAGTTGCCAGTGTAGTCGTTAATAGCTTGATAAAACCTGGCTTAATTTTTAATACTTTAATTGAATTGAATTAACAAATGTGTTTATGATCTCAAGATTCAGTAAAATAGATTGTCACCTGTTTTAGAGAGGAACTGAAGGAGGGTAAGGATCTTTTACTTGTAAGTTTATTGTCCCAAACAGAAATGCTTCAAAGCTCCAAAAATCCAAAATAAGAAAAATTAAGGTTATTTTTGTTTTACTTCTGCATTGTTTTAGTAGCTTTTGCCTGATGATGGCACCATCCATTTAAAACAATACCTTTGCTGTGATACCTTTATGTTTCACTTGTAAATGCTGCAGTGTCTTTTGTAGAAATCTTTCCTTAATAATTGGCACTTCTTCAAAAATTCTGTCTATTATTAAATGTTGTTTCAATACTTACAGCAAATGTCATTCCTGTTGAAACAAGTGTGTCAATATCATGTTTTAAATGAGAAATTAAATTACACTTCGACTATTTTTATATTTATAAGTCTGCTTATATGCCTTTCCTAAGAGATGGAGATATATTGTTATCATAAATCACATTTTTTTCTTTTCTTATTCTCTGTAGAGTAAAAATGAGCCTTACAATCAGGGGGAGTACAATGTTTACAGCACTTTCCAGAGCCATGAACCCGAATTTGATTATTTGAAGAGCTTGGAGATAGAAGAAAAAATAAACAAGATCAAGTGGTTACCACAGCAAAATGCAGCTCACTCGCTTCTATCAACAAATGGTAAGATAGATCAGCATATGCAGGACATACCAGCATTTGCTGTAGTGTGTTTTAGTGCTGACAGTATATATCTGTTCTTGTTAATCTACTGTTTTAGAAATTTTCTCTTTCAGAGTTTACCAAGACTGTCATACTGACTCTGGTATCTGTTATTTCTGTATTTTATTCATAGAATCATCATGTTTTTCCTGTTGATTATCCATAGACATTTAGAGAGCTATCCATTTTTCCATTAACATACAGTGATATGCTGAAATAGGTCTTGTGACAAAGGCATCACTATACTCAGCAGCTTGTGTTTTACTGGGAGTTTAGGAGTTTGCTGTATTTGTCATAACTTTTATTATTTGTAGATGTGTAAATGCATGTAGGTGAGAGAGCTGAATTTCTTTTTCTTTTCATTCATTATCATCAGAATGGTTTATATAAGATTTAAAGAGTTACACAGATCTTTGGAAGGCAGTAGGAATAATAATAGGATATTGATACTGACTCATATTTCTAACATACTTCAGGCCTTTTGATTAAAAGAGGCAGTATTATTACTAAGAGGGTATATGAGGATGTGAAATAGTGGTAAGAAACTAATGTAACTTAACATGCACAGGTGTCATTTAGGCAGCATTTGGACACCCACAACCTTTATTACTGTAGATGATGCATGAGACAAAATACCCAGTTTTAAATTTTAGATATCATTGTAATCAGAAAAGAATTTTTCTTGGAGAAGTTTGAGTGTAATTGGGAATTGCTGATGAAAAAAATAGTGTAATCTCACCTTTGGGAATTGACACTTCAGGGCAAAGTGATTACTTCTAGCTAAAATTTATGGCCTTAAATAACATTTACATTAATTTACAGTAGATAGCAATTTTCTTGTGTTTTATTTTCCTTAAGGTTGTCTTTGACTTTCTGGGGGCACAGTTACTTGCTTGGAATGAAACATATCTGTTACAGATAGGTAATTGGTGCTAATTTAATGATTAGTCTGCTTATTATGAAGTTCGGGAGTTTACTTCTGCTCTTCTCCCTTGGTCAGAATATCCCTCCTTCTTCAGGTAACTAAGAACTTCTTCCAAGTACATGATACAAAAACAGATTATTAAAAGTAACCTCTCCCTTGCCATTTTAAAGCTTGTTTTTAGAGACACAGAGGAATACAGCCAAGTCCTCAGATATGCTGCTTTTACAGCTGCCCTAATGGACCTTTATGTGGGTCTTCTGGTTCATACTGTCATAGGGGGGAAGAAAGGAAGAAATAATCAATCTTAGTGCTGCTGTGGGTTAATCCAGTTTCAACCAACACTGAGCAAGCCTAGGACAAGGCAAAATACTTTGGCCTCTGTTTTTCCTCCTTCTTAATTCTGGAGCATCCCTGCAGACCTCTTTATTGTGAGGAGAGCAGAAATGGTTCCACTGGCACAGGCTTTGGATTTTGGCTTTGAATTACAAAACATTTCTGTGTGCCAAGGAGGATTCCTAGCTTCCTGGCACAGCAGGATTGAAGTCTGAAGGTTCACCCCTTGGCATGTTTTTAAAGATAGTTTTAACTTTAGGATACAGGCGGCCCCTGTTGAGTTACTCACTGCCTCACAGATTACCTGTGAGAGGTCTTTGACAGCGTATATCAATTCCATGCCTATAAAAGGGATAATAGTATGTTTCCTAAGTTGTAGAGAATAAGGCATTACCTCTCACACATGCCCATATTGACAGGTTGTAGAAATATCTTCAGTACTGGTTTTTGTTCACTAATTTCTAAGCCTGCTGTTTTAATGGAATTTTTGATATTTTGCTCTCTTCTGGTTTAGGATCTAGCACAGTTCTGGTAAGAAAAATGAGAGATGTGACACAGCATCCTTGCTTCCCACAGGCACAGGTGGACAGTGCCTATTGCATTTGCTGGAAGGAGCATCCTGCTATTTGGGAACATGAGGGGAGAGTCAGTCTAAATCTAACCCTCAGTATGAGAGACTTGGCAGGTCTGCACCTGCTCAGATCTATTTCTGTCATTCTAAGGAAAACTTCTGTCTGAAGCTGTTCCTGCACAGGTCACCTCTCTCAGAGGCAATCTTTGTTCCTTTCCAGTCTATGTGTTATCAACACATTATCAGCTAAGCTTTGTTGCAGCATCTTAATTAATGGAGGCAGAAGGAAACCACCAAGGCTTTCAAATCCCACTGTGGATTTGTGGTGTTTGCAGTTAGCAGTTTTGTAGTTTGCACTGTAAACCAAAATGATTTTGTACCACTATCACAAATTATTCTGATTCATTGGTATCTTCTCTACAAGAACGTATTGGGGTGAGCTACATAGGACAGATCAGAATTTGGCCCATACAGATCCTTTCATCTGAGGATTTCAGACTGCTCACCAGACATTAATTAATTTTAACTTCACAACACCCTTGAGACTGCATGCTTAACCTCGCAGAGCTCTTTCTATTTTTTCTATATATTTACAAAATACAAACATACTAAAAATTTCTAAGGAGTATTTCAAGTCCAGAGGTGGATGAAGGAGAAGCAAACCAATATGTGATAACCTTACCTGCTAATAAAACAGTTTTCACTCAGGAAACGGATAGATTTATTAATAGCAGTCAAGCCCAACAATCGAAAATTGTTTATGTTTTTTCTTACAGTTCATTTTACAATTGCTGTATTTACAAATTTTTGACTAGATAAACCGAAATGCAGTGTTTGCATGTAATAAAAAGTCTAAGTGCATGACATGGCCTTTATATATATATTTAGTAATTAATGTAATATACAATACAAATAAAATGTATTGAATATTTAAATGAACCTCTTTAGTTGCTGATTGAACTAACATCTTGTTCTGTGGATTGATTAGTTGTAATTTTTTTTGCTTGTTAATTAGCATATCAATATCATTAGGAGATGCATAATAGTAAAAAAAAACCTCAAGTAGTGGAAGGATTGATTTTGAAACAAAAAAAGTTCAAAGTTAAAGTTACTATAGAAATGCAAATCAATTCATGTATTCACATATCCTGCCTTTAAAATGATTTGTACTAGCATTTGAAACAATATTTGGATCGGCCACACTTGGGAAATAATTATGCTCTACTATGTACTTGGGGAAAAAAGGGTAAAGGAAGAAAGTGGGCTGAAATCAGAAATGGTACAAGGAACCGAGATTGATAAAAGCTGTGGTGGCAGCTGAAGGGCAGGAGCTTTGGAAAGACTTTGGCTGCTCCACAAGAAAATGAGCAAAACAACTGTTAGGATCTCAGTGACAGGTATTTTTGCAGGAGAAGAGTTGGCTTTGATTTTTCAGTCTAGAAAGTGTTAGGGTTGGCAGGTAGGGAGCACAACTAGAGTAGGAGTGGACAGTCAGTGTTAGGGAAAACTGCAGCTTCAGCTACTACAAGAAAACCCCAAAGACAAATGCATTGTGAAGAGTTTAAAACTTGTTTGTTGGCTCCCCAGGCTCTTTGCTAAGTGAGAGGCATCCTTATTCTATCATCACATGCTCCACCCATCATGAAGCAGGAAGAGTCCATATTTTATTCCATTCCATGCAAGATTAATATATTTTTCTCCCCACTTTTCTCCCTTAGCATTACAACACAGTTCTGTTAGTTGTGGGTTTTTTCCTCAGTTATTCCTCAGCTGCTTTCCCTTAGGAGGGAGCAATGTCTCATTTTGCACACAGCCTTTCATTTGCTGGAGCTGCTGATGTTACCCCCAGTACACCACTGCCCATTCTCACATGGGCCAGGCAGGGATCTTTGGCCTGGCTGTCTGCTCCATGCTGCTGGGCTGTTTATAAGTAGCCTAGCAAACTGGCTTTAATATCACACTGGCTTTGGCATCAAGATTATTTCCTTGCAGAGTCAAGTTGTCAAATTGAGCTTCAGTGGTGAGCATTGAGTGGTTTGGGTTTGTTCCACCTGCAAACTGCCAGGTTGGATATATGAGCAGCATGTGCTCTACATGCTCTACTTGGTCTGTGAGCTGCAGGAGCCTCTGATTCAGTTTGAAGGTATGGGTTGTGCTTTATGTGTCCTTTTTCTGTTGCCAGCATTGTCTGGATGTGCAGAATATAGTGACCTAGACTGTTTCACCAACAGGATTTGTCTAAACCAAAGTGTAAAGATTTCTTTAAGGAATGTATTGTGAAATGCGAGTAACTATGTTCAGAATTCCTGTGCTGACAGTTTTTGGTCTTTTCTTTTAAAGATAAAACAATCAAGTTATGGAAAATTACTGAAAGAGATAAGAGACCAGAGGGGTACAACTTAAAAGATGAAGAAGGAAAACTTAAAGATCTTTCTACAGTAACATCACTGCAGGTAAGCTGCTGCCCATGTCCAAAGTCTGGTTGTTTCTGTAAGAAGAAGATAGTTCTAACTCAGTAAAAGATTTAAATGTGTACCTAATGTTAAGCATTTATATGATTATTCTCATTGAAACTTTAGCTGACTGATAACTGCCTTAAATCTGTCACATGTTTTTGAGTCACAAATGCTTTATGATAAAGCAACCAAAATAAATTTGTTTTGAGAGTTTATGTTGCTTTTATTGTTCCTGATAAAATTGTATCAGTATGACTTAATATGCTTTCCTAAAGGATTTTTTAATCTGCTGTGCTGGAGGCATTTTACTTGTAATTAATTCTGAACAGGATTCTTGCCTCATTCAGGGCAACTGAGTTAAAGACAGTACACCAAATTTCAGTCTCATCTTTATTTCAGTGTTATTAAAAAACTGTTTGAAGAGTGATATTTGCAGTAGTCTGTGCTCTAGTTAAACTGAGGTTCTGCATTGCTGAATAGATGCAGTGATGGAACTCATATAAATGTGTATGAGCGTACATCATTTAGGTAGGGAAAGACCTTTAAGATGAAGTCCAACCATTAACCCAGCACTGCCATATTCACTAAACCATGTCTCCAGGTGCCACTTCTACACATCCAGGAATGGTGACTCAACCATTTTCCTGGGCAGCTTCTTCCAGTGCTTGACAACAATTTGGTGAACAAATTTTTCCTATTATCTAATCTAAACCTCCCCAGTGCAACTTGAGGCCATTTCCTTTTGTCCTGTCACTTGTTTCTCGAGAGATGAGACCAACATCCACATTAACATACTAGATTTTTTGCTTTTCAGACTTTATTGGCTGAATTCACTCCAGATGTTTTGGCAAAGGAAGTGGCTAAAGGTTAGAACTGGAAGGTTTTGTTGTGTAAACACTAGTATTTCTTGAAAACAAACAGCATTCATCTCCAAAACAAGCCAATATTATCTATTGTGAAAAAAGCCTCCAAAGTGTAAAGACTTTTTAGTCTTTACTACATTAGGAAGATTCAACTATTTGGTATGATTAGGCAAACAAAGTCATTACAGATTGCTTATAGTCTGAGAATTCAAAGTTTGAGTGAACCATTGTTTTGTTCCTTTAGTAAAAAGCTAAATTCAAGTCTTTAACTGCTCCATGTTCCTCTTTAAACTACCCCGTGGATTGGTGTGTGATAGATTGTTTTGGATGCACGTTCAGCATTGAATAGTCCCAATCACGGACTGTAGCCTTACCTTGTTTAATGCTTTATTGATAGGAAATAAATTGAGTGTCTACTTATGGAAGCGTGACATTGAAGTGACACACAGGGGAAAAAAGAGGGCACATTGACAAGTGATAATCTGTGGTATTGGCTTTTCAGGACTGGGTGTGTATGTACAGTATGTCAGTACGACACGTGTTGGCTTTGTTTTCCAAGACTTCGTTCATTATGTTTTGCTGAGATTATAGCCCTTTCATCACTTGGCTTTTTTGAGAGACATCAAGAAGCAAAGCAAGTACTGCTAAATGGTTTACAATTAATGGCAAACTCTTTAGCAAAAGCAAAATAAGCAAAATACTAGTAGTTCACTGCTAGCCAGAGCCTCCTGCATATGTAAGACAGTTCTGTGGCACCTGCCAGTCCTTACCTTCCCACAGTCCAGGCTCTGCCTGGCTCTCCATGGCTCTCCTGTCTCTCCCTTCCTCCTTAGCAAAGAAAACCTTGCCCAGCAATTAATCCCTGGGGAAATTCAGCTCTTATACAGTGTCCGCAAGTTTTATAATATCACAGTCTTTGAATGCTTGCTCTCGACTGAAATTCTCACTATGCTAGCAAAAGATTATTTAAAATCTTATTCCCTTTCTGGTTTGTGTTTTGTTTATTTTGGCAGGTGCCTGTATTGAAACCTATGGATTTGATGGTAGAAGTCACTCCCCGGAGAATCTTTGCTAATGGTCACACCTATCATGTCAACTCAATATCCGTCAACAGTGACTGTGAGACATACATGTCAGCGGATGATCTCAGGATTAACCTCTGGCATTTAGCTATCACAGATAGGAGCTTCAGTATCCTTTATTGTGATTCCTTGTTCAGTGTTGATGTTATTTAGTAGGGTTTAAGAGAGCTGGTTTAAAATATTTTTATGCGGTTTTTAAAATATACCATTATTTATCAGAATCTCTGCAGTATTTGTAACAGAAAATGCTCAGATATCATAAGAGATAGCTAAGAGATTGCAAAAATCAGGCAATTTTATATGAAAAATAACACTCTTGGAGTTGGTTAATGGCTAGTAAATAGGAAAATAGTGCCAGTGGAATGGTAACTATCCACCTGACTAGAATACTCTAGACTGTTATTTCCTGAAGGCATTTCACACTGAGCTACTCCACCTTGTTTTGCTGCAAGGTCTGTCTTTACCCTGCCCCCAATTCCCCATCATCCTGCTTCCCAGAAGCCTAATGCCTGCGATGTGCACAGTTTGGGGGTAAGGCTCAGCTCCTTTGTGTGAGTTGTGTCTGTGATTAATGCAGTGAATGCTCTATCAAGTGCTGGCATTATCCTGAAAGGCCTGTTGTGGAATCATTCCAGCCATCTGTGAGGCTGCCCCTTGCACCGCAACAGGGTGGCTTGGAGGGGGAGCAAAAGGAAATGGAGCCAGAAGTGATTCTTTGTGTTTTGCAGAACATAAATACAGCAGTAAGAAGAGAAGTAGGTTATGGGGCCAGCTCAGAATGTGTATTCCTTTGGTGATTTCTTTTTGAGTGCATCAAAAGGAGTTAGAAGAATATTTTTCTGTGGATTTATCTGAGGGTCTATTAGATGTCAAAGTGAAGTTGTCCTGCTGGGGGAGATTTCCTAAATGAAAGCACCAATATGATGGGGTTTCTTCCTGTCTCTGGTGTTTGTTTGTATTTCTTCCTTTGTGGGCCAGGTCATCTGTGAAACTTAATCTCTGCTTTGTTAATGTTACAGGAAACATGTTCTTTAAACCAAACAACTCTTAATGTCCTTACAAAATAACCTTTGCAGGATCAAGTGACAGGTGCCTTTACCCTGGGCATCGTAGTGAACACCTCCTCCATTTGTTTCCAAACTCATATTGTTTTTCTCTCTTTCACCTGTCTAGATCAAGCAAGCTAACTGGTTCCCTCTTTAATATGACTGTTTATATAGGAACAATTTATATATGGCTCTTCAAAGTCCAGCTATGTCTTCTGCCTCAATATCCAGGCAGCTGTACTTCCTTTCTTTAGTAGGAGGGAACAGAGTGGGAAAATTATTTGCCAGCATGCCTGTGTGGAGTAGCAGTGTGGCTGCTGCCAGTGTCCTCCTCACAGTAGCTTCAACCTCCAGTCTTGCCTCTGTCCTGGACACTTTTATGCATGACTACTGTGTGTTCTCCCCTACTGTGTATCCTCCTCTTCCTTCTAGGGCAGAGCAGTGGGTCAGACCAAGCACAGCGATCTCTGTATGCCTGTGTGTGATCACCAGGGCACATTCCAGAATGCTTATGCAAGATCAGGCTTTGCTTTTGGCAGTTCCTTTTATTGTGTTAAAAGCTGTTCTCTAAACTATGGATTGCCATGACAAATGTTTCTTAAAAGTTTCAAAAACCAAGCAAATAGTTATTATAGTTCACGGAGACAACATGAGTTTTTGTTGTCGTTTTGCATAGTAAGAGTTTACTGACAGAAATATCAGCCCTGTATGAATTTTTAAATGCCAAATGTGTGTAAATCCTTGAAAATCAGAGACTTGCTATGGAGGATTGATACAATCAGAACTGAAGGTTTATGAATGCTAGTGTAAAATATTTCTTAGCATCTATGCAAAGCTTTTTATCTTCATGTCCTTTATATGCATTGATCAATTTATCTTTACAAAAGATGAAGATGCTGGTAGACAGATCAGTTTGTCTACTACTTTGTGGATGAGGAAACTGAGGCAGAAAAAGTGAAGAAATTGCTTATGAAAACTACATTTATAGCCCTGATTAACAACATTTAATTTACCTTTTGTGTGAAACACTTGTTTGCAGACTTCAGAAGCACTTGGCCTCCCATGATGTTTCAAATTCTAGCAATATCCTAGGAAAGAGCTGGGAAACAGACAAAGTCTGGAACAACATGAGTAGCAAAATTATTTGAGATTAAATAACTGTTTAGGATGTTATGGCTTCTACTCCTGTGTATTTGACTGCCACATTTGGTGACTGCCACATTTCAAGCATTAGCACACTGCTGTTACTGAATATTTACTGATAAAATGTGGTTTAAGGTTTCTGATTGATTCACTGATTTAACTCTCAAACCATGACACAACTTACAGTAACACACTCAATTTCTGATTGAGTTCTTAAGAGTGGTGATGAGAGGGATGTTAAGAATCTATTTCTGAGGTTTAGGATAGGAAACTTTTGCTGTATCTGAGACAGTGGCTTTGAGCTACTTATGTGGATGACTTTGGGATAACTGGATTTCTAGCTTGTATTTGGATGCAGGTATTGCTGCTTCTTTTAGATACGTTTGAATGAATGTATCTGAGGACTGTCATGAGAGCATTAAGGCAGTGACAGGAGAGAACACAAGGTAAAGGGGTGATCAGTGCTGGGGGCAAAATGTTCCTGCTAGGTTGACATAAAATGTTCTGAGAGAGGGTGAGATAGGTACAGAATATTACTCATACTGAGAAATTAGCTGGAAGACCATGATAACTGGAAGAAGGGGATGAGTGAGTTAAACTTGTATCAAGCTTTTCACAGCTATCTTTCTGTCCATATAGAGCCCTGAAAGTGCTTGTAAAATTGCAGGGACATGGTTTCCCCTGGATAACAACATCTGTCCCTGAAACTGCATTTCTGTCCCACCAAATTTCATAGAAATCCCCTGGAAGTAGATGAATTTCTGGTAAAAACATTGGGTGTGCCAGTTGCAATTAGGACTAGACAGATTAAGGTGAAAAAGTACTGCCAAGCAAACAGTTTAAATTATAAATGAATGTTGCTGGGCTGGATGCCTTCTGTTACACATTTAGAGGGGCAGGCAGGAGGAGGCTGCTGCAGTTCTAAAAATGCTTGCTTCACATCTTTTTACTAGATGCAAGAGGGAAAGGAAGCATCTTGCTGTTTTACATTCAAGGCTTGATTTCTTGAAATACATGTTTTAAACAATAAATAGAAAACATTTTGTTTTGAAGTGGCATTTGTTAATAAGGGATCTGGCAGGGGTGTGTATTTGTCTTTCTACTTTCCCTCAGAGGCAGCACTGCTGCATATAATGACCTACAATCTGTTTACCCAAGAGGCTGTTTGTGACAATGACACAAGCAACAAATACAGTGGTAGAGTTTCTGGACATTCAGCTCATGTCTGAACATCTTTACAAATTCCTTGGGAAATGCTGGAGAAAGACTGAATCAGCAGCAGTGTGCTAGAGTGTTTTACAAGTACTTTGTCTTGTAGAATTTTATTTGAGAACAGTTGGGTTACAACCATTATTTTAGCAGTTTACAAATCACCGAGAGTTGTTCATTTCTTTGAAAAGACAGAGCACTGGAGATCTTAAGTGAATTCTCTTTCTGTCGTCGTTGGAAAATATTTTAAATCGGCTTTGCAGAATTTGACTGGAATATTTGCCTTAGGTAAAGCCTTAGGCAAATAAAGTACAATTAGTGCTTTTCTGGTTTGCTTTTGTATTAGCATAAACACTAACTGGGTTAAAAAGCAGACAAGTGAGTTTATGCTATGCCTGTGTAAATTTTAATGAGGAACATGCAAGACTTCTGTACATTACTTCCCACTTGCAAGCAGATTTGCTTGGTATTGTTTGGGCAGGAGGAGGCATGAGAGAGGAGGAGGTGAGAGAAAGGGAAGGGGGAAGGTCAATTGGTAAATAATTGCACATATTAGGATTTTCTTCAGCAAAAGGTTTAATGTGTTTGGCTGCATTATGGAGAGTGAGAGTCAGTGTCCTTAATTATAGATGATATTCTCCACTGGAAAAGAAGTAAGGTACAGGTTGCTGTATTTGTTAATGTTTGGTCTGAAACGGCTTAGCAGGGTTGCCCTTAGCTTAAGCCGTTAGATAAGTCATCTTGGGTATAGTGAATGAGGAAAAAGGGCTGCTGGGAGCATACTGATAAGGCTTTCTTGCCATCAGCAGCAATCTTTGGACTATCTAGCCGCACTAAATATTCTTTATGAGAATGTATTTGGATTGCTCACAGAACTATGTAGCTCATAGCACTTGAACTCCCTTCATTTCCTGGTAGCACACTATTTCACTCTGGAGGCTGTCATGGCATTGCTATGGAAACAACATTGCTGTTTCCAGCATGTGCTCATCTTGAGACTCATCTTGACTAAAATACTCATTTCTCAGTCAGATCAATATAGTCCAGGGTTATCCTGTTTTAATAAAAAATTCCTTCTTCTGTGTCCCAAAAGGGTTAAGCTAATTAGCAAATCACCACAGGGCCTTCTTATGGTCTAATGTATTCCAGTATTTGAAGCATATCATGGATAGTCAGATTGTTAGGCACTGCATCTTGGGAAAATGAATTTACTTAAGAAGTAAACAACAACAGGAAAAGAAGTAGAAAAAGCAAAATAGCATGGTGCATTGATGGAGACCAAGTCTGTGGCAGCCCACTGCACCTGAATGTAGTGCATATATAGGGCATGTATAGAGCTCTGGGAGCAGCCCCTAGGCTGGGGAAGATAATCAGCCTTACAAAATCCCTGTTACCTGCCTCAGCACTGGGTATTTGAATGCTAAACTGAAAGCAGATCTGCAGTATTCTCTTGGCATTTGTGGAGCAAGTTTATAGCCTTGAGTGAGATAAGGCTGTTTCTATAAAAATGCCTCAGCCAGGATGACGGTGCACAAGCTGTGTGCACAAGGACCCATTTTCTGTGCTCTCAGAAAATGTCTGTACTGTGAGAACCTGCTGCCACCCCCACCCACAGCACTGCTTTCCTACAGAACACACTTTCTGTTTGGGAGATGGCAGACATTATTTCTCTTTTGGGAGCTCTGCATAATACATGTTAACACTTCCTATTCTATCGAGAAGAGTCTGTCAATCTGTATCATGTGTTTAAAAGGTGCATGTTACACCATATTCCAGCTGAGTTGCTACTAGCAATGTTTGAGTACCTTTTTCTCAAATCTGTGTTCTTCTTTTATTCTTTACTTTCTAGAGTCTCTCCCTCTCCCACATGCATTGTCTCTGTCTGTCTCCCCTCTCCCCTTTAGAGGAGAATTTAGGTGTCTGCAAAGCTAAAATCAGGCCTGTAAGTTGGATGTAAAGGATTGCAGAGGTACTATGTACACTGATCTCATGGTTTGGTGAGCTCTTTTAGTCTGACTGTTGAGAAATGATTCCTTTGCCCTTCTAATTAAAACACTCCTACTCAGACAACTGAGGGGAAAAAGCTGTTTCGATGAGCTGATTAGATTTTGGGGTGACGTGATGCACTCTTTAGACTCCACTTTTTTCAGCAGGAGAATGAATACTGGCCTTCTAGTAAAAATACAAGTTAACAGGAGCAAAGCCAAAGATTTTGACATCTAACTCACACCTGAGTACTATCAACTGAAGGTCTTATGTGTGTTTTGGTAAGTGTTGAATTGTACTCTGAGGCAAACTACTGAAAATGCTGACTGAGGGTTCCAGTGCCCCGTCTTGCAAAGCCATAGGGAAGAACAGTATGTAGTGGAAATAGGATAAATAATAAAAAAGATGAAAATCTACTGTATGAAACTTGTGCATACACACACCAAATATCAGTGCTTTACTGTTAGATTCTCTGCTGCATTGCCATTTCTCAACTGCTGATCATTACATTGTAAACTGGTCATGGTAGAGATTCTCTGTGTTACTGAAGTGCTTGACATACTTTACACAATTAAATACTTTGCAATGAAAGTATTTTAAAATAATTGTAATAAAATTTTGAGGTTAGTCAGTCTTAGCACCACTTTATACACAGTTAAAAAAAAGACTGTGAAAGTGAAATAGTTTTGCTGGAATTTTAACTCAGAATCTGACTGTTGCCCAGTGAGATTCCACTTTCCATTACTTCCACCCATACTCTGATTCTGCATTAGCTGAAGTGACAGACTTTTCAGGAGAGAGAAATCCTGTAAAAATGATAACAGGGGTGAAGAAATGCTAGGAAGATGGTTTTGTTTTGGAAAAATACAAATCAGTGTATCTTTGCTCCATAGAGATTTCTCACCTGCCAAAATGTAATGAGATGGAATTTCAATGAGTACCAACAGAGGTTTTCTGCTAGGCATCACTTGCTTTAATGGGCAGAGAAAAATAATTTAGTGTTTCTTAAAAAATGCATGACAATTCTACCCTTGCACAAAGTAGTAAGAAGCAAAAACTTTGTTGTCTACAGAGATTAGTCTTTACCTTGCAAATGCAAATTTAGCCATTTGATGTTGAATTTAGGAAATGAGTTGTAGTCACTAAGCTTCCTTGTCTCTCCCAAGAATTTTCAATTTTTGTTACTCTTGTCTGAAGCAATGGGAAAGTTCTGCATTTGAAAAACTGCTGTAGTAGATGGAAATTCTTTGTTACCCATTTAGCAACAATTTGCGATTTATTTCAGGTGGTTTTAAAGTGATCTGATTCTTAATGGCAGGTTCCATTGACTTTGCCTTTAACTTTTGGGTTTGAGATCTTTCATCTTAGAGTATTTGTGCATTAAAAATAAATTATTTTGAAATTGCCTATACAACTGCAGATATCAAATCACCTGGTAACTGGAGAATTATTTACACTGGTGTAGTTCAGTAATTGGTTTTTCTAAGATACCATTCATAGATTGGCAGCAGGTACTGTAGTTTTTATATGGTTTTCATTCCTAATGCTTATTATTTCTGTGTCAGCAAGGATATGTATGAGTGGCAACAGATCACAGGTCATACACCGAGGCGCAGGACAGGAACAAGCTCCAACATAGAGCTCATCAAGTGCTACTGATGGGGCCAAAACAAAGTCCTGTATAGATGTGTTGGTGCTTCAGGTTACTTAAAAGAATTCTTGAAATCATGAAAAATAGCCCCTCATTTCTGGAAAGATTATTTGCATTAAATAAGCAGAAAGTATAAGAAAGTCATATAGTCTTTTTATGGGGTCTTTTTCAGATGTCCCTGAAAACCAGGGAATGAAGTTCTCTTTGTAGGGAGGTCTGAGATGTCTGTCATGTTTGTGTAGAGTTTTTGGATGTTTTCCATACTGACTTAGAGCTTAACAAATACCTCAAGTTTAAAAATGGTTGCTTGAGTTGGGCTCTTCCATACAGTATTTTAGACTTTTTCAGTTAGTATTGCGGACCTGGGAAAGCAAGTATGACTAGAGTATTTAATCTGACTATAGTAGTTATCGAGGAGAAAAGAAAGATGGCTTGCTACTGTCAAGGTGAAGTACATACACGTTATTTCTTGTCTAAAGTAGCGACCTGCAAAAATTCTGATAGTCTTCTTTAATTTTCCTCTTAGTAGGCTTATTTAGAAATAAATCATTGATTGCATGAAAGCAAAAAACAGTTTGTATTTTCTTTAGTCCTGATTGTGGTGAGATGTTCACAAATAGTGGTACCCCAAACAAAGCCAACTGGAAATCAAGACACAGGTTTGTAGTCAGGTATAGCTTGAATTTCCAAATATCACAATTATGCATCATCCCAGGGTGAGATCCAAGAACTAGAGAGGGTATGGAACCTTTGTTAGCAAGTGTAAGAGTACAAGTAAATTTAATTAGTATTTGTGGAGAGAAAAAGTATGTAGTGAAATGCATTTTGGCTTCCTTGATTTTTTTTTCTTGCATCGATTTGCATTTACTTTATATGATGTTTGTAACATTAACTCTCAGACTCTGATGGCTTAAACAAAGCACAGTAACTACTTATTTAAGTTAAACTATTAACTTCACACCACACCTTGCCCACATGTACAAGTAAAGCTAGGCAGACTTCCAGTGTTAGAGCTGCATATGCACTGGGAAAGGATACATTAAACTGAAGAAAGCTCTTAGCAGAATAAAACCCAATCATAATTTTAATGAAGCTGACACGCAGCATTACTATATATCACAGATCAAATAAAACCTGATTTTACTTTAAACTGTTTTAGATGCTGCATGGTCCATCCTAATTGGATAAATAGTACTAGATAAATAATAATTAAGCAGAGTATAAAAGGAGAGAAGAATTCTCTGGCTGCTAGTCTGGGGCCATGCTGGCTCTGTGGGTGTGTAATTAAGCAATGCATCAGGCACCTGTTCTTTGTAACCACTGTAGTCGAATGTGGCCTAAAGGAAAGAATTTTCAGTTTTAAACAAAATAACTCCTGTAACCCTTCCAGCCCAAGATTCTGTGACCACCAGAATAAGGATTTTAGAAACATGATGGCTGGGAAACTCACAGAATTACAGAATCATGGAATAGTGTGGGTTGGAAGGTCATCTAGTTCCAACCCCCCCACCATGGCGAGGGACACCTTTCACTAGACCAGGTTGCTCAGAGCTCCATCCAGCCTGGCCTTGAACGCTTCCAGGGATGAGACATCAAACTTCTCCGGGCAACCTGTTCCAGTGTCTCACCATGCTCACAGAAAACGTCTTTTTCCAGATATCTAATCTAAACCTACTCTCTTTTTAACTGTGAGTTGTCATCTTCTCTGAACTGCACAGAATCCCGACAGTAAATTTTGCCTTTCATGAACTCTCAACAGACTCATTTGTAAGAAAAATTCTGTGTGTCCCAAGAGTAAAATGCCAAGAGAGAACTGCGTTCTAGGATCACTTAAATGACTTTGTCTTGTAGGCACTAACACAGATGCTTGTTAGCTTCTACAACAGGCACTGGATTGCTTCTTCTGCTTCTGTTGAGGTAAAACTGCGTCCAGTTCAGTTACAATACTATTTCTGATGTGGTCACCATCTACTGTAGAACATCTTAATAGAGTACAGCCTTTAAGCTTTTCAGAGAATGAACAGTTGTATGTTTATATGTTATCTTGTGCAAATTACAATCTTTGTAGCTTGCTGTGTAATTCAAATAATAGATAATAATTACAGCAGTAAGACTGTGTGAGCGGGGACTATAAAGACCTTACAGATTATTCGTTTTCAAGAAATACAGAGAAGTCAGCATCTTTTAGGAAACCTCTATAAGTCCAGATTTAGGGAGCTCTGAAAACCATTAATAAATTTGAGCAAGTGGTCCTTTAGTACTTTGGCTTAGTTTTGCTTCTTGCCAGAGGATACTTTACTAGCCTTGTCAGAAACAATTGCTTTTAACTATTTTTATCACCTTAAAATGACTCTATCTCAGGAGTTTGGCTGTCAGCCAGTCAGAGCCAAACGGATGACAGCATGACTCATAGCCAAAGGAGCAATATCAGGGCTAATTAAGCAGTATTTTAGCATTGAATCCCTGTCTGAACCCCTCCTGCCATACAGCTGAAATGTACATTGCAACAAATGCAAACAGTGCATGGCTGGAGTGTGTGATACCAGTGTCGTCAGGGCATGGGATAGAGCTATGGAAATATTCCCTATCGAGCCATCCTCCAAAATAAATAAATTGGAAGATTTGAGTCTGGCTGTGAAAAAATAATTGCAGCTGAGGCCTTTGTGTTCTTGGCAATGACCAGTCTCTTCCTTTTTCTGGAGCTGCTTTTAAAGAAGTTAATTTAAGCTGGTTTGAGCATAGCTAGAGCCTTGGAATAATTACTGCACTGCAGATTTATTATTTAATAACAATATTAATTTGTGAATCAGAATACATAGTTTTCTTACTTATCACTCCTGTCCATACACAACTTGAATGAATAAGTATGTGATTACGTTATTCTTTTAATGGATTTCTTGATCTAGCCCTCTGTCTTCTCTAATGCAGTTGTCCCCAAATAGAGACCCATATCTGTTATTTCATTTCTGCAGAGGTAAGGAAAAACATAGCCAGAGGCATTAGAATACTCTTGCTTTTTAAAAAGGTATAGTGAATTGCAAAAAGGAAAAAGAAAATTGACTGGAGTTGCAGCAGATGATAAAGAATAATGTGAAATCCTGAGCCTGTAAAAACTGTTTCAGCATTCTTTAGTAGTGCATTGAAGAACACAACTGGGATTTCATTGAATTCATGTGTTTGTAGAGTGATCCAGGCAATGCAACTATAGGAGATACTTTAAATTTTACAATAGGTGCAAAGATGTCTTTTCACAGATCTTCACAGAGCCAATTGCTTTCCAATGTAATTGGGACTGTAGCAAGCAAGTTAATATTTTGTAGCAGGAATGCCGTTTAAAATACCGTTATCTCAAGCTTTCTCCAGTTTACTGCTATCAAAGAGAGAAAGAGCACTTTGTAGAGCTGAAATGAATGTCAGCATCAAACAGAATTTTCAGGTTTTATCCAGAATCTGAGATCCTTAGCTGAGAGGAACTTGGAAACTATGGCAAGGAATATTAAATTACAGGTAAAGGGTCATGTCATGGAACCAATACTCATTTAAGTAGCACTCATATTTTAGTGTAATGGGACTGCAGTCAATGAAGTTATTCCTGTGGAAATGGGTAACAGGATTCAGTCCAAGATTTATTGTCTTACTAATTTTATTTCTTCAGTTGATGAGTTTTAATCAGTAGAGTGTCATTGTGGAAGCTTTTAAATTGCATGCTTCTGTTTCCCTCTGGATTAATTTCTCATTGAAGCATTTTGAAAATGAGCCATTCTCTGTTGTCACAGGTGCAGCCGGTGTATCCAACTTGAAAAACATGTATTATGAATTTATTGAAAGTTAGACTAAAAACCCATTGACACAGTTCTAGGTACAATTATATGAAAAGATAATGTATAAATAATTTAATCAGGTCTGCCAGAGGGAAGAATTCTCTTAAATGAGTCTAATTATTCTTGTTCCCATGTGAGTTTGGACTTGAAATTAACCTTCCAAAGCACAATCTTCTGCAGAGTATTAACATAAAGAAGAAAATATAACTTGCTTTTCTCATTCGCTAAGAAATCTTTAGCTTGAAGAGTATTCCATATAAGAACAGAGATGTCATAAAAATGCTCACATGGTCATTGCAGGTACTGAAAAGCTTGAAGTCTGTCTGTACCTCCGTGTTCTGTGTGAGTCATCAAAACCTGAGACCTTGGAATCTTTACCTACTCTTGAAGTAGCCAGGCCACTTCTCATTAAGGCAGGCAAGCAGTTCCTTTAGTTTCTCTGCGTGTGAAATTGCAGCAGTTAAGGGAAGTCACTTTTGGGGCCTTTGGAATAGAAATGCTCCGTAAATAAAGGCCATATTAGCTTTCACAAGGTTACACCACCAGCGTTAAGAACAAGTCTAAAATGACTGTTTTCCTACTGACTAGAAGTTTTGTGACTTGTTTGGAATGGGTGTTCTGAAAGCACATCAAACAAACACACAGAAAGCTGTGAATATTTCATCGTCTTTGCTTTGGAGAATAATCTTGGTGTTTCACACTCCCAGAATCCATATTTCTCTGCAGTGCCTGGAGACCAAGCTGATGGGTGTTTTTGTAAATCCTTTCAAATAAATTAAGCAACTAGATAATAAGTCCTGGCCTAAGGTTTTAATCAGGTGTCTTATGTAATGTAACATAAATGATTTGAATGTAAGTTTTTATTAGTATCTTTAAAGTAGCTTTCGGAAGTATCTGCCTATTTTTGAAGGTAATTTTATTTCACTACTTCTGTAACAAGCATGCAGGGAAAGGGAAGAGCTTTATGCTCTAAAAGACACTTCTGGGTAGCTAAATTTTGCAAAAAAATTCATTCTTTGTGGCTTGAATTGCAACTTCAGTTAAAATATGGAATTATTCTGCTCTACTAGGGTACAAATACTGATGTATTGGGATTTTCTGAAAGGTATATGGAAGAATAAGTTACAGATCATGAAAGAAAAATCCCCACCAAAATGCTCTGAAAAGTCTGTGTAGAACAGAGAAGCTAAGCTGGGAGACTTAGTAGGGCTCTTCTGTTAATAATTTTTATGTACCTGAGGCTCTTCTGGTATTTATGTTCCAAATGTAACATTAAGTGTCCCACAACAGTTTCAGACAAATCACAATCAATTCATATGCAAATACATTAACTAAGTATGACTTTGCAACCTTTCAGTGATTGGGTACCTTACACAGAGAAATGCAGATGTGCATTTATGAAGGCAGGTCTTCCTCTGTTTATTCATCCACTTAATTTTTCTTTCAGCTGTGTGTATGCAGATAATGATTTCTTTGCTCTTGCAAATTTGAATCTACATATGGTTGTCGGTAAAGCAGGCGTGTGACGTGTGTCTACAGAGGAAAATGCGGGTGTTCTGTTCAAAACAACAAGCCAAAAATTCCATTCCTAAATAAATTAAAATTTTCCAGTATCAAATTCTAAATTCCTTATTCTCTAAGTAAATCATTGGTTGCAATGTGTATGAACAGGCCTGTCTATGACAAAGTTTGAATGTGACTTGCACCATTTTAAACGCTCTCTTTCCTAGCAGTGCTGCTCTACAGTTCTCTGCCTTCAATGCTTATTCAAATATTGCAGCTAGTCCATAGGCAGTTTCTCCTACGTATTAGATTTGTTTTTCTTCAACTTGCATACAGCAAAGTCTGTGATGTTTACTGAATATATGGCTGTAAAAGCAATTTCCTAATGTTTGACTAAGTACATTTAAAACAGTTGATTCTTTTTTCAAGTAGTATTTATGTAATGGAGATTTGGGGCTTTCTTGCTACTATCTCTTTTTGTTCTACTAAGATAATAGGAACATAAAGTAATTCTGATGTTGCAAAGATCAGAACGAGATCTCTCAAATTCAGAATGAGTCTTTAGATTATTATGAATTCTGGGTGAAAGCTCCAAAAGACAAATGTAATAATGAGAATAGTAATAACCACTCAAACCCAACTAAACAAGAAGAGAACTGAGTGAATACTCACATGGCTGGACTCCTGTGGGTAGGGAGGAGAGAGACCAATAGATCAAAATGCAGAGTATTGCTGTTGCTGGCCCTTAAATTGACCTTTGCCAAGCCTTTGCCACTCAATGCCTCTGTTTCATTCTCTGTAAAACATTAATGCTGATACTGACTCTGCTCTACTTTAAACTTAACGAATGGAAAATGTTTCTAATACTACTTTTGATTTTTTGTCAAGTATCTCCCAATTCCAAATGAAACTTCAGATGAAAAGTCCAGAAGTTGCAGCTTTGGTTCAGAAGTTCGATATTTAGATCACATTCCTGGCTTCCTGTTCAGCCTTCAACAACTCTTGTCCCTTGGTCTGGAGGGGGTCTGGTTTCTTTCAGCTGCCAGTTAAACCAGTTACGCCTTAGTTCCTACCTGAATAGCTGGAAAGTTTATTGCTACTGCAGCCTCCTTACTATGACCATGTCTTTTCTTCTTCCACTAACAGCTCTTCTTCATTCAAATTAGGTTGTAATCCTGAAAAAACCTCAAAAGTCGACAGAACTGTGTTAACATTACTTAATCTATTCTTTGTATGCACTTTGTACATGTTCTTTCTATCATGAGCAAAATCCCTTTACTCTTTGCACAGCACCTAACCTAATTGTCTATGGTTTGGCGTTCCACACAGAGCTAACAAGCTCCAGAGTGGGTTTTACTTTTTCAGTATCTTATAATCCTCGTATGAGGAAAAATGCAGAAGCCTTTGGCACAGTCTAAATGCCTTTGATGAAGACATTTTATTGCCAGTCAAAACCAAGCCATTTAAATTGGTATGTTCAGCAAATCACCACTAGTGTGAGACTGTTGCCAGGGTTCCCAACTCCAGAGTGTCTGAAGAATCAAAATCCTTCCAATGGTCTGTAGAATTGTTGTTATAATGACCACGGAATTGAAAATGGAATTGGGCTAACATAGTCCCACTAAGTAATTTTCAGGTATGGATCAATATGTTGATTTAACAGCTACTAGCTTCAGCTGGAAGGAGCACACACTTATGCAGCAGTTTCTGCTTTTGTGGTTCAGAAGAGTCAAGTGGTACAGAATATGTAATTGCAGCTCTCTGCTTTTAGTGGAGCAGTGGGCAAATGTGGTGTGATGGGAGGCATTGACACTGTGGTTATCAGCACTACTTGGAGTAGAAATACTGGGTCATCTCTTTGCCTAAGGTAAAACACTGGAATTTGAAGAAAAGGCCAAATCCATTAACCTATTGACAGTTCATTCTAGAAACCCTTGACTCTTGGACAACAGGTCTGCAATAGAGATTCAGGAGCTGGACCCTAGTCAGTGCTGTCCTTACTGCCGAGATATGCCTATTGTAGAACTGTCATTCAACAGTGAAAACACAGAGTATATCTATAGGAAATGAGAAGAAAGAAGTTGATGGTTATTTAAAGGTTAGGACTTGCTTCTTTCATTTGTAATAAGATTGATGTAATCACATCATGATGTTGTCAAGCATACTGAGGCCTAATTCTGTCCCTGGTCTGCTAATGTACACAACCTGGAAGAAAACTGGAGCCATTTGCAATTCATTTGCTCAGCTTGTACATGGTATAGGAATGATATAACCATCATGTAGGTAGTGTAAAGCTGGTAGAGCTTGATTTGTAAGCATCACAGTTCCCTCCTTGTAATGAAAATAGTGTGCACTAAATGACTAACAGAGGAAACCACTCAGAGAAATGCTTATATTAAAAGTGTAGAGCCTCAGCAGGACCACAGTAATCAATTACTCTAAACTGAAGCCCTGGCAGCTTCTATGAATTGCTATTGATTTCAGCTACTAGTCAATGAATCTTTCTAAGACTAGTCTGAAATGTAGGTGTGAGATACAGACTAAATAAGGAGCCTGAGCAAACCTCTTTGAAAAACACAGGGAACAGCCAGGTTTGGTAAGATATGCTGACGGTTATTTTTTGAAAATGCCTAAAAATTGCAAAAGCCTAAGTCCCACGCAGGGATAAAAATAAAGTGTCATATCAGCATATATTGAAATAAGAAAGATGAGAATTTTTGATTTGTTAAGCTACTATGGAAAATTTTCTCTGGCTTTCTAAAGAAGGTCTCTCTCCTCCTGCATTGCAGTTGAATAAAGGAGGGAGGGGGCAAGTAATATTTTTTCTGTAGCCTTCTTCTGACCATAGCAATTATTTCCTTTTTGCAGTGAACCCACGAGTCATATAAAAATTATTTCAAAACAATGATAGAAGATTCAGTCCTTTATATGCCGTGTCTTGTGAGTTGCAAATTTTTTCTCTACAAAATTCGTTTCCTTGTAGAATTCCTTGATGGTTTCAGGAAGGCGAAGCAGCTATTTCTTTATGCATACTGTTCACTTCAAAGGGAATTTAATCTGTTTTGAGGAGACTGCTCTGTTTCCATTATCATACAAGGAAACTTATTCTGGGACCTTTTTTGCTCAGCAGGAACCCTATGTATTTTCCACATTCTCATTATACATGTTTTGGCATGAGCATAAAGCAGGCATGCTCATTTATATTCTAGCTGATCAAGAGGGGAAGTCTGATTAATATGAATTTTGGATCAAGGTGAGGGTCAACTTGGCAACCTGCAATAAAAGGAACTTTCTGGAGTGACTTCTCCCAGAGGAGTATATTTCTGTCAGATCAGTGGCCCAGAGGCAGTGGAACAAATTTTCTTCCTCCTGTTATCCTTATTTTGCTATCAGCTGCACAACAGCAGCACAAAATACTGGATTAGAACTAAACATACCATATAACCGAATCATGTACTCAGATCACATCGCTCACACTGCATATCGTTGCAGGTTGTTAATCATGCCTTTCCTGATGCTCTTTCCTCCTTTTCCTGCCGCTGTTTTTCTTCCCTCCCTCCCCTCTCTCAGCTCTTTCCCTAAACCTCCTTGCAGTCAGGCCCTCTCCTGCCTCCTTGCTCTCCTACATGATACCTCTGTTCTTGAATAATTGGGGGAAAGCAACATGGACACTCAGCCGAAATTAGGGTTACGTTGCCTTAGAGCAGCTTTGTTGCCTTTCCCACAAGTCACTTCCTGAAATGTAGCTCTACTAACCCAACTGTAAGAACATCATCTCTCACCATGGTGGTCGCCAAGTGTACTAAACCTTTCATTTCCGTTTTGGTGGGGAGAGAATCTAGGAAATCTCTGGGTTTCTTCACTGTTCTGTTTCACTGAACCAAGCAATGAAGGAGAGATCTTCTATGTCAGACACCAAATACTTAGTGGGGACAGACCTGTTCTGTTTTTCGTGATCAAGAAGATATTTTCTGTTATTTGTTTTAGTGTTAATGAATTAGAAGACTGCCAATGCATTCCAGCCCATCACTAGCAAGGTGCCAGCTCAACCTTCTTGTAGTGCAAGTGTCTGTCAGGGATCAAAACACCTCATTCTTGACAAGCATGTGTGAGGGTCAAAGCAGTGTGAAGATTGTTTTCATTTTCTTGGGGGAAGGTCCTACCCTGTTCAGGCACAGGAACACCAAGTTCTTCAGGACAACAGAATTATATCCTAGTACACTGCCAGTGGTGCACTGAACACGCTGTTCTCTTTGTCTGAGATAGCTTTGGTCCTTTGGTCCTACGTGTTTTGTCCATCCTCTGAAAATGAACCAGATTTACAACAGGCGTCAGATGTGACTGGTATTCCAGAGGTGAGTGAACTGGGGGGAGGGACCATGTCCCACTCAAGATATCCTTCCACGTGGAAGACAATAGTGTAGGAAGCAATTCTACAGATTTATGCCATTAGAATACTTTTCTCTTTAGCAATGGAATTTTAATTTATTCAGTTTCTGCTGGATTCCCTCTGCTTTGAGCTTTTCAAGTTCACCAAAGGGCCTGTTTGTGAAGAACACTGTCTCGTCCATTTGTTTTCATTTTTTAAAATTTTTTTCCTGCCATGCAATGTTGTGCTT
Organism: Anabacerthia variegaticeps; assembly: GCA_035583185.1. NCBI lineage: Eukaryota > Metazoa > Chordata > Aves > Passeriformes > Furnariidae > Anabacerthia > Anabacerthia variegaticeps. The sequence goes on along the minus strand of JAWWEW010000131.1, from coordinate 61,558,083 downwards.
AAAAGGAAGAAAAAGACACAAAGGGAAGATAGAAAAGTAGAAATGAGACGTGTCTCATGGGAGATGCTTGCCCTTCCCATGCCATGCTAGTTTAAATACAGTTTCCACACATCACATGTCAAGCTGTACTTGATTGTTTTCAAATAGATGGCAAAAATCATGAGAGGAGGAAAATGTTCTTTTGTGTGACATATTCTTCTTTTGATATATTGGGTTCTGTAGCTGTCAAAACAAAGGCTGTTTTCCCATCTATTATTACAAATGCATTTGGGGTAAATCTCTTCTGCAACTCTCTATTCCCTTGATTGTTTACTTCAATACGGAGTTATTTTTTTAATTTTTCTAAATCTAACAAGATGATGATTTTCAGTGGTACGTTTTTCCTATGATCCTCAGAAGGCAGTGAGGTTCTTTCTCAGTGGAGATTTAGATCACATCTGGAAACGCAGTCTGTTTCAAGTATTTTCTACTTTTCTGGCAGGAGAATGGAATATTTAATTTCATTATTCAACATAGGTTTATTCGTTTTATGCAATGAAGAGAAATTCATCAACAGTGTCTTCAACACCCAGAAAAATGATGCTTGCCATGCCTGTTTCACATACTCTATTTTTATTTTATATCTTTCTCATCACTCAGCAATTATTCATCTCTCTGCTGAGAGGTGAAATTCTTTTATTGAGTTACTGTAATTTCTCGGAACCCCAGAAAGCAATTCAATCTCAGAAAGCAATTGCTTTTACTTAAAGATATTTCTTGGGACAGATTCACCAAATACAAATAGCTGAATAAAGGTTATTTTTTTGTTAATTTTCAAGAATATTTAGTGATGCTTTATAAAAGAGGTAAATCGATATTTCTCCACCTTAACATTCATTGCACTAATATTAATCATGATGGATTCTTGGGAATGGATGCAAATATGATAGTACAAGTAAGTAGGAATGCAGTTAAAGTGCAACATTAATTCATTCCCAGTTGTTATTAAATGTCACAAGATATTAATAGTTTTGCTGATATTTTCCTTTCTAAATCACACGGTGTGAAAAAAAGAAGGCACAACCGTGTGATGTATGCAAAGTCATCAAGATAATTAACTCTGAATCTTTTGTATTATTTCAATATAATGTCCTCGACCTCGACCTACATTTTTGGGAAAGATCAAAGTGTAGAGTGTAAAGGTGGTGATAGACTGGGTCCCATTCCCACAGAAATCAATCAAAGGTCTTCCGTTTCAGAAGTGGGCACAGTGGGAGCAGAAACAGGCTTAGTAGCACGATACATGATTTCTCTTGCCATCAGTAAAACAGATTTTCTAATTTATCTTATCCTCTGAGATGCTTAAATTTTGAATGTCAGCTGATTCAAATTTTATGTTCAGGGAATCCAGGCACTGAGATGATTTGCGTTTAGGGCACTGAACTGGGATTCAGTAGATCTGGGTTTGTTCTATGATGCATTTCCCATGTGATCTTATGCAAATCTTTTATTGCTTCTCGCACAGCCTCACCAGTAAAATAGGGTAATGTTACTCCTCATCTTGTTCAAAGGATTTGTTAACATTTGGATGGCTTATCTACAGCAGATTGCTGAGGGCCATATGAAGATGTGCAATCTTACTTAAATGTACTACTTTACGTATATATCCTTCTTTCACTTTCTGCTTCTATATCTACTGCTTTCCTACAGCCCCCACGTGAGACTCTTTCCTTCATTGTTTTCTTCATAAGCAATATTCCACAGGCTGGCCTTCTCCTCCAAATACATGCTAGTCAGGTTCTGCTTTTTAAGCTCACCAAGGCAGGTAATAATGCACCTGCCGTGGAGACACAAGTGCTGGGTAGGCACCCTGTGAGCTATACTTCATGTGGATATTTGGTGATCCAGCTGACAGGCTTGTTCTTGAGAAACTAGATTTTTGATGTATTTTTATTTCATGTAATGTTCACTTAAATGATTCAGATGTACAGTTCTCAGTCACAGAAATTCATATTGATTTCAGTAGCGAGCATCATTTACATAAAGTCCCAAGAATGCCATTTCAGATACTTCTTTCGTAAGTATTCAAATAACAAACCTAATACTGTGCACAATTTGCTTTTGAAATGAAATTGTATTAGTATGTATTTACCCAAAACTATGTGCATAAATGCTTCTGTGTTTGCCACATGTGCATTTTGAAAAAAAAAGTACTTTTTTTTAAAGCTTTTAACTTAAGCTACATGGGTTTTTTAGCTTAAGTTGCCTGATCATAAAAGCCAGGGAACCTTTACTGGAGTGAGCAGGTCTGAGCTGTGCATTGTTCCCTATCACTCAGTATTGTCTGGGGTACAGCAGTGATTTCAATAGCTATTGCAGGAGATACAGCTGCCTGTTCTTTATTAATTTCAATGAAGGTGAGAATGCTATACCCAGGAATACTGTTTCATTGTTGTCTTTGCACAAAATGTTGACCTGCTAATGGCACCTCCTGTAAAACCATGTAGACTTTGAGTTTGACATTGCTCTTTGAGTTTGGTATAAGTGGGGCAGGTGCAGAAATCTAAAAATGCCCTTCTGCCAAACAAATGAGTATATCTTTCTCTCTAAAAACTTTACATGTGTGTACATTTACATGCTTCCTTCAAGGAGGCAAGGAAGGGTTGTGGTTTACCTGCAGACACCTGTGTTTTCCTTGATGAAACTTCCATTCAGACATTGTAGATATAAAGCCAGCCAACATGGAGGACCTGACAGAAGTGATCACAGCCTCTGAGTTCCATCCCCACCACTGCAATCTCTTTGTCTACAGCAGCAGCAAAGGATCCCTGAGACTCTGCGACATGAGGGCATCGGCTCTCTGTGACAAACATTCCAAGCGTAAGTCCTTGCTTCACTGAGTCCAGATATCATTAAAGTCTTACTGTTCATGGACAGTATGTAGATGTGTGCATACCCCAGTGTATAAGTTTCTCATTTGCAGGCACATTGGAGAAGAAAACAACAAAAGGAAGAAAATTCTTTTACCTGCACAAGTATTAGCTATGACCTTGATAAGAGTCATGTCACTGATGGGTTGTCCTTATGGTTCTTATTGCAGGGGTCAGTGAAGAACCCAGAACTCTCTAGCAAAAGAGAGAGGGTTCTTAACAAATCATAGGGGGTGGGGGCAGTGTTTAAGTAGTACTGTTTTGAGTACACAACTACTGTTCTGAATACTGCAGCAAGAACATTTTCATTGTCAAACTGCCATCAAAATTTTGAATCCATCTTCTGGATTAAGGAATATCCAATATCCTGCCTAAAAAATTAGTCTCACCTTCCCTATATATGTTTTTTCAACAATGTATCAGAAAAGCCTCAGGAGAAATGCCATAAGTAATAATGGAGGGGAAAAAAAAAGAGAAGAAAAAGTTACTGTTTTGTTATAGAAGGTGTCATCTGTCCTAAGTGATTTTATGTAGTCTTGAGATGAACCACTGTTTCATGACAGTTCATATCTGGAACATACATAAGAACAAGGAAGCAAAATGTTAAAATTTGTTCTCAAAGGTTGAAGGAAAAATGTGTGTTCATACTGTCTTACTATCAGCTCTCTGTGGTCTTATAGGGAAGGCAGAGTATGGTTCTTTCCATCAGTAAACTGGCAAGCTCAGGCACTTTGTCTTGTGTGAACAACCTGTTTGTTCCTGATCCTCTGAGACTGATGGTGCCCAGACAAAGGCATCGTGTTGTGTAGCTTGTTCCTTTGAGGAGCCTGAGAAGCTGAGAGCGTGATGCATGGCCTGTTGTGGCTCTGCTTTAGTCACCTTCGGGACTGGGGCTTCCAGGGTCGTCAGTTTGTTGTGCAAAGTTGAAACATTGGAAGGAAATTCAGGAGAAATTCTCTTAGTGCCAGAGCATAAAACATAAGAGGTTTTGTGTCATTCAGTGCCTACTTGAACCTTTTTGAAGTAGGCAGATCTTACTAGTAGGGTCAGAAGGGGAGGAAAAAGCATTTGAATATTTAAATGAGACATAAGTGGTACACAGATTTAGCACACAAACTATTTTTTAAACTGAAGTAAATGTAGTAAAGAGCTTATGACTAGGCCTTTTGGCTGCAAGAAGTGCACATGCTCAGAACCTCTTAGGATGTGGTCTCCAATTATAGAAAATAATCTTCAAGGACAACTTCCTAAGCAGAGAAGTGTTCTACCTTTGTTAGCTGTATCTTGGACTTGTAGGGGGAAATATAAACATGACACAGTGACACAATGCTGTGAGTTATCCCGTCCCACTTAATTGTTTTGTTCTGTAATACTTTCATTTCTTCCTGTTAATAAGGCCTCCATGCCCCTGTAACTTAGTGCCAAATGCCAGTCAGAACTTATTAAAGCCACAATACAGTAACCCTCGATGAAAGAAGGCATTTTATGCCAGAAGGGAGCTCAAGGTCTAATGGTCATTGATTAAACCCCATTTTCCAGATCTATGAGTTAGAAAATAGCCATTTAATGTAGCATTGCTGCACTGAACTCAAGTCAAGCTCATTGAGAAGCTGAGTGTGTACAGTACAAAACTGATAAGCAATGGTAGAACTTCCAAAGTGTTAAAGGGAGTAGGCCCATGTATGCTGATGGGAGGGTTCGAGTTTAGCTCTTGGAGCCAAGCAAAGCTGATTATATAAAGCCCACAGCAGCCTAAATGGATATATCATAAAACCAGTCAGACTGCAAAATCAAGTTATTTGCATGATTGTCTCTCTAGTACCTTCACTGTGCATTTGATTCCTCTCTGCAGTTGCTAAATTAACATATGGTGCATATGCACTATCAGTACCCTGCTCTCCTAGCTTGGATTGTCTTTCAGTCTTTCCTCATAACTGACTTCACTTCTCAACCTAAACACTACAGCTGGAATCACTGTAAACCCTCCTATTCTGCCAGGCATCCCTACTTTCTCAGTTCTGTCTAGTATTTCTTTGGGTTACTTTTAGGTTGCTGTTCTGAGATTGTAATGGATGTACATATTTTTAGGGGTAAAAGATCCAATGTAAAAGTTAGAAAAATACCTGGATGATGAGTATATATTGTCAACTTTTGGGTTTATTTCTTTTTACCTTTTTTATTCAAATTTCTGTAAAGTGATAAAGTCCAATGCAGCCCTTGGGGAAGAGGCCCTTCCATTTGCCCAAGTTTAGAGAGCGCCATGAATAATTACTGTGCCATACTGTAAAAATAAATTATAATATCTGTGGTGTAAGTTAACCAACACAGGATGTTAATAAATTATAGTGTCTTCAAGATTTCTGGTTTTCTAAACTCCATGGCAAAGTCTCTCTTTTTGGCATTAGAGACAGCAGCACTGCAAGGTTTCCCTTGTAAATCCTTATGGCTTTGACATGGGTGAGACGAGACTTCTGTACGTACTCATCCTTGATGCCTATGCAGAGATTTATTAGCAAGCAGCCAATTTGTGTGATGAGTTGAAATGGGGACCTCTGTCCCTTAGAAAAATTATCTCAGACCACCAAATCTATTCATAAAGCATCGAAAGGATATCAGGTCAGTAGCTGAATTTTAAATGGACATTGAGATACTGATAAGGTGTGATAAAATGCGTTGTGTTTTTAATAGACTACCGTGAACTGCTTCTTACAGCAGCTCTGTAATAGATCATGCAATGCTGAGCAAGCATCAGAGCGAAGTCTTGTGTGGCCCTTGCAAATGCATATCAGGGAAAGCCCAGTCTGTAACCATAGGGCAGGTACATGCATAATTCTGTTCTGTGTTATTATCAATCTTTGCAAGTAGTGGGAGAGAGTGCCATCAAAATGTTCAGGAGAGGAGGTGCCAAAAGTGGTGCGTGTCTGTGTTTATTTAGGGTATTAGAGGGGTGGGAATAAGGAAGAAAGTGTTCTTTCAGTCCACGGCATTATAGCTAAAGATTTAAAGCAGATATGGAAGTCAGACTCAAGCAGCAAGAAGTAGGGATTAATTTAAATAATCTGGAACCTTTCAGCTAAACAGTGTACTTGCCAAAACACTTAAAGATCACCTTTCAGATGTTTTCAGGCATGAAAACATGGATGGAAATGCAGTGTAGAAAACGGACAGTATATGGGAGTCTGTGGCGGCAGCACAAGGATCATTGTTAGAGCAGTCAGCTGGGAACATAAAAAATAAAAGAATTACCCCCCACACAACTTCCACAGATTCTCAAGCAAGGGATTCAGGTGACGAGGAAGACAAGCATAAGGATCCTGTTACATTAAGAGCTCCCTGACTAAAAATATAGTTATGGCAGTATAATATGCAATTGTTCAATTAAGAAATAGTTGCTAATTTGGTTTTGTGTTTTTCTTGCTAATAATGTTCAGAGCTCCTTATAAATGTGTGTGCAGTTAATACCATTCTTCCAAAGAACTTGTAGGCTAGATGGGTACATATGGCTGTTTCAAGAAATCTTATAATAAAGCAGCCGGCTAAAAAAACCTGAGCTTGAGCATGTGAAGTCAGAAAAAAATGAAGAGCTTTTTCAGTAGTTCATCAGAATTATTAAAACCATTATTAAGTGGAAAATATAAACTCTATAGTTATGCAACATGGAAATTTCAGCCACTCAAGAGTATAGCTCCAGTTGGTATTCCATGTAATAGCCTTAATATCTTAAAGCCGTTGCATACTTCAAAAGTACTCATCTATGTAAATGCTGTATGATGCTTTAAGGGTTTTTTTAGTATTCATTTCTTAATGTGTATTTGTAGACTAAACCCTGTTTCTAATTATCCATTACCCATGTGCAAAACTTACAGCAACATACTTGAAGGAAAGAGGAGCTGCAGTTTCAGTTTATTGCTGTGTGTGCTGTGGTGATCTCTAAAATACAGATGTTGGGGTTATACAGCATTAGCCTCTGTCACTGTTGGTTCGTGCTTTCTGTCTTCCAGACAGACTTCACAAGCTCCTGACATCTGGGTCTGTAAGGGGAGCCATTTAGAGCCCTCTCCTTTTGACCAAGGCAGCGTTTATAGGTGACAGGCAATCCTTCTCTGGATTCTCCCTGAAAGGGGCAAAGCATCTCACCTGGTGCATCTCAATTCCAGGGGTTGGACAATCAGTATCTTAAAAGTATAAAGTGGTTTTCAGGGAAATGCAGAGTGAATTTTGGGTTTGGTTTGTGACTCAGAGGTGCCACTCAAAGATAATGCTGATGGTTCTTTCATTGAGAATCCTTTTCCACATTTTTATTTGAAATCCAGGCACAAAGGAAATGCCAGCTCTTCCCCAAGGATAAATGCCACTGTCCTGTCAGTCTGGCATGTAACTCAATTGAGTTATCTCCTGGGCTTTTTTTGAGATTACCTTTGATTTTAAAGAATTCAGAACTGTGAAAGCAGACAAGCCGGAAATCAAGGATAATCTACTTGAACATGTTGAATTTTAAAAATTAAATTAATTATATTACCAGTTGTTTAAAGCAGGTGGGGATTTCAGGGACAAGAGAGCTTTCAGACCTCTGACTGAATATGGATTATCTTTCATTTGCAACAGAGAACAACCAGATGCACAAAAAAGCCTGTGACAGACTATCCCTGCTGGATTTGCTAATTAATATTGACCTTTCCAAATGAATGATGCTTATTGTCTGACTGAAAAAGAGACAACTTGTTTTTCTTCTCTGTGAGCTTTACATCTAAAATACGCTTTTTATTTCTGCATCTGGTCTCATGTCGAGTTATCATCTGAGAGAGAGACAGTCACCGTTCTCCCTTTGTGCACTGAGAGGCCACTGTCAAAGTGATGTCCACTTCAGGCAGAATCTGCAACGTTTCATGTGACAGGAGTGAAATTTACCTGAGCTTTCAAAATGATTTGACCCTGTGCATGAAGGCTTCTCCTAATTCTGGATTTATTTTTAAGCATATACTGCAAAGGCATATATTCATTGCTGACTTTATATTCCCAATGAAAAAATGTGCCCGTATCCTGATAATTTTTTAATTATGACTGTCACTGAGGATCTGTTACTACAATTTCACGCATTGTAAACTAGATCCTGGAAGATCCTTCCTCGTGCAGGAATCCCATTGAAATTTGGTAACAGATTGCCTTTAGCAGGGTCTCCAAACCTTCCATTTTACTCTGTTTGGATGAATGTGCAATAAAGACATTTAAAACGGGGCTAATGTAAATTCAAAAATATTTCTACAGAAATGCAGTTATTTTCACCAGTTGTGCAAGATATGTTAAATCAGAGGGAGAAAAAAACCTGATTTATATACTTCTAGCTATATTCAAACAGTCAGAGGAAAGAGAAAAGCCTGAAGCAATGGGAAATGATTTATGATTGAAGAGGTGTTTCATTAACCCCTCTTCCCCAACCGCACACAGATAAAGCAAATAACTGCTGTAAGATTGATTTAATTATTCAGTCTATTAAAATTCCTGTCTTGTTTGCTTAATTTTTTTTAATAGCAACAGCTACTGCTTTTCAATGTCTCATGAAACTGACTTTCAAGATCTTGTTTCACTGGGGGAGCTAAAACACACTTACGACTAATCTTATACATCAAGATCTTGAAGACTTATGCATGAATTTGGCTGTAGAGGTGTAGTAGTTTTATGTGCCATTAACTCCATGGGATTGCTCACAACACATGGCATTAAACATGCACGTAAGTCTTTGTGAGATCGAGGTTTAAAGAGGCTTGATCTTTTCTACCTTGTGTTTGTGGGTTTTTTTCACTTCCTTTCTGTCTTTAGCACCATTTCTCTTTATTAACAAACTCGCTGGCAAAGTTACATTAATCTAAGCAACTCTGTAGTGAAGCTCCCACCCACTGATCTTTAGCTATTGATTTGGCTTTGCCTTTCAGCACTAATGCACTGTCCCTTGTGGTTTGCGACAAGCTGCAGCAACTCACTGCAGATGGTAAAACAGATTCTTAAATATTGATTGGAGACTCCACTTTTAAAAGCTGTGCTCTCTAGAGGTATTGATGAGAAGCCTAGTTTTAATGTTGGGTCATTGGATAAAGGAATGCTTTATGGTAGGTGGAATTTCAGTCTTGTGGTGTGGAGGTAGCTTCAGAAATTTGCTTTCACTAAAAGAAAGAAAATGATATGTAAGTGACTGGGGCACAAAGTGCTGCCCTCTGAATTATATAAAAACAAACTGAAAAAATATAAAACAGTAGTGGTATTTCAGTTTGAGACAGGATAAACAACCTCAGGCTATAGTAATATAGAATTTTAAATAAAGGTGCCTTGCAAAATAATTGTATTTTGTATTGCTTATGAAAGCAGATTCAAAATTTCCCACCTGTGTATAATCATATTAATCAGTGTAGACCAAGAAACAAGATTGTCACATTAGCAGATAATTCTGTTACTGAAAGAGAATTTCTGAAGGAGATGAATATATGACTGGATTGTCTTAATAGAAAACAATAAAACACTCAGACATAGTGAAAGATAGAGTAAATAATAATGGTAAATCGAATTATTATGAATAATGAAGCTAAAAGGCATCAAGAAACCATGAATTTCAAAGGGAACTTGCAGTTGGGCTTGATTCACTTAGAATGAAGTCAGGAGCTCTTCTGCATAAAATCCTAAACCAGATTTTAAACAGTGTGTAATAATGACTATAGCTGGACAGACCAGAGATCCTTCTGGCCTGGTGTTCTGGCTCTGGTAGTGGGCAGTAGCAACATCAACAGAAAATATAAGAACAGAGCAAGTGTATATGTAATCTTTAGCCTCTGCAGTGTGCAGTTGGAAACTTGAGCTTCACCGACTTCAGTGAGAATGAGTTTGCTGCATTTACTCAGATGGATGTTCGGGTTTGGTTTATTTTTCTCTTGAATTTGTACAGCTACTTATGAACCTGTGTGTGTTTTTAACCATTGACAATATAGGAGCTTAATTAGGCAGAATATGAAGAACCATCTGCTCTCTACTTACCCTTTCCTGGTTTCACTCGGTGACCCCTACTTGTTGATTGGAAGAGACAGTGTACAGAGTGAACTGTCCTTCCCTATTCATCCTTCCCATGCCACTCCTAATTACAAACCCCTCAGCTTTTCCTAGACTGAGAGACCCCAGTCGATTTAGTCATTCCCTGCATTGAAGTAATTTTGTACTTCTGGTTATGCTACCTGCCCATTTTTGTCTCTTATTGATGTAAGCATGTCTTGAATTAAATGGCACCAACAAATGCTTTCTGTGTTGAAGGATAGTAACAAGTGTCTTGTACTTACAAAAAAAATAAAAATTAATTGGTAGTTTTATACATGTTCAAGTGAAATTTAGTGTATGTTTTTTATACTAAACTTGGCAAAATATATGTGGTGGAGCAAATCACAGCTGACCTGGGAATGGTGCTAATTCGCTATCTAAAAATACTCTAGTTAAATAATTTTTAAGACTGTTATCTTAGGATCATGTTTTGTGTGAAACATTAAAGTAGAATAACCATGTATTCCAGAAAAAAACCATGGCTAAATTGTTTTATTTATCAGCTACCAGGAAAGCATATTGGTTCTTGTTCCTTTTGCCGGTAACTGTGGCTAGTCTGTCAAGATGGGTGAAATTCCATACATTTCAAAGTACTGGTTTCCAGTACATTTTAATCAGATATTGCAGCCATTTTCATTGAGGATCTAGAATTAAAAAGGGACTTAGTTTCAATGATAAATTGTTTGGCCTGGGACTGCATCTGTTTCCTGCGTTTATGAAACTTAAAGCCCACAAAGAGATTCCCTGATCCAACTTTGGTATTTCCAGGTCAAGCTGTTGTTTGTGTACCTGTGTAATCTGTAGTAAGTGCTTAATTCAGCCTGTCTGCAGACTGTTCTCTTGCTTATATAATAAAAATGAAAAGTATTCTCCCTCTGTGGTTCCAGCAGCTCTCTTGGCTTGGCCTCTACAGTTCTTTCCCTCCTCAGTAACCACACTGCCTCCTCTTGCCAAAATTGTCTTCACCCATTTGTAGCTCCCTGAACAGGAGCTGGATGATTTTCTATATCCATTAGGTGTCTTTGGAAGGAGAGAGAATTTTTTCGTGGTGCAGAATTTCCAAGGATTTAAATCTAAGTAACAGCATTTAAATGCTATAAAAACAAGTTTTCAGGACAGGGTACAAACTATAAACATTGTTCCTTAGGGGGAAAAAAACCCAGCTTTAATAAGTTATTACTTGTCCATAAGTAGAAAGAAAATAGCTTCCCCCCTCCCCCCCGCTAGAGGAAATTACTTTTTAAGGCTGTTTATAATTTTATCCTGTGACTGGTATTTCTTACCAAATCTGTGAAGCTGTTAAGTGTTCATCTTCAAATTTTGCCTGGCTTTGGTTTCCTCCCCCTGCCCCAGATAATCGCATGTGCAATATGTGTAAACATAATTTATTTTTGCTCTTCTTTTTAAATATATTCAGCTTTGTAATAGCAAAAAGTTGGGTTTATCTGTAGTTCTGCCTTTAGTAATCAGAAATTTCCAAGGTTCATATCTTTATGCCTTAAGGAGTACACAGCATTATCATGGTCTTCTCCCTTGGTAGTTCTTTGTTCCTCTTAGTTTTTACTGATAATTCACAGTAAATGCATTTATTATCAGGTGCTCAGGACACGGTGAAAGAATTTTACCAAAGTTTAGACTCTGTGTTTCTCTCTTTTAAAATCAGTGAGAGATTTGTGTATCTGCACGCAGTTGGCATGTCTTTTATCCCATCAATCCATTATATACTTATAAATTCAGGTTAATAATAAGAAGCAGCTGTAGCAGCAACTTCCATTGCATTAGAAAGATAGTTTTTCTAATCCTTGCCCCCGTATTGTTTCGGATACTGTTATTGCATTCCCTTTAAATATATACTTTTTCTTTGTGTTTTTAAAAGCTTTATTTGTATTTTGGAACTATCTTCATTCTGACAGTGCTGTGAGTTCGTGTGCTTTTATTTCATCCAGGCAAAAGAGTGAAGGTAAGAGAAAAGGGGGAAGCAGAAGGAATATTCAAAATTCAGCCAAGGCATTACCCAAGGTCCTATAGTGTAATACAGAAAATCGTGCACACTCCTTCTTGTGATGATTTTGGGAGGAACACAGGATTTCGTATGCTATATCAGATTGTGAGACTGCACCCACCATATAGACATTTTTAGCATTATTTTTAATATTTTTTGAAGTTCACATATGCCAGAATTTATACCCTGCAATGATTAACGCTGTGCCCAGTTACTTGTTTAGAATGGAACTGGAGAATTACTTGGGTCTCGTTTCTGTTTTTCTTTATTGGGTACATCTTGTCCAGAATGTATCACTTCCAAGCATGTGGAATTGGGCCCATATGAATGGAAAGTTGCAGTGGCAGCACCCCTTACCCACAGAGTGCAGCTTGGCAAGAGCCCCAGCGGTGTTAGTGTGTGCATTCTTTGGGCCAGTGTTTGGAAGGGAAGCTGAGTGAGATGGACCTTCCCACCCACTCTTCCTGTTCCTGGCCTTTCCTGGTTTTTGGTGTTTTTACTTCAGGCAACTACATCTATTTCTGCATGATAAATGCACACATTAAAGATGCCTTTCTGATTCTAAGGAAAATCTCTTTGTCTACCCTAGACAGGAAAAATTCATGGAACACACAAGGAAACAAGAATATTTTTTATGAGAGATAAGAGTTTGCGTTTTAGCAGATGGCAGTTCCTTTTGAGAAAGAAGCAGCATATTTTTATGCTGCAAATTTTCTTCAGGATTCAGGAAAACAGTGCTCTGGCAAGTATCCTTCAACGAACCCATCCTTCTCTACAAAATCTGGACTTCTGTGAAAAGCTACTGGGGTTTTCAGCTTGTGAGCAGAAAGCTGTGCAGAAAGGGATTGGACATTTTTATTTCCCTGAGCAGACTTCTCAGTTTACCCATGTATCTGCTAGTGGGGTAAGGGGCAGGAACAGTGTGTTCCTTGGAGGTTCATCTTACACTAGCTGTACCCAGAGATCTGTTCCACTTCCCTCTGTAACCCTATGATGTTTCTCTGTTCTAGAGGCCTGTCCTAAAGGTCATATTTAAATCTGAGCAAGTGTCATGTGAAAGCTCAGCACATCACACCATTTGTGGTTCTTCTGTTCATTAGATAGCTAGACAGATAATTTTGTGCCTTTCACATGATAATGCTGTGACTATTATCAAGAACGGTATTAATGAAAGTTGAACACCCATTTTATGGCAAATGTTAGTTATTAAAAAATTAATGAAGAAACAATTGAAAGAGTATAATAGAACCTGTAATCAAATCTCAGTAAAGTTCAGATTCCAAGTCCTGGTCTAACAAGATCTGTTTAGATACAGAAAAGTAAGCTAGATTTGAAGTCTCATGTTCTGGGTACTGATTGCTCCCTGGAATAAGAGCTGCCTCTAAAAGATAAGTCTAAACTATAATGAACAGAAAATATGTTTTCAGTGCAGCCTGGCAAAACCTGGTTTTGCAAACAGTGGGAAACAGTGCAAACAGTGTTTTAATTCCTATCAGCTTGGAGAGGCCAAGGTTGAATTTGAATTGCTTTCCTCAGCTGAGGTCCGAGTCACATGGCTGTCACTGCTGTTCTGTCTCCAATGATTCAGCTCGTATTGCCCAAACCGCATAAAGACTATGCTTTTTTGCAGTGTGTGCATAACCTTATGTTGCTGCTAAACCAGAAATAGCCAAGTCCCAAGAACACTATCTCTCACCTTCATTTCCTGAGGTTAATGCCTTCTTCTTATTGCTGGTAGTTGCTAAGCCTTTCTCTTCTTTTCACTGGGAGCTGCTCCTTAATTTCCTGTAACAATTTTCCTGGGTTGGTTATGCTGACTGTAGGAAGTATCTTCAAAGAATTGCTGCTACTAAAAATTTTTACTGCTATCTTTCTTTCTGTAGTGATATGAGGCTTTCATGCCTCTGTTAGTTCCCACAGTTAATTAATCTAAGTATTTCTAATACTTAATGTGGTAAGGATAGAAAAGCAATAAACAGGGCGGATAAAGGATGAAATGGTTTAATCTCATTAATTAACAAAATACAGAATATCCAGGTACAAATATTACTCCTAGTCACTGGGAGTTGGATGAGCCACATAGAGTCAAGAAAATATATCTAAGCTATAAATGAAGGTGTAGTTCAGTTAGTGTGGGTTTTGTTTTTTTTTTTCTGGTTTTAATAGCAGCTTCACATCATAATTAGGAGGATGAAATTCCTGCCAGCCAAGTACATAGTTGGGACAGATTAAAGGGAAGAGGTATGAGAAATGATAATTGCTTTCTGCTCATCAGACTTCTATTGAAAATCTGACAGGATAATTACAAAATACCTGCTTTGCAGAATGTCTAGGCAAATTTTTAAAGAGCTATTTAAAGTTGTTCGTTTACAATCTGTCTGAAAAGAAAAGTTTTTTTCCCCCTTTTTGAAGTAGTTCATTGCAGTTTAGATGTGTGGTGCATGTTTAAATATAGACCTTATTCCCATGTGCACGCCTGGCTGCATTCCACTGCCCACCCCCAAAGAAAATTGCCCATAATTTTTTGCATTACCCCACATACTTCACCCACGTACTCACCCTTCACTTTCAGCAGTACATTATTTCCCCTGATGGAAACTAACCTCATTGCTTCCAACAGTCTGAATCATAGTCATAGATAAGTTAATTGAGAGAGGAATGTTCCAGTGGACTATACAAAAAACTTTATTTTGACTGACAGTAAAAAGTTGTTCTACTTTCAGCATGTTTCTGTGTCTCATCACATGGCTTTTCTTCACCTGCTTTTGAAACTTGAAAATGACGTTCACCAAATTTCCAGTTTTCAAAGAGTATGTTAGGCATAGGTCCCAAAAACCTACTGGTTTGGTTGAGAACTAAGACCCCGCAAGCCTGACTTTCTATTAAAGTTCAGCTTATGAGGTCATTTGGATCACAGGGCCACAGGTACCTGCAGAGAAAGAAGAGAGTGGCTCTAGGAACCTGGCAGGCAGGGTTACAGTCATCCAGGACCATTCTTACGTACAGCTGAACAGAGATGGCCACTCTCCTAGTTTACAAGAGCTGAATCTTCATGTGTGCAGGTACTAAAAGCACTGTTGCGTGATCTCCTGCCTTGTCGGGTTGCACAGAATGGCAAACCATCATGTACAGGGAGTTTGGTGCTTTCCAGAACTGACAGCACCTGCACATCAGTTACATAGTTCATGCATCCACATGGTAAATTACTATCTATTTCCTGCTCACCTTGAAGGAAGAGGTAGCTGCAGTTTGCAATTGCTTTCTAAAACTCTCGTGTTTAGTCTCAGATGCCTTCAGGCATGACTGATGAGCAGCCTGCAGCCAGGCCAGCTGGTTCTGGCAGCCAGGGCAGGCTTTGAGTAACCACACTGCCCAGGGACTGACATATGAGACCACATGTTTACCTCTCTTGTGACAGGGACACCTGAATTTTGGTGATGTCAGGAACCAGGATGTGCAGACCCTAAAAAAGGGTGACTATAGATGAACTGCCTTGCTATAGGTATCTGTAGTTAACTAACTGGTGTATTTAGGTTATTTCCCAAAGTGATGCTTTGAGTCAATAGCTATACCATTAATTATTGCAATATTTAAAGCTTACAGTTTGCATTTTTAGATAAAGTTAAAAGAATAAAATAAGTGCTGAGCATATAATTAGTTCTATATTATGTTCCTTGGTAGAACGAATTACTTGTTTCACAAGAAGTGCACACTTCAGAATGTATAACAGAGCATTTTTTGACATAATTCTAATTTGTTTCTTGCTTCTTTCTCTTTGAACAGTTTATGAAGAACCAGAAGACCCCAGTAATAGATCATTTTTTTCAGAAATTATATCTTCAGTGTCAGATGTCAAATTCAGTCACAGCGGTAGATACATGCTCACAAGAGATTACCTCACTGTCAAGGTTTGGGATCTGAACATGGAAACAAAGCCCGTAGAAACATACCAGGTAGGAATCTCCTATGTCTTAAAATGAGACAATATAAAAGCATCTCACCTATCAAAACCTGAATGTTTTCATAAATTTCTCATTGCTCATCTGAGAAGCAGCGAGCTAGAGAGCTCATCAAGGTGGTCAAAATCCTCACAGTGGTGTCCTTGTAGGTGGAAAAGGGCAATTTCAGCATTAGTAAGGAACCTGGGGAGTCAAGGTAACACTCACTGTGGGCTGGGCTCTTGAAAGAAATTATTCTTCTAACAAGGGAATTCATCTCTGCACTTTGGCATCTGCTTTCAAATGATACATTTTACTATTAACATTTAAAGTTACAGAGGAAAAGATTTGGTGTGTTGCTTAGCACTCTGCTCCTGCTGGGACTGCTGAGTTTACACCTTTGTTGTTTCAGAACTGCTTTTTAAAACTTCATCTGTGTGCTTCATCCCTTGTGCCCAGTTCTAGAAGTGATCAGTGTTAAACCCTGGCATCACCACTGACACAGCAGTTCATGAATGCCACACAGACACATGTGGTTGCCTGAATTCACTGCGATGTTATCCAGACAAAATGCCAGTGGCTCCAGCCAGTACTAAGTTTGTACTCTGACATCTGTTATGTTTGGCAGTAGAGGGCTGAACTTACATTTTTTGACTCTGGCTTGAAGAAAGACAATATGTCTGTGACACAGAAACGGCTTGTTATGAAAATGCAGTAAGAAGAAACTGTCAAGTTACCTACAGAAGAGTATGCAAAGTAGGAAAAATGTCATTCATCTAGCTTGTGCTGCTTACTGAGAGACAGCCCTGTGGCAGTCCTGGATCAGTCCCTTGTTTTCTGTGTCTGTATAATGGCAGATGGAGTACAGTAGTTCACAGTAACTATAATCAAAATTGGTTTTAAAATAACATTTGATGAGAGTTTGGTAGCGTGTCTTGTCAAAACAACCGAAATTTTCCAGTATTTGTTAGCTGGTATTTAGTAGACAGAGTGGCCCCCGGTGTTTTCCAATGCACGCACTGCATTTCGGTGGATACTCTCCAGTGTGTCTCCTGTTAGTATTGGAAAGTCTGAGCCTGTGTCTCTTTAAGACTACAGAACTGGTTTTGCACTTAAAATGGCAGCACTTGTAATGCTAAACGTGTTAGAAATGTTGATATGCTGTGAAAATGGAGTGGGAGGGGAAGGGCGAGACTGTGTTTTATATAACAGAATCATATCTCAGGTTTTGGCAACTTAGGTAATGCATTATTTTATACCTATGCTAATTTAGTAGGCAGCCTGGTGTCTGGAGAGGAATAGCTGGTCAAGCCAAACTGTTTGTCTTGACTTTGACATCTGCTTTTATCTCCTCATGTACGTAGTGTGAAACATGCTGGCCACCTCTAAATTAGTCTGACACCCAACAGTAGGGCCAATTAAAAAGTTACGTTTCTTCATGCTGAGATGGGAAAAATGAGTGTAATGTAAAATTTTCAGTATTGATAATTGCAGTCAGAAGCTTATAGAAAAAAAATAAAAAAGACAAGACCTGCAACAGCAAAACCCCTATAAATATAACAGTGTTCTTACTGCCTTACTTTAACCTATGGATTGCCTCTCATTTTCTAATATTTATCCAGTGCCTTGTAAAGAATATACAGATGTGTTGCTGGGCATTGCAGTGGACTAAAAGTGAATCTGAAACCTGGGGGGCTTTGGGAAGCCAATAGCACAGGACTCCATGGGATTCATGTGGTCCAACTGCTCTGAGCAACCTTTCATGTTTTTCAACTGCAGAGTAGAAAATTCTGTTCTAAGAAAAAGTGGTTTAAATGATTCTTAAATAATTTTTCTTACAGGTATCTCTCTCTCACGTACCTAAATCTCATATATAAACTTGAAAATCTCTCTAAAGGCAACACATAAACCCAACATTTTCAGTTATGTATCCACATAATTATTACAAGTATATCATTAAAATATTAAAAGGTGTTCATTAAAAGATTGGATTTCTTATTTCATCCACTGCGTGGTAGCCACTTAGGTACTGCCTAGATGTGAGACTCATGAAGAGAGTCACAACAGGAGATTTCACACAGAGCTGTAGGAAAGAGCAAAGTCTATAACTGTACTGCTTCGTTATCGGGTTCCAATTTTAGTACTAAAAACCTCCACAAACAAAAATGAATGCCTCATGCAGGTTCTTTTTCATACCACTGCCATGGCTCACAGAATACTATTGGAGCTGTTGCAGCCCTGCTGAACACATTTTCTGCTGACAGTGTTTCAACATGATTTTCTCCTGTCTATGCTTCACACAAAGGCAAAAAGGGCAGAGTGTGGTCAGTGGACACTAAGTATTGCTAAGAGAGCAATACAGTGGAGTGGCCAGCACTTGAACGTTGCAAGGCTGCCCTGCCTAACAGGTTACTCTTCTGGTGCTGCCGGGTGAATCAGCCCAGCAGAAACCTTAGCAGCAGCAAGGTGAACACATTCATAGCTTGGAATAGCTTGATCCACTTTTGGCAGGGTCTGTAGCATAGGGATTTGGACTAATGTGGCACTTACCAGTGCAGTTCCTGATGGTGTGTCTTCAGTCCCAGCAAAACAGCTCCCTGCGTAGGTGTGTGTTAGTCTGGAGCACAGAATTGCTAGATAATTCCTTGAGGATCTGACCTAAAACATTGCAGTGAAGCAAAGGCGAATGCCTTTGGTGATTAGTTAGGAATGAATTTGGTTTGGATTCAAATACTCTTCATATGTGATAAGAGCAAGATATAACAGATAAGGCAAATCTGATTTTATCCTCAGTTGGTAGTGGCAGATGAGCATGTAAACAGGGTGAAAATTAAGTTTTTCTTCCAGTTAGCTTTTCATAGTCACTCTTGAGTGTCTAAATGTCTTCAAGTGTGGTAACAAAAAGAGCCACATGAACAGCAAGGTGATTGTCCAAGGCATTAGTGCAGGTCTGACAGTCGTGAGTTGACAGTCAGTCAAGAAAAAGGAGCTGAGACTTAGGAGAGATGGGACATCTGAGAGAGGAATTGCAGAATGCTTTTTGACAGAGCTGATAGAAAGGCACAGCTCCAAGCTGTGGCGTTGGACAGAGTTTGCAAAGGGTGTGTACGTGACAGTGGTCATGACAGATGGCTGCTGGAAATCTGAACAAGAGAAAGGCCTAGAAATGACACTCAATGAGGCAAATGTGATCTCCTCCCTTCTGCCTTACCCAACCTTTCTATTTCTTCCAAGTGTTGGGAGCTCACAAAGATGATAAAGGAAAGAGCTCCAGTTCTCTAACAAATTACAGTACTAACATAGAAAGGCTATAAGTAAAGAGAAAATGAAAGGATTTAATTGAGGAAGGAAACTCCATTGATACTAAAAGCATTCTGACCTATTGCTCACCATGAAGGTAAACACATTTAACTGTGAAATATTCTATCTGCATCTGCCATTTGCCAATTATTTGCTGTCTAAGATGTTATCTTTCAATGTACAGTTCAGTGTTCATTGATCTAGTAATGAAAATTCACCCATAACTAGAATTTATCATCCTTAATAACCTTACAAGTATTCTTTGGATACTGTACAATTTGGCTATTGAAAATGGGTTAGTTTAAAGGAAATGTAAGTGAAAGGTCATTGTCCCTCATCTGGTCTCAACAGAAAGTATTTTGCTAGAAGAAATGTTTATGCCCTCAGGCCACAGGAGGATGTTGAGCAACCATGAGCAGGAACAGTTTCACTGGACTTCCAAGAACCAGTAACCTCCCTATACCAGAGCTAAATTATGCCCTTGTGCTCCAGGAAGGGCCATCTACGTATCTTTGTTTTGCAGTTTCTACAATAACTAGAAGAAAACATCAGGAGTTGCAGTGCATTAGTAAATTTGTCTAGCTTATTATTTCCTTGTTAAATGAAACCAATTATCCAGAAGGAAAACTAATCAAATTCAGCAAAGGGTTGAAACAGTTTGCATGAGATTTGACTCTTTATGATAACCCTTGTTCAGCAGAGATTTGTGGCCCAGAGGAGAAAGGTCTTCTCCTGGTTAGTCCCACTTTTCAAATAAGTGAGAATATGTAGTGTTGTTTTTAGGTCTCAGCCAAAGAGGAGATATCCTTGGGCTAAATTAGTGTTCTAATTTGCAGCCTGTGCATCTACAAACTGGTACTGTATTTGGCTTGTGAAATACCTTACACAAATATATGTAATACCATACACTACAGGTTCTTTTAATAGAGCCAAGTTCTTTCCACCACAAGTGAGAGTCCGCTCATGTTGGAATATGACATTTTTGTTACTATTTAAATTAGACTTTGTGCACATTAATTAGCACATCTAGGGTATCAGCTGGTGAAATGTCTCTAGGAATTAGACTAGTGGTGAGAAAATCACCCATGCAGGAAACAAATATGTTGAAGAGGGGTGGTCTGCAGCCTGCTGGGGGAAGCAGATTTTGTGCCTTCCTGCAACAGTAATTCTGTAGCACCTGGTTAATTGGGGTGTGGAAAAGTACAGATAGCTTCTTTAGAGTTTAAATACAGTACCTTCTGCAGAGCAACCAATCTGCAGTGTATTTTGAAAGTGAATCAGTGAGATAAAGCAGAAAGTGGAGGGCTGGTTGTGGAGTTTTATATTTATTTTGATTTCAAGAATAACAGTTATTTTCTTTGAAACAGGTCCATGATTACCTTAGAAGCAAATTATGTTCCCTCTATGAAAATGACTGCATCTTTGACAAGTTTGAATGTGCATGGAATGGATCAGACAGGTAATCCATCTTTCTATCCCTCACTGTCTTTATTTAGCAAAAGAGGTCCCATATGATGGGGGACAAACCAAAAGTAGTTACACATGGTTATTTTCCACATCAATGTACAGAATCACAAACCTGTGATTAGGTGGATTAAAGATGTTTGCATATCTGTGCAATAGTGTCTCTAACACCCTTAGCTATGATGTATGCCTTATTAACCTTATTATGTCCATTTTCACTAAATCCTAAGTAGGCTGCAGAAGTTAAAAAGAATCGTGCTAAGTCTCTCAACCCCATTAACACACTAAGGAAACTTGTGTGATTCTGTATTTGCACATGAGCTGCCTCGGGATTCAGTTCATTTACTGGAGACAGGGAGTGAGGAAAGACAGTCATGGGCACCCACTGATTCTCTGCAACCTGCTGCCAAATGACACTTCTGATACCTCCCTCCATCAGAGCAGCCACTTTCCTTATGCACTGAAGGAGAGAGCCTTGTTTTTATCTTGGACATAACATCTTGTAGAATATTTTATTGAGAAACACTGGCACAAATCAGTGAGTGTGAGGAGGATGGAATGGGCTAATGCTATAATGTTAGCAAATGAGAGCAGTCCTTTGTGGAGCAGGATTATTGTATAGGAATAGCAGAGCCAAGAGGACTGGGTTAATAAAAATGGATAAAATCCAGGAGTATAAATGAAAGGTGAGGATTTGAGTTAAAAAAGTACTCAAACCTTCATCTTATCAGTCAGAAACAACTCCCAGGGACATTGATATGCTAGGTGACTGGAAGGGATTAGCAGTCTGCAAAATGCATGTGAAAGAGAGCACAGGAGCCAATGCTGAATGGCACACAGTGACTCCTGGTTCAGCAGAGCTAGGAGCCAAGAGGCAGAAGTTTGGCAATGAGCCTGGAACTGCTCCTTCAGCTCACTTAGCCTCTCATTTGGAAAAGAGAAAAACAGTCTGTCTCGTTGTATTGAAGCAGGCCTGCCCCCCCTGGACTGGGCAAGGACTGTGAAACAGAGTGTGGGGCAGCTGTGAAAAAAGCAAATAGGACCCTTCAATGGGCAAGACAGGAATATCCAGCAGGGAAAGGAGTAGTGGTGACATTATGTTGGGCTCCTATTCAAAGACCTTTGGACTGCATTTACACATTTCTTGTCGCTCGTCTCCAAGGTGGGTGAACTAATTGAGCAAATGGACAGCTGCTCTAAAGAGAGGAGAGGCCAAGACTTTGGTTTTTATCAGCTTAGCAAAAGAGAAGCCAAGATTATACTTGCTTCTAGTAAGTATGTCAAGGAGGTATACATACGGAGGAAGAGGATCTAGCTAAGAGAAATGTGAATGAAAATGACAGAACAGCAAATAGGTATTGAGTGTCAACAGGTAGGCATAATCTGAAAATTAGAGGTAGTTGATACCTGTCTGAATAATGACAGAGTGGAGCTGTCTTCTCATCCTGAGTGGTGGAGATACAAGAAAACCAACTATTTGGATGATGGTGCAGGAAATTTGTGAAAGCAGTTATATGTGACATTGGTTAAAATTACAGGTGTCTGAACTTGGCAGTGCAGAACAAGGTCTCTTCCAGCTCTGTGTTCCACAAATGCAGATAAAGTGTTCTGCCTTACACTGGGCAAAGGGCATCTTCCCGTTAGAGTAATCTCCTTTGCTCAGTTCCGGTTCCTGCCCAATGGAAAGATTCTGTCTTTGTTAAGAAACTGAACTTTACTTTGTATCATTCATTATGCAAATGAAAATATATTATTCCCTTGTTTCTGGTGTCTGCATGCCAGAGTAATGTGTTTTCTGACATAGATTATTCCCTGTGATACAAACTGCTGGCAATTCAAAATTACACTGGTGAACCACTCTGGGCAAAATACTTCCCAATGCTCTCACTACAACTTGGGTACCAGCTGTTGTGACAATGGCTTTGGTGTGGTCAGAAAGTGGGATTGACTCGCAGAAGTTTTGGGGGAAGATCCATGTTTTGGGGCCTTTTTTGGAAACTCTCAATCCCATGCATGAATGGATGTTTTAGCAGAGGGTTTTCTCAGTAGGCTGGTTACTGCTTGAGTTTTATCCTAGCAGAAATACAAGATTTAAAGCATTTCTTGGAAATACAGACGGTGCTGATCCTTGCCTAAATCTGGCACAGAACAGCAGTGCAATCAAATCATGTAGATACTGTGAAACTTCAACAAAGATCCAGGACTTTCCAGATCTTTTCAAACCATTTTGCTTATCCTTAATGGAAATTCCGAGTGCATTATACAGGATGGACAGTCACTTGTTCCCTGTCCCAGAGTTTTTCTCCTCTGGTCAAATGAAGTGCTGCCATCCTCATTACTGCAGTAAGACCACTCTCTGGAGAGTTGCTTGGTAATAATAGAATTATTATTCAATATCAGGTTTTAAAGTGAGTGTAATATTTCCATTCCTACTTGACAGATCTGAAAGATCAATGCAGGGAGTAATTATTAAGTGGGAACATTAGATTGTGAGGGCTTCATTTATTGTACTGCCCAGACACTGAGGCATTATTAGTCATGCACAATTACCAAGCCCGTCACTAAACACGATGCACTGCCCTTGCTGGTAAGAAACTGTTGAGTAGAGGAGCTGGCAACATTTCACAGAAGATAAGGGTGCTCTTTAATTTAGTCGTTCCTTTTTAATTGTCAAATGTATCAGAACTGATGTTCATCTTTTGAGGAACATTCACTCTTCTGAGGTCCTTGGTTCTGTGTGTGACAAATATTGGATAAGTACACACTACAAGGATAATTTTTTCCTGATGATCCATAATTTAAGTAATATTTAGGTACCAATACCTATTGAAGAACAGTTCATTTGAATAGTTAAGGTCACCTAATTTGATCTTTTTCATATGTACTTTTTTAAAAAGGACTACTGCTAAAGGTAAGCAATGCCTGGTAACAGTGGTCCTCTTAAGAGATGCTGCAGTATTTATATTATTAATCCATGTACATAGCAGCAATAACTGCAGTTCTAAACATGTTATTCTTATCTTTAAAGCTACAGCGACAACTTAAAGTGAGAGGACTATTCAGTGAAAAATGAAAGCATGTTTATTATTTAGGTGAAAATACTTTTTATTAATTTTTGTCATTCCTAAAGGGTTAATCTAGGCTATGATAGAACCTGGTGGTGAGGCTGTTCACAAAAAAATCAACATACGTGAGCTCTGATTAGAACGTGATTGATGCTCAGTTACTCCAATGAGCAGGAACTAATACAATCAGACAGAGCCGATCTCATTTGCTGAAGGGCACATTAATCACTGTGTACTTGGGCAGCAAGAGTGGTCAGGGGAGGGAGCCAAGCAGGGGTCGGACACTAATTCAACCAGATGAGCATGTATTATCTGTAGTTGAGTATATTACACTAAAATCATGCTATCTTTATTGTATACACATCATTACATGATTATGTAGAATACATAAGCTTTACTTATACAGCAATTTAATTTTAGGTCTTCCATTCGTGTCCAAAGTCAAGTCTTTTAATGACCCACAAGACACCGTTTTCTTCCCACTGTCAACAGTTTTCAGTTTTACCTTAAAAAAATAGCACTTTTGTAGCTGTTTGTGAGATAAAGAAGCCAGTAAAAGCAACCCCAGTAATTCTACATGATAATAAGCGAATACCTTAGTTACTATTTTTTCTTTTTTTAAAGATTTCAAATGAATGGTTGTATGGGACCCTTCCAGACAGACTTCTGAATACCATCATGATAAGTGATATGCTGTAAACAGATGAGTGAAGTCACATACAACTGTTCAGTCAGTCCTTTCCTACTGAACTGTCATTCATTCCCCGGAATATCCGTCAGCCTTCACTCTAATCAGGCAGAATTGGCAGATCCAATTGGATGAGATGCTAACAGTCTATTCCTGTCTGGCAGAACACTGCATGCTGGAGAGCTAGAAGACATCGTTTTGTTCTCAAGGCTCAGCATGTCAAATATTAGCTTGGAAGCAGTTGGGGATCCCTTGTTCTTACTCCCACTCTTATGCCAGCCAGTTGTAATGTACTGCCACAACCCTGAATCCAGTGTCTCAAGTTTTCCCATCAGCATACTCCCCAGGAGGTTTAAATAAGTTCCTGCTTTGTGCTGGGGACTCAGTGGCTTCACACAGCACAGCATAAAGGAAAAGTCCCCAGTATGTCAGGAGGTCCTTATTGCTTGTAACAGTGCTTCCTCCTCTCCATCATTTTTTATTCCTATGAAAAATGTTTTTGAAAGGTTTTCCTGGAACCAATCTGTTTTTCTCGTTAGGTCAGCTTGTCACAAAACCAGATATAATGGACCTTGCATGTCAATCCTAGGAGGCTGCAGATGTGCCATTCTGCACTGGTACATGTGGTAGTGAAATCCTGCAAATTTAGGGGTTCAAAATAAAATTGGGAGAGAGTTCCAGGTCAAAGAAATGCTGGGTGCTTTGCAGGACTCCTTTGCTGAGGTCATCAAGTGCAGAGGCAGGCTTTGGTGGAAGCTGCTCTCTACGTCTCCTCGCCTCACACCTGCTTGAAGTCCAAGCCCTGCCTCTCCTGCCTCAGGGAATGATGTTCTGCTGCCACATTTGCAGTGAGGGGCAGGTTAGCTGGGCTGTTTTAGTTTTTCTGTCATCCTTAAGTCTGGTGTGTGGTGGTCCTGGAAGTCCTGCCCAGCCTTAGACCTGTCACATCATCCTTCCATGGTCTCTTGAACAAGATGGAAGGAGGGGAACTATGACATGAGCTGAATTTCTCCAGCCAGTAAAAATCTGCATAGGACAAAAATTTCTGTGCACCTAGGAAGACTAGTCTGGAGCCCAAATATTATTATCAAACAGTTAAAAAACCCCAACAAAACCAGAAACTAAACAAGCAAAGCAACATAAACCAGTGTGAAAGAAGTAATGGTTTGTTTTTTAAGCAAGCCTTAATTCCAGCTGTTTTTCTGAGAGCTTCAGGACAAACCCTGACATCCAGGAAGGCAGCTGAATAGAGAATTTAGATAAAGACTGTTGTGTGCAAGGATGGCTGCACCATGGATGGCATTTAAGAAGCTGGCCTGAAGTATGGGGGTAACAGATCTGAGAAAGACAGAGATAAGCCAGGTCTTAGTGACTGACATGTTTGATGAAATCTCACTGCCTAAAAAGTACTGTGGAAGATCTCATTGAAGTTCAGTACAAGTGATAGAATTTGTTGACCTCCCAAGAGAAGTTGAACTTTAGAGGGGAAAACCACATCCTGAAGCATTTCATTTAACAAGGAGTCATTCCTGAAGACAAAATGTTGAGATATTTTAAAGCATTAAGGTGCTGAAGCCATCAGTAGTTGAAAGTGTTTCTGTAGACCATACAACTCTGGCTCTAGATTAAACATCAGTGGTACAAGACTGGTGTCGTACAAAATAAAATCATTACCTATAAGTAAATATTTGCTCCTTTAGTGTTGAGTATTATTGTTAGAGTGCAAGCAGGAACAACTTTTCTTCTCAGATCCTTTGCTCCAGACAATTTTACAGGTTAACAGTTGGCTTTTAGAAGAAACAACCTTACCTAAATTCCTGCTAGCTACCAGATCAGCATTGCACAGGGTGAAGAAGCCTGAACCAAATGGGAGCTCTACAGCTAATGTTTTCCTAATTTTGAAACTGCCTCACCTGCCTAAAGGGACTTTAGTTCCTGGGGATTTGCTGAAAGCTTGTCAAGGTCTGTGTTGTTATTGCCCAGCTGAGAAGCAGATTGCACACATGGGTGCGTGCAAACCCATTCCTTACAGCTTTTGTCAAGAATAAAAGTTCCCGCAGAATAGACAACCAGCAATGCTTTTCCCCTGCATCCCATGGCAAACTGGTAGATGACCAGCCTAGCCCTGTGATCTCCCAGCATCCTGACATCTCTGGTGTCACAACCTGCACCACCAAATTCCTGCCAGGTTCAGGAGCACAAGAATGAGTCATTTGTGTGTGATGAGAGAGGAGACACACCCACCAGCTATTTTTCCAGCCTTCAGCCCAGAGAAGGCAAGGATGCAAGTCCAAAAACCTTGAGAGCCAAACAAGTTGTCTGTGAGACTGAAAGTAGCAGGAGATCACCACGAAAGGGTGAGCAGTGAGACCACCAGAAGTAAAACAAAGACATGAGAGGGGAGAAAAAGGGAGAAGCAGATAAGACTTTTTTTTTTTTTTTTAATTGTTGAGAAGGATAGATATAAATGGAAGAAGGAGAGAGAAAAAGGAAGAGAAGGGGAAAGCAAAACCTATCTGGAAAGTGTGGTGAAAGGCAATATTCATACTCATATTGGAGGTGAAAAAAGAGAAAAAGAGACCAGAATGTTGACTACGAAGGGGGTGAGAAGAAAAGTCAATTAATAAAAATAGGATTGGTCTGCACTGGAGTTTTCCTTTTCCTCTTTTACCTTCTGTTAAAAAAAACAGTAAGTAACAGGGAAGACTGGGCCACAGTGACCCTGCACGAGGGGTACTGAAGTTGGCAGTGAGATACCTCAGATTACATCATTAATAAGCAAGAATGGCCAGTGTCAATGCAGGCTAGAGGAATTGGTAGCATTTTGTGTAGTCACTCCAAAGACACATACCTGAAGAATTGCCAGACACCCTCAGACCTTGCTTGGAGCAGCACAAACAGAGGGACCACAGAACACTGCAGGTGCTCTGCAGAGCCAGCAGTGTGTGGAGAGGAAGATGTGTTGCTTTCAAGCAGTGTCAGTGTGGGGCTGTGTGAATGCATTCAGGGCCTCAGGTATGGGGTGTTGTCTCTCCTTCCGGATACCTGGCTGGGCTGCCAGTGGGTGATGTGTAGGTAGTGGTAGCCATATTGCAGCCATTGGGGTTTTTCCCTGTTTTTTTTTGCTTTTCCCTTTTAATTTCCTTTTTTTTTTTTTTTTTTTTGGGTAATCGTGCGGCGTGCAGCGGTGGTGGTTTGAGCTGGGTGCAGGGAGGCTGCAGTTTTGCTCCAGCCTGAGCTCTCAGTACCTGCTCCTCACTCAGGGTGCACTGGAGTGTGTTCTGCGTCCTAAGTACCTCTGCGTGGCTGAGATAATGGTCCCTCTGACCATGTGTAGCACAACTTGTAAACTTGCTTTCTAAATAAAATAAAAGTGGTTAGAACCTTTCGGGGCTGTTCCCTTACACACCTGTGAAGTAGTGTGGGGTGCTTTGAGAGGCTTGCTTTGGTTTCTTGAACCAGCTTCTCCTGCAAAGGTCTTGTGCAAGCCCTTGTCATAACGCTGCTGTGCAGAACAGAGTCTGGAAATACAGAACAGACTCCTCCTATACTGAGCTGCAATTTATATTCTAATATTTATAAAAAAAATCTCCATACTGCATAGACTCCATTACTGTACATTGTATTTTTCTGAACAGGAATAAATTGCAGGCTTGCATCTAGTTCTCACTCTCTTTTATTGTTATTTTAAGCAGCAGGTAAGGTTATAATCCATCTGTGGTTTTGACCTTGAATAAGAATGGGCACTTTCTCATTTACATAATGCTGTTTTTTACCGAGCCATTAAACTGCAGAAAAACAGGGCCAGCATGGAAAGTAGTCATCTACATATGTTAAAAAAATAACTGCAGTAAATCCAACTGAAGAAAGCAGACTTTTAAAAATATGCAAGAGTTCAAGAAATTAAAAAGCAAATGGACTGTAAAAGCAGTTTTACTGCAAGTAAAGCCTTCTAAAATTAGATCCTTAACAAACATCTTTCTCTGCATTTGGTGCACTGGTACCCTGCCAGCATGAAAACTGCTTCCCTGACAGTTCCTGCATTCATCAGGAGGGATGCTCCTCGCTCCCCTGGGAGCCACAGCTCTGCAGCCTGTGGTGCGAGGGTGCCCCAGCGCTATGAACCTGCTTCAAAATTTTGCCGGGGGGGAAAATATGGAGCTGGGCTGTTTGCATCACAAATTGTGTATGTTAGTGCTGAGATATGAGATAACCTCGACTTTTTCACGTTGTGAATAACCATTACAGCAGGAGCTGTAATGACAAGACATGGTGATTTGGAAGGAGTGAACCATTTGATTTACTGCTGTTGATTCAATTTCTGAAATAGGCACTAATCTTGATCAATAGGCTTTCTGCAGCTTCTGGGATACATTTCATCAATCTGTCACACTGACTCGTGTTTTTTAGCTTGTGAGGTTGTTAACTTGTGCCTTGCTAAGCAGGATTGTGCCAGGCCTTTGCAGGTGGGGAAGGCAAGGGAAACCTCTCTGCAGAGAACCCTGGGGTGGGTACTGCCCCTGGGGAGAAGCTCCCTGCCAGGGCCGGGTGCTGCTCCCTATGGACGAGTGTCTCTGCATCCCCCATCTCAGCAGCAGAGTGGCTGGTGCTGTGCTGCCTGCAGACCTCAGGAACACAGCCCCTCTCCACAGGACCAAGACTGTTGTTGAGGGCAGCATGTGCTGGGTCTCTGTGCTGCACCATCTGATTTGCAGCAGTTTCCTTTGGTGCTTCAGGAGCTGCACAAAGCTCAGGATGGTGTCAGCTGCCATCAGACTCCAGTGTGCCATGAACAAACATGGAAGCAGGCTGGAGCTGGCAGCTCAGCTAGTGATTCACAGCATCCAAACCCAGCTCACCCACTCTCATTGCCCTACAGCAGCTCTGAGCTGCTGTCAGTCACCAGCTGTAGTGCAGGAGCAGGGAGATGCACAGCTCACATTTGTATGTTTCCCTGTGTATTATTCATCTGTTTTGCAATCACTCCTAATGGCCCCAAATGAGATCAAGGCAGCACTGGCTCGAGGCTGTGCACACAGGGTAAGGCAGCTCCTGGATCCAGGAGCATCTAATCTAATTGGCGAGTGAGTGTCTGTATGGTGGAGAGTGTGGTTTATGCCTTTGAGTTCTCCCATATTCTCCCATATGCCATGGTTCCCTGGCCAGTCTGCTGCTCCTTCATGCAGATTGCCTCGAAACAGCAAAGTGCAAAAGCAGCCATCATTTGAGATGGAGGTTAGTTTATTAATGCAAAGCACGTGAAATATGTTCTGTTGGGTTCAACTAGAAAGGCGAATAGTTCCTGATTGCCTAAGTCTTAAAACTGTACAGCTTTTCCTGTGGAGACTTGACCATTTAGGATAGATTCCCTCTTAAAGAATGGAAATTCAGAAGGAAAACACCGTCTTTGGGGCAGAAACAGAAAAGTAGAGAATGGTCATGGCTTCACATATGGAAAAAGTTCATGGAGAATGAGCTTTCGAACAAGGCTCTGAAACCCATGATTATGCTAATCCAATAACCTGAGGGCCATGCATGAAATCCTGAATTCATTAAAGTTAGTGACAAAACATCCTCCCTGAGGGACTAGGGGAATGAAGCAACTGGCAATCCATTATTTCAAACTACAAGCTGATTAATGGGGTAATTTTTATACAGATCGAGGTATGTTTTCTGTCTCTTTCTCCCAGACCCAGAAATATATCCTGACTTGATGTTTCATTCAAACTTTGTACAAGAGATGATAGAGTCCTGTTTATCAATGTGTTTATTTCTATGAAGCATTGTAGATACAAATTTTCATGGTGTCTGGACTTCCAAGGTCTGTGGCTTCAGAAAGGAAAAGGGTTTATTCTGGAAAGAATTCAGTATGATTTTTCAGAACCTTAAAAAACACCTTTCTTCAAAATGTTCATTAAAATATGTAATTGTGTACTAAATCTCACTGTTTTGTGAAAAGGTTTGAAATACTCGGAAAAATTTTTTAGATGTCTTCTGGAATCATGGTAGAACTCGGCTGTCATTAAAGGTAAAGCTCTGGAGAAAGAAAAAAGCCTTAAATGCTTATAAAAGGCTGGAAGATAATTAAAACCAGCATCAATAAAAGCATATTGTTTTTATTATCTTGTGAAGTCAGTCTCATGTCAGAGTCCTTACATTTGTGCATGCTTCAGGATGTGTGTTTTGGAGTAACTGTAATACATTGAAAAGGGAGGACACTGGTAGAAGAAAACCATTTTGGGGCATCCTGGGGAAACCCCCCTTATTATTTTTTCCCATCTGAAACAAGAAGACAACTCATCCTGAGGTGAAACTCACCCGTCCTGATCCAGCCATGTTAGCAGGCTTTTCCCATCAGCTGCTGTGTAACTCTCTTTGTTTTTGCTCTCTTTCTTCCTCTCTGCAGTGTGATAATGACAGGCGCATATAACAACTTTTTCCGAATGTTTGACCGCAATACAAAGCGGGATGTTACCTTGGAGGCTTCCCGAGAGAGCAGCAAACCACGAGCTATCCTTAAGCCCCGGAGGGTCTGCGTTGGAGGCAAACGGAGGAAAGACGACATCAGTGTTGATAGTTTGGACTTTACTAAGAAGATCTTGCACACAGCATGGCACCCAACTGAGAACATCATTGCTATAGCAGCGACAAACAATCTGTACATATTTCAGGATAAAGTGAACTCAGAAATGCACTAGATTTATCAATATCCCTCTATATTTACAAACCAGCCTCTTGAGAGTTGTAGAAGGATGTGATCTTCACAAAAATTGTGGCTTCTGTGGTGGGATTTGTAGGTTGCATCCTTTCATCCCTCAGCCTGTATCATTATTGGTGGCAAGCCAACTATTTTCCATCACTGCAACTGTATGAGTAAAAGGCACGACTGCAAATCCAGTACTGTGGTCTGTATCGGTTCCTTTAAACAAACAGGGACATTTATTCACTTTGGGAGTGTTCTGAGGAGGGCTGAGGCTCCTCAACTCCTCTGCATCCTTTCGAGGGTCTCGGTGGTTCGCAGGACTGTGCTGTTCTGGTGCCCTGCCTGCTTTTGCAGTCCACAGCATTTACCACATTGTTAGAACTTTTTGCCTCAGTCTCTTGATTGTTTTCCAGTACTGTTTTCCTGTCTTTCAGCTAAGCTGAGCCTGTTGGAGAGAATGAATAGCCACGTCTCTTTAGAGCGTGTGGCACATTGGAGGGGTCTCATGGCAGTTATAGCTGGAAGCAGAATCTCTGCTGGTGAAAAGCTGCCCCATCTCACCCATCCCATTCCCTTCTTTACAATTCCCTCTTATTTATTTATTTATTTATTTATCACATTACTTTGTGCTTCACCTTCCTGAGTGAATAAGTGACAGACTGGTACGGTTACTCAGCCAGCTTATTTTAGGAAGTTTATTCTCCATAGATCTCTTTGCTCTGTTTAAAGCAGTAAGTAGTATCTTCATTGTGTGGAGGACTATTAAAAAACTTGGCATTACCACTCCAGAGGGACTGTCTGGGCAGACACAGCCTGGCAGTCAACACAGAAACCTGTTTAGGGGTTGGAGTTGTGGAAGCCTTGGCTAGAAGTGCTGTCTTTGAAGGCAACAACCAACTTGAGTAGGAACAAAGTTACATCACTGTAACTCGATGAGTCCCCCGTTTGCTGATTGCAGAATAGTTATGTTAATCCTGGCCTTGGGGAATACAGGCAGTGCCTGGTATCTGTAACTGTGGAAGGAGTGGGGCTGCGAGATGCAGCACTGCTCGGTGAATTTTAATGCTTTTAAATGAGTCCACTGTTGGGAGACAAAATTATTCCTGGAGAAACATGTAAAATTGAAAAATCCAAACCAAACAAAACCTTCTTCTTCATAAATACTGTTAGGTCCATCTCTGTTCTAAAGTGATTAGTTGATGAGTGGAAAAGGAAAGTACACACAATGTAGTGCATGCAGGAACAATGCAGGAATGGTGCAGTGGGCAGGAAGCACTCCTAATCCAGGAAAAGAAAGTTCTGCTGCACCCCTAATAGCTCTGGCAGAAAATTCAATATCCCAAAGGATTTCTACTCAAACCATGAATTAAAGAGCACAACTCACATGACCTGTTAATCTGCCCATATTAAAATCCTCAGAAAAAAAAAGTCTTTAAGCCATTATGCAGTGATTTCTTGGTAAGTGGAGAATGTACTCATGAAGGGATCTGCATGCTTTTATATTTTGGTTTGGGGGGAAGGGTGGGTGAAAATCTGCTTACAAGAAATAAGAAAAACAAAGTCTACAGCTTTTATAAGACATCTCAACACAACACCTGGAATCTGTCTGTCTGACGTTTTCTACATCAATGCTGTATATTTTGTGTGTAGAAGCACAAACGCATGTGCACCAGTTTCCAGCCACACTAAACACATATGGTATGAAACGTGTAGGGTAATTCTAAAGGGAACAAAGAATGTTTGTTTATAAAATACTGTATGCTGTAGCAGGCATGGACAGTATATGTACATATTTATTCTAATGAAATCTAATGAAATTGCCTTTTCCTTTTTTTTTTCTCCTTGTAAAAAGGTTTAAGAATGTGGTAAATTGTATAGAAAACTTGTTAATGCCAAACTACTGCTTCAAGGGTGTCATTCAATTTCTTTGACTTTTGGCCCCCTCCATTAACCTTTGCAGCTCAAAAAGAAAAAAAAAATGCTATCAGCTCATATTGGCATTTACAGCTAGACATACTGTAAAACATATATTTAGCTTTTAACAGTCTCAAGTAAGAGTCTATAGATAACTTATTATAAAGCAGATCTTATTGCAACCATTTTTTGTTTTTAATTTGAAGTACCTTACTCTGTTACAGCTTTGGGTACCAAAAAGAACATGTTAAAATTAAATAAAGAAATATATCTTTGGAGCTTTATAAAACTAATTAAATACCCAACCAAAATACCATTAAGTGATTATAGAGGAAATAAATAGAAACCTTTCAAAGACCAGTATTCCGTTCCTGTCTTTGACATCACTGCTACAGATCGGTTTCCTGGTTTCTTGAATGTATGGAAAGTTAACATCGTCTTTGTGAACGTTTCCAACTTCCTTTCTCTTTTTAGTTTGAGCTTTCAGTGGCGTAGAGTAAGTGATGGTAAAGTTGGTAAATCTGATTGTTTTGAAAGCTGTTGTTCATGGCTGCATTTTTTGTGTTGCACAAATTAGCTAATTGTTGTTGAATAAAAATATAAATATGTTAATACCAGCTTTTTCAATAAAACTACAACCGAAAAAGGAATAAATAGATGACTTCAAGGCACAGCTTATTTTTAAGCTAGGCAAGAAAGGGTTGTTTAGCTCCTCTTATGAAGGAGGAAGAGTTAGGGATCAGGACTCGGAGGACAAGCTACTGTGGGAACCTCAGGTGTTGTGGCAGGTAGAGAAGTAACCACAGTGCCATGAGTGGGATTGGGGTGTAGTGGGATGGAGAGTGTGCGCAGCTGGAGCGGAGCCAGGGGCACGCTCTGGGTTCAGTCCTTGGGCCAGCTTTGTCTTCTGCTCGTAGCCCAAGCTCGACAGTAGGAGACTTGAGTCTCAGTCTCCTGCAGGTGTAGTAAGAGGCGGTGTGGATCGATGCACAAAATCACAGGGTAAGAAGGTGGCATTTGTGTCATCACTGGCCAGGTTGGAGGCCTTCCAGCACAGTGGATTGAGGGGGCACGTCTGGGATGTGTCAAGGCCTGGCCTGTGCCATCCTGGCCTGTGCCATCCTGGCCTGTCCCATCCTGGCCTCTGGGATGTGTCGATGGCTCAAATGAGAATGATGCTGGCCCAGGTGACGGTCCAGAATGCTACCAGCAGAGCAGCATCCTGCTTTCCCCCCACCACTTGTTCCATGGGGGAAAATAATAAAAAGGCAAAAAGATGCTGGCTTGGCACACACAATTAAGGCATTCACTTCCCAGTCCAGGCTGTTGCCTGACCCTCTTTGGGGGTCGTGATGGTCGCCCCGGATCTGGGGCAGCTCCCTGGGATCTCAGCCCAAGGCAGCTCGCCGTGCCTGCCTGTTCTGCGAGGTGGCCCTGGCTGTGCTGAGCCACCCACCATCGGTACACACGAGTTACACACTGAGAGGCTGAGGCTCTTTTCTGGATGCAGACCAGAATAAATCTGCCTCATCTGTTTCATGAGGCAAGTGTGTGGCTTTGCACAGCTCTCCCAGAGCTTACATGCTAATTTTTTCCACCCCTTTTTGGGAAGACACAGTCAATCCCACTCATTTAGATGGACAAATATGACTAGGCACTGAAGAGAGAAATCTTAGATGAAAATCAACACATCAAGCAATACACTATTTACCTTTGCAGTTTCCCTTTCCATCCCCAAATACCCAGTAGGAGCGGGAGCCAGATGGCTAACTCTCATGCTTTTGAGATTTTCACACGCATACTTAGTAGCCACATACAGCAGTTTAACCCTGTATGGTCTGGGGAGATGCTTCCACGGACCACCTGCCCTGGTTTGCAGCCAGCCAGTCATCCTGCTTTCAGGCAGGGATAAGTCCTGTGGAGCCTTTGGTTGGAGCCTTTAATTGCCCCTGATGAGAGGGTGAGTATAAGGATTGTTTGCCTTTATATCCAATTTTTAGTAACATTATTATCATCCATTTGCTCCCACCCCAACAGGAATTCTTTTCCATTTTCAGTCTTCTCAGCAAATTGTATTAAGTCTAAAATTGGAGCATGAATTCACTTACCATGCTCATGTGGCAGAACCAGGATTACTGGAGTGGGTCTAATTTTATAGGCACAGGGTATTTTACTTAGGCTTTACGAAGACATGAAATGGTCTAGATATTCTGTAGGGGCCAGTTCATCCTGCATTCCGGAAAGGTTTACTCTCAGAGAACGTAATGAAAAAAGAGTTTCTTAGAAGTAAAACTTCATTTTCCTTCTTACTGTGTTTGGATGAGGATAAAACTTTTACTCATGTGAAAGTGAGCACAACTCTAGGCAATTGTAGATCCTAAATCTGGCACATGATACAAAGCATTTCATATGGAGCACTTGGCTGAGTAAACTTTCACCTCAGTTCCCTCAGCTACAAAAGCTGCCATGAACATGGATCAGCCAGGCAAGGTACAGCCATTTACTTGTCTTGCCATTTGCCAAGTGGAGACAGTCAAGTGGGACAAGATCCTTAAACCAACAATTCCATTAAGCACTTATTTTAATTATCACAGTGAAGCTATACATTCTTTTTATGACATCCTGCTAAAATGAATAAACCCTTCAACAGTGACTCTATCAAAGTATGCAGGTTGGTTTTCTGTACAGCCACTCCTTGGTTTAAAACTAGTACTAATCATACCTGTATGTCTCATGCAATAGCCTGATCCAAGATATTTCAACATATTCCCAAGCAGATTAACTTTAAATATAGGGCCAAATTCTTCAGCTGGCAATAGGTTATGTGAATATGGCAATATGACTGTGCTCCAGGGAGAAGAGCACTTAGCTCAGAGAACTCCAGAAACTCCATGATCACTTTCTGTGGCTTCATCATCATTTCTTGAATTGGAGGAACAACTCGGGGGGTAAAAAAAAGCCCACTGTAAATTATAAAAAATAAGTAATTGAAATTGGAATTAGGGTGTCAGATTGCGAGAAAAGAGGTTGATATTCCTCCATTCTTTACCTGTAATATAAATGCTACCCTGGCAAGACATCAGAGTGAGACCCAACTGTGAATAACTTGTGCCAGCACCGCAGCCCTGGCAGTTTCTTCCTTTCTTTTCCTGTTGGCAAGGCTTGAACACCCCCAGCAGTTCTGCCAGGTGCTTAGACCAGGTTCCTTCTCACTTTAGTGGGAAGATGCAGGAAGAAGCAGAGGTTTCCCTCAGGTAGGAGAGATACTGGCATTACAATCTGTTTGCAATACAGGAGACAATGCTCACAGTAGATTTATGCACATCTTGGACTGTCTTGTGGAAGAGGTGGGGAGGAGAACATTGCTGGTTCAATTATCGTTCTCTAACATCTCTGCTAACACCTCTCTGCAATGAACAGCTGCACTCTGTTTCTCACAGCTATTGATCTGCAAACCCACATAGATGTTTCTGCATCAATTGCACTGTCAGCATGTCCAAAATATTCTCTGCAACCTTTGCAGGTAAAGACTTACTTTAGAGTGAAATGAGAGATAAACTGCACTATTTTATTTCACCTTCCTCCACACATATTGTAAGGCTTCCTTTTAAAATATTTGGCTATTTTGATCTGCTATTGTAATATTGCTAATGAATGTTGAGGAATCCAGGGCTATTTTTAAGTCTGTGTCTCGTTGTCATTCCATGGAGCTGCAGGAAATCTCTCCTCACACAGCTTAACCCCAAGGTCCTGTCAAACCTGTCCCAAAACTAGATTCTCCTGAGATCCACCCTTCATTACAAAAGAGCCAAGAAGATGATTCTTGCTTGGAAGGACAGTTGAAGCCCAAAGCTATCCAAAGCAGGGGACAGGAAGATTTCCCTTGCTTCCTCTACGCAGTTCCCAGTGCTATCCCACACCCTCCCAGCCTGTTGTGCTGCCTCTTCTCCTGTGTTGCCTTTCCTTCTGCCACATCCTAACACTCTCCACATTCTCCCTTCACCCTCTTCCCGGGGCCACACCCAGTGTCCATAAAGCAGTAAGACCCCCAGTGACTCCCATCACAGCCACCTGGGCCAGCCATGGGAGCAGTTTTGTCATCGGCACAGGGGTGAGTGCCCTGTCACCTCCCTCTCTCCTGAGCTGTCAGAGAGGAAAGGCCTATTTGCCAATACACTATATTTCAAGTGGAAGATCTACAGAATTGGAGAGATTGTATCTTAGCAACCACCAATGCATTAAGAAAGCAGTTTAACTGTTTAAACCTTCAATTATAAAATCCACTACAAAGAGGCAACTGTCAGGTAAAACACAAAGCCCTTTCAGTG
Organism: Anabacerthia variegaticeps; assembly: GCA_035583185.1. Lineage (NCBI taxonomy): Eukaryota > Metazoa > Chordata > Aves > Passeriformes > Furnariidae > Anabacerthia > Anabacerthia variegaticeps. The sequence goes on along the minus strand of JAWWEW010000131.1, from coordinate 61,520,698 downwards.
AATCAGAGAGGGACATGACTACCTTAGGCACACCCACCTGCCAAAGACACCCAGGGTTAATGTTGCCCTTTGCAGCGTACACAAGAGGATGCTGTCATGGCCCACACCCATATTATTTGCTCTCCTGAAAGAAGTGAAGTGGAGAAGAGGAATGTCTTTGCAGAGAAACCCTGAGGTTTTCCATATTGGTCTCATCCCCGTAGGACCAAAGCAAGATCTTCAAGAGTTTCCAAGGGAAAAAAAGAAGTCTTACAATGAATATTCAGAGTGAAATGGACATAGGGCTATGATGCTCTATCTAGTCCATGATCTGTAGAGATTAGAATTCCCATCTTTTCCCTTCCAGTATAGCACCTTAATTATCAGTCTTAAGATACACCTTTCCCTCTGTTTTCTTCCAAAGGTTTGTGCCAGGTGCAGACCAGAGCAAGGCCTCCCTCTGCTTTATGGGGACACCCCACACAACAGCTCCTGGGAGGTTTTCTTACCATGACTGCAGCAAACCTGAATTTCATCCTTCACCCAAAAAAGTTGTAACAATAGGGCTTCTACAAAAGTTAGTTCAGACAAATCAAAACCTTGGTGTCTTGCCAGTATTCAGTGCACATTGTGTTCCACTCCACACTGTTCTCAGTGACCTGATCCAGGCTGTGTGGTGACACGTGGCAACAATGGCACAAACCCCATAGTTCTGGAAATGGAGCTCCAAGGGATGTTAATCTCTCCAAAGGGAGCTGCCTGAGAGGAACATGCAGTAGGAGCAGTGCAGAGTCCCTCATGTGGAGACAGAAAGTTTTTGTACAGAAAGGGAGGACTTAACCCGTAACCACATCCATAATCAGCCTCTGGGGGAAGCGGGAGCACATCTGGCACTGCATAGGCAGGTGTTTGCACAACCCACAATCTGAAGGGGACAGGAAAGCTGGTAGCCTTTGTCTTTCTGGCTCTTGCTTCATAGATGCACTACTCAGAGAGGCTCAATATAATGAATAAAGCAAAAGAGAAATTCTGCCAGGACAACTACTAGTCCCAAAGAGTGTCTGTGCTATATGAGGACTGTGGTGTAAGGCACATGAATATACTCAGTGTATCCATCTTCACTTAAAGACTATGTACATCTAAGCTGCAAGACAGAATTGCTGCCCTGGGGTAGAGAAACTTCAGGCTATAGGATTGAAACCCTCCATGGAGATTCACTTTTTAAACAACGATTAAAGATCAATTGAACTGTTACTAGAAGCAGCATTAGGAGAGATTTATGAAACATCTATTTATAACTCTAGGAAAGTATCTTCTGTAAAGAGAAAACTGAAAAATCCATTTATTGCAAAACCATTTGCTGGGCTCATCATCTGCCTGTCGTGCCGGCACAGGGAGGGGCACACACATGAGGAGCACACTGGCCTTCAGTGGGCTGCCTTCAGTGGGGAAGTTGGTAAATGCCTGCCAGCATGTGCTTTGAACAAAACTTAGCACAAAAAAAACCCACACCAAAACAACTTGTTTTGCGTTGCATCCTTTGGGTTGACTGTGTTTTGATCTTGAAGTATTTTTTTTTTAAAAGAGGATTCTTAGAGTATTCAGACAGTGATACCAGCCTGACCTTCAGATGGCAGCTTTGGCTTTGATTTTAGACAAATTCTTGATCAGAATTTGGTCTGTAGACTACTTCTAAAACATCTAAGCCCTATTAAAATAACATTTCCATTACCTAATTAATTGTTTGAAGCAATTTTCAATGATTAGTTTTTGAAGTTATAGTTTGTCACCTGAGGCAACAGTATGGCTTGTTGTCGTGGAAACATCTCTGCTGTCACCAGCGATGAATAGGGAGGGAGGAACAGGAGAGAAACTACAGAAGAGATGCTTTGTTGAAATGCCTCACTCTTTAAAGTGAAGAAATTATTTCAGATAAAGACCGGCTGTGCTGAGATCAACACATTGTGATTCCTGGGATATTATGGGGTCTGTGGGCTTGGTTCAAGCCCTTTCTAATTCAGCGTGACACAGCTCCTGCTGTCAAGCACTGCTGTCTCCCGTGGCTAACAGCAATGATTGCAGGGGTCTTTCTGATGCCAAACTTGTTATTATTGCAGAAAAACCCTGCCGTCTTCAAAAATAGAACAAAACCTGTCTAACAACCTGCTGTCATCCTTCTATTTGATTTGTAAAAGATGAAAAATCAGTGTTTCAGGGTTTCTCTTATTGGCCTTTACCTGGTGTGTGATCTTGCAGAACCTTTCTGCATTCCCCAAATCCTTATGGTAATTATAGTGTGTGGTTATCTCAAGAAAGAGTTGCAGTCAGAATTTCCCTTAAAGCAGCACAGCTTCTACCTAAGTTTTAATTAAACTCTGCCACAGATTTTCTCTGTTATTTTTTCTGTTTTTTTTTTTAATTGTTGAGATAACAGGGAGTTAATAAAAAGCTTTAAGCTATGGTAAGCCCTGGTTTTTTTGGTTGGTTTTTTTTTTTTTTTTTTTTTGTTGGTTTGGTTTTTTTTGTTGGTTTGGTTTGGTTTGGTTTGGGTTGGGTTTTTTTGGTTTGGTTTGGTTTGGTTTGGGTTTTTTTTGCATCTAAGACGTGAAGATACAGGAAAACCAGGGTTTCCACCAGCAGGACCATTAGGTCTGTATGTTGTCACCACTCACATTACTACAGAATCAGACAATGCAGATTGACGCCGACAAGTTTATTTTACAAGATCTTAAAGGCAGGAACCTTCTCACAACCTGCTGAGCTGCACTTTACACAAGTTTCCCATGCACTGTTTCATATGCTGATCATCTCTCATTGCACATTATTTTATCACACGGAAAAATAGATTTTTTTTCCCTCCCCTTGCCTAGTCTTGGCTTGCAGACACTCCACAGCGATGCCTTTGCTCGGCATCTGTGTAACTTTGCTTGTAACTGGCGGGGAATTGGCTTTACAAATGGTTCCTTCTTTTTCATAAAAGGTTTTTTTTCTAATTGCATTTCCTCTCCGAAAGGGAGTAAACCCAGACCCCGATTCTTTTGTTCCTTGGCGGTGCCCTCTGGAGAGAGCGGCAGGGGGAGGGAGCGCAGCGTGAGCCTGGAGTGCCACCTGATGGCACAGAAGGCAAAGCGCTCAGGTGAGGGCTCTGCCACACAGGGGACACCCGCCCTCGGCCAGACTGCACAGCGTACCATTTTCCTGCAAAAACTACGGAAGGGATAAAGCAGACAGGCACAGAGAGGCTGCAGGCACAGATGGGCTCTCTCTGGAGGTTGCTGAGCCCTCCCCGATTGCCGGGCGGTGCCCCGGTGTGAGGACACGATCTGCTGGGCACCCTAGGACGGGATTGCCTGACTTTTTAAAGGATAGATTGAAGAAGTATAACTCATCAACAGCTGGGTCATGTACTGCAATGCTTTTGGCATCCAACATCAACTGCATATGAGAACTAAATCTCTGCCAATAATTAACACTGGAAACGTCTTAATTAACGAATTGTTAATTACCTTTGTACATCATTCACTGATGTTTCCATAAAGCCGAGGCAGATGTCACTAACACTGACTAATCCAGTCTCATAACAAACAAAATGCCAACGAAAGTCAAACTACAAACTTGGATATGAAATGAAGGGATTTTAAGTGAAGTTTAGTTTTTAGCCCATAAAGAGTACTTTTTCTTAAATTGTTTTTTTCTAGAATGTTCACCAACATGTAATTATAAGATTCAAGAACAGTGTTAAGAGAAGTATCACCTGACATGAGAGCGGGAATAAAATCAGATGCACTGGTAACACCACAGGAACTCAGCTGGAAACAGAGCAGTAGCATGAGCTGGAGTGCAGCCACCCTGTGCTTTGGCTGGAGCTCCAGAAGACCCAAAGGAAGTGTTTTGTGCTGGAAGACAGAGTGTGCTCCCCAGACTCCAGCCTGGCACAGCAAGAGCTCACGGTGTGATCTACATCTCCACTTGGCATAAATTGCCAGAACTCACACAAAAGCCTTTTCCCCTGGCTGCAGTGCTGTGAGCCTCACCCTGCCTGATGTGGCACTGGTCTACGGGCAGAGGCTGCCTTATATTTGTATTTCGAACAGCAATAGACGTGCAATCTAATGCCAAAACATATTTTACAAATAGGTGAATTATATCGTCACCAGTGTTAAAAACTCTGCTTCACACTTATATTAAGACACAGGATACCAGATTTTAGGGTGACTTCCATATACCCACACAAGTCATGTGCAAATCTACTTTCAGATATTCTTTGTAGGGTGTAATAATTTAAATTCTCTGCCTGTCCAAGTCAAATGGACTTTGCAGTCTGACTTAATGACCTGCTAAAAATCCTACATGACATGAGTGTCACTGTTAAATAGGAACTTCCCAAGGGCAACCCATCACACCATTCTCTCTGCTTTCATATTATTTCTCTGATCTGTACACGATGCCTTTTCAGCACTGAGACTCGAGTTCACAGCAGCAATGCCAGTCATGCTGTGCCATCAAAAGACATGCCATGTCCCAGGGAAGAGCTCCTGGTGGCACTGGAGCCAGAACAAGAGATATTGGCACCCTGTGGCACTAGAGTAGGCACCTCTGCCTGTGACCCGTCCCAATTTCTGTCACTGGTGACATGTGGGAAAGCTCAAAACTAATGGCATGCAGCCTCCCTTGGTAAATCAGTCCCCATCACACCGAAGCATCCATAAACCTTTGGGTACAGCCCTCTCTTTTCTCTCTGAGAAAAGATTCTGGGGATCTGTAGAAGGGAGGAGGATGCAGCAGGCTGTAAATGTCTTGGGGCGGAGGATCCAGCCAGACCCAGCACAGGGGATGTAGTTTCTGCTGCAGCTCGTGTGAGGTGAAGCGAGCCCTCTTCAATGAGGTAGTGCCACCAGTCTCCAGGACTGCACCCATCTACCTAGGGCAGGCCACCAATGTATGGGCTGCCGAGTCATGAATTATTGGTATTGCCACTGTTCTGGCAGGAGATCTTCATTTTTTTTTGACTTTGAAGATAGTGGCCCACTGTCTGGACAGAATGGTAGGAAAGCCTGCTTGTCCTTTGGGCATAGTGGGAATGTGTCCGAAGTTTCACTGCTTTATTTTCCTTGTTGCAAAGTGAGACAGTGAAGGAGGAATTCACATCCCCAGCCACAGGTCACCTGGGAAACAGGGAGAGGGGAGTTAGAACTAAAGGAGCCCACCAGATGGCAGAGGTCAGGGAGGGACAACTAACAGAGGAAATACCCCAACTAACTTAGCACTTAAAATGGAATTTACAGTAAAACTCCTCACTTCTTTTGCAAATCTAAATGAAAAGTTTTGTTGTATGAAAATGCTGAAATTAGTGTTGCCAAGCTGCAGTTTTATAGAAGCTGCTTCCTGTAGATGTCAGTGGAAACATACAGATCCTGTTTATTTCTTCTATACTCGTGTAAGAACTTTTGTAAATGAAGTCTACAAGCAGTGTTTTTATGCTCCTGTTCTACTCCAAAACTTGAAGTCCAAGCCTTTCAGAGGTGATGAAAACACAAGTTTTCTCAATGCTAAACATCCCTCCTAAAGATGAAGGTGACTCTCAGTTTCTCCAGATTAGGCTATGATTTATAAGACAAGTTGCAGGATGCTAATGACTTTTTTTTTTCTGGAATAAAAGCTAATTAAATCTTTTGAGTAATAATATGAAAAGAAATGAACCATCTTAATGCATATAAACAGTGATGTGATTTGGTTGTTAGGTTTTACGTTCATGCAACATTCGCTTGTATGTAGGTGCTAGGGCAGGTACGTATCTCTTTACAAGTTGGCAAGTTGCACTTAATTTTCGCTGCACAGATGAATATTTTTCCAACTCAATGACACATTAGCCGGTTTTCCTTCCTATCAATCTGGAAAACAACTGCAGCTGTGAAGCTGAGGCCAGAGCACAGCCTTTCGACCTCCTTCAGCTGCTACTGGACGTGCCCCTTATGCTGAAAGGCTGCAATGGATTTCAAAAATATTAAGAAAGTATTCACCATCTGGAAACATCTCTTGCCTTTCCCAGTGGAAACAGCGAAGCCAAAAGGCAGACAGATGGCTCAGTGTCGAAAGGTAAGAAAGCAATGTGCCACCCCAGTGGTAACATGGAAGGGACCAGAAAGATCATCCAGTTCCAACCCCTCTGTCATGGGCAGGGACACCTCCCGTTAGACCAGGTCACTCACAGACCCATCCAGCCTGGCCTTGAACATTTCCAAGTGTGGGACAGCCACAGTTTCTCTGGGCAACATTCTTATTACCCTGCATTAAAAAAAATTGCAAACAAATTTTCAATTAATAATGCCTATTTTACGGCATTTAGCAGAAGACCAGTTAATTTTAAGAAATAAACCCAAACGTAATTACTACAGATATACCAATTCCTTTGTCTGGAAAAATAGGGCAAAACTCTTTGCATTCTTCCCTACTGCAAGATGCTGTTAGTCATTACAGAGTGGGCTCCTAAGTTATTCAGAACTTCTATATGTGATTTGTTTTTCTGTGCTTAGCGAAGAATGTACTAGTTTGGAGAACAAGCAGTACTTTTTTATGCTACTTTGAGGATGAAATTCAAGCAATGAACTCTTATTCTAAATTCTGTACGTTCTAAATGCTAAAGCTGAGCTTACAGAAGAACAGCTGAACCTAATTTGGATGTGTCAATAGCCATGTAATATCTTCCTCCTCCTCTTCAGTTAATTAATACTAATTCAAAAGACTGAACTATCAGCCTAGAGAAAGGGCACCTGTCTTTGGAACTGTTTATAATTCAGCATATCTTCAAAACCGAGTAAGAAAATACTAAATGTAGGATTAATTGAATAATTAACAGCAGCTGCCACATTCTGTGTCTCTTCAACCTAGATGGATTGGTTTGGAATACAGAGCTGTAGCAGGAGTGTGCTCTGTTTGCTTGCAAGATGTGACGTGGATAGTTTGCAAAAACACTTGTCTGGAATTGCAATTATAATTTTGTGCTTATCAGCTAAAATATGCTTTTGGAAAAAAAAAAAGATTTCTTTGGTAAAGGTTTTAGAACACTGAACACTAGACTGACAAGAAAATGGAGTACCTATCCATCACATTACCATTAATGTATCCTCTTTTCCCATAAAAATATAAAAGCATCAAGAAGAAACAATTGTAAAGGTCTTATAGTCAAATCATCTCCTGTCCCTTTTCTGGCTACACTGAAGAGCTGAAAATGCATGGAAAATGACATCCAATGCACTGGTGTTCAAAACTTCCCACCCCTGGCGGAAAGAAGCACCTGACAAATTGAAGTGTCTCCATCAATCCATCACTACAGAGCACTTGAATTATTTTTCCTGGGATCTATTTAAGTCAGGGTTTGGCTTTGTGTCTAACTTGGGTTTTTTTTCCACGTAAGTGCATAAAGGGCAATTGTATAGTTCTGAATCTGACCAATATCAATATGAATGTCCTTGAGGGAGCTCCCCCTTTCCAAAGAACTACAGATTTTTAGCTAATAATTCAAAGTCTGCAATTTTAGTAACAGTTATATGCCAATATCCTCTATCAATTTCCTCAGAAAAAGCATACAAGTCTCAAGAGTTATTATGGTACAGATGGGAACGGAGGTACCACGATTAACCCTTTTGTGTCATCTCAAAAAGCAACTCTTTCCAAAAAAATCAACCAAGTACTCTCCTTCTTGCAAGACTTCCCACATTTGACTTCAGTCACCTTGTCCTTTTCAGGATACATAACAAATCCTTCAAAATGCACCACAGGAAGTCAGGAAACTGACATCCATACAAGGAGCAAAAGCTAAAAGGAGAAATGTTATCATTAGTTCTGAATACCAAGACTGTTTCCTTTTTTTCCTCCTGACAAACATATGAAGTTTCACAAAATTGTGTGAATGTAAGGAAAAGAGAAGTTTTAAAAAAAAAATCTTTTGTGCTTAAATTTCAGAGCCAGGAAAAATGTTTGAGTATTTAAAAAGAGCCCATGGGTGTTCTAACAAAAGGGGAAGAAAGGGCTAAGTTTGGCTTATTTCCAGCCAAAATGGGACTAGGTAAGTGAAACTATGTCAAAATTTACATTTTCTGGCTGCCTTACTCGTTTTCTTTTCCCCAGATGAAAATAGAGAAGGTTGACAAGTTTTCAAAACTAGAATGAAGCACCCTGAGGTCATGATTCTACTTGACAATTTTCTGGTGTGCTGAAGCATTGCTAAGGGGGTTTTGGATGGTGGAACTGGACAGCAGGTCTGTTGGTGCCTTCGGCTTGCCCCCAACTGCAGCCCTGGGTGATGCTCAAGAGGGTGCTCATTGCTGGAGTGCAGCCAATGCCTCCCTGTCCCCAGAAGTTTCCCCTTCTCTATCGGGTTTTCACTGATAATTCTCCCCAGTCCCAGTGATGACTGACAGGCAAAGGGAGAAAGGAATCTAAAGCAGGAGCACTGGAGTAACCAGGGAAATGGTGTGATGTACCTGTGACCTATGGCCATACAGTGCTCAGAGAAGGTCCTAAGTCCCAACGAGAACAGGGGGAAGCAGCATGTGTAGACTTCTCAGCTACAAAAACTTCACCTGGCATATCAGCTTTTATTGACGGCTTTAAAAATGTGTAATACAACTTCAAGTATCCCACACCAAAACATTCTAAAAATTCAAAATTGTGGTTTTCAGTGAAAGCAGCTATTAGCACAACACAAACAACTGCTCACAAAGTGAAGCATAATGAACAAATGTTGTACCCATTTAATTCAAGTTTGTATTTTATGTTTATTTGCACGATACAAATCATTAAACAAACATTCTATTTCAGTGTCCATGGTAGACTTTTAGGTACAATTTCGGTTGCTTTGACTTGTCCGTTACTGGTACCATCTCAACACCAGCATTTTTGTGTTTGCCTGTCACACACCAGCATGGATTATACCTTAGTGTAACTATCATAGCCAATAAGAACAAATAGCAAATTTTGTACACAACATTTAAGGCAAAATAGAAGCTTGAGGACTTTTCAAAACTTTGCTGGGGTGAGAAATGTTGTGCCCTTTCAAAAAACAATAGTCACTATCTTCTGGACAAATAGTGAAACACTGATTTCTGTATGCAGATATCATCACCAGATACTGACTCCAAGATCACTTTTTTCTAGAGAACACCAAATAAATACAAGCAATAAATGCAACATAATCTGTTGTCAGCTACCTATTCTAAATCATACCTGTGAAAATACAAATGGGCACATTATGAATACTTAAAGAGTAAAGTGCTTTTAACATTGAGCAAGTGAATGCATCTAGTGTTGTACCACAGGCAAATATGTATCCATTTTGGACAAAACAGTCTCCATGCAATTAGTCAGCAGCAATCCCCTGCATTCATTTATAATATTAAACTAGTGTATATTACTTCAGTCATACAGGGTTTAAAGTCAGGATATAGTGCGTACACTTGCAAAACTCAAGCAATGCTCTACCGTAGCATACATTTTGAGCATTGCTACAGCAAGGTGGATTTTTGTTGGTTTTTTTTAACATTTAAGAAACCAAACCTTTGGTAGTGTAAATGCAGTGTAGACTGAAGATACCACTGAACCAATATGAGAACTCATTATGCAGCTGACAGGAATGGGAAGAAGAAAAAATCAAAAGCAAATTTAATGGCTTTATGCACTGTGCTCCTCCAGTCATGCTCTATTTTCACGTGCCTCCCTGCAGGTAAGAGTTTAGACATGCAATTCAAACAAGTGATTGCTTTCAGTTCAAAGACAGGCCATTTACTGCCAAGACGGCCCTCCAGAATTGTGCTGAATTCAATTATACTCCCTTGCCTCAAGTTCAACAACACTTTTTTGAACTCATTGCTTGCCTTCAGCACAATATCTTTGGTTATATCATCCTCCTCTATAGGCTTGGTTCCATTTTTGCTACTGAAAGGCATGCCCACAGTTATTTCAAATTTGTACCGATCAAACATTTTCATGTGGCAGTTATGCTTTGTCAAGTATTTCAGGCGACACAATTCCTCCTCCTCCAGTGTAACATTTTTGGGATCACACAGAGGGTAAGTTTCACCATACAAGCATCTCATCCAATCACCAATGAAAAACGGGAGCATATTTATTGCAGCTTCTGCACTGTTGTCGATTTCCGTCACCCGCACGTATTTGAAGCGCCCCGTCCACGTCACTCTGTGCCCTTCCAGGTGACTGCACAGAATCTGAGTGCGTGCCATGTTAGTCTCCTTCCACGCCCGGGGGCCGCAGAGGAAAGCATACTGATTCCACGTCAAGGTGGAGTTGTAAACCTTCATGCCCTCTGATCGATACACGTAGAACCAACAGAACAGCACCACGGCTGTAATCCACACCAGAATGAGTTTCACAATGGAGCTTCGAGTGAGCGACTTAACCACTTCGACTACAGAGAAGTTAACCTTTGTCCACCATCGAAAGAGCAAAGGGACAGTACACAAAACCAGGGTCACCACAATTTTCATGAGCTCCAGAGACAAAAACCACTTAATGAAGTGGATAAGACACATCAGTGCGATGCCTACCCCCAGCACTGGGAGTGCAAAGAGGAACAGGAAATAACCAATGGATGCACGAATGAGCCCAATGCCAGAGGACTCCCGCAGAATGACCACGGACAGTTCGCACCACATAAAGCAGACCAGGTATGGGACCAGGTAGCAGTAGGTGCCTTTAAAATTCCGTAGTTGTGCCATTCTAAAGAAAAGATAGAACAAGTACAGAAACAGAAGGCATGGGATGCTTACATTTATCACAAAGAAATGGCCTACAGGAATAATAAAGAAGGTTTTACCCAAGAATTTCAAGTAGCCAAAATTCCCAGGTAATACCTGCAATAGGGATAAGCAGCCTGCAGCTATCTCAGTCATTAACGCCCTCCGTGTGTAGGGTTCTGCACATGTGCTTAAACTCATGTAACTTGTCACTGTGAAGAAAACTGAAACAGTAGCTAACTCTGAGCAGGGTATACAGTCCTTGCTTGCTATAGGGAAGGAAAAAATTACAAAGAATACTGAGAGTAAAAAATAAATGTAAGGCTCTAAGTGATTCCATCCAAAGTTCATCTCAGCTTGCTCGACATCTAGGTTTGGTTCAAAACGAAGCAGTAAGTCAGTCAAAGCACGGAAGTTTTCCCAAGCCTTACTGTCCTGAAAAACTTTCAGTGTGCAAATCACCATAGAAATGAAGGACAAATAGAATATGACTAATGGAATAATGAAGGCAAAAAAATCAATTGTCAGATTACTGATGATAAAGAAGAAGATGAGAGCATTGATATGGTGTGTTGGAACAATGGTAGACAGCCAATGCATTCCTGCCTTTGAGGCAATATCAATAAGGTATTCTTTAATTTCCATAATGGCATGAAGTGGGTATTTTACAACCTGGAAAGAGAGAAAGAAGCATTTTATTAATAAGCAGTTTTGTGTCTTTACATCACAGATATTCTTAGCTGAAGCAGTAGCAGCCAGTTGTCTAATCTCAGCTGATAGAAAAAGATTTATATTTCAGACCAATGTTGCCAATAAAATAAGATTACTCTGTCTGAGATTATTAGCTCTTTTTTGATTAATTCAGTCAGATGAAGCTCAGAGGTGATTTTGATTTGGAGGAAGATGTATTTCATTACCTTTGGCACCTATAATTAAATGGCTTCCTAGTCAAATATTCTGCTCCACTTACTTCATACTGAAGATAAACTACATGGCTGCAGCCCTGCACTAAGTCATTACTTGAGCTGTGAGTACTGTAGCTTTAAAGGACATAACTCTGCCATGTTCTGCAAGGATTATGCTATACATTCTGTGCATACAGGAAGTAGGGCCTATGATTCATATGCACTTACAGGAAGTCTTTACAGCTGTGGTTTGTCTTTAAACAATTCTTCCCAAGCATCTAGGGATGCAGCTGTCAAAATCTCATTTGGAAGCAGCAGCAATACGTTTAACTAATTACTACACGTTTAGAGATTCTTAAAACCATACCTGTAACTTACAACTCTAACTGGAGAGGATCTTAAAATTCTACCTATTTTACGTGGCATTTTCCAACACAGTCTCCAGACAACAGAGAAATTGCTAGATTGAATCCTCTCCCTGTGACCAACCACACACTTTTATAGAGGATCACTTAAAAGGTTCAGGATTTTTCACACATTCAGGTATGGCATATGAGTATTAGATGATGCAGTCAATCCTCCCTCCCCCATAAAAGGACAGTTTTTGTGTTTTCCCAGATCCTACACTTCTATATTAATCAGTTCAAGGGAAAGGCCAATAATGGTCCAGGAAGTACCTGTCCACTGTGATGAACTGGACAACACACACAGTGACTTGGGCATACAATTTGTGAAGGTATCCTTGTTCTTCGTAAATGCATTTCTTTCAGAACATGAGCTATTTACTCCCTCTTTTTCCCCCATCACTACCATATGGTAATGGACAACAAAACTATAACAAAAGCTGTCAGGTCAGCAGCCCTAAACACCCTACCTTGCTTAAAATTTACACCAGTATTGAAGGCATGCACCTTATTTTTCCCTTCTTCCCTCACTACCTAGAGAAGTATCAGTGTAGAAACTAACAGCAAGTTTCGCCACTCTTGAATTCCTTCATAACAGAACCTTTTCACACCTCGAGGCTATGGGTAATTTTTCCCACCTGCTTGCTCCTGTTTAAATAAGAAAGATATGAAGCATATAATAACATCTATAATAAAAATACGGCAGCGATGACAGGTCCATTTAAATCCTCACTGAGATGTAATGTGGGTAGATTGTCCTCTTACAGGGAAACCCATTATCCCTTTCTTTTCAATATATGACTCATATATACAAAACTCTAAATATATATATATGAAGTCAAGTCCAAAAAGAAATTACAGCAATAATTCTTGACCTGATTGATATAGACTAAGCATCAGTATAGAGAGAGAAGTGCAAGTCACCTCTGTCTTGTCTGGGATGTGCAATTTAAGAGTCCATCAACATAATGTGTTCAGTATTGCTTTTTTACCTTCAGCCGCAGGGGTAACTCTTCAGGAGACTTCCCTGCCAATTCATCATCTTCCTCTTCCTGCATAATCAGGTTAGATGGGATGATTCCCTTTGCATACTTCTTGGTAATTTCAACAAAGTCATCCAAAGCAATAAATTTTTTTGCTAAAAAGATAAAATGAAAACTTCAGTAAATAGTATCACCAAACACTGTATTGATTACAAACTGGAATATTAATTTTCTTTCCTGCCAGACTCTGGTCTTCAAAAACTGAACTCCCGATAACACAGGTTTACCTTGCAACTTGTTCTGAGGTCCCTGCTGAAAACAACAAGCTGCCTATGCCAGCAATGTATGACTACTCTACACACTGTCAGACCAGCAGGTGAGTTTATTATAAAGGTAAGTAGGAGGATAGAATGAATGTAGCTTGTCTGCAAATATTCCACAGAAGAAAAGACTATTGGACTAGGTCACAAAGTTTGAAATCATAAACTATTATATCTGCTTGAGAAAAGTCTGTAAGAGCCACTCTGAAAAGAAAGAATTGTACAGGAACGGCAATGAATTATCTATACATTACCAACTGAAAAACTGACTTCTGATTGGTCATTTAAGTCATTTTTCTGAGTTCAGAAGCTACAGATATATAATTATGGGAACTACCCAATTATTTATATCTATAGGACTAAATGTGGATTACTTACAGTGTATTAATTTAATATGCTATGTGGCTCTACAAAGGGCCTCCCCAAAACTGTACCAACTGTAACCTAAAACAGATAGCCAGCAACAAAATAGACTTTGCTCAGTTTACACAGACACAAAATTTATCACTCTGCCCTGGAAGATCCTTACCCACTCCTGTGAGTAGAACGGAGGCATGAGGTTACTTGTGAAAACTCCAGGGAAGCTGCAAGACTGAAGATGATTTATATACTGGTTCAGACTATTTGCACAGCCAGTTCCTCACATTACCATGGATTAGCTAGTTTCTCTGGCAGACAAGCTTGATGCAGTTTGTAAAGGAGGATAATGAACTGATACTTTCTTCCATACACTAAGGCAAATGATACTGCTATACACCTGAAAGAACTGAATGACAAAAATCTGTAACACACCTCCTACACAGCAAGTTTAGCTAGTCAGCTGATACAAAGATATGAAAGCTGGCCTGCTTAATAGTAGTTTGAGATTTTAAAGAGACAGAAAACTGAACTGCTTCATTAAATTTAAAATGAGAGAATTAACAGATTTGAGCCTATTAATTTTTTAATTTAAAAAATGCTACATTCATAGAAGCTACATAGAAATATCTCAGTATGTAATATTGAAAACACTGCAGATACAGAACAAAATAAAGTATTTGTCTCGAGATACGTATTACAGGAAGAGGAGTGTCGAAAGAGTTCAACAGAAAACCAGCAGCTTATAATCTATTTTTTGCTTTAATCTCACAACATGGATGCTGCCTTTTGCTTGGACTTTTACCTCTCCCTCCTCCTTGGATGAACCCTTACATCCCACAAAATGCCATCTGGCATGCCTTCCAAGAAACCCGAAATGATTTATTTTCACTAACTATTCTTACCATTCACAGACTGTAAGGCAACACTGCTTGCACCAAAATGTCTGTGAGACTCTTCAGCTGTCTTGGTGGGGCATCAAGCCTAATACAAAATCTGTCATCTATATTTACTGGGACATACAATACAATGGTAAAATATTGGTGCAGAATCAGCATGGTTAGAACCCCACCAAAATACCTCACTGGCACGTTTGAAGGACGATGGGACACCCTGAGAAGGAAGGAGTTATTAACTATGTATAGATGGCCTATCAAATACATTGACGTGTACACTCTCAGGCATGCAACAACTGCCCATTGACAATGCCAGCTCTAATTTTCTGTTTATACCTCCATTAAGGGTAACCCAGATCAGATATCTGCAAACATGTATCTGGCTTAAAAATGATCTTCTGAGTATTGTCAGTGTATTAAAACTGAAGGAAGAAACTCCTGCTGGCAAGATAAATGAAGAAACTCAGTGAATCAGAGAAGTAAATGCTGGAGAGTAACAGCTGTCTTGTTCCTCCATGAAAAGATAAAAGCTCTCTAGAGAAGAGGTAACAGCTTAACTCCTACTTTAAGTGTTTGATGAAAAATTTTCATTTTTAAATGTTATTAGTATTTTGTCACCCAAGCATCTCTTGAATTGATATAAAGAGCGTATGTTGTAGATTCTACTTTATTATTCATAGATTTTTCTTCAATTTTGTTATGACAAATTCCCCTTCCTCCCCCATCCACCACAGAAAAAGAAAAATATTCACATCAGTTTCTGCCTACACTTGAATGTAGGTTCATTTACTGTCCCGTTATTTTATCTGCCATTTAAGACTTAAAAAGATAGATCTATTTGCCAGTTCCTTTTCTGATATTCGCTGAATTACTGAAGAATCCAGAACAAAGTGACTTGCACATTAGCAGCACAGGCCAGTTCAGCTAAGGACTGGAAAGAACACCAATGCAACACAGCTCTATTGAACTCAAATACATCTGCATTACTACACCATGACCGGACGATGAAACTCAATAGCCTTATCCTTGAAGGACTATTTCTAGCTTTCCAGAAGTAGCAAACCAGCCACAAGAACATCTAACATACTCTTACAGCAAGTTTGATAGAACCAGAAGTTTGCTGTGCAGAATATTATTTCTCCCATCACCTACTCCCTTTTTCATACACAGGCATGTGTCCCTTCTCTTTCACTTCTGTGCAAGTTAACACAAGACTGAAATACTCACTCTTAGAAATGTTATTTTCAGAAATCACCTGTGTAATAAACACAATCCTTCAAGGTGAAGGCCAAAGTGACCTAAGAAATGTAAATCTAATCTTTCAAGGAGCTTAAACCTAAAAACCTCCAGATTTGACTCATTAATTCATGTATGACACCTTAAATACATATATTCTCAATTACAGATAGTAGTAACAACATGCTTTGTGGCATTTATAAGTGCCCTTCAAGAACTGATCTAGAATGCACATGAACTATTTCATATGACCTACTGCATTTCAAGAAACTGAAGTTTTCCCAACAGTGATTAAATGAACCTTATGTCAGATACTGTTCTTGAAAAACTACTTGTGCTGCATGGTTGATAATTCATTTCTTTAACATAACAATTTGACTTTCCTCCCAAAAGCCCAACAATGCATCAGCATTTCTTAGTTTGCACGGTTAAGGAGAATTTTATTTCAATTGCAACCCCCCATCCCACAATACCTTATAAAACTCACAGATTTGGACCTACAAATCTGACTCTGTGTGTGTTGAGTAGTTTAATTCTTCCCAACACATGAACTAAGCTGCTCCCAAATTATGAAAGAAATCTTTTGGTGCATCTTTCCTATATCATTTATTGAACAAATATGAAAAGACAAATATTAATTATAAGGAAAGGGCAAACAGAAGCAAGGCAAATAGAATGAGGGATCTGTCTGCATTAAATGGTTGCTTAATTAATTCCCTCATTGTAGTCCTAAAGGTTACTGCAGTTTAGAACTAAAAATAATACTGAAAGTGCAAAATTTTTTTGCTGAATAGGCCTTTCAGTGCTGAAAGGGAAAGAATATAAAAGTAAAAAACACCATGCAAACTCCTCTTGGTAGTTGACTATAATGGTGATGTCTTCTGTGAGTTCACATGCAGATCAGTTATTTGCCTTGCATGTGTAAGAAATGGACACTATCAGTTTATTGCAATACAAACTTTCTATACATTCTTACTCTGGCAGCACAAAACTGTTTAGCAAAACAAAACAGAAAACAAAACCACTGGCAAAGACTGAAAGCTGCAGAGTGCACTCACATTCACTGTTCACCAGTCGCTCCAACATTCTTCTCTGCTTCTGCACCGACTTGGGGACTGGGCCAGGCTGCTTCTCACCATCTGGTTCAATAACAGAAGTTTAGGGAAAGTCAAAGTAGTCCAAGTGATCAAACAGTAACTACAATATCTGGGGAATGATATCTCCTCAAGGTCATAAAGAGATTTACATATAAACAGGTAAGAAGTAGCTGTACAGTTTTGTGTACTCCTGTTACTATATTAGAAAAGGAAACAGCACTGACATAGCTAACATAGAGCACTGTGAAGGCAGAGTGAGCCAGGTGTCTTGAAGACTGGGTTTGTAAATTGAAACATCTAGTGAGGTATCATCAGGATATCTGTTAGGGGAAAAAAACACCCAATACAGCACCTCCATAAAATGCCTATTTTCCACAAACAGTGAGTGTTAATTTAAGATATTTTAAATATTTGATCACTTGAGCGAGTACTTAACCAAATCACAACCTACAGCAAGAGTTGGCAGGCCTTTATGAACTAACTTTAGTGGTTCAGAGAGCACTGTTATTAAAAGAGGCTTAGAGTCATTAAGATGGTTACATTTTCTCCAGTAGATCATACATTTACTATTATCTCATGCCTAATTGTTTATAAAGCCCTTTAGGTTCTAGATGTATTCTGCCCGTCTGTACTTTATGAATACCATAAATCAGTTAACAAACAAACCTCCATCATCAACTTGCCCAACATTTTCCAGTAGTTCAGAAACTGCTAATTGTTTCTTCTTTTTTGGGTTTAATTTCCAATACATGACTAAGGCAGCTTTCCGCACAGCTCTCTCCAAGTCAGTCTCAGATGATAACTTTTTCACTTCTTCCTCGTTCTCAGAAGTGATGCCTCAAGAAAAGAAAAAATACATTACATGCTATTCTCCCACAACCATGCAGAAATGACAGATTCGCTTACCATTTATTTTTCTCAGTTGAGTCTGAAACTTCTCAAGTTTCAGTCACATTTTGACCACCTAAGTAAATTACTCAAATGCCCTTCTGTGCCCACTGCTTATCAAAATCTGAACATACTGCCTAAGTTTGAACTGTACTTCAAAGACTGTGCAAGACATGCAGAATAATTACATCTTGCTTCACTTTTGAAGTACAGCAGATCAGGCAAAAGGTAGTGCAGATGTGCATGGGTGACATGGAAAAGGCAGCAAGAATTGAGTGAAAGTCAGTGGATTTTTTTGTTGGTTTTTTTTACCCTTGTAAGTAAGAGTTCAGAGAGTTGGCAGACAAAAGGAGGCCATTCCAAGCATGGAAAGTAGAATGAGGAAAGATGAGAATCTTAGTCGGAGAAGACAGTGAGAAAGACCAATTAGGAGTCGGTTGGAGAGGGGCAAAAGAATGAAACAACAGCAGATATGTAGGTGGTATGTGGTTATATATGACCTTCACAGTCAAAGAAAAGAAGCTTCAATAAAAGGCAAGGAGGGAAAGAACAAGCATAGATTTCATGAAGGAATTCAAGCAAAAAAATTAATAAACATGCTTTAATAAGCAGTATTGGTAATTAATGCTTTTTAAATTACCAATTGGAACAGCCTGTTAAGAACCACTCATGTAATTTTGCCATGGTAATTTCCACCACATTTTAACCCCTCTTTTCAGAGTGAAAATTAATGTAGTATTATTTCAGACAAAGTGGGAAGTGCAAGCAGAAAGGCTCAAAGAACCCATACCTCTTCTCTCTGCCAGGCACCTACGCAACAGTTTGACAGCTTCTCTTCGACCTTGCTTAGCAGCAAGGATGAACCAGTCAACTGCACTGCAATTGTTAAGTTCTTCATCCTCCTCTTCAGCCAATCTCAAAAAGTGTTTCCCCACCTAGAATAAATAGGAAACAAAATTCCTTCAATTACTGAAATATACTGTCTCTCTCTCCCCTCCCACCCCTTGGAACTCAGCAAAAATAAATTCTCTCTGAACAAAAGGTCAATACATTTGCTCCTAGCACTAAAGAACATAGCTGTAAGTTGATCTTCTGCATGGAAAGATCGGAAAGAACTGGAAGCAAGAAGGAATTGCAACACATTTGGCCAGGTCAGTGAATTAGCTGCTGTTGCTCTTCAGGTATCTAGCAGGATCGGGTGTTAAAAGTTTTCTTGATTTCTTTTCTTCCTATAAATATGACCAGACAACACTTCTGGCCTCATTTCGGAAACAGAAAAGAGTAAGTGTAATATGGCACATTCAGAAATTCAGATGGGGTTATTGACAAGACCTTGACATGGAACCAGGCTTCAGGTAGTGCAATCCCTGGCTCACTGCAGTTTAGCCACTGAAGGTCAAAGCAAACTCATGATTAATTAGTCAATGGAATAAAAATAATACTGCTTAAGCATCAAAAGTCAGTGAAATATATTATAAAAATCCTCTGATTCAGGATTACAGAAATTACCAAGCAGCTGCCTGTATTACTGTTTTACAGGTAAGAAAAACACCACCTTTTTTCTTCCTTCTAAAAATTGAAATACGAAATACATGATAATATACAGTATATATAGTAAATATATTTATGTGATGGTATGAAACACTTCTGCCTATCACAACACAAGACAACAAAGCATTAAATGGCAGAAAATGACCAAAACTGCTGGACGTTTTATTGGCATACCTGGAGAATCTGGGAAATGTTTTTGCTTGGCTCACCTCTCTCCCTTATGTTACTTCAGCTGCATTCTAGGAGCAATTAATGCAATACCTTGAGAGTATGGAGTACCTTTGGAGCACACAGTATTACCTCCTGAAAAAAACCTGTTTGACAGCTTCTCTGAAACTCTGTCTTTGGTGCTACCATTAAAGGTGACTGAAGAAATACTGTTAAAAGATTAATAATTCACATTATTCTTATGTAGACTAAATGCACAGCTATAATCAAAATGGTCTGTTTTTCCAGTAAAGTTTATGTCGCCAGCCTTTCAAATTGTTTCATACACTTAAGTGAGTGCTCCAACAACTTCTACAGACAGTTATTGGGTACACATCAGCAATTAAACCCATAGCACATACAGTGAAGCTATCCAAAACCATACAGAAAAAAAGAAGAAAATCGGACTAAGTAATCCAAAAGTCAGAACTAAACATTCAATACAAAGCCATGCCAGAGTTCAATGGGAGGTGCACCAATGCAGTGGCACACCAAGAAAAGAGTGTAAGATTGAAAAAAAAAAGATTTCAGCAATTGCCTGGTAATTTATCACCTAACTGCAGATGTACCTTCGGCTATTTATTTCAGAAAGGAATTGTTTGAACAAGTTACATGGTAAACAACATCCATCTGACAAGAACAGCTGTTTCTTGAGCATTTTTGTATTTATAGCCATTAAGATTTCGAGAAAAGCCTCAAAGGTAGCAGCACTTATTGATGCAGCTCTTAAATTTCTAAAGACCTCTTGGACATAGAAACTCATATTTCAACACCAACTAGCAGACCTTGAGACTGATCAGATCCCATAAGGCTACTGCCCAAGCCAAACAATAGCATAGCACCTGTTTTATGACCAAAATGTTTTTTGGCTTGTCTGTGGTTTTAATAGCTCCTACATCAAACCACCCGAAAATGGCTACAAAGCTCTGGCCTGCAGCAGTCAAAGGAGGAAGAGCTGATGGGAAGAGGTGCTAACCTCAGATGTGTCATTTAAGCAATCTCAGATTGCCTCTTTAAATGAAGTCATAGCTGGTAATGGTTTAACACAGATCCTGATACTGTATTCTCCAAAGGCTGCTCCCATCTCTGGCTTTGCTGAGGTGGTTATCTCAAGCAGTCCCAACGCAGACATCCCCTGGTTGGAGACACAGAGCTGCCTTTTCTCCATTAGGGAATTCCAGCTGTAGGTGTTTCATTTACATAAGTGCTGTACAGTTATTTGTCAATAAAAAACCTACATAATGTTATAGTAATACATGTTGACAGTCACTCAGAGTGCATTTATTTCCATAGTCATGGCAGAATTATTTTTTAATAAAATCACAGTAATAACTACAAGGCAGTGAACTGACTGATTTCTTCTGTTTGACTTTGTGATTATTAGCAAACAGCACAACAGTGGCATCTCCACCTCTCATTCACACTCCTACAATGGTAAGAAATAGATTTTTTTCTGATTCTAGAGCAACATATTCAACAATAGAGAAGAAATAAATCTTTTTTAGTGTTTTAAAAACTGAAAGTTAATTCCCTCTCCAAAAGTCACATGGAATGTGACTACACAGAAAAGAAATTACTCTATTTTGGGTTCCATGTCAGGCAGTCAATTCATCCTGAATGCATATTGAAGCAAAATTGTATGCTGTATCTCTTTAGGATGAGAATCTTATTATTGTGTCAGAATAGAAAACATACACTGTTATGGAGCTGAAGAAAGGGAGTGAAAGTGGAATGAATTGAGGAGACAAAAATTATTATTTCTATACATACATACACATCATAGGCTTAGAGCATGTAAGTATTTCTGAGCATTCTTACTCAACGGGAAGTTATATCCTGAAAGAATACTTATGGAGTTTGATTTTTTTTGTGTGGAGGAACAGAACCAAAACATGGATTTTACAGCAGCGGTCCCCCCCAAGGATAATGTTTCCTCCTCCACAAAGCCACCAGCTGTTTCAAAGGGAGGAATTTGTTACTGTCTCAGGTTACAATTCCAAGGTCAGCCTGCTCCTCAAACAAGTTGAGATAGAATGGAAAGCAGGCCTGGCATTGCCATACTTTTTTTTATCATGTTTAAAAGACTTTTCTTCCAATCTCCACCTTTGATTTTTATTTGCTAAAAGAGTTGTGATCCTTGGGGAAAAATCCAAACCACAAATGATCATGTAGGAGGACCCTAACCAGTCCCTTTCAGCATCAAAGCTGAAGCTGGAAAAGAATGCTAAAGTAAGGCACTAATCAAGTTAAACAAATTAAAACCCTTCTAAACAATTTTAAGCTATTTATACTAGAGCAATACACCAGATGATGGAATGCAGTGGAAATCTGGGTTTATTCTAAAAATTTTTTAAAAACCTAAGGGACACCTGAAATGCTAAAAAATACAGGGACAGAATTGCTGCTATTAATTCAATTTTATCTGCCATTGAACAACTAAACACGGCTAATTTCAATAAACAAGGAGGGGCTTCTCTAAAATAAGTTAATTCAAGAGAGAAATGGTACATGAGCAAAACACCAACCAAGCTCTGTCCCTGCTAAAGCACCTGGATGGCAGATTCTGCCACAGAGTCCAGCCTAAGAGCCCCCATGTCTTTGTGTACAGTGCAGTGCTGAACCGAGAGCATTTTGCAGTATCTATCTGCACATCTCCACAAGTAGCTCTTTGATAGTGCTTCTTCCAAAAAAACCCCAAAACCAACCACCTTCTCCCTGCTCACTGCCTACCCTCTCCATTTTCAGGAGCTCTAAAGGCTTGCTCCGGAGCTGGACCTGAAGCCAGTCACAACATTTCTCAAGGCAGAGAAACCATCTGACACCACCTTTTTTGAATAGTTTAAGATCAAAACAGACACAGCTCAGCTGAAAAAGAGATAATAGTTCTACAGCAGGCAGTGCTATTTTTGGAATTGAGAGCAAACAAGACTGGACAAAGAACATATAAAATTACCTCTGTTTGTGCTTTTGGCTCTCCAGCTTTTGCCCTCTCAAGCAGTTCTTCAAAGAGCACTTCAGGTTCTTCCTTCATGCCCTCTATAAATTAAATTGATAAAGAAAATTGTTTACTACCAATAGCTTAAAGCATTTTAAAAATCATTGCTATATGTGGTTGAAGAGTTAAAGGATCATACCTAAAAAATCCAACCCAAGTGTTTTGCAAGAACAGTGAAAATTAACTTATTACAGTATTTACACTCCATATCAGTATTGTACTTCAGCATATTTACCATTACTTGTTATTTGGTACCTGCCACAGGATGACACGTACAGTTTACAGTTTCTCATTTATTTCCACAAAATTCCTTTCTCGTTAGAATATGCATTACAATAAATATGAGCACATGTAGAATATGTAGTATGGATCAGCTTTTATACTTTACTAGTCTTCATAGCACTTCAGTCTTTCACCTGTCAGTCTCTTCATTAAGTACTGAAACCTTTTCTAGAGTTTTGAAAAATTAATAGGCCTTTAAAATACGCCCAGTACATTTGAAATCTCAGCTCCTCAGTCTCTGGAGCATTCAGAAACTAACAGTGATTGCACCCTCCAAACCTCACCTTTTTTTTTTGTCTTGCTCCACACTCCACTTGATTTTTTTTTTCCCCTCCTTTTCCATCTACTGTACCCATACAGAATTAAACAATTCTTCTATTCAAAAGCTTCCCCAGTCAATCATAAAGAAAAAGTCTTGGAAGCTTTATCTTACATTCAGTGTTTGTAAAGGACATCATGCTGCGTGCTATTTGATGAATGAAGAATTAGTTTAGTGGAAAAGCTGACAAAGGCCAATACTACTTTTTTACGAGATGACTTTTTATGAGATGACCTAATTCGGGCAGCAGCAATGCCAGAAGCTGGTAAGCAGCCCTGCCAGCTGAAGTGCCATTCAGCCCTTTTTCAGTAGTTGGGAGGAAGGAAGAAATAAGGCCCATTCCAAATAGTCTCCTGAAGGACAGGGCTACTTACATTCTTTAGCGTCCCCGGTACTGGGACTATTTTCAAAAAAGAACAGGCTACAACCCAAGACTTGCATTAAAATGGATGTATTTTAAAAAGAACAAACCACAAAGTAAGATTTCTTCTTCACCATGCCACAGTTTTGTCTGCCAAGCTCCACTTGGAAAGGTACTAATGCCAGATTATAACACGTTGTCTGGCTAAACAAGGCACATAATGAAAAACAATTTTCATTTAGTACTTGGTCTTTTCAGAAAGCTGCAAAAATATTATTGTAAAATAGGCAAACAGCATCCCAAAGCAAAATTAACTACTTGATCTCCTTGTCTTAATATATAACAAAGAGGACTGAAATCCAAACAAGTTAGAAGCCAGTTTTCCAGATGGCACCACTCACACAAGCAGACATCATTTAGGGGCTCTCTGCTAACAATTAACAAGAAGTTACAGGAGAAAGCATACTGGTTGAAAGAAACATAATATTCATCCACCTACCCCACCCAAATGAAACAGGACGGGCAAGACAGTACCTTTCTGTTTCTTCCTATGCTTTCATAGTCATTAACCCCTTCAGCTCTACTGCCTTGGGAATGCATTCTTTTCTGTTCAGGGCTTTCTGCATGTTGAGAATACCACAAATATTTCAGTGATACTCTGGTTAACATAGGAGGCACCATTCAGAAGTCAGTGTTAGCTAATTAAGTGGAATTTACACACAGAAGAAAAACCCCAAACTACAGAAGCAGTTTACTAAACTCATAAAAAAACTAATAAGAAAGGCAGTTATCTGGTAGCTTATATGGCAAAGTGCCTTCCTTTCCCTCCTGCTCCTCTCCTTGTCACATTAAATAGCATGGCATGACTGAGCCCTTCCAGCTCTTCTTGTACAGATGAATGCATTAGATAAGCACTGACTACAATATAAAGCTGAAGAAACAAAACAGAAATGTTTTACAACACCAAGATATAGTTACTTTCTTGCAATTACATTGCAGATTAATATGTAAGTAATGGTCTTTGTGACTATAGGAAAAAAAAAGAAAAATTAAAAACGTGCAGCCTTACGGCGAACTACCACCTTCAGTGAGAAAAAAACAACTGGTGTTATTGCAGTAAACTTGTTGAAATGTTTGTTCTAACAGAGCTGACTACCAGGGGAAAGAAACACTTTCTGCTGTTATTTTCAACCTACTGCCCAATCCGTCCCCCCCAGTTATCAATTCTGTGTACTTTCACACATGATCCATGAATAAAAATATCAGCTAGTTAATTAAAAATGTCTGTGGTTTGGTTCTGTAGTTGTAGAGCAAGGGCAGAAAAACAGGTTGAAGAGTGTTGTGGAGATCAAATTTAGAGTATCTTAGTACAATTTCTCATAACTAACAATATTTTTGCTTTGCTTAAAAGAAAGATAAGTAAACAGGTGAAGCATGAATGGCAGTTTCATGGCTGCCATGTCAATTTACCTTCTCACAGAAGTATACAGGTCAGTCTCTGAAGGTTAAAGGTCCAAAACACAGTCAAAGTGTGTTCTGGACAAGGATGGACAACAAACACTTTGTGTCAATTCAGCTCACCAGCAGAACAAACGCTATACAAGAGTATATGCACCCATCATAAAAATACCATAAAAAGTGATCAGTAACTTAGCACCTTTGTTCTTAAGCATGTTTTTAGTCAGAAACTATCTAGCGTATTCCTCCCACGTAAGAGTACTGTAATGGAAATGCTGTCAGTAGAAGCTTTTATTTTCCAGCTTTGCTAAAAATTCATGTCTTTTTAATGTCAAATTTTACTCTGTCTTGAATATAAAAATTTCCAGAAGACAGGAACATTCATCTTGCAATAGTTCATGTATCTTTTATGACAATTAAAACAGACTTCACTAGCTGTTTTGTGTCAGGTGCATTTACATAAGCAATGATGTCTATCAGTTATTCAAGGTTCACATGCACTTTCATTCAAATGAAAGCAGACAAGTGAAAGCACACAAGTTTTAGGTGGCACATAGCATTCATGTAAGAAACAAATTAAGACAGAACAGGGGTGTGGAAGGGTGATTAGTACTTAATATTGGTAGTAGTTCCCATTCTGCCACCAAGACCTTGTGTAAATCTTATTTCACCATCAGACTGCTCTGTAGTTCAGTTCCCAACACAGTTAAAGGTACCTTCCCATGGACAGGACATTCAATACAAAATAGTTAGTGGATATTGGAACAATAGCATTATTAATATTTTTTTTTAGTCTGTGTTATTCTTAACCTTAAAATATGAAATCATATAATTTAATTTCTCAGTCCCACTCAAAAAAAAAAAAAAGGAAAAATTGTATTTGTGATCTGCAAAGTATGAAGATGCATTTGAGTTTGCTGCGTTTATGTTGTCATTCTACAGAAAGCATTTACACCTCCGAGGGTCAAGAGAAATACCCACTTTTGATATTCAGGCTTTTCATTTCACAGATTAAAGCTATCACTTCAACTCCATTTTATTAAAGCACTTATTAAAGAAGACTCAGCACAATGAAACTGATAAAGACCTGTATGCATTTCACAGTCATATACAGCATTCAGAAGAGGACTACGTTAAAAGCTGGTATTAACTGATAGACTTCAAAGGTACTACAAATACACTACTAGAGTAATGTCTGCTTACTAGTAGAAAGTATGTTTTACAACTCCAGGGAAAATAATCAGAATATGGAAGACTAAACACAGCTGTTTACATAGGTAGAGTGTAAACAGGCTGATGAAAACTAAAGACAACTATTTACTTTCTGAAACTTTACACATTACTTGGCACATGGGCTACATAAGGATTCCAGCTTTGCTGCTATAGTTTTAAATGGAAATTTAGCATTCATTTTGGCATAGACAGGCATTTTTACTGTTTGTTAGGTTTTGATTAGAAATAAATGTTGCAAAAGGAAGCATTTCAGTTTGTTAGAATGCAATTACTGTCCCCTATTTCTGAAATTAAGCCATTAAATTGATAAAAAGGCAGCTAATTCATAGCAGGGGATTAATCCAAGTCAGAGTGCAAGATACCAGTGCTTAGAATTTTTAAATCACAAAAGGAAGTCACCACCATAGATTAAATAACACACGTAAGCCTCATCTTTGGACTATATAAAGCACTAAAACCCAACAAACTCTTCAACACTTGTACAAGGTTTTGAAGAATGGACTTACACAATCTAGGTAAGATATTCTTTCAATGCAAAAGATTTTACAGAGTATACTGGGATTGCCATAAAATTTCCTCCTCAGTATTCCAGCACAGATCAACAATGGATGTGACAGATTCCCAGCCTAATATCCTTAACACAGAACTGAAACACACCATGTGTGCATCACTGAAGTTGGCTGACTTGTTGCAAAGTGTCTGATTGCATATTTAGGAAAAATGTTTTACACACATCTTAAAACATTGCTTCCAAAAACCCATCATTTTAAGTGACATCGTATCTGTAAGATACTTCCATTCTCAAATTCCAAAATCTTTGAAGGCACATAAATAATAATCCTTTCATGTAGAAAGATTTGTAGTTGTATATAGAGTGGATCATACACACACACCCCCCACATAAAACACCCTCAGTTTTCTAAGAGCTCTTCTAACCTCTAGGAATCACTGCCTTCCTCCAAAAAAACCTACTAAAGTTATTTCATGCAGAAAGAATCAACAGAGTGCATGTTGAGTAATAAAAGTACTTATTGATTTACCTTCCTACCAACACAAACATATTAAAGCTCTCAGCAGAGGGGATTTACCCAGCAAAAGGGAGTTTCTAGCACCTTGGCTCCTATTATCACCCCCTGGGCAGGTGCACGTGGCTGTCTTAGCTCACGGCTACAGCTGATCTGAATCCCAGATGAACAAGAGGAGAAAGACCATGAACAATGAGTAACAAAGTGAGAAACTTATATTTTAAAGCATCACAATTTTTTATGCCTTTTGAGCTTAAGATTTTATTTGTTTTCAGTTATTGGAGGCCAACCCCAAGATAGTTATATTATCATGCACCACAAATTTTTTTAAAAAAACACAAGTTGGGGGCTTCTAAGTGCTTTGAGCAGTGAAAGCCTAATGAGAACAGAATAAAAGGAAAACAGAAAGCACTTTCTCAGACAGGAAGCAATAATGAAGTATTCACATGAAACATGTAAGTTTAAAAGAAATGACAGGTTTTACAAGCAAATATTAAAGCTCATGGAAACTCTATGAACAAAAGATGACTGCACACTAAGAGGATGAAGGAAACTGTATGGTGTACACACTTTATATGATCATGACTACAAGCATTCATTTGGGTTCAGAAAAAGAAGTGACAGGGGCATGCAGGAGGAGGAGGAAAAAAAACATGTGTTGGGGAGAATAATGGATCCAAGATGACAAGATATGAAACAAGCTTTATGGATTGGCTTACCCATTTTATTAGTACAGCCAAGTGTTCCTGAAGTGACTGAAAACAGTCAGGAACAATTAAGCACATGCACAACACAACTGATACATTCACTCCTACCCAGGGGGAATGCACCTCCAAGCTCACTGAATGCACAGCTAGAAAAATACACAAACATTTCCACTATTCCATGAGAAGACGATCGTTGCCAGGTGAAAAGTATTACCAAGGTGGCCCAGCAAAGTGAGCCAAGCAATGCTTAGTAGTCAGTCTCACAACTGATCTTGCAAATTTTGGTTTTTAAATACAGGTTTCTAAAAGCAGTTTCCTTGATATTTTATTGGAATAAACATGACTAAGGCACACTGACAAAAATTGGAGCAACAAAAAGGCCAGAAAGCAGCAACAGTGACATCAACTACATCCCAGAAAAAGTCCTCTAAACAAATTAGAATGTAGCCTGTTACTTGGATAAGTGAGAGACTAAGAAATAAAATATGAAGAACAGAAATACACAGCTTTCATTCTTCCAGGGGAAAAATGATCACTTTAGACGCACAGGTATATACAGGAAGGCCTATATCATTCACTGCATTTATGTGTGAATGGGGCTAACACAGAGGTGCCAAAGTTTGTTCATGATTCTCTGTTATTCAGGGAAAAACCCAATCAAAACCTGCAGAAGGATTTAATGACCGATTAAGTGATAAAAGGCCACGTGAAACACAGCAAACCAGGAAGTCACATTATCACTGCCCACCCAAGGTGACGCCCTGAACTATTAACACTCAGAATAATACCTTTGAGTTGTTACACAGTGTTTTATGAAAAACATAGCTCAGTGCTAGTAAAACGCTATTATCAGGGCTTTATAACCTGGGGAAGAAACTGAGAAGCATGATAACCAGACATATGAAGAATCTGCAAAATGGAGAAGGCAAATAGAGAGACTATTCAATGTCTTTCCAAATCCAAAAACTAAAGGGATAAATGCCAAATACTTATATAAGTTTAAAAAGCAAATGGGCAAATTAAGGGTAAAAGAAAAAAATACAGCACAATATAAAGACCTCATCACAGAGCAAGGAAATTTCTAGGCTGCAGGTGTTAAAAACATTTTGAGAAGGAAATAGCTCCTATTAAACACATTTAACATATTGCTAAAATATTAATAAAATCAAGTAAGGACAGCCCTAGCACTGCATTTAGAAGTTCCTTGGCTCAAACAGGCATGCTATAACTAATAGTGTAAAGGATTCTCATGAAAAAGCTAACAAGAATCTTGAACCTGAAAAAGCCTGTCACCATTCTCCACTATTAACACTGAGCTGTGACAGCAACTCCTGCGAGCCCTCACAAACTCTAACACTCCCATGATAGTTCAGGTAGGAGAGAAGAAAAAGCTGGATGGCATCCAGAGGAAGAAAAACTGTGTTTTGTGTTTTCATCAGCTTTATTCCAGAAGCTCACTACATAAGATATGTGGGTTTTCTACTTACAAGAAGTCACAGGCGTCAGGCATCTCCCTCAGCTTCATGTTATTAACTGACAAGAGAAACAGATGTTTGATAGGGTAGAGCATGGAACAAGCTTTCATCCACAGGTATTTCCACCAGCTAAATTACTGGGGTGGGAGCAGGGAGGGAAAAATATCTTCTTTGACATTAGATCTTCTCCCACACATGAACAAATTCTCCATATACCATGAAGGGTACTGATGTCTGAACTGAACTTCTGTCACATTGTACAGCACTGCACTTATCTGAAGTTTCAGCCATACATCAATTTACTGCCTTAGCAAGAAGACTTTAATGTAATTGAATCTGAAAGGGAGTATTATCTGAATTACATGGAAAATTACTTGCTTTTACTGTGAGAGGATACTGGTATGAACAACCTATGTTCACTGCTGAACTCCGCTCCTCCCACCATGCCCCACAAGGTAGGATGAACAAATGAATGTGTAGGTGGAGACAGACATGGCACAGAAAAGTCAGATATAGAATTATTTGTATTTGAAAAATCCCCTTCCATGACTTTCATTATAATGAGCTTGAAGCTGGATTTTTATTTCATCTTTTTTTTTATGTCTAGAGATTTCCACAAAAACGTGCCTCTGAAGTGCAACATCCAAAGTTTATCCCATCCTTAATATTAATACAAGCACCTAAGTTGTACTTGAAGAAAGGGTCTAACTGTTCTACAATCATTAAGTTTAGAATTATAAATGCACTCTGTGCCACAGGTTTCATAAGGGAAAAAATGAAAATGTAGCTATCTAATGCAGCACTGGATTAGCCTGAAAAAGAAACAGCCAGTAACAGATCAAAAACAGGTTACAAATCCCGTGCCAAAGGAATTTAGGGTGGTGCACAGAAAGGACCTGCATCACCTTAAATATTGCCATAAGTATCTACAAAGAATCAGCTTGCTGAAAGGCAGTCCTTGTTTAATATTAATTTTTCATCCTCAGTCTGAATTTAAGGGCCCCAAAATGTGTTCTGCTCCCTGGATTTCAATGCTTTCAGTAAAAATAAGGTAAAGTTAACTGTAAGAGAAAAAGCATCATTTTGCTTCTTAAAAACTAAGCCCACAGCTGCTAAAGAGAACTCCCATGCAAAAACTCTGTATTTACAGACTATTGTGAAGCACTGGCGTCTTTCGGATCTGGATGACTGAAGGGAATTCTGTATCCTACATCCCCAGCTTTCATCAGTCCCGTTCTCTATTCCTCCATTATTTACCCTTCTCA
Organism: Anabacerthia variegaticeps; assembly: GCA_035583185.1. NCBI lineage: Eukaryota > Metazoa > Chordata > Aves > Passeriformes > Furnariidae > Anabacerthia > Anabacerthia variegaticeps. The sequence continues at coordinate 61,490,004 of JAWWEW010000131.1, read as the reverse complement.
TTACCTCATTATTGCTAGAGTACACTCAGTAACTGTTATAGCTTCTTATAAAGTCAGCAGAGGCTTTATTCCACTGCCCAAAACTGTGAGAGAATTGTGTTGTAATCACCAGGTCTTTTTGTGCTATTGAAACAAGGCATGACTGAAACATCAGGAATAACAGCCTGTTGCAAATGTGAAGAAGTTAATTTGTTAGAAGAGTGAATTTGCTTTAAGAATTTCACTAATTAAATATACTAGCTATAGAAAATCATTTTATGGTAAATTTTCAGTAGTAGGTCATTTACTAGTACAAAGAAAATTTTATCATATTAGGTATGAAGGAGGCCACAAGAATGCATGCACATACAAAGTAAATAATGGAAGCATGTTTTTCAAGCAATAAATAATGAAGAAAAAGTAGGAAAATGAAAGCTTTTGGAGCGCCTGCACTTGATATCAACCAAAACAGACAGAGCAGAATACATTTTGTGCGAAATCTCCCCAAAAGGTACTTTTGTGGGAGTCTCATTCTACGTAATACCCCAGTCCCTTTTCAAAGTGTATGGCTGTAATTCTGATACAGTGTTACACAGGATTTTATGCAGGAAAAGTCCTTTCTCTAAGCACGAATAATAAAAAAATGCAACAAATTCAACAGTTTCAGTGAACAGCATACAGCATTTTATTACAGATTTTAACTATGAAACAGCTTTCTAGAATCTCAGACACCCTTAGGACTAAAAGCATATATATATATATGTATATATATATATTAATGACAAAATGAAAATCCTTCCATTTCTTAGACGATGCTACACAAGCTTATCTCCGAAGCAAAAGAAGTCTGATTTCTTTCATTCAGGAAAAACAGAATTAAACTGTTCATCCATGGGTAGAATGTGGTAGTAGTTCATTATCAATGTACTTTCAGAAAAAGTTGCTCTGTACATTTTGTGACAATAAATTAAGGTTCTAATAACTTTTGTGTGTCACTGGATTATACTGTGGCTTTCAGTGTTGAGCAGAGCCAGTCTGAGGCTCTAGAGAAATCCTCCTACTCACTTTCAGAAGCTCCAAAAGTTCAGTGGTATTGTGAGCAGTAACTATGTAGGAGTAAAATTTCTGGAAAGACTGACATTCCACTTAGAAGCAGGCATCAAGTGTCACATGTCATAAACATGACTTGTACATGTAGAATATGACACAGAGGAACTGACTGGAGAAGAAGAAATACTTTGCCCAACAAATGTAATTGATTTGAAAAAAGGTTTTATTAACTTTAGATGCTTAACTGCTCATCCATGAGTGCTGAATTCTTTCACCCGTTCAGCAGCCTCCTGCATTCTGCTCTTAACTGCAAAGCAAGGGCTTGGTACAATTAAGAGTACATTGCATGTTTTTCTTGTATGCCCTTCAGCCTCCATAGTTAGACCTTAAGATGGTCCTACTTGACTCAAGTAGAAGTATTTATATTAGCATACGTTGGCAGGAATTCTATTTTTAAAGGGATAACAGGGATGGGAGAGAAGGTTTACAGAGACGTTGAAGTCTAAGACTCAACTCTGCTTTCTCTGGGAGGAGCAATGCATTTGTAGATATGGTAATACTCTTAGTCACACCACAACTGCAAGTCATCAAATAGCATTAAATTAAAATGGGAACAACTTCTGCACCCCCACAAAATGAAGGTAAATTGTGAGGAGAGCAATAAAAAAAAGCAAGTAGGTGGAAGACTAAGAGTGATGATATTATAACTATAAATTTTAAGAGTGGAGGAAAAACTATTCTTAAAAGTGTTTTTTTTTTTCTAGCATAGCTATTATCGTACAATGATCCCTTAAAGTCATTAAAATAATTTTACACACAACTAATGAGACGGTCCTGCTGTTTTTCTAGAAATGCATCTCTGACTAAATCCTTTATGGATGAGCTGGGATAAATCCAACATGTTCCAAAACTGAAAGATCAAAAATAAAATAGCTTTTTTGTAATTTCTCACTTGATAATCATAATTATTAACTCTCTCCACCAAAAAAAAAAAAAAAAGAAAAATGCAACCTGCAGAAAAGCAATGCGAGAAAGAGTTCAGACCTCACCAAGCCCACATATTTGTGTAGGTGCACACCTAAAGTTATCAAAACAACCTGCACAATGCACATGGAATTTCAGCAATCCTGCAGTGTGAGTACTTCACCACAGACACTCAAGCAGCTCATTAGCTTACTGTCACAGTGGCCCTTAAAAAAGGGCCATTCCAACTCTTCAGCAAATCCACAGTGTCTGAACGAAGCTCTTCTAATAATGAACTAACATTGCAGAGGATTTGTTTTATCTCCCAGTTTACTGTTTCCAGTCTCCTAACCTCTGCAATGAAGAGGGTCTGCTGCTGCCAAGGGGCCCTCAGCAGCACAACAGACTTCATCTCTCCTTGATTACTGTGGTGTAACAGGGATTTGTTGCAGTTTTATTTGAAGATGAATGTACAGGTATTAGGTACTTCCAAAGGTTTTCCTCCAAGGCCACTGAAAAGTATCTCCAGAAGTTAGTGGTGCTGGCTGCTGCTGAATGCAGATGCATTACATCAGAGAATTGGCTCAGATGAGGAATGTTTTTAACTTTTCAACAATTCCCATTTAATGCATTTTGTTTGCACAGTGGAACACAAATACTGGATTCCTTTCATAGGAAACTTAATTGAAAGACTGTATTCCAATCATTAGATTAAATTTTTAAATGTGTACGATAGAAACCTTGAATCCTTAGCACCAAACAATTTATAGAGCCACTCCCATTTCATTACATAATTAAAAAATTTAAGTACAGCTCTTCCCTTTCCACCCTTCAACTGCTCATTTCTATCCTTCCAACACCCTGGGATTATGCTAGAAATAAACATTTTATTATCAAACAGATTAGGAAATCAATCCATCCAAAAAATAATGGAGATTCAGCCAGGGCATTTTTCTTAATCTCATACATTTGTGTGAATGCAAGAAATTGTTAGCAGTAACAGTATCTTTGTTATCAGCAGAAAAAAAGTAACTTCTGTAAATGGTAAAAGAGGCAAAGATGGAGAATCTTTCCTCAAATAAATGGGTGCACAATCCTACACCTACCTATGGGGCAAATGCTAGCATGTTACTGACAACAATAGCAGCAGACCTGAAAAAGCCAATTCCCATTGTTCCGCAGCAACTATGATGAGGTCTCAAAATTTTAGCAAAAAATACAGTCATTAACTTTTATTTGGATAGAATTCTTTCTCCCCCATAGCAATACCTGGCAAATGAGCTTTCAAGGAGCCTGAGTAATTACAGATAAAGTTTGAAGGGGCATTAATAAACTGACAGTCAAATTGTTAAGTAATTAGTACTTCAAGACATAATCCTCCTCTTCAAACAATCAAAGGTTTTTCTGAGATTTCTTCAAGCTTTGCACAAACATTTCACTTTGCCTCAAGAGTTAATCTGTAATAGCAAATTGTCAGAAAGTGAAGACACAGGAGTGGTAAAATAGAGCTTTGAAGCAAAGGTTCTTTGTAACCTTAAGTGGAAGAGGCTAACACTCAGAAAACATTTGCAAATTAGAGAGGTTCCCTATTTGTTAGTTATCATTTAGCAATGCACTGGAGACATACTGTTGTAAATTGTTTTAGTACCCCGTAAACTGTTTAGAAGACTTTTTTTTACTATTTATAAATTCTAGGTCACTCAATTAATAAAATAATTCTCTTCCAAGAGATACAAAAACCCCTTATAACCTAAGCAAATGCAGAGCTCTGCATAAACAAACCAAAAATTAGTTCTTTAACCAACAAGATGTTTCGTCAAGCACTGCAATTTAGCTTTGTTTTTCCTTCTCTCCAACCTTACTGACTAGCATGAATGATGTAAAAACAAATAAAATCATCCACAGAGAAAAAAAACCTATCACCCTCACAGTGCCCCCAGTTTCTCTAGTATCCTAGCACGATTTTTTTTACCTGCTGACTGGCAGTCAATTTGTAGGAAAGACACTTTACATACTCGAAAGTACTTACGCGTTACAAGAAATGGTAGCTTCTCCAGATAACATGCAGCACAATAAATGTTCATCTGGGGTGAGAGTCAGTCCAGTTCAAGTTAACCGTTGTGGCTGACTTGAAGCAGTTACTTGAATCCTGACATCCCAGGCAAGTATCTGATCACCATCATATTGCGAGAGGTTTCTCTCAACTCTGCTTTCCTTTCATCTGAATCTACAGTAAAACATCCACTGGACCACATGAATCTCCTTTCTAGCTCAGCAATACAGACTACTTACGTGGAGCATGAATTCAGGCATCACTTTAAGAAAACATTACGTTAATAGCAGCAGCCCTACAGATGCTCACATACTAAGTCACCATGCCAAAGGTGTTTTTTCCCTATTCCTGCGCTGTGTACAAGTGGAGGAAATGGTTTCACTAGCAGGAATGGTGTTTCTAAGCCTACTTGGAGAACTTGGTTGGCACTTCCAGAGGTTTCATCGGAGCTCTGTCTTTTTGCATTGCTTTAGGGCTGGATCTGAAGGAAGCGGAGGCACAAAGTGGATGAAATACAGGTGCCAGAAAAGGGTATGTAGCACTTCAGAGGCATAGCAGTGTCTTTGGAGATTTGAATCTTAGTCTGTTTCAACCGACTTCACAAGCAAGCAGACACTGGTCTTCCTTGCTATATATGAACTCTCCTATAATTTGCTTACATGGACACTGATGACTCAATGGTTTTAAAATTTCGGGAGCCCTAATTAGTAGTGTATATGATTTGCTCAGTAATAAACTTCCTGTCTATGAATATCCTTGAAAGAGTAACAACTTTTTTTTGTCCTTTGTTTTCAAACATTAGAGCTGAGGTATTCATGTTCATTCCATTCCTAACATATACAGAAGACCCAGTAACATATACAGGCAGAATGGAACAGTTTTGGGTAGAACTAGGAATATGCTCCTTTTCTTTTTTAGCTCAACAACACCAGTTGTCTATAAATCATCCCAACCACTGAAAATCTGTTTCATTAAATTCAGATTTGATTATCCGAGGATTAACATAAACACTATCTAATGATAGATGAGCAGAGTATGGACAAAGATTGCTAAGAAAAAACCTGTAGTACAGAAATTTGACCCCAAGAAAGTACCTGAGCTGCTGAGGATATGTGTGTGCTTAAGTGCTTTACTGAATCAGAGCCAAGGCATTCATTAATTTGCTGGATTATACTGCAAGATATGGATAATGCTGCAGGAATAGACGATGCGTGTTTCCGGGAAACAAATTACTTAACATTCACTTTGATGCTGCAGCCTTAAAACACAGTGTATATAAATAAAGACTGGAACAAAGAGCACAGAGCAGAAAGACAGATACTTTGGCAAGAATATTACAAGAAGAATGGCTGAAGTTGGAAGGGACCTCTGGAGGTCAGCTGTTCCAACCCCTCCGTTTATGCAGGACCACCTACAGCTGGTTGTCCAGGACTGTATCCACATGGCTTTTGAGTATCTTGAAGGATGGACACTTTATGACCTTCCTTGCCAACCTGTGGTAGTGCTTGGTCACCCTCAAAGAGAAAAACAAAGAAGTGTTTCCTGATGTTCAGAGGGAACCTCCAGTGTTTCAGTTTGTGCCCACTGCCTCTGGTCCTGTCCCTGGGCACCGCTGAAAAGAACCTGGCTCCATCCTCTTTGAATCCTCCCTCAGGTATTTATGTACATTGACAGATTCCCCCCCTGAGCCTTCTCTTATCCAGGCTCAACAGCCCCAGCTCTCTCAGCTTTCTCTCACAGGAGATGCTCCAGCCCCTTCATCATCTTAGTGGCCCTTTGCTGAACTCACTCTGTCTCATACTGGGAAGTGCAGAACTGGACCCAGAACTCCAGGTGTGGCCTCCTCAGTGCTGAGTGGAGGGGAAGGATCTCCCTCCACCTGTGGGGCAATGCTTTGGACTACTGCAGCCCAGGATACCGGTAACCTTTAGCAGAAGGGGACACAGGCATCTGGTAGATGGGCCCGAGATAAAACTGCCCTTCAAGGTATTTGAGATATACAGTGTCCATCTGCCATTTTCTAACAGAAATCATAGCTGATTTATTACAAATTAAATTATTTCTATTACAAATTTAAGTTTGTATAATTTTGTGCAAGACATTTAAGTAATTATTAAAGAGGAGTGTTCTACATATTTGCTAGTATTTATTGAGACAGCTTTCTGTACATCAGTGTGCTGGTCTTTTCTGTCCTCTTTTACATCACTCAGAGTTAGTTATGATCATAGTGACTATTCAAAGGAACTGCCTTCTTGATCTTCCAAGAAAGAAATCAGCACAGCCCTTCCCAGAACATCTGTTCTAGTGCATATTTCATACAATCAAACCACAACATGCCATGCCTAAGAGACCAAATCCTTCGCTCCTCCTAGACCTATCAGCAACTGCAATGCTATTTATTGACAAAGGCTCTAGTGATTCCAAGGAATACCTTCTCTATCAGTTCAAATATTTTGAAAATTGATGAAGTGCCGATTTTCTGTTTGAGACAATTTCTTCCATCTTTGTTTTTATACACAAATGCATCTCTGCGAATTTGTATTACTGTTTGCACTTCTTTCTGAAGTCCTACTAAAATCCCTGTTTTTAAGTCCTGGTGACCAGTGCTGCTGTGGGCAGAAGAAACAATCTCTAATTCCTTTCTTTTAAAAAAGCTTTCAGTTCTAGAAATTGTTAGCATTACAGCAAATAGCATAACGCTAAAATAACCATAGAAGAAAATACTGTATTACGTGTTATTGAAGACATGTCCATCTAAATCCACTAAAATCTTGGTTGTTAGAATCTGCAGCATGACACAATGGCAATGGTAGCTCATTCTGCTGCATTAAATACTTGCATATATTAAGACAGGGATGGAAAGGGCAATGACAGTGGCAAGAGGCACCAATAACATTTTAATGGGTAGATATTTAAAGTAATCAGGAATGAGTCACAACTGAAATGGAGAAATACATGAGTGCTCAAAAGTCCTTTTTTATAGGGACACAAATAGGAGTGTCTCTAATACAAAACTGCATAAGTAGGGATTATTAGTAAATACACAGGACTGTGAAGAGAGCTAAGATAAAAATCAGTATGATTTTAAAAGTCCAGTATTTGTGTAGAGTAAGGAAATCTCCAAATTAGCCAGAGAAGAATATCTGACAGAAGTTATGTGCAAAAAAAGCTTGCATTAATTTTCAGAATCTTCCGCGACTGGGGGTACTGGTAACAGTATGTATGTATTGCTCTTTCGAATCACGTTATAACTAAGTCCAAGATAAAATCCTAGCATATTCCTATTATAGTTGCTATTCTTTCCCTGTTAAAGTGTATTAAGAAACTGGAAAATTAAGTAAGAAAGAAAACCCACCTGTTAACACTGATTCCAAAATAATAATAATGTAATTAATATTAGAAGCACCAAGTCTCCCCAGTATCTCAATTCTTTTACAGGTGGGCTAGATGACAAAATTGGTAATGAACACTGAGGAATGTTAGAGATTTAGGTATCTAAAAAAATTATTCCTCCACCTGGAATGTGCCTTTTAGTAACCAGAAGGTTCCAACAGTCAATTTTGAATTAGATGCACACAACAGATGTGCTAACACAGCCAAAATATTGGCTCAAACTATGTGCAGACCTCAGCTGCATCTGATGTGTGCCACACAGATATTCACACATTTAATAATTTTAAAATCTTGGATAGCCTTATTACCTTCAATAGAGTGACTGCTATTTGTGAGTCTAAGGACATGCACATAAGCAGTTTTACAATCAAAAGTCCAATTTTAAAGCAAGTTAAAGAGCAGTAGTTTTGCTAGATCTTGAACACAAGACTGTCTTGCACAAGTGTTAGATCACAAACTGAATTTAAAACTGGAATTCAACAGCTGAATACAGGAGCCAGACATTTTTTGTTTTACATTTTGTAGGAGACATTTCTCATCCCATCAGTTTCCACAATCTTTGAAACTCAATGGTTTCACAGTGAGGGGAAGAAAATAAATCATCACTGTGCTTTTCAGGGTGTATCATGATTGTAAATCCAAGTTCTTATTTGTCTGCTAAAATAAATTAAAATTTAATTCAATTCTTCCTGACAATTTTTCAAACAAATTTTTTTCCTGTGGCTCTGTACACATAGGAAAAATTGGATAGGAGAATCTGAAAACATGCACAAAGTAAGCTGCAGAAGAAAAGTCTCTTCCACAACAGGTTAAAAGGAATGGGAGAAATTTTCCACTTTACAGTGTCTCTTTAAACAGAGTTTAGAACAGATATATACACAATAATCTCCCAATGTTTCACATAAACCAATTTAGCATAAGAATTGCTTTCATACTTACCATTTTTTTCGGTTTTCTCCCTGTTACGGGAATAGCCAGGAAGTGAAGAAGTTGCAGGATCTTCTGAAGATGTGTTCTCACTGTGGTCCACGGGAGCAGCATTGAGCTGGGACCTGCCAAGATGCAGCTGGGGCTGAGAGGGGCTTGAGGTGGTATCAGGAGCTGAATTCATTTTACCTGCCAGAGAAGAGAATAATGATTAATTATCAGACAGTAGGGTTACAATGTAAAAAACAAAGTAAAAACTTTAAATCTGAACGTATTTGCATAATTAGTTGAGCATAAAGCCTAAAAAAGGACAAGAAGGCAAATAGCAACTTCAAGATCTGTTTATACATTCTTCAGGAACTCCAAGCATGGGCAGCTATTGTTCAATAAGACTAACCATACATACAGCATTGTGCCAGAATAGGGACTGCTTTTTGCTAACTAAATAAGAACCAATTTTCCAATGTAAACAAATGCTAAAATTAATTAATCAGTCCTTTAAATACTGTATATAAATAACTTTTTTGAGTCTAATGTTCTACATACACATGCAAGAAATAAAGACTAGCCCCTAACTTTTTATGGAGATGTCTATAATAATAGAAAAATGCACTTTACATCAAAGGCCTGATTACCTGACATCAGGTGACAAAGACAATAAAGATGAGAAAACAAAGGAGGAGGACATGTAGAACTCTGCATGGAAAATGAGAAGGGAGACACCACCAAGGCTGCTCTTTATAGACATTTCCAATTGAAATAGACTAAAATAAGTTTACTTTATTTACTACTAAATCTATGTTTTAAAAAAACTGTGTTTACATGCTACACTAAGGCAGTGAGAGAAAGGCCTTACAGTGCTTTACAAGAAAAGGCTTTTTAACTGTAAGCCCTCTCCTAAAGAGAGAGGGGATCTCTGTTCATTAATAAAAATTCCTTAAGTAAACTTTGACAGAAGTGCTCACTGTAAGTTTAGCTTTCACAAGACAGAAGTAGCAAGGTATGCACATACTACCACACTGTAACATATAGTAACTCTTGTTGCTTAAGAGAAACTTCCCTAAAGTCAAACAACTTTCCAGAAGCATTGCAGAATGTGTCTGCACACAAACTACAGTTTTAAACTCCATATAAATACAGAATGAATTCAGAATACTGACCTGAAGATGTCCTTGTAAAGATGAAAGTAGTGCAGCCAAAACAAAAGATACGACTTAAGTTACTACTTAACTCAGCCAACACTTTTTCCACTTTAAGAACACTAAAATCTTGACGGGATGCTAAAAGTACCAACAATATTACCACTGCAAAACATATTCTTTGTAATTTGACAACTCGGTTGGCAAAATTAAACTCCCCTAAACCAGAAAATATTTTACTGATACAAGTGAATGCATTTGTGTATCACGTTTCTACGTCAAGTTATAAATAAACCAAGACAGTTCAGCTCAACCTTCAAACAACCCCCGGAAAACACAGAGATTAAAATACCTTCCCAGTAAACCCGCGCGAGTATTTTTAACCATTATACGATCCCAAAAGTTACTTTGCCTCCAGTTTTGAACTTGACCTTAGCGCTTTGTCAAGAGGGACAGCGGGACGCGGCCACAGCGCGGGGGATGCGCGGCGCGGGCGGGTGCGGCTCGGGGTGCGGTGCCCTGTCCCCTGTGCGGTCCCCTGTCCCCTGTGCGGTGCCCTGTGCGGCTCCTTGTCCCCTGTGCGGCCCTCTGTGCTGTCCCCTGTCCCCTGTGCTGTCCCCTGTCCCCTGTGCGGCTCCTTGTCCCCTGTGCGGCCCCCTATGCTATCCCCTGTGCTGTCCCTGTGTGCTGTCCCCTGTCCCCCTGTACCGTCCCCCGTGCTCTCCCCTGTCCCCTACCCCCTGTCCCCTGTGCTGTCCCCCGTGCGGTGCCCTGTCCCCTGTCCCTTGGCTGTCCCCTGTCCCCTGT
>JAWWEW010000131.1:61449758-61479581 GCA_035583185.1 Anabacerthia variegaticeps | reverse complement strand
AGGGGGAGCCTTCGCCCCACCGACTCGCGCAGTGAGGTACAATGGGTGCCTGGCTTTTATCCAGCCACTTTATACCTATTTATACATATTACATGGTATACATATGAATTTTTACATGCTTCTCCTCATATTAGTCATTATTTTTACCGCTAGTTAATTATTACATTGCAATTTAGTGTCTTGATAACTTCCCACTGTAAGTCAGGTATTCCTTGATAAAGGGGTGATGGGGGGTTTTGGGAGTCATGTACAATTTAGTATCTTGTAAACTTCCCACCATAATTCAGGTATTCCTTAACAAAGGGGTGACAAGGGGATTTTGGGAGTCATGTACAATTTAGTGTCTTGATAACTTCCCACTGTAAGGCAGGTATTCCTTGATAAAGGGGTGACGGGATTTTGGGGGTCATGTACAATTTAGTGTCTTGATAACTTCCCACCAAAATTCAGGTATTCCTTGATAAAGGGGCTACAAGGAGAATTTTAGGATTTAGTGATGTGACAGATTCCCCATCATAATTTAGGTATTCCTAGATAAAGGTTCAGGGAAACTGATGACCTTACAACAGTTGGGTTTTTTGTTTTATTAGGGTGCAATAAAACTATTTGTTTCCCTACTGGCATGAATCATATACATACTTATTACACCTGTAAGTGTTGCTGGTTTTTTGGTAGTGAGCTTGCTACTTTTTAGAAATGATACTTTGCTTTTTTACTTCTGAGCTACTTAAGGTCTCTACATGGTGTTTTGAACAGCTTCTAATTAAAAAACCCCAAAAAACAGCACAACCTATAAGTTCCAAAGAGGAGATTAAACTTCAGTCATTCGTGTAAGTCTCTTTGTTGATTTTCACAAGTTCCAAGTTTGCAGCAGATCATGAGGAGCTATGATGTGTTTCATTCTTTTAAATGTCAGATCCTCCTTCTTGGTGTCACTGCATGATGGGGCTTTTAAAATCCCTGAACAAAAATGTGGCCCTCAGTGGCCTCATTATTTCCTTGCCTCGGAAGTCACAAGAAAATTCTTATTTTTGTCTAAAATAAGTTTAAACAAACGTAAAGTTAAGGTCCTGTCTACTTCAAATTAAACAAAAATTTACAAAACCCCCCACATTTACTTTTAAGATCATTTGCAGTCTGAGTGTAATGTGGTTTCATTAGGAACATGAAATGCCTGCCTTGTGTTATCTGTTTAGTTGTTTCTTTAGACTGACAGTATGACTTAACTCTGATGTGACAAACTGCTGCTGCAATCTGCTTCCCCTTCTATTCACATTTCCTTCAAGATATTATTTTATACAATTGACTTGATATTTAGTGGGTGTGCGTAACGGATGTAACATGCTTTGGGAACAGGTGGAAAAGAGGGTGGTAGCTGGAAAAGTAACTAAAAACAAAGTGCAAAATAAAGCCTCCCCTGTGGTTCGTGCCTGCACCTTTCCAACCCAAGGCACAGTCACACATGGCATAAGCCACTCTGAAGGAGCTCGGTTCAAGGGTGAAACTGCCACACGGAGTGATAACCTCATAACAGTGAGGCTTGATGTAAAATACATTCTGAGTGATCCTACATCAAAGAGAGAAGCACATTAGTGCTTCTTGATGAATTTGATCAGGTCCTTACCTGAGGTCAGTCAAACCTTTGCAGTAAATGAATTGTCACATACACCTTATAGACTCATGTACATGTTACATAAATACAGATAACATTACTGGGAGTAAATCAAACTTGGACATGATGGCAGTTTCCAGTATCAACTCCACTGATTTCCCTTTGACTTTATCAAGAATGATGAGTTTGGTATTATCACAGTTGCAAATTCTTACAGCTACAGAGAAGAAACATGGAAATACTGTAATAACTTGGCACAGCACCTTTTTAAATTTCAGATGTGACTCATCGAATCAGTAGAATGGTTGAGGTTGGAAGGGACCTCGTGAGGTCAGCTGCCCTTTCCCCTCCTCACTCATGCAGGACCACCTGTGGCTGGTTGCCCAGGACTGTTTCCACATGGCTTTTTTAAAGAGTATCTCTAAGACTGGAGACTCCATCACCTCCCTGGACAGCCTGTGCCAGTGCTCAGTCATCCTTCCAGTAAAAAAAAACATTTCCTGATGTTGAGAGGGACCCTCCTGTGTTCCAGTTTGTGCCCATTGCCTCCAGTCCTGTCACTGAAAACCACTGGAAAGATCCTGGTTCCATCCCCTTTGTATTCTCCCTTCAGATATTACATACATGGATAGATACACCTGTGCCTTCTCCTCTCCCAGCTGAACAGTCCCAGCTCTTTCAGCCTTTCCTCACAGGAGAGATGCTCCAGCCCCTTCATCATCTTAGTAGCCCTTTGTTGGACTGACTCAATATCTCCATGGCTCTTGTACTGGGAGACCAGAACTGGACACTTGCTTAACTGCGTCAGGTTCCTTTCAGCCTAGGTAAAAAAACCCCTCTTGCAACAAGATTAAAATAAAAAGGCTGCAGTTAGCCACTTTCTTTTTGTATTACAGAATCAATATTCCTTTTACAAATATTTTGAAGGTTTAGAGAGTGATTTTGCTTGATTTTAGCTGATTTCTGTAAACATTGTTTACTTCAGAGATGATGAAATGCAGTAGAAATGACTGAACATCTGAGATACAGTACTGAGATATAGGCTGAAATTAACTGCTTTTCTATATAATCATCAATTAGTTCTAGAAATATACTTGGGATGTCTAGTGATCTGAGCAACTCATATGTTGACTCTGTTAAACTGTATGTAATATAAACTGACATTTTCACATTCTGTTATGAAGTTTGTATTTCAGCTTCTAGGCATGTGTTTAGTATTGAAATATATAAGACAAGTCTGTCTTTTAATATATAACAGCAAAGGATCATGCTAAGCAATATTTATTTAAATACAACATTTTGTTATGAAATCAATTCAAACTGATTTGCCTATCGTATGACTGAAATGACATCACACTTACAATGTTGCTGACAGACAGGTAGTTTGTCATCAGTCCAGAGGAAAAACTATTTAATGGAACTGTTCCTAAATGAAGGGAGAAAGCAGTGATCATCCAAGAAAACAGGCCTGCATGGAGTATGATTCATTCCAATGCATAGCCTTCACCTCTGTATGTTTGTCACAATACCTCTGAATAAGAGTCCATTTCTTTGGTACACTCAGAAATAGATTTGGTGTAGTTACTCTGGACATTTTCGGGGTACTGTTAATTCCAGCAAAGATCTTGTCAGTGGTGCTCTTGTAAGAGTAAGAAGACCTGAAAAAATTCATAGAGAAATGCCATCTGCATCCTCAGTAGTTATGAAAGGAAGCACATTATGGAAATGAAAATATCTGAGTGATGCTAAGTAACCTTTACTAAATCTGTCTCAAAGATCATCTCTTTTGTTGCCACACCTTACTAATTAAGACAAAAGCTGTAATTTCAAGATAATAGGTTTTGTTGTTTATTCTGTTGCACCCATTTTAACAGTATAATTTAATTGATGGAAGCATTACATCACCATACTATTAGTGCAATAAAAGTGCAAAAAACCCATGCATCCCTCATGGGTACTGTTCATTAGACTAAGGACCAACCTGAAAACAGACTTTTTTTTTTATAATTTGTTTTTTCAAGGCAGTCTGTAATCTAAAGTGACATTTTCTGTCAGAAAGAGCACAATACATTAAGCATGCTGAGACAAGGGACAGAGGATCTGGAGAGTCAACAGTATGATGTGAGCAACTAAGATGTCACTGCCATTTGGGATGGACATGCGGTGGAAGGAATTAATAAAAGGTGAGTGTGGGAAGAAATGGGAAGAAAAACACAAGAGTGTGGGCACAAAAAACAGGTAAAAATAGGAATTGAGTTTTGTGAAGATGTTGAAGCCTCTTCTCAGATCTGCTTATTAAATATGCCTCTGTCACCTCAGGGTTGGAGTAGCTTTGGTGTAAGTACCTGTTTTCATGTGCTAAAGTGTGTAGGGTAATGTAAACATCATTCTTTGTCCTGCTCTTTTAACCTCTCTTTATTCCAGTGTCCCTGTGCCAAATACTCTTTGAATGGCAGCACAAAAATATTGTTAATCATCACAGCTTTATATAAAACAGCATCACTCTCATTCTTCCATTAGCTCTCTCAGCTATGAGAAAAGGGTTGACATCTTCCTTTTCATGAAAACCTACACTATAGGAACCTGTAAGTGACTTATGTGGCACCAGATGTTCAGTTTTGCTCTTACTGCTCAGCTATGGGGCAGAGGGAAAGAATAGTACCTCAGTGTTTATACACAAAAACCCAGCAGCAAGTATCAACAAAAAACTTTTATCTTGAATCAGTTTGGTGTTGCCAGAGATTAAATTTGGTGTAAAATTAAACCGGACATACTTAAGCACTGAGGATTTCTTGATAGGAATAACTTCTTACTCTACGTTTTGTAAATAGTTTGTCAGTAAATGAAGTTGCATTAAGTAGTACATGGTCCCCTTCAAGCAATTTACTTAACGTGGATGGGTTCACATCAACCTTTCAAATTGGAAAATATGCCACAAATTCCTTCAAATCGATCCATCACAGTGTTCCTGCCTTTGCAAGTGGAGCTTCATGTTTTGCTCACAGTGACCTCTAGTGTGAATGGATGAGACAATTCAGTGCGATCAAAGGCAGTGCTCGTAGAACTCTGTGTGTGTTGATACCCGGGTGAGGGGACCTATGTGTGCCATCTCTTTGACTGTGTGACACACTGCTTCAAGTATGCAAAGCATGAACAGGAAACCATGAAACGAAAAACATTCCCTCAGCCATACCAAATAAAGAATTTAAAGTTCTTTCCTTTCTGTCAGTATTCCCAAGTGCAAGAGATTGCTTTTTCTTTCTGAAGCCTTGCGCTGGACTTTGTACAAGAGATGCAAATCAGAAGGCAGTGATGCAAGAATTTCTACAAGAACTGATGTGAAACGTAGAGATCCTCCAAACCCTGACCCCAGTATAGTTATGAATTAATTTCAATATACTATGTATATTTTCTTCAACCAAGTATATTGGAGTGACCGTTTCCCTCCCTCTCCTCTCCTGCAGAACATTTTGAATGAATTAGGGATTAAAAAAAAAAAAAAAAAAAAAAAAGAAAAGCTAAAGCAAAGATTTTTCTTTTTGGTTTCTCCAAAATTGCAGAAGAAGAAAGTGAAGCAGATCATTATAGAAAGTAAGTTAGCAGGAAATGTTCCTGGTGGTTGGCAGTGTTAAATTGCACATTACTAGTTATAGAGAATTTAGCTTTGGAAATAGCTAATTCAATCCCTTACTGTTGAGAATTAAAGCACTTCATATTTCAGGAGGAAGTAATCTCAGGCTCACTTTGGACAAATAGAAATGACCATTCCTTTTTCAGACAAATTCACATGGCTTGAAATACAAAGTGTCAATAATTTGCAAAAAATGCTACCATTTTTTCCCTATAAACTACTTTCTGTCCTTTCCAGGATTCCATCTGCTGCACAGCAGCAAACATAGACATGTTCTTCTTCATCCACAAAACATTACATAGAAGTTTCTGCCCAAAAAACTGCCCTGGTACATTTCAGTTTCAGGCATGCTTAATGTAAAAGAATTTTGTAATAGAGATTGTGAGGAATTTAATTAGGGTTTTAAAAATGTGCAAAAATGTCACATGGAAAATTTAATTTCTGACAAGAAATATATGCTATTAGTCATGTCAGATCAAAGTCTGTCATATTTTCACTTTCAGGGTTTTAGTCAGGAAGCAGGACTTGCCATGGTAACCATTTCATAACATTCCATGTCCAGATAAGGTGACTTCTCTTTGCACACTCATAGAATCCTAGAATCACAGAATGCCCTGGTTTGGAAGGGACCTTAAAGATAATCTAGTTCCAACTCCCCTGCCATGGGCAGGGATGCCATCCACTACATCAGGTTGCCAGGTCCCCATCCAACCTGACCTTGAACTCTTCAGAGGTGAGGCATCCACAACTTCTTTGGGCAATCCGTTCTAGTGCCTCACCAACCTCTGAGTAAAGAACTTCTTCCTAACATCTAACCTAAATCTCCCCTCTTTTAGTTTAAAACCATTCCCCCTTGTCCTGTCACTACCAGCCCATAAAAAGTTTCTCTCTGTGTTTTTCATGAGCTTCCTTTTGGTACTGGAAGGCTGCTGTAAGGTCTACCCAGGGCCTTCTTCAGGCTGAACAACCCCATTTCACAGCCTGTCTGCACAGGAGAGGTGCTCCAGCACTCTCTGTGGCCTCTGGGCTTGCTCTGATAGGTCCACTTTTAAGAATCCTTGTGTTGGGGGCCTCAGAGCTGGACATAGCACTCCAGGTGGGATACGTAGAAGGCAGGGAGAATTACCTCCCTCGACCTGCTGGCTGTGCCTCTTTTGATGCAGCTCAGGATGTGTTTTGCCATCTGGGACACAAGCACAAACTGCTGGTGCATGTCCAGGTTTTGGTCCACCAGAATCCACAAGTCCTTTTCTGAAAGGCTTCCCTCAATGGATTCTTCCAGTCTGGACTCATGTCTGGCATTGCCCTGACCGCAGTGCAGCACCTTGCACTTGGGTTGTTGAAACTCACAAGATTCTCATGGGCCCACTTCTCAAGCTTGTCCAGGTCCCTCTGGATGGCATCTCCTTCTGTTGTGTCAACAACCCGCTCAGCTCGGTGTCATCTGCAAACTTGCTGAGGGATGCACTCAGTCCTACTCTCTAGGTCATTGATATTCAAGAGCACTGGTCCCACTCATTTTGAAATATGGCAAAGCAGGGAGTCTTTCTCTTTCCAGAAAGTAAAACTGCTTCCCAGCATAGCCAGAGTTATGGCAGAGGGAGTAGGGAGGGAGAACAATGCAACAGGAAAATGCAGGAACTCTGCTGTAAGGATCGGTAGAAAACATATGCACTTAATGAACTTAATTAACACCAACATAATTCAGAAAACTGCATTTGCTCACAAGGGAGCTGTTCAGGTCCACAACTGAAGAAGGAATTGAATGCAGCCAGGGGAAGTGAATGCAGCCAAAGTCAGTGAAAGGGCTGAGAGGCACATGCTGTGAGGAGCAGCTGAGGGCACTGGTGATGTGTCATTTGGAGCAAGGGAGGCTGAGAGGTGACCTCAGTGCTCTCTCTGCAGCTGTTCAGTTCCATCCTAAAACACTTGTTCCGACATCAATCAAATCAATAAGATTTCAAGTAGACCTCTGATGTAGTACATTTGCATATGCAAATTACCCTGGTAGACATGCTCTATAAATTCCTTATAGACAGATAAATAGCTGGATAGCAGGTCTCAGAGGGTTGTGATCAGTGAGACAGAGTCTGGTTGGAGACATGTCACTAGTGGTGTCTCTGAGGATCCATACTGGGTCTAGTATTGTTTAATTTATTTATTGATGACTTGGATGAAGGGGCAGATGCCTCCTCAGCAGCTTTTCTGGTGACACAAAGCTGGGAGGAGTGGCCAATACCCTAGTGTGCTGTGCAGCCCTTCAGAAGAATCTTAACAGGTTGGAGGGGTGGCCACACTGCTTCAGATCTGACAATGTCTGCACACAACAGGTGACGGGAGCTTCGTCCACAGTTTAACAGCAGGGAGATGGCCCAACACCCTCGTGTCCTTCCCAGTGCCTCTCTGGCACTGGCTCCTGGACTCCGCTCACTCACGAGCCCACCTCTGCATCACCCCACTCCTGCAGCCCAGAGCAGGACTGCACCCTCTCCTCCCCGCATCACTCCCATTCCAGGCAGTGCCTTTCTCATTTTCCCCATCCAACACACACTGGCCACAAGAACAAAAGGTTTGGGTCTTTTTCCCCACATATTTTTTTTTTCTCACCAAATCAATGACTACAGCATGATGAAAAGAACAAGAACTTCTGAAGGATCATACTGATAGTTTTATTTCCACCTGTTAAAAGAAGAAGACACCAGCAGAGTCCAGCATAGATGGGCAGACAGACTTGAATACAATTAAATACAGAAAAAAATTGAAATATATACAACAAGACATAAATTTACACAGAAAAAAATGTCTTTATATCACCTATCAGTTATTGCCAATGTGAAACATCACTGGAACTCAACTATATTATATTTGGTAGGATAAAACCAAAACTGTGACAAAATGGCAAATTGTGCATTAAATCTTCAGAGCACCCAAAAATATGACATTTTCCCCCAAAATCCAGCTGAGTATAGAAATACTTAAATTTAAATGGAATGATATTTTCTGTGAGTTTCTTTCCAAGCTTTTCATGCAAGCACATTGACAGAAATGTGAAAAGAAAGTGAAGTGTTAAGGAATTATTAAATGAAGAATTTCAGAATTATTATCTGCAAATTCCACATTGTTAATTGTCAGTTACATAAAATAATAAAGAGAAAAGATTCGGTCAATTTAAAATGCTAATTTAAGCCTCTGTTCTTTGTTCATTAGACTCTTCCCAAAATCTTTTACATATAATTTTTCTACTATATATTTCATATATATATGCTTATTCCGATTTTATTTATACATATCAGTACTACAATCCTGTTGGTTAACCCTAAAAGCACTGGAATTTACTAGCTTTAACAGTGCCTCTATCTGACATTAAAAGGAGTGTAAGGACAAGTTGCAGCTTTTTGATAATTCTGTTTTGTCATAGCAAATGCAATCATCTAATTGTTCTCAGGATGCCAGATGTAGTTGGGCAGTGGAATGGTGTTGCGCAGCTTGAGCTATTTCAAAATGTCCACAATCCTGTCTGTGATTAGCACATGGTACACACAAGGCTCCCACCAGGTGGCGATAATACTCTTCATTCTTTAAAGCATTTGCTATTATTTTAGATGGTAGAAATGTATATTATGTACTAATTAGAAAGAAGAAAACATGATTTATATATAATACAGTGATAGAAAATTATTTTCCTGAGCTCTCAAGGTACAAACACTCATGAAAAGTCGTTAAGTGGGAACACACAGCAACATGCTGGCTGATAGCCACTGTTGGGTTCTTAACAGCTCTTTCAATATAAATACAGGTAACATATTCCACTTGTTTCCTAAGAAACTGAAATCATTTAATTTTGCCTTTTGATGAAAGTGCAGAGAGTAGACACTGTGAAATGCTAATTTGCTAGTGGGAGCTTAAACCTCACAGAAGTTTCACAATTCTAGCTCCAGTTGAGACTGATCAATTTCACACCTTCACCTACAAAATAAATGCTCTTTCCGGCTTTAATCCAAGTGTATTTCTGTAAGTGCCATATGACTGCTGTGTTCCTCTCCTGTATTTCTATTGCTATCCTGTATTTCTGGAAGAGAAGACACCTGCACACATGCACTGTAAGACTCCTATTTGCCAGAAGTGGAGGACTTGCTGTGCACTCATTTTCAGATGCTCTGCACGTGGTCAGCAGTCTTTGTACAACACACTACAAACACCTGCAGAGTTGTGCACCTGCTTAAGCCAGCAGTACATGTTCCACATACTCAGGATTTTCAGATTTATTGAAGCCAACATAGTTACTGGTCTGAGAGCATCCATAAAGTCCTTGACTAGTGAGAAAAATCTTCAAATTTCTCCTAGAAAAGTTCCTAGGCAGAGAAAGAGGGCATGTCTGAGGAAACCAAAAGACATAACAGCTGTGGAATCTCAAAAGTAGCTGCATGGTAGTTGACTTTTCAGTGTCTTGTCAGGCACAAAGAGGAAATGTGCTCAGTTGTTTTCTTGAGTTCCTTAAATGTGAGAAGTTGTAAGTGCCCCAAATAGTCTTCACAAGCAAAGAAGAGGACATCATCTAATGACTTGTCAGTTCTAAGGAAAGAGGTGGAAAAACACTACAAACTTTCTCACACAGAGAAAATGGCTTAGGACAAATGCCTGTTTCTGTTCATACAATTCAACCTACTGTTTTATTTTAGAACTGAGGTCACTTCACAAGCACTCCTTTTGTATATTTCAGTCAGCAGAACTCTACATGCCAGCAATATAACCATCATTTAATAATTTCTACAAATCCTATGCAAGTAAGATATTTTTCCCTGCTCCCTCCTGTAGAGGTGTACGTGCATAATATTTTGTAAGTATTTCCAAACCATTTCACTATAACCTAAGAAACCAGAACCCTTTCTTGTACATTCTCAATTTTAAACCTATTGCAACTTGGGCCATCACACAGAGTGCACTTTTTGCTCCAATGCTTACACTTGGCATTAAGAAAATCATGTAGGAAAAGTTGATATCAACATAGGCATTATTTTTCTACTGTAGTTATATAGAATATCAGACTGCTGAGAAAATTATAACTTTGGTTGAAAAGGGATATTGCATTTGATTCAGAGTAAGGAAAATTTAAGGTAAATGTACAAGTTATTGCCTCGTGGTAATAACTTATAAAACATGACTGCTGGTTTTATCTTGGTATGTTATGATGCACCCATTAATCTGGAACATTTATTATGAAGTTTTAGTTTTCATATATGCATGTCCAGAAGCATTCTAATAATACTTTCCAGATAGATTCAGAATTGGATAGAAAGTTACATAGCAGGTTTGATAGCCCACATTCCAAAGTTGTAAAAAGCACCTGCAAAAATACTTATCTCCACTTAGGAAGCCTGGAATCTAGAAATGACACGACATGCATCATCATTTTAATTCTCTTTTCTTTAAGCATGTCAATTTTGAAAATCCTTCCTTTAATAATTTTTTTGTTAAATTTCTCCCCATGCAGTTAAAATTTTCTGGCTTTGAAGAGATAAATACCAACACTGAAGATTTGATATGTGTCCAGCAGTGGTGGAGAAGAATTGGTATTGTAATGCCATGGGTTCTTTTAACACTCAACAGAAGTACATCTGTATGTTTTAAAGGAACCATGTCAGTGTACCTGGACAATTTATAAAAATGCCAGCATTAAAAAAACCCACAAAGTATGGGCATAATAAGCGAAGCTTAAAAACTGAAAAATTACAAAAAAGTAAAATCTTGCAGTTTGGGAGGAATAACCACACTAACCACTACAGGCTGGAGGTCAGCCAGCTGAAAAGCAGCTTTGCAGCATAAGGCCTGGGGACTGTGGTGGGCAACAAGATTGTGAAAGGCCAAAAAGATGGGACAAGAGCATCTCTCATGAGGAGATGCTGAGAGAGCTGGAGCTACTTAGTCTGGAGAAGAGAAGGGGATCTTATCAATGCTTATAAATATCTGATGAAAGGATGTAGAGAAGCCAGACTTCTCACAGTGGTGTTCAAGAGACAGTGGGCACAAATTGAAACACTGGAGGTTCCTCCTGGAAGTCTCCCAACTATTTTGTGTTACTGACTTTAGCCAGTGCTGAATTGATTCTACTGAAAGCAGTGGGGTCTAAATTCTAGCACCTTGATGTCCACAGGTAGATGTGACCTACAGGATAGGTAAATGATTGCATGAAATGTACTGCCAAGTTAGTTTTCTTAGCCTACACAAGGTATAAAAAAATCACTTAAACGTTATCAGAGAAGTTCTGTAAAGCACTGCTTTCTTACAAGGTGCTCTTTTGTTATGAAGAGGCTTGAAAAAAACAAACACAAACTCAAAACCTGTACGACCATTTATGTGTCCGACAAATTGGTCATTGTTTCATTGCCCTGCTTAGATGAAAACAATAAAGAACAGTGAAGACTGAAAGTATTTAGTAAAGCTGGAAGCTAATTTCCACTAAATAACAAGTAATTCAGACCCATTATTTGCTGAAAAGGGAAATTTGGCACTGAGGATTATAAGGAGACTACTTTTAAAACTTTAGGCGAATCCTGATTCCACAGATAAGGATTTTTTATGTGATGGGGTTCTGTAAATGCATTTATACAGCTGTATATGCTCAGTAAGTCCATTTCGTAGATGTGCATGCACAGAACCGCTTTGTTTTCTTACTTTCCAGCCTCCAGTGCTCTCAGAAGATTAAAGAAGGCAAGCTGTGTTTAACTTCAAGCCTCCATAGTTCTGTTATAAAGGAACTTTCCTTCTGGAGACACACCATCCATCCATGGTTTTCTCTGGAATTCCACATGTCAATATTAAAGGGAGTTACTTGAGAATTTCAGTCTGAGCAGCTTTGTTCTGTAATAATGTCTCTTTCTTTCTCCATAATATGAGTATCAAGGTTGTCTTCTAACAAGCTGTGCATGTAACACCTCCAAACTGAACCCAAACACGCTCTAAGGTTGGAATCAGCTGGGAATAGAACATGGGTTATGCAATCCTTGACTCAGGATTTCTGTTTACCATTTTCTGTAGCTCTGTTTCTCTATCTGCAAGAGCTATCTAACTGCCCTTCTGAAGGACCTTAAGAATTGTTAAATAAGGCAAAGATTTAGAGAAAGTTACTATTGCTTATTAGGCAAAGCAATATATTTGGAGAAAAGGCCGCCCAAACTTGTGGACACACAAACACTCTGGGTATTGTGAAACATTACAAAATCTGTGAGATATTAAACACTAGCAAAAAGCCATCCAAAAAATTGACCTAACGTCCTTCATTAAGCACTTACTTGTACTTACATCTCTCTCCATTGAAATTGTTTGTACTAAGAATACAGAATTTAACAATTAAAACATTGAATGACTTTTTGTACCACTTGTCCCCCCCCCGAAAGCTACCAAAACCCCCCAAACCAAACAGCTATACAGAACAGTGATTCCTTCACAAAAAAATTAGTAAGATAAAAACTCCAAAACCAAAATAAGTTAGGATGCAAATAAAAGCAAAACTACAGGATATATAACCTAAAAGGTCAGGAGTAGGTTGAAAAGCATGATTGTGGTCTTTGCTATTATCGTCCCTCTTACCTTTGTATTCCTAATATCTTTTATCTTAGGTCCATGCACATTTAAGCAAATGCTTACAAACCCCCACCAAGGGACTGTCAGCTATCTGGCTTTTAACATGGGCCATCCGTTCCTCGGCACTGATAAATGCAGGAATAATGCATCAGTCCCAGGTACAGCAGAAGATACACTTCTGAGATACACTTCCCAGAAATCCTGCTCCTGGTGAACAAATAAATCATCTAATTCTGGCTTTCATAGAAAGGTACACTCACATATTTTCAACATGTGACAGAATCTGCAGTTCTCTGTTTGCATTTGCCTAGTTTCCCCAGTATATTAATCAGAAGATACCATTTTATTCTATATGGAATTCAGAATTCAGATGTACTTTTTATTGAAGGAGATTACCTAGTTTTCTCAATGGAAATAGAATTTATCAACACATCTTAAACAAAATACAACATTTCACACAGCTCACTACAGAGGATTGTCTTCAGTCAGTCTCCTGCTGACTTCATTAACTGCAAAGGAAACTACTGAAAACAATCACTATATGATTACAAAAACACTGGACTGGAAGAGATTCAAACCCATTTCTCTAATACTTCTCTCCGTATACTAATGCAGGATCCATTTCTTTGCTGGAATTGATCCAGGAAAGATTAAATAAAATTACTCCTCATATTCAAAGACAATCTGCTACAGTTCTTCACTTATTTTACTGTTACAATTATCCTAATAGATTTAAAAAAAACAAAACCAAACACCAAAACACCAAAAAAACCCAAACCAAACCAAACAAACCCCCCAAACAATCCAAGGTAGAATTTAATACGGTATGTTACATTTTATGCAGCTAATCTATGATCTAGGATAGGTCAATAACAGGATGGATTATGAAGCCAGAGAAGGACGAAGAATAACTGGCTGTGTAGCAGTACACTGGGGATTACAGTAGATTAAAAAATGATAAGAATGTCTTTCTATTTCAGATGAAAGCAAGTGCCATCACGGCATGTAAGGCCTACAGGAGGTAATCCTTTCACTTCTCAGGATTGTAAGGCCACAGCTGCCACACTTCAAAACTCAGGTCCATACTCTGGAAAGAGGTAAATGGCATGGGTGAAGTCTAGCAGAGAGCAGTGAGTGGTCAAAAACCTAGATGGAGTTTAGGAAAAAGGTAGGAAAACTAGTCTTTCAGCCTTGGCAAAGAAGATACTTCAAAATATACAAAATCTTATGAAAAGAGAATGCTTTTAGTGCTCAGGGGGGATAGAGCAGGCAGTAGTAATTTGCAGCATAGGAGATTTAAATTGGGTATTAAGACTTTACAAGAACACTGTAGCAGGCCATCTGTGCAATCACCATCAGAGGATTTTTTTTAAGAGGAGGCAATACAAACTGCTATAAGAAATATCCAGCTATTAGGAATAGTGCTTCAGAAAACAAGATCATTCAGAGATTCTATCAACATTTCATACAGCTTTGAGATCAACATTCCTTTATTCTTCAGATGTAACTAGTTTCTCATTTTACCACACTTTGTGAACCACTCTTCTTTTAAAGCAGGTTTTAGAAGCTTCGGAATGCTGATATGTGTTCAGTTCCATTTGAATGTTGCAGTATATCACTTTTTAAATGTATGATATTTAGTGTATTCTCTTAAAACCTCCTACCTGTCTTAGTCTCACTAAGTTAAACTAAACATGTTTTTCTGCCAGACACAGCTGAGCCCACTGATCAGACAGGTTTATTTTGGAAAGAGCCAAATTTAGATACCAAATCAGCATAATGCTTTACTTGCTCAAAACATTGCTTAGCTAACACAAGGGTTGACAATATTCACAGTTAGCAAATTAAAAACTAGTAATACATTTGTCTGATATTTTTTGTGCTTTTATTGACATACATACGTGAATCATTGCCTTAAACTTCATGCAATAGAGATCTGCTCTTTACACATGATCAAGGCGTCATCTGGTTTTAAGATAAAACTTTCAATAGCAGAGTGGGAAGAAGAAACAAATCTTCAAGAAAACCTTGGGGCACAGGATGAAAAGAAAAAGGATCAATTTAATTCTTAACTCAGACTCTCTTTAGTTATCTCACCCTCAACTTTTTTAGTGGAGTGAGAGTGGGATTAATTCAAGGAATTAATTCACCACCTCCCACAGGCAGGTGTTCAACCATCTCCAGGAAAGCAGGGCCCCAGCACACGGAACAGTGGCTTGGGAAGACAAATGTCATCACTCTAAACGTCCCCCCTTCCTCCTTCTTCCTCTCACTTCATATATTGAGCATGAT
Organism: Anabacerthia variegaticeps; assembly: GCA_035583185.1. NCBI lineage: Eukaryota > Metazoa > Chordata > Aves > Passeriformes > Furnariidae > Anabacerthia > Anabacerthia variegaticeps. Next base: position 61,464,465 of record JAWWEW010000131.1, on the reverse strand, counting down.
ATCATAGAGTATGGAATGTCCCTTTGGTCAGTTTGGGTCACCTGTCCCAGCTGTGTCTCCTCCCAACTTCCTATGCACCCCTAACATCCTGCCAGTGTGGCAGTGTGGAAAGCAGAAAAGGCCGTGGCTTTGTGTAAATCCTGCTCAGCAATAATAAAAACATCTCTGTATTATCAGCACTGTGTTCAGTACAAACCCAAAACATAGTGCCATACCAGCCACTATGAAGGAAATTAACTACCCCAGCCAAAACCAGCACATCTGTCAAGACTAAGAAGATCATTTCATTAAAATGCAATTTGAGACTCACAAAAGTTTTTAGGCTATAAATTTTTAACGCACCTAATCTTTCCTTTGGGCCATTCTCAAAGTCTTTAGAATATGCTAAGATTTTTTATGGTTGGAGCCTAAGCCACTTGAAATGATCCATGAAAGAACACAGTCTAATAGGGAAAGTTACCTAAATAATTAAATACTGTTATAGCCTTTGATAGGTACAAGAGGAACAGAAAATTCCTTTGGATGTTTCGTTTCATTTTCACTTTAGGCAAGACAACGTTTCCTTTCTGAAGCAGAGGAATACTTTGCATTACACTGCCTCAAGTCTGGCATCACAAAGTGCTTTATACACTTTGTGCCTGACACATTCCATTTGAGCAAGGGGGGCTTCTGGAGGGGAGAAGCAGGCTAAATTCCACATACAGTTGTACTGACAAATAAATAAAAAAAGTAACCTAGGGAAATAATGCAGAAATTCTGAGCACCTTCAGGGTGCTTTACCGGGTTTACCTGGCTTTACCAGATTAAACAAATTGCATGCACTGAGCTCTGGAGTATCAACAAACAATGCTCTATTTGCTTCATTTTACTGTGCAACCTCCTTAGATGAGCTTCGGGAGATTGGAAAGACTGCAAAGAGAGAGAATTAATTTGCACACAGTATCTGCAGCATAAATTTGTCATCTCCGCAGCCCCCTCTTTTTTAAGTAAATCATGAAACATCACCAAAGTAAGAGCCACAGATGAAAAAGTCTGTGTTACCAAGTACTGTGGCTAGAGCCAGCCCTCCAAAGCCCACATGGAGACTGATCCTGCAGAAGCAGCATAGCCATCAGTCCCCTGGGCTGTGAACTACCCAGCTCATACACGGTGTGAATTTAGGGATCTCAGCAGTTCCGTCACAAACATTGCTGACTACCCTTTCCTCCGTGATATGTTCTTTGTACCTTCTCATAGCCTAATTTACTGATACCTTCTACTATCGTGTCCCCACTTGATCTGTTTGATCCCACTACTACATGACTATAGCTAAATAACAACAGACAGTTTTCCAAATTTTTGTGTGTATAATGCCATCTCATGAGAATACTAACAACAACATTTTCACAGTGTTGCTCTTTATCTGAACCTGCAATTACACAGGTTAATTTAATTTTGTTTGACATGCATCCATGTTTTTTTCTTAGTCTTTTTTTGCAATGCATAGTAATGATAGTGGCAATCTCCACCAGCATGTGTTGCAGTGGGACTAGAGGATTGGTGTAGGTTCCTTCCAACTGAACTGTTATATTGTATTCTCAAAGATAATTTTCTGAAACCATCTAGAGAAAGGGGGGCGTGGGGGTGGAATTGATTATAAGGCTCACTAAAACTTGTCTGAGGCCATAAGAAAATACAAAAGCCCTCCATGTTATTTGGACAGAAGTCTATGTTTACACAATCTTAATTACTCCAGTTGTTACTGAACTCTGAGCAGTGTACTTTAAGACAATAATTGATTTTGTACCTTTCCTAAGGACACTGTGAAGACAGAGCTAATGTCATTAAACCTGTTTTCTAGCCTGTTTTATTGAATGTGGGTGAAATTGCCTTTAAAATGGTATAAGGAGACCAAAACTGTATAGAAAATAAATAAAACCTTTTTGTTGTTACAATTAGATTAATTATACCTGATACAATTAATTTTTAAACCCAAGAAATGTTTTTATTGTTCTCTGTTGCATGTTAACGTGTCACTTAACAGAGATTAAATATATTTTTATTAAGTACAAAAATATCCGAATTCTGCACCACCAGAAATCTACACACAGCTAGGAAAAACTTCAGTTATTTTGCTTCTGAGCATTTAAAAGAATATGTAGGAATACAGGAAGGATTTTGGTATCTTTGCTGACTATGTTAGTGCATTGCCGGGGTAAGTAATGAAACGGTCCATTTCATCTTCCACAAGGTGTAATCACTGATTCCAGTACCTTCTCCTCTGGTTAGCAACTGCTCATATCCAGTTTCTACCTCTCAAGAGAAGACCACATTCAGGATTCAAAGTCCTACACTGTCCTTGAAGGGAGCTGCTTCCAAGTGAGAAACAGCAGACCGTAGAGATCTGTGCTCAGATACACCCTAGTTTCCAAAGATAACCAAATTCTTGGATCCTCTTCTCTTTAGTAGGGAAAAGGGGGAGGAATTTATCAGACTATCCATTCATTTCCCTGTCACCTTTTTTCATTCTATACAAAAGATACATCTGGGCGAATTCCTCAATATTCCCCCAAACAAAGACCTTGCAGTTATCTGCATGACAGCAGTAAACTATTTCTGGATTTTGTATACTGGTTGAAGATTTACATCAATGTGCATAACAGAAGTTGTGGTATTTCTTAAAGAGCATTTCCAACTAGCTGCTATCCTTTGAAATGATACATAAGCTTGTATTAGCTCCTGAACCTGCAGTTTTGAATACGCAGATACAAGAGAAGAACATCTACTTTCTAAACTCATAAACACATAAATCTTCAACCTGATTAAATTCTGATACTACTTGGAAGATCAGTAAAGCATATTTTAATTTCTTTTTTCCTTTGCACATAAAATTTCTATAACAACAATGATACTACTCAGAGTTGACAAACTTTAATGATATTATCAATACAATATTATAAGATCTTTTCTGTGGAAAGTTAAGGTAACCATTAACCAACTCATCCTTAAATAGAAGGAATAAGAATGAAGAGAAAAAAAGATCCACTAAAATTTCATGGATTTAACAGCTCTTTTTAGCAGCTTTGTTGCGACAAAGCTCTGAATAGCTCAATGCATCATGTACTTAAGCAAGCATGAGAGAGCCACAGGCACACATCCTCAGAGAATTCCTTCTAAGAAGTATAATGGCAGTTATTTTTACCCTTTTAATCCCTTGCCTCTCCTTGTTACAGCTAATCATCTCAACATCATTAAAGAGGGCAATGCAGGTAGCATGAGAAATCAATTGCCATCCAAAGCCCTAGTGCTTACTTCTATAGCAGCATCTTTGACCAAACATGGGTTAACACCTTGTGAATCTTCAGTTTCCCCCTTCTTTTCAGCATGAGTGAAATGCTTTATTCCCATATTCTGCAGCATAGTCATTAACATCATCTATTCATATTGTCATTTTTAATTTGATATGTGACTGTGCAATAAGGCAGCTTTTAACCAAGTCAGCTGTACATAAAGTCTATAATAAATCCTAATTTCAGGGTGTATATTCCCAGAAGACTCTTCCCCCTCTATTAAGGAATAAGTGATTTCTCTAAAACAGGTGCAAGAAAATGTTAAATGTTCATACATATCTGCTCAGACACAAAAGAAAGGAATATTGTACAGTCTACCCAATGCAACATAGAAATCCAACTTGGGATTTTTAAAACCACCTATTTCAACTCTTAACTGCAGGCTGATTCCTTTGGCTGCTACTGATATTTCTGCATGGTAATTATTCCCTATTGGAAGCATGCATTTGTAACACATGCTATTCCTGGGTATTCTACCAACACCCAGCTAAGGCAGAACCTGTCAATAGGGTGAAAGAGAGGGGTCAAATATCTCTAAGGACGTACACTACAACTTGTCCTATTGGTATTTCTACCATTTGGATAAGTTTTGACTGTGACAAAGTATGTGCTGTAGAAAAGATCTGTAGGATGTACACAGGGCTGTTGGGAGGTGTAGGGAGGTTTTACCCCATGCCAAACTGAACAGTGCTCCCCAGCAGTTACAGTCCCACCTTACGAGCTGCGGACACCAGGACCAGTTTCCTTTTTGGTTCAGCAGATACACATTCTGTTTTAAAATTCAGCAGCACGGTAAGTGATTTTGTGTGTGTGTGTTGATGCCACTGTCAATTTTGTACATGACTGCACAGCAAGACTAATTCTCTTGAGGTATGTAAGAGGCACCTCTGCTCCAGGGCCAAGGTGGCCTTGCCAGAGATTCATCCATGACACAGAGAGGGAGCTCAAGCATTCCATACACAGACACTTAGCAGCCAGTTCTCTGAATAAAACACGTCTCAGCTACAGAAATCTGGGTCAGCTCTTTCCAGCAATCTTTAATCTGAATAAATAGTGTTGTTTTTTTTTTTAAATTAAATTAATAAAAAACATTACAGTTTTTAATGAAAATCCACTGCAAGTTTCACAATGCTGCAACAACCTAGAAGAATAAGCCTCATTCCATTTCAATGACTGAATCTCCCAGGCTTTCTGAAAGAGATGTCTTGAATCCAACTTTTCTAGAAAAATCATTCCCATAGAAGATCACACCCAAATCCTTTAAAGTGCATAATTACAGTCAGTCTACTTAATGTTCCACCTAAAAGTCATTTTTCCTTGCCTGTCCTGGCCATTAATTAATAATCAGTGCTGAGCAGTAAGAAGTTTTAAATATAGCCATATATTGTACATAAATGTTGTGCTGTTGCTATGCAGTATTATATAGTTGCCTGCAGATGGCTGCATTTCAATGGGAAGAAACCAGAGTATGGGAAAGAAAATAAATCTGTTCTTAGATGTGCATTTCTGATTTCTAAATAATATTAACAATAACAACAAAAACAATAATAAAAATTATCAATGTAGTGCTTTTACATTTATAGCAGCAGGTATTCTTGTCCACTTTGCCTAAATCAGTTTCAAAAGTGCTCTAGGATTTTATTTTTTTTCATAAAATAATGTAAAAGCTTAAAACATTGCAATTATTCAGAGTTGAAGCTTTAAAGGCTTCTCACACTTTGCATTTTAACTGAGCAGAAATACCACCTCTTTTTTACAAGATATTTTTATTATGATTAAAAGGCAAATTTAGTGCAAGGATTCTGATATTTTTCAGCTAGTCTGCAGGCTTAAATCTCTTTACAACGAGTATATCAATATTAAAAATTAATTAACTTTTCAATTACCGCCTGTCCTTGAAATTTTATTTTGCTTTCTACTTAATATAGTTACTGCAGCATGAGTACAATAAAATCAAAGTGCCTCTAATTCTAAATTGTGTAGTCGTAAAGTTACCAAAAGGTTTTTAATGCATTTTTAAAGTGTTTCTTCAAAGAGTCAGTTTTATTCCTCCTGAACTAAATGAAGAATTTGCATTGATTGTAAGGAATTCAGAACAGAGCTGAATATTTCCTTTTTGATGTCTCATATAGAACTTTTCAGAGTCGATATTTCAATCTGCTTTCCTAATCGCTAAATGCAGAGTTAGGAAGCTGGTAATGCACTAGCCAAACAATCAGTAATAACGTATCAGCTGACAGCAGGGCAAAAATGCTGCTCTTCCTTTGCAGACATCTGTATTTCACAACTGCACACTCCATGTGTGTTGTTCAGAAGCTTCCCACATCAGCAGGGACACCACAGTTACCAGGATATATCAGGATTAACTTCTGGCTGACTCACAGAATTCCTGTGCGAACTTGGGCAGGACCCAGTAATTTTCTTCCAGTAAGGTAAAACACTGCTGGAAATAAACAAGCAAACAAAAAACAGGCCAGATTATAAATCTTTCACTTAATATTCCATCTCTTGGATATTGCATGTCCACTAATAGCATTAGTTCATTGGGGATGGGACCATCTTTACGGTGCATCTGTGCAGTGCTGACAGTGCAGTGGGTCCCTCAGCCTCTAGACATGAGTGGATATCAAACCCCACGCTCTCAAAAGGATGCTCTAGGGTTCATGAAGTGATGGTTGCTCTCCTGCTGAAGGGAACAGCAGCTATAGAGCCATGTCTGACAGGAAGCTAATATTTTTGACTGTGCAGACAAGATGATCACTTCACCTGACTTTTAAATGAAGACAAATATAGGTTAATTAATTAAAAAAATAATAATAAAAACCCCTCAAAAAACTCAAAAAGCTCAACCACTTCTATTAATGAAAAATACTGAGAAAGTGATAGCTAAGTTATAAAATTCATCTTCTTATTTAAGTACTTTCAAGCAACCCTATGAACCAATCCATTATAAGCAAATCCTATACAGAACATCCTGCCTTTCTTCAGAACATAACACTGCATCCTTGCAAACACTAATACAAAGCCATGCATATATTATTTAGGAGCTCCAATTTCCTCTCTCCCTGACCAGGGTTAGAACTTGGACCCCAAATTCCTAATCCTGTTAAGAACAGTTAGATAGCAGCTAAAGCATAACAAGCTGCTCATTATGGTTTCATTAATCCAGACTTGGAACATAGCCACTAATAAATGTGTTGGTATTTTTAAGGAGCATAAACATCAAGCATTTATACCTGAAATTGTCTTGGAAAATGGAAAAAATAAACTATACAAAGTAATTAACCCCAACTGGGACATTCACTTCTTATTGATTTTAAAATCAAAAGCAGCATTTTGTCTACAGAGAAGGAACTTTCAGGGCTTTTCTGGCTACAAGAATTCCTTTTGCTTCTGTTAAAAATGCATCCCTTTGGAAAGAGATTTGTTTAAATGCTTCTCCACACAGCCCAGCAATGCATGTTCCCTTTTAGTCTCAAAAGGTGTTTCTGACTGTTTAATCCCCTTTACTGTAAAAAGGTGTGTTCCACTGAAATTTGGGCTTGAAGCATTCAGTGTGGCCAGCAATAGTGTTAGTTTTGTCCACAAGATTGAAGTGTTCCCTTCTCATACTTCTGTCCCTGTGACGCTGCCAGGAGCTGTCTCTCTGATGAACCCCATAAACCCACTTCTTTGAGAATGTTTGGAGGCTGATGCATGTTTCTTGTATTTGTGGTTCCTCTTTCAAATCTATTTTTCCATAGCAATCTTGTCTTACTGAACTAAGTACAAACCTAGCACTCCAGCAACAACAACAACAACAAAACCAAAACCCAAATAGAATGGTAAACCTACTTATTTTCTCCTTGATTCTGGGCCTATTTACACAACTACTGCAAAAGCCATCCACATAACACTGAGCCAATTATCATGACCATTCCCATTCCCTAAGATCTTGGTATTTGGCTAACAGAAATACACTTCTGCTGCATTCACTGGGTCAGTCACTGAATCTGGATCAACAGAAATATGGTCACAAAAGCGTTTCGGTAAAGGTGTGTTCACAGCCGATGTATTTCAGCTCAGAGAGTCAAACTGGTTTGAAACCCACAGCAAAGTCTGGGCCCGGGAGCCCGAAGCTGCTGTTCTGTTACATTCCGACAAAACAGCGAGGTTTTAAATGGCATTAAGGTTTACAGGCGTCTGGCACGGATAGTGAGTGCGAACGGAGTTAATCTGGCAGCTCCGTGTCTAATTCTTTTGCTCGACGGTCGGGTGCAGCACGAAAAATTCCACGGGTGCATCCATCCTCCTCAGCGCTCCATGCCAAACGTGCCCCGCACCTGCTGGGGCGGGGAGGGGACCGAGGGGACACCGCGACACCCCGCGGGGCGGGGGTAACCCTGCGCGGGGCAAGCAGAAGCAGGAGCAGGAGCCGCCGGGCTCCCGAGCATCCCGAGCATCCCGGAGCAGAAGCCGCCGGGCTCCCGAGCATCCCGGAGCAGGAGCTGCCGGGCTCCCGAGCATCCTGAGCAACCCGAATGAGGAGCCGCCGGGTTCCCGAGCATCCCGAATGAGGAGCCGCCGGGTTCCCGAGCATCCCGAATGAGGAGCCGCCGGGCTCCCGAGCATCCCGAGCGGCATCCTCCCGGCGGCGGGGCGGGGCTGCGGGCGGGCCGGGCCGCCGCCCCCGAGGGCGGTCCGCCGGTGACAGCCGGGGAGGGACCGGGCGCGGGCAGCGAGGTGCGGCTGCCGGGCGGTGCTTCGCCGCCGCTCCGCTGCTCCGCCGCTCCCACCGCATCGCGCCAGCGGGGAAGGAGCGGGCAGGGGCTTGTCCGGGCCCTGCCGCCACCGCCGGCAGCGGCGTGGGTGAGTGGCGGCCGGGGAGGCACGGGTGGGTGATGCGGGGGCGGCGCGGGGAGGGAGGGCGGACAGCCGGACGGACGGACGGACGGATGGATGGATGGATGGATGGATGCATAGAGAGATGGATAGAGGATGCTGTCGCCCTCGCAGACTTTGGTGGGGCGAGGTGCCCGAGAGGAAAAAAGTGCATCCCGCGTCGGGGCGAGGCCGTGCCCCTCTCCGCTCGCCCGTCCGTGCCGCTGACCCGACGGGCGAGGAAGCCCCGGGCAGGGCGGGCGGTCCGCGGCGGGGCTGGGCGCTGCCTGTGCCCAGGCGGGGCGAGGCTCCTGCCCGCAGAGGGGCTGTGCCGCCCTCCCGCAACTCCCCCGCAGCCATCAGCGGGCAGGGGCGCGGCCGCGGAGGGGCCGGCAGGGTCCGAGGGGCTGCCCCTGCGCCCCCATCCCCGCGGGGCCGCCGGTACCTGCGGCAGGGAGGGCGGCGTGCCGGGATGTCGGGATGTCGGTGCGGAGCATCCCGGCCCCGCCGCGGCCCCGGGGCTGTACCGCCGTGCCGGGGGTCCCCGGGCAGGCTCCCGGGGCTACACCTGCTCCGGCCAGCCCAGCCTGGCTGGCAGGGGTCTTCTAGGAGCAAACCCGGGGCCTGCCCTTGGAGGGCTGACAGGACGAGGCCTTTTTTTTTTTAATTTTTTTTGCCGGGTGCTGGCTGGCTGATATTTACATAATATCTCAGCTTAAATGTGACCTCGTCCCTAATTGGAGGATTCCTTTTCATTTTCTATGGCAACACTACAGAACAGATCACTCTGGGGGGCTGGATGAGAGGAGCATCTTCAGACGCTGTAATTTTTCTCTCGGTTCCCCATCAAGACTGGATTGTTTTAGTGAATGGGTGAGATTTTGAGAGAAGTTCTTTCCATCAGCCCTTAAAGCAGTTGCTAGGCCTGCAAGCCACTGCAGATTTGCAGGATCACTAAATTAGAGAGAGGATGGAGTGGACATGGGTTTAAGTAACAAGCAAGAATTGTTCTTGTTAGGTGTTTACAGATCATCAGTTGTGTATTTACTAGTCTGACTGATGACTTCCACACACCACATTGCCTAATCAAACAGTCCCAAGAAATTATGCTAATTTTAGCTGATAGTATTTATTTATTTTAAAATGAATAGGATTGTTAGAAGGAAGTCCCTGAAAATTTTGAAGGGGGAAGAAAATGGGTCCCACTTCATTCCAAGATTCCTTTTGCTTCCTGAGATCCCTGCCCTGTACTTAGGACTCATCATATATACACAAATATGTCTCTTCTTACGTGGTTGGTCTCACTGACAGTAAGCTAGCTGTGCATATGTATTTATGCAGGACTTGGATTCTGTAATGCTTATTAGGGTCTGCTGTGTTTCATCTCTGTGAGATGCCAGCTTTGGTTTCAGGTTTTATATGGCAAGGGGGGAATATGCTTTGTGTTGGTTTTCCAAAGCCTGATAAAAATAAATGTTTTGTGATTGTAAGACACACTAATTCATGATGAATTTAGGCAGGAAGGTTTTTATAAATACTTTTGAATTCTGCTTAATTATCTTTTGAGATGGTGTTTTTGTTCTGCATTGAAAAGACATGTCTTACTCTTAATAATGCTAACATTAGTTATTGTGATATAGAAGCTGTGATACGCTGTGCGGCTTAGAATATTTGTTTTCAATCTCCTCTCTGTTTGTATTTCTTGGTGCATTGGGATGACTTTGTTTCTTGCTCTTGAGGTAGTGTGGGGTCCTTTGGCGTTTGGGGTTTTTGTTTCTGGATGGGTGCAGGTTGTAAGGTCGCTAATATGAAGTGAATAGATATGTTGGAGGTTTAAACAGAAGGGCCTAGAATCCTGGTTCTTCTAGAAGAGGTGATTCTTCTTGTGGGTGGAGAGACCACTGTTTGGAGAGATGCTCTCCAGGTTCAAGGAGGCCACTCCTAGGACTCCTTCACTGAGGCACTGGGGCTTAAGTCTGCTACAGGCTGAGATAAGAGTCCTGAAAGAGGCCATTGGTGTAGAGATTTGCCTAACATATTTAAGCTCTCCTGCATGCAGATAAAGGCTTTTTATTTCCATTTGCTTTTTGGAAACGCTCTGAGCAATGCTCACTCTCCACTTAAATGTATGTTCCTTTAGTGTCTTAGATTGCCGTTACGGGAATGCGAGAGTCGGAAAGATCCTCAAAAGAGGCCATGTGTTGAACCTGAGGTATAAATGAGGCTTGAATTGGAAGGGATGGACTCTGTTAAAATGTTAATCTCATACAGAGATGGAATAGAAGGTCCTCATGATTTTTCTCTTTGACATCTATCTCATTCAAGATCACTTTTTATTTTCCATAGTTAGTACATTTGTGTTCCCAGCACCATCTTCGTTACAGTTTATCCCTGTCAGTTTCTGCTTTTAAATATTATTTAGCAGTATGTAAATGTTTATAGTTATCGTCATGTCTATTTTTTTTCCTGTGGAACATTTTGGTTAAATTATGATAGAAAATAGGAGATGTGGGAGCAGCAAGTAGACGAAGGAAAGAAATGGGCCTGGGCAGTATTTCTGGACATTTTAAGTCCAGATGGAGCAGACATAAATGCATGTCAGGGAACAGAAAATATTGAAGAATGTGATGTGGGATTGCTCCTTTGTATAGGAGCAAAGTTGGTTGCATGTTGCCTTCGTCTCAGAGGAGACAGAAGCAGGTACCACTGATTACCGAGTCTCTATTCACTTATGAATTTTGAACCAAAGTTTCTCTGCTATCAAGCAAAGAAAACATCAAACTTTCCTCATGTCCTTGTCTGTAATTCTGATTTTTATTTTCTTTTCAACTTTCATTAACTCTATTCTACTTCATTTTGACAGGACAATATTCAGCCTTAATTGCAGGTTTGTGTATTGATATGCACAAACACATTCCATCTCTTTTGTTTTTCATTTTAAAAAGTTCCATATTTAGAACAGTTGCTGATTTATGGTACTTACTGCAATGTTACTCAGCATTAGAAAGGAAAATCAGTTTCATGGTCATTGTTTCATAGTTTATTTGCAGGTCACAATAAAATGTCATGAGTTCATCATCTGAAAAAGTGGAGTTTTTTCCATCTTGGGAAGTCTTCCTCCTGTATACAAATTTTGTAACTTTCCTCTGTTTAACTTTTGCCAAGATTTTTTAAAAGATGAAACTTTATCAGCCCTAACTTCAGTAATAGGGAAAATATCTGTAGTAGTTCAATAAAAGTGGTATAGATTTTTTGTCAATGGGGTCAAATGGAAACACAGTAGTAGTTTAAACTAATTTTTTATTCATTCTTTTTCAGTGATACTTCCATCCTTTGCACATTATTAAAAATCATAGAACGTTTTTATTTAGTACAGGGAATGCTTTTGTAGGCCTTTCTTAGAGATCTCTAATACTCGGTTGGTTACTTCCTTACTTACAATATTCTCTTTGTGCATCTAATAAGAATGAGAGCTGAAGAGGAACTTCTGCTGTGTGTTGGGGTAGGTGAGGTCTTCCTCTTTTCCTCTCAACACAGCACTAGGCTCATAGATCTGCCATTTATTTCTACAGCTACCTTTGGATTTGAAGCATTATTCTTTATCACGTAGGCTCTCAAACACATACATAAATGCAAATGAAGAGCCAAATGTATTTGGGAAGCTCCCACCTACAGCTGTTAAGTTAGACAGGAATGGATAAGGTGCTTGAAATGAGGGAATTTCTAATTTATCTTTATAACCTTGGTTTTAAGAGAGGGTTGCCTAACATACATTATATAAAAACATATGAGTATACATACACATGTAGTTGTTTTGGTGCTGTCCTATTAACGTGGTGAATAACCTGATTGAAAACATTTTCTGGAGGTGAAAGTCTGAAAGTGAAGCAAAAATCACTTGAATGGTGAAATGTTTAGAAATAGTGAATAGACTTTTTTTATGCTGGTTATGTCATCCTCAAAAAGCACAGTCAATATTGGTTTGCTTTGCTTTGGCTTTACTTTTAGTGGAAGATGGCTGAAAGGCATCTTTGTTTTGTTCTGATAAGAGAACTTTGATGTAAATATTAGTTAATTTGTTTCCTGCAGATGTTTTTAAAACCCTATCTATTTAGTCTGTGACCTGGCATTCTGTAATCAGTGTAGAATTAAGAGAGGCGCTATTTATATGTATATTTGTTCATGTGTTGCATACTTGTTCCCTACTGAATACTGAATGTAGCCACAACTACAAGAAGATCAAGATGTCTCTCATAACTCTTTGAGGTTTCTGCTCTGTTTTCTTCTCACTTGTAGTGCATTTTAACAACATGTTGCCCATTTTCTAGCACCCCACCTTGACAATGAGGAAAATGGGAGCTGTTTCAGAAAGCATGTCTTTCATATTTCTTAGTGCCATTTCAACTTAGCCATTGTCCTCTTGGATAACTGATAGTTGTCCTCTGTTTTGGTTGTCCTTGACAAGACATCAGTATTGAATGCTTTTAGTTGCCCTTCTGAGAGCTGGTACCTTCCCATTCAGTACGGAAGTGTCGGTAGAGCCAGGGGGCTGTATTTCGCAGTTTCACTTTTGATTTAGCACTGATGCTCAGCATGTGCTGCAGATGAAATGCATGGCTTCCTGGGTGTAACCTCAGAAGGCTGTGTCCCTTTGGCTAAAGGCAGCCTGGTTGTCAGCCTTCATTATGGGCACTCTCTGCATATCTGATTGCTTTGACTTTGCTGTGCAGGTGAGGAGGTGAGTTTTTAATTTTCCCCTGTGAGTATAATGCACTCAAGTTTAATCCTAACATTATCTATTTATTTTAAGTGGTGTGTTGGTGTAATTGAAACTGAGGTGCTATTATTTTTACTATTTATATGGTGAGAATAAGAGCCACTGCAGAGCAATCTTCCATAGGTTCTTCCAAAATTACCTTATCTCTCTTCAATAATCAGAACAAGGAGTATCTTACCTTTCTAAATTAGACTATTTTATTAAGACTTCCGAAATGACAGTGATTATGAGGCTGAGGTTTCATCTTCTTCTGTTTTCTATCTACAGCAGTATACAGCATCTGGTAGCTGTTTATTTACTGTGCTGTAAAGCTTCTGTTTATGCAAAAAAGTGTCCAATATCTTGCATTTCTTCTCACTAGCTTGCAGATGAACTGCCACCCAAAGGCACAAGCCTTGTTTTCTTGTGAACTACTGATTCCCTGAAGAAACTTGTTTATAAATAGCATGTTTATAAATACCTGTGGCAATGTGATGCATGTGTATCCTAAGTCTAATCAGGACACGTTTCTGGGGTGGAGGTTTTACTTTGTGAGACAGTGGTTCTCATTCTGTCTGAATCCCTAAGATGAAAGTGCTTCTATGATTTTGAAGGAACTCATTCATATAATTCTTTCTGCACTATCTGGATGTAAACATTCTGCTGTCCCTATCAGGATGGAGAAAGTGTGGTGGAAGATGTTCCTTCTCTAAATTGCTTAGAAAGGAAGGATGAAACCCCAAGAACCCTTTTTTCCCTATCAAGGTTTAAAGCAGCACTTTCACAACGTTTTCACAATGTTTTTACCTTATCTTGATCTACTTGAGTCACATCTTGGCATTTCCTGTAGAACAGATCGTGTCTCAATCATTCATTGCTAAGCTTGTTAGCTACAGACTATATTATAATTATACTCTGCTAATTTAGAGTAGCAAACCTTTATTTCTTAAAAAAGAATTTGGTGATTTTTCCTGCTGTATCATTTTCTGAACTCCCTATTTCTTAAGCCAAAAAGAAAGATCTGTAAGTACATTTTATGCCACCTTCTTATATCGATGTTTGTTGAGATTCGCTCATTTTAAGCAAGAGCGGAGCGATAATCTATCTGCGCTATGGCAAAAGAAACTAATTCAGCTGACCAATGAGGATGGTGGACTTAATTCTCACAAAGGCAGACTTCAGCTTCTCTGTGTGGCATAATCCTTCTCAAGATAATCATCCTATTAGCTTTTCCATGAGGCTTTGGCCACTACCACGTAGCATGGGGAGGGAGGATGGGATGCTGTGCCCCAACACTTAGTGTCTGTTCTGGTAATTCTGAGTGTTTTAGTAAAATGGCAAACTCTTACTAAAAACTTTAATTACATTTGCTGTAGCCTGGCTTCCTACGGAAATGAGGCTTAAATGCTTCTGCTGTCTCTGTCTCCTATGACTAATTTTTGCGTTTGTTGGCCAATTTCAAACTGCATTTGTAAGAAGGGTTGAAGTCTCAAAGATAAATCTCCTGCTCCAGAACTCAAGATGTATATACTTGACTGGGAAGGTTAGATGAGCCTTTTTGTATTTTTAATCAAGTTTCACTGATGAATGGCATGAACTTGTATTCTTTGCAATGAGTTATCTTAAAACATGAGTATTTTTTTATGATTTCTTTTGTTTCTGACATCTCATTTTATCCCCTTTTTAATCTTTTCTGGTTTGGTTTGGTGGTGGGGTTTTTTTTTGTTTTCTTGGTTGGTGTGGTTTTTGGTGTGTCTTTATT
>JAWWEW010000131.1:61386772-61449658 GCA_035583185.1 Anabacerthia variegaticeps | reverse complement strand
GGTTGGCGTGGTTTTTGGTGTGTCTTTATTATTTTTAATGGGTTGCCATCATATGTTAAAATTTCTCAGGAGTTTTTAGATTATATGTTCTACCAGCTGGGAGTTTAGGATTATTACTACCTCTTTTAGTAAAACCCCAAAGCTTTCCTGCATTCAACTAATTGTACCTGCCTTTCTGTTAATAACAAATACGCTGTATATATATATAATTTCTTGCAGATATATTTTTTTTTTTTTTCCTACTGTCCTTTTTGTAAGGAAGCCTGGAATATTTTGGGGTTTCTTTTTCTATTTTTTTGTCCATCTTTTCACCTTAGCCTTTCCTAGATGACTTGTAGTTTAGGAAGTAGATGCCTATTTCTGCATCACAGAGGGGAACCATGGCCACAGCCATGGTTAGATATAGCTGAGCTGGATTTAATCTATCTATTTAGCAAACTATTAGGAATCTAGGTATTGAGTAACAAAGCTGTGGGTTTTAAGAGTAAAAGCAGTAAATGCAGAGAATTTTGTGCGCATTCACAAATGTGCACTCGGAAAGTACTCCAAGGATTAAAATAGAGCGGAATCTGTTTGCAGAGACAGTGTATCCGACGAACCGGGTGAAATAGAAGATTCCTGCATGCTGGCACTGTAACATAATTGCATAATGATGACAGATTATGCTTTGCAAGGGTATGTATTGGAGATGTGTCTGATTTAAACAGTGTTTAAGCTCTAATTAAAGTACTTAGTGTACTTAATGTATATATTGTCCAGGAATTGAGAAAAGCTAATCCTTCAAACAGCACAAAAGCAGCATGGGATTTTAGTTATTTTCTGTTTCCTCACACAAAGCAGAGGAATATCTTTTAAACCTTTAAAGGAATGTGTTCCCATATCACTGGAGGAAATAAATACCGTGCATTTCTTACAGATTTAGATCTATAAATCTGAATTTGTGTCAGATGGCAGTGAAGCAGAGCCTTAAATATCATGATTGTTAAGAATGATAATTCTCATTTGCAGAAAAAAACCCCAAAATATATCATACATTTGCTTCCTCATATCCAATATTTCTAGCTTTTGTCCATCTGATGCAAAAGTGCATTGCTGGTTCAGCTGCCATGGTCAGCTGTAGCTGGCATGTGGAATAAGGGAGCTGGAAAAAAATCCATGGACCTGTACTGGAATGCAGTAATTGCCAGCTCCTTGCTGGGAGGTGGGACCAAATGTGTGAATCTATCACAGCATGAAATCTGTGGAATAATGCTCCTGCTCTAGTTATTTGAGATCTCAGATACTCTGGAATAACCTCTCTGTTTCTGAAGGAAATAATTTTTATCGGTTTATAAAGATAATGGGAGAGGGGAAAAAATGGATATGTCTTCTGAACTGTCTGTAAGATAACTATTTCCATGGTCAGTTTTCATGTGAGAACAAGTCTAAAGAAGCTGTATGGAAAGTAGGTAAGTCAAGAATTCTGAGAAAGATGCAGAAGGAGATGAGCAAGTTAAAAGAGTATGCTGCAGAGAAAATAAGAAAGAGTGGGTGTCTTTGTAGGCAGCTTTGTTGGTGTCAGAATGCTACATGTTCTTATTTTGTTGTGCTTTTTTGTGGTGGAGGAGTGGATGTTCTGCACAGTTTAAGCCATGCCATTCTGTGTTCTGATATAACTTTTTTTTCATGTAATGTGGAAGGAATCATTAAGTATGAGATGCTTTCTTTAGCAATGGAGCTGCACAATGTGAAACTAATTTTGGGGAATTTTGAATTACACAACCCATTTTTTCTTTTTCCTGTGTTATATTGCCTGAGATACACTCTGCCCCATGGGTGGGAAAACTGTTGTCATGGCTTCTCTCTTGCAAAGGCTCTAGCTTTTTTAAGTAGAAAAATAAGAACCCTCTTGATACTTACTAGTTTGAATCTAATCTCAGTTACAGTTGGTATAACATGGATCCATCATCCATACATCCATCAGCTCTATTGCATGTGTTCTAAATTCACACTGGATGTAAATAACTAGTCAAGGCAGAGAGGTTGACAGTACTAGTTACACTCATTGTGACTGTGACCTCTGTGCACGGGAAGAGCTGCTACAGTTTTGGTGCTCTAATTACATATATATCATTCTTTGATCTGCAGTAAATAATCTGCAGTAAAGTTTAAACATTGGATTTTTTCCCCTGGCTTTTAACATGGCCCATGTTGCAAGTGTTTCTGACTGATGAAACCTGCCCTGAAAAGTGGGACTGTAAGTTGGTGCTTACATGTATTCTAAGGATTTTAGTGGACAAATGTGACTTTGGGGCCACAGACCAAAATTTCAGTGATGGATTAAGTGCTCATACCTTCTTCTATAAGTATTCTATATGTATGTTAGTATCAAACTAACACAGTACATTTATGAATTACAATGTAAATAAATTTAATCTAGTTGTTGTGTAGTTCTGAGACTCCTTAAACCTGCCTGTGAACATCCACGTCACAAAGCTTCATTTCAGCCATGCCTGTATTGTTAGGACTTTGTTGGTCATGCTTAGTTTTGTTGTCAGTTCAAGAGCTAAGCCCTTTCCATCTGAACTGCCCTAGAACTTACTTCTTAGCATTTTTCCATAAGCTTCAGTGTTTCTGGGGAGCATTATTCTTCATCCACTGATGTGTTTGTCTTCCAATGGCATGTGTTCTCTGGGTCTTTTCTATTTGGTGGCAGATGTCAGGCCTGGATGAAGTTTTCCAGAAGGTGGACTGATCACATAGGAGACACTGGAGATGCACAAGCAGTTGTTTTTTTCTGAGCCTCAGAGTTGTTGACTGGTTGTGTGGGGATCCTCTGTGTGCTAACCTAGCAGACCACAGTTACTGGCTATGTGGCTTTGCCAGTATTGATATTTGGTGTTGATTCTCAATAGGCTGACACTTTGTAGGACAGGTGGTGTATATTTACTGCATCCCAGTCCCTAGTAGATTTTGGATGACAAGAAACTGCTGTGCCTTTGAAGGAGGGGAACTCTTACGGTGTGTGCATGCAATGTTCCCCACATTGTTGCCAGTGGCTAAGGCAATAAAAAGGGCAGTAACTAGTGCCCTGGGAATGCTGGTTTATCAGTTTGCTGATAAACTCTGTGAGCTTCCAGTTGGATGTTGGGAAGTCAGTGTTTGGTACAAGGCTGCAGTCCGTGGCACAGGTGATGGGTGCTCCTGGCTACTGAACCAGTGAAGGAAGTCAGTTTTGAGCCTGGTCTTTCTGAAAGACTCTGTCAGTAATCTGGATGCCTACAGCTTCCATGCTGCATGGAGCACATAAGCAGGGAAGAATAATACTCATATTTCTGTAGGTCTCAGCAGACCACAGGCTTCTTCAATGGCACCAGTGTGGAAATCCTCTGATGTGCTTTGGGTGCTGAAGTCTTCTTATCTGTTTTTGGCAAACAAGATTTAACTTTCTGTAAGTAACATATGAGATTGTCTTTCTTAATGTTTTGAGAAGTTTCTTGTTAATTTTTGCTGTGGCTTGTGAAACTGTGCTTGGCCCCAAGGTGTTTGGTGGAAACACTGCCACGTGCATTTAGCTGGCTGAAGGCACTGCATGCAAACACCATTGATCATGGCCATTGCTGTCCTCATTGTAACTTGCTGTGCAAATAGCACGTATGCAGCCCCAGAGGAAAAAGGACCTTACCTTTTATCTTTGTAAAAGTCACTGTTACAGAGATAATAAACATTTCATCTTAAAGTAAATTTTGGGGAGGTGAAAGGCAATCCAATTGTGTTCTGAATCTCTTGATGCAAAGTGCAGGCCTGTTATTCATATGAGCTTTAGCAGGATGTCAACTTAGAGACCTGTGATACATGGAGTTATCTGTCTTGTGACTCTTCTGGGGTAACACACAAAATTATACTACAGACTGGTCAAACAAAAGATCCAGAGCAGAGAAATGGCTTGTAACACGTGTTAAAATTCCTGAACAAGGCTTCTGTGACTATTAATAATCTTGCCTCTATGGAAAACTGTCAAGTAGTTCAGGATTTGTTTCCTCTCTTTTTTCAGGTAAATATTTTCAGTATGCTCAGCTGAGGTGTTATGGCTCACTGACAGCTGAACTGGTTCCCTTTGTAATCTGGTCCTGCACACCCACTCACAATTCTCTGACTGCAGATCCTCTGTTTTGTTCCTGCTTTTCTCTCCTTACCCGTTTCTGTCCCTTTGAATAACACCCAGTAATACAAGACCAAATGCTCTCTAGCTTGACATCCCTTTACAAAGACTTCATCTCATTCAGTAGAGAGTTTTTATTTCTTAAGGTATTTTTAAAGCCTATCCCAGTACCATCTTCAGTGCTGTATTGAAGCTTATAGATCACATTGGAGCAGCATGTTCTGTGATTCATTGGTTAGCCAATATTCTGCATTGTGGTATCTAGGGTTGTTTGCCTTAGCTGAGCAGAATGTTGGAGAAGTGGTGCCAGCCATGTAGCTGAAGACGTAAATGCTGTTTAGATACACATAAACTAACAAAGAGCTGAGTCCAAGAGGAACGTGGGAAATGAGCTGCAGGAAATCCTGGCTTGTAGAGTTGCAGAGTGGCACTGAAGGCTGTCAGCCCTTGGTTCTGTCATGTGGACTTCAAACTGGACTGGTTAGTACCTATGCATATGTGAAAATGAAGTTTTTATCCTATAATCATTGCAAGCAGAGGTTCAAACACAGCTCTAGATCTGAGATATATTTTCTGCATGCTGTTAGTATTATTTCTTCTAATAAACAGCTTAGAAGAAGCTTGCAGTGTAGTTTGAATATTGGTCTCAATGGGACTGTCAGGTTAAAATAATGTTTTGGTTTTAGCAATTTACAGTTTCAAGCAAATCAATTAAATATCAAAGCTTCATTACTTAAGCAATTCAATTAAATTTTGCATTTCTTTCTCTGGTTTTGTAATGTTGTAGTAGACTGCTGTGGTGTTTGTGTTGGTAATAATGTAAACAATTATTTTTTTTTTAATACAAGAGAATAAAAATAGGAGAGCATTTCTAATAACATTGGGCGGCAGAGGGGCCTTAACCTGCAGAATATGCCAGACTTGTATATTTGCATGACTTTGCCCTGGGTATGCCTGTAGTGATGCTGCACAATGCAGTTCAGAATTGATGTCTACATCACTGCAACTAGGAAAGAGATAATCTGCCAGCTGGATCACAATTTGCCTTTGCTTCCGTTCCTGAGTATATGAGTGGGGAATAATAGTCTCTGTGCAAAGATTTATTTCATCTTTTAATGCCAGGGGAGTTTGATCTGCTGCTTTTGTGTTTGGAGTGCTGGCTATGGAAGTATGTCAAGGAGACAAAACTATCATCCTGTTCCTGATAAGGCAGAAAGCAGTGTGCTCAAAACTGGTGGTTGTTTAGTTACCCTTCTGCCTATCCACATAGCAGGAAAGGAGTAAATTCTTTTGTCATCCTTCTTCATGAGATACCGAGCCAGCAGGAAAATGCTGTGTTCATAGTGTTGATCTGTAAGTTGAATCTCAGCTTTGCATTTTCTAACGTGGCTAAAACTCATTCTATTTTTGATAAGTAGGATTTATATTCTGATGTTTCATGTATCTGTATAATAATCTGCATATTATTGTAGACTTAGTTGATATGCCTCTTCTTTCTTAATTGCATGATTTCTCACTTAATGAAGTTTTTTCCCTTCTTTATTCATGAGGCACCTAAGCCTCCTGTGTAACTTGGATTTCAGCTTTTTCTGATATGTTTCATTCTACATTTCCTTTTTTCATAATTGCTTCTTTTCTTCCATTGAGATTTTCTGTCTTTGTAGGATAGACTATACATTTCAGCCTGCACAGATCATCTGTATGTGCATTTGTGTAATGCACTTTTATGAATATTCATAATGTCTTTATAGTATGCATTTTTAATAATACGTTAGTAATTAGATTCAAATTTACCCTTATAATGCCAAAGAAACATGTTTTAGAATAAATTTTAATGGTGCTAAGCATGGGATTTATCTTTCTGAATTCAACATCAGCTTTTTACTTGAAGATCATGTCATATTGGATGGATTTAAATTTACAGAGAATTTACAGTGGTTTTGTGTAATGATTTTTTTTTCTGAATTGCCCTTACACTAAGAAAAATGACCTTTTTCTTTCTTTAAATAGCAGGCTACTTATTTTCTAATTTCTGATTTTTGCTTTTAGTCAGCTTACTATTAACTTCTTACTTTCTTTTTTTTCCCCTTTGAGTGACTGTAACCACCTTTCTAAATTTTAAATATGTTATAAATTTTTTATTCAGAGTTTGAGTCTCAGTCAACATGCTGAGTCACTGTTTAATGCCAGGTTTTCCACTGATTGTATTGTTTGCTTCTTGGACGTACAGATTAGCTTTCTTGAGCTTGAGAAGGATGCTAAAAGTCAGTCTTTATGAAAGCCACATTTTTAGAAAATTATCTTTTAGCCTTTCCTTCTCAGTCTTTCCCCTCATTGTGCAGTGTATGACCTACGCAGAGCCCTGAGTGAAAGGTGCTTGTGAGATGGTTCAGTGCCTGGCCCCTTTTGTGCAGTTCGTCCCAATGACCAGCTCAGTGGAGGAGGATTCCCATGTCCCTCTCTCTCAGACTGAGATGCATTAAAATTAATGTGTGTCATGTGAACAGCCAAGTCAATAACAAAATTTCTGGTAGATTGGAGGCCATTATTTGTTTTTTTTTCCCCCGTCATCAGTTTTTTTAATAAAATATTTAAGTAAAATAAATGTACTGTTTATCTCTGAGGCACTCCATTGTTTCCTTTATGAAAAACCAAATTAGTAAAAGAACTTTGCACTGGACTTTAGCTTTAGCTTTGCTGGGAAATAATTAACATTTGAAGCCAAGATCCTGTTTATGGTCTGTTGGCCTTGTTTGGTTTTTGGAATGCCATATTTCCATGCCTGGTATAGTTGCTGTTCTCTGAATCTTGAAATCTGTGGGCCAGATATAATAACAGAGAAAGGCATCCTAGTACCCCAGAAAAAATGTGATGATAAGAAACTACATCTCTTTGAACTTCATTTTTAGTGCTTTTCCTGTATCCAGTATCAACAGGCACAGTGTAGAGAAAGCAACTAGTGACACTGAAATTGAAACTATTTTTTTACATATATAATTTTTGCATTATGATAATTTGTTGAGATGAACCTCAAGCTAAGAACCCTTTAAACACATCCAAATCTAGAAACAACAGATACTGAAGCATGTGATGCAATGACAAAACGTAATGATTGTTTCTTCTGTTTGTAGTTAGGCCTTAAACTCTTCCTTTTCTTGTTTCTTACAACATCACTGCTTTTCATTTCATGCAGTGCTTGATTTCAAACAGTACTGTGATTGTATTTGGCAAGGCGTTTACAGTGGATGACTTGGGTCAAAAAGCATCTTCTGAACAGCTTCATCCTTTTCCCTGCCCCTTTTACCATCTAATGTGTTGTGTATTACATACACCTTTTGTCACTACAGCTGTCCTTCAGCACGAAGGAGTGAACTAAACTGCATTTAGCATTTCATTAGTGCCACTTTTGATCAGAGGGCAGATGTTGCTGAGTGACCGAGGCGTGGCCCGGCCCCTGCTGATCCCCATGTCCCCATGTGTCTGCGAGGCAGGTGGTGGGATGCAGGGCTCTCAGCTGGGGAAGCTCGACTCGCAGAGGATGCTCTCTCAAAGATGAAGGCATTTCTAAGATGGATGAGCACTCTTATCAGTAGATTTTCAAGGCAAAAAGAGGCCACTGTGGTAATAACTCACTTAACATGTGACTTGCGTCCTAAAGCATCTTTCAGTAATTTCTGCATGTCTTCATTGACTTGTAAATGTCGGCATCTGCGCTCTCTGTGAATGCCAATTTCTTTACTTACCTAATTCCATTGACTACTTATTCCCCTGCCTCAGGAATCTCTTCTTAGTAACACTGACTATGGCTACATAGCAAATATGATACAAATAAAGATAAAGCTTCTGTGTTATAAATATGAGCTAGATTAGGCAGAAGTCTATTTTTAGGTTACTGATTATATGATGATCACTATGTTTAACAAGAGTGTTCTTTGTGCTGTGCAGCAATTTTTACAATGAAATTGTACTCTCATCATTGAGTTGACATGGAAGAGCAGGGAACTTGCTGGCAGGCATATCTGGGTTAGACTGCAGTAACTCATTAGAAGCTCCTAAAGTAGGATTGCATAAACAGGACCCTGTCTTCTCAGGTTAAATATAGTTCTGTAGTTTAATCTAATATGTGGCTGCTGTAAAGAGAAGGTTGTCTGGCAGTAGCAGCCTGGTTTCTCCACCTTTTCAGTCCTATGCTTTAAAACAAGACAATGAAAACAAAAAAAAATTCACAGGTGAATCTTTAATGGAATTTATTGTGAGTTTATTGCTGTTATTTAGGGTGGGGAGGTTTTTTTAAAAAATGAAAATATAAATTAACTAATCAGGTTGGAATAAACTTTAAATATATACACCATTCTTTTCAGGAATCTATTTTTTCTTTAATCAAGGTATAAAAAGAATGTCTTACTTTTCCTGGTTATAGGATACCTTATATATTCCTTATTTTAGGACATAATCCTGAAGCATGTTTCAGCAAAAGTATAGGTCATGTTAGTTATAAAAATCTACAAAATAAAATATATAATTTTGTATTTTATCACAATCACAAAGAGAGTAAAGGAAATGTATTCCATATATAGGAATCAGTAGGTTCCCTTGGTCTCTTTTTTTGAACTGCTAGATCTACATTAAAGCTATGAACTGAGTCATGAACTCCTAGAAGTGTTTCTTAGTAAGATGTTGAATATTATTTTATTTTATATTAGTGCTCTATACTTGTATCATTATTTACAAGCACCACGTGCTAGGGACATTATCCATCGCTTCCAGTTTCTATTCAAAAGGTTGGAACCCCCTCCCCCCCCCCAAACAGAACAAAATCCACAAACGCCTTTTTCCTAACATGAGAGTTCAGGTAGGTTTTAACTATCTTTATTGCTCTGAAGGGTCTTACCTTGACCAGCAGTCAAAAATGACATATTTTCATACACCTGACAGGATACTTATTTGTGTCTGCTTATTTGTATGGACCCATATATATTAGTGGTTATACACTGCAGTCAGATAGATTGAAAAGATTCTTGCCAGTTTCTTGATTTAACCTTTTGGTCTTAAAAGGCCCATTGTTGTCACTGTGAGGTGCATTCTGATGGCATCAGTATGAATTAGCTGCTGGGTGAGCTGTTGGGGCACTGAGCAACCTGGTCTGGTGGAAGGTGTCCCTGCCCATGGCAGGGGGGTTGGAATAGGATGATCTTTAAAGTCCCTTCCAGCCCAAAGTGGTCTGTGATTCTAAGCAGCACTGCATTGCATGACATTGAACTCTTCGACTTCTGCCTGTTACACGAGGAGCTGCATTTCTTAGTGCAGCTTTGCATTTTATTTGTGAGAGGTAAAGTTATGTTCTGTTCCAAATATGAAGTCAGTGCCATGTCTGCTAGAGGTGCATATGCATATCTAGAACTGAGCATGGCCTGGCATGAGTGAAAGCCTTAGCTGAAGATGTGAAGAGCATAGTTCATATTCATAATGGCTGTTGAATTTTTTTCCACATATAAACTTGTACAAATGTGATAAGATCATGCCATGCCCACCAAGCGCAGTCCAGTTATAAGTTCAAGTTATAGCAGTAAACTTATTTTTTTAAAAAAACAAATCTGTGAATAGCTGGGAATCTCAGTCTTTCATTAAATTCACTGCTGCAGTAAATTTCATGGGTTTTATACGTTGTTGCATTCTAAACAGAGAGCTTACCTTAGTGAGTTAGGACACAAAACAATTCTTTTCACACTTTTCATTTTACTAATGAAAAGGAAATTCTTTATTGGCTTTAAGTCTTAATTTTAAAGACTTAGATGCTGTAGAAATCATACTTGGCATACGTGGAATAGACCAAATTCTCACAGGAGCATTTCCTTTAGAAACACCTCACTCTTTTATGACAGTCTTCTAAAGACAGAAATAAAGTTGTTATGTCATGCATTAGAAATGTAAAAAGCAAGGGCTCGGTTCCCAAAATGTAAGTAATGTCAATAAAAACTAGGAGTAAGGCTGCTTATTGTTAACTTACACATTTCTTTTAAGTTGGTCAGTGTTGCAGTTTTTCACTCTCTTTACCACATTTATGTGGGACGAATTTTTGACTCATAAATGTTTTTGGGGTACCTGAGGATTTTTCTGGTGGAAGGAAGCTGAGAGAGCTCAGAACAACAGTAAGAAAACATGCCTTTCTGCTAAATGACAATGAGAATTTAATACCTGAGACCAAGTGCACCTTGATATAAGGTGATGTGCTGGTTTTGGCTGGGATAGAGTTGATTTTCTTCATTGTGCTAGTACAGGGCAATGTTTTGGATTTGTGCTGAGCACAGGGTCGATAATATAGAGATATTTTTGTTATGACTGAGCAGCGTTTACACAGAGCCAAGGCCTCTTCTACTTTTTGTACTGCTACACTGACAAGGAAGTTGGGGGTGCATGAGAAGTTGGGAGGAGACACAGCTGGGACAGGTGACCCAAACTGACCAAAGGGATGTTCCATATTGTATCACAGAATTACAGAATATGCAGAACGTGAAGGGACCCCCAAGGATCATCAAGTCCAACCCTTAGTCCTGCACGGGATCATCCCCAAGTGTCACACCATGTGCCCAAGAGTATCATCCAAACAGTTCTTGAACTCTGTCAGGGTTGGTGCTGTGACCACTGCCCTGGGGAGCCTGTTCCAGTGCCCAATCACCCTTTGGGTGAAGAACCTCTTTCTAATATCCAGCCCA
Organism: Anabacerthia variegaticeps; assembly: GCA_035583185.1. Classification (NCBI taxonomy): domain Eukaryota; kingdom Metazoa; phylum Chordata; class Aves; order Passeriformes; family Furnariidae; genus Anabacerthia; species Anabacerthia variegaticeps. The sequence goes on along the minus strand of JAWWEW010000131.1, from coordinate 61,438,804 downwards.
AACCTCCCCTGACACAACTTCAGGCCATTCCCTTGGATCCTGTCACTGGTCACCACAGAGAAGAGATCAGTGCCTGCCCCTCCTCTTCCCCTCACAAGGAAGTTGTAACTGCAGTGAGGTCTCCCCTCGGTCTCCTCTTCTCCAGACTGAACAGACCAAGTGCCCTCAGCTGCTCCTCATATGCCTTCTCCTCAAGGCCCTTCACTGTCTTTGTTGCCCTACTCTGTATGCTCTCCAACAGCTCAATATCTTTCCTATATTGTGACACCCAAAACTGCCCACAATATTCCAGGTGAGGCCGCCCCAGTGCAGAGCAGAGCAGGACAATCCCCTCCCTCGCCCAGCTGGCGATGCTGTGCCTGATGCCCCCCAGGACAGGGTTGGCCCTCCTGGCTGCCAGGGCACTGCTGACTCATGCATGACTTGCCATCGAGCAGGACCCCCAGGGCACTTTCCATGGCATTGCTTTCCAACATCTAATTCCGCAGTCTGTGTGAATATCCAGGGCTGCCCCATCCCAGGTACAGGATTTGGCACTGTCCCTAGTAAAAGAAGTGGGGGAAAGAAGGAGGAATGGTGGGACATTTGGAGTGATGCCATTTGTCTTCCCAAGTCACTGTTCCAAGTGATGGACAGGTATTTTCAGTAGAACTTTCCTAAATGCAGTGTCCAAGATCAGTACTGGAGAAAACGTGGTTTGTGGGTTTTTTTTAAACTTGGAGGGAACAAATATACTTGGTTATTGCAATACATTCTGTTTCTCTTGACTTTAAACTTCTTTTTTTACTTCGCAGCTGTAAGGCAAAAAAACCCAAAAAGAAACCTGAAAAATGGAAAGGTTTTATTTTAAAATATTTTTTTACAAGCACATTTTATTTAAAATAGTTCCTTTTTTTTTTTTTTTTTTGCTTTTAATTGTTTTTCCAGGCACAGAGCAACACTTGGGAAGGACTTCTAGTTAAACAGTAAAGGATCTAGCTTTTTGTTTGCTTTCCAGAAAAAAAACTTAGATTGTATCTGAAATGCAGCTAACACTTCCTTTGTTTCCTTTTGAATTTTAGTTCTTTGGAACAAGGACTACCCTGTACTATTAATTATAGCTTTGTTGTCAAGGCAATAAATGTGATAATGCATCCAGTATGTTCTAGCATGTGTTAAAAGTATTGTAGACAGGCGACATATGCTTTTACAAGATGTGGCTTTGCTAGTTTGAGTCTGTCTCTCCTTGAGCTTTTTATCTGAACCAGCTTAGGCTGGGTTTTTTCATCTGGACAAGACTCTGACAGTATTTTAACAGCTGTGTTTTTGATCCCTAGATAAAGACAGCGTGTTTGTGTGATGAGCAGTCCCATTTTCAGCTAGGTTCTCCTTGCATTTCTGGAATTTCAAGTAATAATAATTGTTAATGCTATAAATAAAGTCCAAATTAACTTTGAAAATTGTTGTCTTTCAACTGACACGGTAAGTGATGCTCTCCTTAGTATATTTGGGTCTGTGTTTAATACTTTGATAGATGCTCTAGAAATAAGTACTGTAATAACAAAATTATTGTCAGACAAGTTTTAATTTTGAAGTATGCAAATGAACACAAATTGCCCTCTACAGTCTGTATGGAATTCAGCATCTCTCTTGCTATCAAGATGTTTTGCAGGTGTGACTGTAAAAATAGCTTCTCTCTGAAGACAGTTTATCTAATTTACATTTTAAATTATTTAGAGTACAATATTTGCCTCAACTGTGACCCATGCCTTAGTATTGGGGTTGTACACTCAAAAGTTTCATATTTAAGTTAGAGAAGGTGGAGAGGAGCTGTAAGAGAGTGGTTTGTAAGGTCAGCAGTGACAGGGCAGCTGTATTTCTGTCTGGAATTTCCCAGGGAGAGGAATGTGCAGATGCACTGCATTGAATTGCCATTGCCTGCCCTAGGTGCTTACTAAATGCATCAGATTTACTGTTCATGGGCAGTAACTTCTATTTTTTAGAAGTCTTGGCTTGCTCACTACGCATCACATATGTATACAGTTTCGGTCCAGATTTTTTTTATATTATTGGCAAATATGCAAATTCTTTCTAGGCAGGAAAAGTGAAAATGGTCAGGTAAAATCCAGGTCACTGCTGCCTTGCATCATGTTTTATATCTCTAGTTCTGAATGGTCCTTGCTGTGAAACACCTTCTCTAATGCTTTGTGCTGTTTCATACCTGTGTTGTGCACTTGGTGGTGATGTCACAGTTAGAATTTCAGTGAATTGGAACACTTATTAACAGCATTTTATTACTGTGAAACATTTTATTTATCTAGTTATGAATCCTTCTCTCAAGATCATGTGAATTTAAATAACATCTTTGTACATGTGTTTATCTAAATTTTGCTAAAAAGGCTGCTCAGAAGATCTTATGGTGTTGCTCCATGTTATTTTCTGACATCAGATTATGTAATATTTGTAAATATATGGGGTCAGTGGGCACGCATGGATTATGGCTTTGTGGATTTGTTTTCCCTTCACCTGAAATGAAGCAGGATACTAATTGTTAAAATTCCCAGATCATGGTGACTTTATTGGGCCAGAGAGAAAAGAAAGAACAGCAGTGCTATAGCATGGACATCTGATTTATCTAAAAGTATGAGTGACAAAAAGAGCATCAACTGAAATGTGTAATGGGCTTAGCATTGCTTGGGTTACCTTTGTAGCATGCTGTCATCGTTCTGTAGCTTCCAACACGTTTTTTCTGAACTCTTGACTGAAGGGTTTGCACCAGTGCAGTGTGTTTCCCTGTCATTCTGAATTCTTTCATCCCTCTGCTATGGTTCTTTTTCTACGTTACTTTGAAAGAAAAGCAACCATCTTATCTGTTCTGTATTACTTTTGCTTTTTGAATTTCCAGGCCTCTGAGCCCGAAGTTTGGAGACCTGCTGTTATATATGCATGCCTTGTTCTCAGCTGTCTCTGAGGTGGCACCTGTGCTGCTGCTGGAGGCAGGACACTGTGCTGGGTGGGGCTGAACCCATCCAAACCAGCGTGGTGGTTCTCAGCAGCACGAGGTCTTCAGTCTTTGTGGAGTGCTTAGGAGAGGGCATCTACAGGTCTTGGGTGTAATACACACACTGATGGCTGATTTTAGTGGAGTCATATGAGTATGTGGGGTCACAGGCATAAATAAGATGAAGTGCAATTATAAGGTGGAAAGGGACACCACAGGCTATGCTATAACAGTAACAACAACAATAATAATAATAAACTTTAAAGACAAGCTGAGGGGAGAAGGACTTGTGTATTGGAAAATTACAAAGGAAAGGCAGTTTAAAAACTCTTCTATAACTGTTTGTAACAAAACAATTCCTTTTTCGTCTTGAGTAATAAAACTTTGCTCATAATCTGTGCTCAGTATCTCATAGGTACAACTGCTGGCTTCCATTCTCTGCCCTCTCAAATGGCAGCTTCCCATTTCCTTCCTGTACCCAGAGAAGGAAACCATCTCACAGGAATTACCTGATTAGGATATTTTTTAGTTTATCTTTTTGAGATACACCTTGTCTGTTTCTGTCTTATTTTACTTGGCACTAGCATCTGCCTATTTCTGTCCTTACTATATATTGTCAAGTCATATTATTGCTTTTTCAAATATCCCTTCAGTTTTCTTTTACTCTATAAAAGTCTTGCAGTTATTAGAAAATCCAACAGTATGTGCAGAATATTTTCCAGTGCCCAAAAAAATTAGATTTCTCCTCTCTCTTTAATCCCTCCTCTTTCTAAAAATCTCTGTAGTGTTTCTAATAAAGGGTTCAAAGTCTGGTAACAGTGGAAATTCCTGGAACTGTCTGTACCACTTTAGTTCATTTAAAAATCCATTTTCCAAATGCATCCATTTGCTGCAAACATAAAGGAACAAGGATACAGATGTTAGCAGTGTTTTGAAACAGGGAGTAAATTAGATGGTCTTAATTTCTTCCTCCAAACAAAAATGATGCATAGAAAATGCCACCTTTTAGGCAGGAACTCTATGAAAAATCTAAATGAAGTCAATGTCAGTCCTTGGGTCTGTTTGCAACAAGTTGTAAATTAAAATTCATTTTATTTCTCATAATTTTTTTACAGCTGTGTCTAATTTTATACTTTTAGCTAGATCACTATGAGTATTTACAAATAGCTGGAAAAAATGATCACATCTATTTGGCCATGTGTTTTTAAATTTAAAAGAAATCATGTGGACTGCAGGATGTTAAAATCTCAGATGTTTAGTAGGCAGAAGTGAATGAAGAAGCTGGAAGTGGACTGCTGATACAGTTTAGGCCTTAATTTCATAAGTTTTGGAAGCCAACACTGCAATTGAAAGAGGTTTTCCAACTCCCCTGCCATACCCAGCTTCTTTTCTCTCTGCCAACCTCTTCTTTGTGCTGCCTCCAGCATTTTTCAGATTATGAGATGAATTGGCTCAGAGAGAGCAATAAATGTTAAAGATATGGAGAATGGAAAATGCCTCACTCTTAACTTGAATTGGTTCTCTTTTGGCTTACCATAGCTGTACTGGCCCAAGGTAGGGATAGAAATATTTCTTTTTAAAGTTTACATTGACTTAGAGTGTCCATGAAACTATAGCCTTAATTGCAGCATGAGGAGTGTCACTGGGAATCGTTCTGATAGTACTGACCAGAAACTTCTCCCAAGATGGTATTTTCTTCAGGTCCATGCCTCAGCACTCATCTTCTGTATCCTTTTTCCTGGTGTTCATCAAGACCACTGTCCCTGAGACCAACAGGGAGATGAGTGACCTAATCATTGATGCTCTACAGCAGCCCTTGCTAAGTTTAATAATTTTCACTGCTTCTGTGCTGAATTCTGTGACAGTGTTTGCTTCTGCAAAGCCGGGATGGGTGGTAGGGTGCTGGGCATGACTGCCTGCAGGCTGCAGCAAGAGCACCAGGTCATACCTACATGACCATCAGCAGGTGCTGGTCTAGTGAGGCAGTAGGCAAAGGCTGTGGTAGGGAAAGGCTGTGTTCACAAAGACATTGAGTTATGCAGATCTAAAGATGAAATTCTTAAAGTGTCTGCATAGGAACTTCCACTTTGGAAGGGTCTGAGTTTGTGTGTCTGTAGCTCAGGTGCTAAATTTTTCCAAAATAGAGATGTTAGTGCTAAACCAGTCACTATTCACCAGCCTTTAACTTAATCTGTGTTCCCAAAGGGGACCAAGTCAGTAGGTGCTACTTACTAACATATGCCAGCAAATTGGTTGCCTTAAGAAATGCAATTACTGGATTTTTGCTCATAAATACAATCAGAGGAGGAGGTGGTACAGTCCTTTTCTGTGTCTGTGGATGTTCTTTGTTCAAACCAGATAAAAAAATATTACAGTATGCCACATTTCTATTGAAACTAGGTCACTTTGTATAAAATAATTAAAGATTTATTGGTCCTCAGGGAAGGACCTAGATCTCTAGACTAGTGTTTGGGGCCCTCAGTGGAGAAGAATGAATCAGTGATTTGCTGGGCAAGCATTGCAATCATGATAATTGTGTAAAATGATTGCTACAACATGGTCTTTCAGTTGTACCTAAAGATAACAAAACTGACACCTGCTTTATTTTTTAAGAAAAGGGCATTGGGAATTGAACTACAAAAAAGGATTTAGAGCTGTATTAAGTGGAGATACCTGCCTTAGGAAATCTGAGTCACAGAAATACAGCTTACTGCCTGTTTTCTGCTGAGGATTGTATAGAGAGGAAAAAGTGAACTTTCCCATTTATTGTGCAAGCAGAAGAACGGCCAGAGGCTGCATATTCTGGATGTTTTCTGATGCTGTAATTTCCAAACCCCTCTGTGGATCTACCCCAAAATCATTAATTTTTAACGATGTAACACAATCACCATTATCCCCTGGTGCACCTTCCAGCAGTTCAGCATGCTGCCACCTCAAATATTCACAGTAACCTGAAATTAGAAGCCCTGTCTATTTTTCTTATTTCTCAGTAGCAGCTTCTGAACAGAGTTGTAAACCTGTACTATTTATCTCTATTATGATAATTTGAATGCTGGGAGTACTGATGACCTGAGATGTTTGTTCACTTTTGGCTGATCTTAATTCTCTGGGCAATTGGTGTTGTCCAGAAAAATTGAATTGGTTATGTGGTGCACAACAAGTCAATATTCACACACTTGAGAGAGACATGGGTTATTTATTTCAGAGTGGTGCAAGCCTGGGTGCTCATTGGTATTCCACAAATTAAGCACACCAACTATTAAAACTTTTTACTATTTATACGTTTTAGCAAAGAAAGGCATTAATGTTCAATGGCTGCAAGTTACATAGTTCTGTTATTAATTAACATTCTATCTTCCCTTGGTTAATGATTCTGTGGAGTCTCATGAGGGTTAGTCCACATGTTCTGTCTTTCTCTTCTTCTGGGTTGGTGGGTTTCTTGAGTTGGTGGTCCGTGACTCAGTGGCCACCATCTCCTCCTGCCAGAATAACCTTTTATCCAGTTGGAGCAGATTCAGCACAGTTTTCCAGTTGTCTTTATTAGTTTCTTCCTTATCTTGGGAGTTCTGCCAAATGTCCTTGTGGCCTGTAAATCCTGCATTCTTTGTGTCCACTATCAGTGGTACATCTTTCTTCCCAGGCTTTGTTAACCTCCCCCTAGGTCAGAGATCATTGAAACATGTTGAACCCTAAACCTTAACAAGGCAATTCTGCTGACAAGTAATTTGTCTTTCTAACACCTGGACATCACTTACAGCTTGCTTGTTAGCTACTCTCTGTTTCTTGTTATCTAGGCTTGAAGGTGTAGAAAATATACAAAGACCAGACATCAAAGAACATCCTTTCTTAAGAAAAATTTTACATATCCACATTTTGCAGCATTGGAATAGCAGAGCCATAATGAAAACAAAACATCATATTAAGGAATGGTGAAAAGTTTAATGGCAGCTCCTTTATCAAGTGTTCCTCATTTATTCATTAATTTATTTGAAGTGTTTTACATTAACCATATTAAAAGAGACATTCTGTTGGTGGTGGTTCTCAACTGCAGCAGAGCCCCACCAGGTGAAACAAAGCAGTGCAACGCTGACTCATTAGGAGAAGACTTAGTGCTCCCATGTTTTGTAAAGTTTTCTTATTGCCCTGAACAGTGATATAATTAATGGGGTCTTTTTGTTCCTAATTTGAAATTAATGCAGGTCCCCATGTACATCAGTGTCAAATATTTTGTCTCTGTGCATGGAAGAATTTATTTTAGGATTGTTTTGAAGGGATTTTTTCCCCCCTCTAGCTGGGAATATCTCACCTTTTTACCTGCAAAGCTAGCTGCCCCAATTGAGTAACTAATTTGAATTAACTTTCTGAAATGCAGAAAACCAGTCAATGTAATTCTTTCCAGCTCTCAAAAAAAATGACATTAAAATAGATTCTCTGTACATATAAATGTAGTGTTTTCTGGTACTCAGACACACCTCTCCTTTGAAGACTTGTACTCTCTTTAGTTTTATCCTGCTGTAATAATTCTCTCATTGCCTTTCTTTTCTGCAAATATTATAAACTCACTGGAGTGATGGGGAGCGCAGATAACATTACTAAATTTTCATTTTTAATTGTGTGTATGTAATAGGGGTCATCTCTTTCAAGAGGGTTTGTATAGTAAAGTAACAGTTTTTTAGTTTTATTTTTTTAATTTAATTTTCTATTAATTCAAATGAAACAATTTCATTACATTGGTTGGAAATTCTGATTGTACTCTGAATGGTGGTGCAGTTCAACTGATCCAACAGAGGGAGGGGATGTCGTCCAGGAGGACCTGGACAAGCTTGAGAAGTGGACTCATGAGAGCCTCATGAGGTTCTACAAGCTCAAGTGCAAAGTGATGCACCTGTAGTGGGGCAATCCCAGATGTGAGTGCAGACTGTGAGAACTCATTGAGAGCAGCCCTGCAGAGAAGGACTTGGGGAATCTGATGTATGAGGAGCTGGACATGAGCCAACAGTGTGAACTTGCAGCCCAGAATGCTAGCTGTGTCCTGGGCTGCATCAAAAGAGGAGTGGTCAAGGGATGGGATTCTGCTCCTTTACTCTGCCCTCATGAGAGCCCACCTGGAGTGCTGCGTCCAGCTCTGGGGTCCTCAGCACAAGAAAGATGTGGATCTGTTGGAGCAGGTCCAGAGGAGCCCACGAAGATGCTCAGGGGACTGGAGCACCTCTCCTATGCCAGCAAATTTGGGTCTGTCCAGCACAGAAAAGATAAGGCTTCATGGAAACCTCATAGCAGCCTTCCAGTACCTTAAAGGGGGCTTATAAAAAAGAGGGAAAGGGACTTTTTACAAGGGCGGTTAGTGATAGGACAAAGGGGAATGATTTTAAACTAAAAGAAGGGCGATTTAAATTAAATGTTAAGAAGAAATTCTTTACTGTGGCAGTGGTGAGACGCTGGCACAGTTTGCCCAGAGAAACTGTGGATGCCCCATCCCTGGAAGTGTTAAAGGCCAGGCTGGATGGGGCTCTGGGCAATCTGATCCCTATCAGAGTTGTTGAATGTAGATGAATGGTTAAGTCCCTTCCAAGTCAAGCCTTTCTCTGATTCTCTGGTTTTAATGTTTTTCTAAAGTAGGCAGATTAAAAAGAAATGCCAGTTACATTTGGAACTGTAGGTGGTAAGGGTTTACAGTCACCAGCTATGCTAAAGATTATGCTGACATTAAACTTTGGCGTAAAGAGAAACAGTATACACAGACTCCTAAGTAAGTGTTCTTGTAGAATAAGAATTGTTACTTCTTAATTTAAATTTTTAAAATGTTTTTGTCTTTATTGTGTCATGACAGTGTTGCATCATTGCAGTTCTTCCATCTTACTGTGCTGTAATATAAAATTAAACTCTATTATTTTATAAGTATAATTAGAATAATTCTTCTATTAGAATATTTCTTTTACTAGAATAATTCTTCTCCTTCCTTCTCTTTAATATATTTTTCTGTAGGCAGATAGTGTGCAGAGTAGTGGTAGGTAGAAGTGATGCTCCAATGCAGTGCTCTCCTAGTCTGGTGCAGGCACCCAGGTGTCTCCAGAGTCCACTGGAAAGCAAGGCAGGACATAATTCATGTAGCTGGGAGTGCCATACAAAGTCAGGACATCCCCACTAAACCAGCACGTCTAGTTTGCAAGGCTCTCCTGTTATTTTGTGATGTCAGGAAGGCAAAAAACTTTTCTGTCAATGTGCCAAGCAAAGCAGACTTTCAGCAGGATAAATGATTTATAATACCATTTGACAAGCTGCACTAATGCTGTTGCTGAAGGAATGAAAATAATGACTTTTATTTTTTCTAAATGAAATCACATTATCATATAGCTGAACTTCAGTTAGACAGAAAAGATTATATCGTGTTACTTCTTATAGTACTTATTTTTCTGTTTGGGACATTGTTATTTTGATTTGAAGCATTTGCCAAAGGGTAAGTTCTTGGATCTGGGTCATGAGTATATACGTCTTTGTCCCATACTGGTAAATTTTACTGTCCTTCTGTACCTAAATTAATGCAGGAGAGAGTATCTTTTGCTCTGATGACATTCTGACACAGTAGTAAGATCTTAGGCTTATGAACAGATACATAGATTAGGATTTTTGAACATTGCTGAAGAACTGTGTACTCTGGTTATTCTTGTAATTGTTAGAACATTGATGAATACTGTAATTTACAAGGAATAAAAAGAAAAATGAGGATTTTTTTTTGTTCTGTAGTTTACTTGAATTTGAAGGACAGTTTGTGCAAATATACCAATTTTGTGACAATGAAGCATTTTTGGTGAGTAGGGTAGCCCTTCTATTTCATAACACAAACATTTCATAGTGATTTTGGTAGTTGGTTTTATAAGGGAAATAAAATATTTTCTTTTTTTTTTTCATTATAATAGATAAATATACATTACTATTTGTTAAGCCAATTTATGCAAAGGGTAATAGTTTTAAACTGAAAGGGGGTAAATTCAGACTAGATATAATGAATTATTTGTTTTACAAAGAGGGTGGTGAAACACTGGAACAGGGTGTCAGGAGAGGTGGTAGATGCCCCATCCCTGGAACCATTCAAAGCTGAGTTGGATGGGACTTTCAGCAACTTGTTCTAGTTGAAGATGGCCCTCCCTGCTCATTGCAGGAGGGTTGGACTAGATGACTTTTAGAGGTCCTTTCCAACCCAAACTGTTCTCTCATTCCATCATGCACAGTGGTAGTCCCTCATGTATACTCCAACAGCAGCCAGCAATAACCAAAATAAAGGAAGGACAACGGTATTCTGTTCATCTGACTGCATGATCTCCTCCTAATATTTTTAAGTTTCCCAATTAGCTGCCTGATGTCTTTACATCTGTTAGATCTTTTCACACCTCTTCAGTTTGTGAAAAAATAAACTGCCTTCTGAGACAAAACTTGAGTCAGATATCTCATCTAATTCTTAAATGGACTGTGTTGTAGATGCCTTTGCATAATGCCCTTGGGTCCTGCAGTAGCTGCTCTGTTTTTCTTGAGTTGTGTAACAGGAAATTTTGTCCCAGATAGCGAATGATTCCAGGCATTGCTTCTACTAGGGTTGGATTGGATTTGTGCTCTTCAAAACATTATTTTTTTTAAAAAATAACTTTGCTATTCTTGAAAAGCAAAGTGCAGCTTTACAGGGTATCTCTGGAGTGCCTCAAACTCAGACAAAAAGGTAGTTATCCAGAGTGGCTCAGTGTTCATGTCAGTCACTGAGTGCTCTGGGATGCCGAAGGGTTTCAGTTTCTGTTCATGGTGCTCACCAAGAATGAAACAGCCTGTTCCATAAATGAATGAAGTGCAATTCGCTCTTCTGCCAGAAAGTGCTCCTTTCTTGTTTTAACGATAACTCAAACACCAGTTCCAAATATTTCTTTTCTCCAAATATATACAAATCCTAGTAGTTCAGATAACTTCACAGCCTGATCATCTGCCTGTGATCACAGTGTTTTGTTGACAGATTTCTGGTTAGTCACCTTGCAGAGGGACAGATCTAAAGTTGATATTTTCTAGAAGTGCAGAAGGGTTGCTCTCTCTTAAATAGTGTTTCAGATGAAGTCTAACTCTGTTTAAAGGTAACAAACCCCAACTGCTCTGGACTTCCTCTGCGAATTATTAGAGTTCTACAATTGTAGGGGAGCAAACTATCACAGAAGTCAATAGCAAAGTTCTAAATGTTCTTGATGGAGCCAGGAAGTTAATGAAATTATTCAAATCATGATCTGTATACTGCCCAAAGGCAGCAGCACAACCAGAATAGAAAATAGTGTCTTCAATAGTCTTTTCCTCTTATCTGGATTATCTATCTGTAAGAAAATTTCAAATTAAAATAAGAAGCATTGTGAAGCAAGTATTTGGTTTTTAGACATCATTTACTGTAGGAATTCTGTTACTTATTGTAATTACCAGTATGATTTTCTGTGGCAAAAGACTGTTTTTTACTTCCCAATAACAATTATTTTTCTTTTTAAAGGATACATTTGGTAAGAAGAAAATCACTTTACAGAAATGCTGTATTGTAATTCTGCTTTTATAACCTCTTACCATTTAAGTGTTTCGCTTTTTAGAGTCAAGATATTTCTCAGGAGTACTTACTTTTTTACTCCTCCTGCACTTCAAAAGCATTAGCATGGGTTCTGTTCTGCTGGAATACTAATGAAAGCTTTTGGGAGGAGGAGGGTGGTGGGGTGTGGCAGTCCATTCTGTACCTCAGCTGCATGCTGCTCTTCTGGAATGAGTTGCTGTGAAAGTGTCTGCTGTGGTACTACTTTTTGTAGTATAAGGTATTGAGAGGGTTTTACATTTGTCATCTCAGTGTGTTTTTGAGAGGATTAGGAAAGGTTGGAGGGACGTGATGTTGGTAATGCCAAGGTCAGTAAAGTAAATCTTTTATCCTCACGCAGTAGAAATACAAGACTAGAGAACTGCTCGTGCCTTGCCTTGCCTGAGACAATTGCTCCTTCCACTGTATGTAATAGTCTTAATTTTTTTGGACGGGGGATGTATTATGATAACCCAGGATGCTTCTCAGGATTTCATCAGATTAATTCACAGTTATGGGAAGCTTAAAGAGCCTTCCTGGCTGTCCTGTCGTACGTGGACTGTTTGATCACACAGGCACATGGAAAGAAAACTTGGCAAGAGAAAATCTGAAACAACACTTCTGACAATAATTAACTCTGCTTAAATAATAATCAATAATGTAAAAGTTCATCTGACCAGTTGTATGATTTTGTTGCTGTTGTTAAAAAACCCCACTGATCTACAAACCTTTCACTTTTTTTTAGATGCTCTTGTTTTTTTTTTAACCTCCAGTTAGCTTATAATGTGAGTGTCCAATACCAGGACAGGTTTTTTTTTCAGAGCTGAGAATACTCTCCACATATTCACAGATTTAAAAAAAAAAACATTTAGAAAAGCCTTTGTACTCACTAACATTTCAGTATCTTTTTTTGAAGTTTTCCCAGCAAGATCTAATATAATGAGAAATAAGATCTTTCTAAGTTTGGAAAAGAAAAAATAAGAAGACATTATACTGAGTCTAGCAAAGTAAAATTGTCAGAAATCACTGGAAACCCTATAATATATTTAGGGACCCAGGATTTTCTTATTTATCTATCCCTACAAACAGAGGTGATTTACATGCAGAAAACAATTATAAGTTCTCATTAACAGCAGCCTTAACAACTCTCTGCATAGATGGTTGCGAGGAAATAAGAATGAATCTACAAAAGTAATGAACAGGAGGTAACAATTAGACAAAGTATTCTAATATATTTAATAGAATCCCCTTTCATGTCTTGCAATAAGCAGAAAATAAGTAATGCTGCAAATACAAGTATATTATATGCCATCAGGATCAGTCATGCAAAAACTTAAGTGAAAATTAGCTTCTGGTGCAAAGTGGAGCTTCTGAAGGGTTGTGATACGAATGCACGCAAGACACCACAGGAGATGGTCTTAAAATTGTGGCTTGATTTTCATGGTGCTACTATAAAATAAAAAGAACACACCATGTCAGGGGGCAGCCAAATATATCAGCACCTCTTCTGGCACTTTCTGAGCAATTTTTAAAGCAAAGAACTAACCTGATTGGTTGGTTATTGTGGTTTCTTTGCCTTCAGGCTACCCATCTTGCCAGTTAGGAAAATCCTTATGTTCACCACAGCTGTCTGTCTCCCCTCCAAGCAAATCAACAAAAAATATCTTGTCTACACCCTTTTGTTTGTCAAAGGGACTCCTGTTAGAAATACTGTGGAAATCCAAGCAGTGAAGTATATCTTGAATTGCAGAAATGCTGGTTGTTCATTTGGTAGGATCCTTGGCAGTAAATAATCAATAAATAATCTCTCAGGGGTGGGATGAATCTCCTCAAGCATTTTGCCAGTTTGAAACGCTGATGCATTGCTTTTTGTTATTTCTGTAGAAGGGGTCCATTCTATTTAACGTTTTCTGTATCAAGAGATTTGTTTTATTTATATCTGTGCACACAGAAATTCTTGGGTGTTTTATAAAGAGAGAGAATAGTTCATGTTTTGGTGAGTTTTTTTGCTTCTGTTCTCACTTTTCAGAGCTGGCTGCTACTTAGGGAGAGCAGGAGGTAAAGAGGTGTGTTATGTGTATAACAGAATATAGATAAAATAAATTATTTGGGCAAAAAGGTTTCAGATTCCATTACCGGCCTGTAATGAAAAAAGATGTTATAATTTATTCTTAAATGCTACAACTTCAAAATTCCTATAGGAACTTGATTTTTGGGGTCAGGAGATGTATCTTTGTTCCAGTGCAATTCACAGATTTATGGGCTTTTTGTGTGAAAGGCTAGGATTATGATTTATATTTGCACTGTATGCAGGGCAAGTGATCAAAGTACCAGCTATGTTGTTCTCTAGAGTACTTGTGACCTGATTATCCTTCAGTCTTGCAATTCTGGTGCTCTAAATTGAACATCCAGCACAAGGAAAACACCTGCACAGGAACTGCAGATAGCAATTTGAACTCTTGAAAATGGGGCAGTGTGTATATTCCTCTTGTTTAGGAGATGATTTATCTGCCTAAAACTCCTTTGAAAATGGAAGATTTTGGTGCCTTGCCTTGCTACTTAGCAACGTTATGACTATTTTATATCTTATCTATAGCCTTGTAGGGAATATTGCAGTCTCCTAACCCTGCAGCCAGCTGAAGTGCTGCAGCTGAAGCAGAGACCAGCCATGCTTCTAAATTTTGCTGGACATGAGGATGAAAGCTTAGTATACTGCTGTGGTTCTGTATGAAACCAGTAACTTAAATATACATGGGGAATGTATACTGGTGCATTAAATTTCCTGGATACGACTAGTAGCTGCAAACACGAGCTGTGAGTTTATTGGGATTTTCCTGGCATTACTCTGAGAGGTATATAAGGTGGATGGAAAGCTTCACTCCCTTGCCTCCTCTCTCCCCCATTTCACCAGCCCCACATTTTCTTCCAAGCAGCACTGCACATGCAGGAGTCTTTTACATAGTGGGAGATACAAGTCCTCTAAATCAATGTATCCAAAACTTTAATGGCAGCTTAGTGGAGATGCTGCATTTCTACTGTGCATTTCTATTTAATGTTAATGCAAGTTGTGCATGAATAAGACCAGATTAGTGCTTTTATTAAATAAAAAAATGTACAATACTGCAAGCAAAAATATTAGCAATTGAAGGTGCTATTGAAGGTGCAGCTAGATTGTTTCATGAAAAAGTAATATGATCTAATGATATACCAGCAGGAGTGGAGTTGAAAATACAAGTAATTTCTTTTCTCATTGGTAGTCTATAATCCTGCTCTGTAAAGAAAATGAAATGTTTATAACTAATTGTTAAAAATTAGAGAGGATGGAATGGATTAAGCCTCAGGTGTGCTGTGAGTTTAGGATTGTTTTTCTGTGAAAATGATTTGAGAACTAAAAGTACTCTTGTGTATTTTTGAGGAGGAGTTATACTAGTTTATCCTCAGGATTTTCCTTTGATCCCAAAGCTAGAATGTATAGTCATTGGCTGAGTTTATTCTTAATGCGAAAAAGTACTTAGAAATAAAGTATGTTGATATCTTTAGACAAAAAAACCTCAACATATCAATTTCTGAGAAAGATTCCAAGTACCTTTGCACTCTTATATAGTGTTCACTGTAAAGTCTAATGGGACGTTAAGAGAGGAAGGTTGAGGCAACTTCATGCCTTACCTCAAGCAAAAGTAAGTCTTTCCTAACAGGATTAATAACAGTTGTTGACGATGAGATTTAAAGGGATTGTCCCAGTTTGTTCTTTCACAGACTGCCTGTGTAATCTTGGGCAGGTTTTAAATTCTCTTTTTCCTCAGTTCCCTACTCAGAGGATTACTCATAGAAAATATAAGCAATCTCTTATTTCTTTTTGTTTGTTGGTTTGGTTTGGGGTTTGGTTTTGTTTGGTTGGTTTGGTTTTTGTTTTGCTGAACCTTGCATGTTACACACACACACACACACATATATTTTAAAAAACACCCTAATGCTAAACTTCAGAGCCTTTCTTTCTTTCTTTGAGCTGTTAGGGCTCAGGATTTCAATAGAAATACAGAGACAGTAGCTATGAGACAGCAGTTTTCTGCAGGATTCCTTTTAGTTCATTTTAAGGGAAAAATCCAAACCAAGTTAGTGTTAGCCAAACTTCCTAAATGCTCAAGTTTATTCCTTCCTGTTGTAAGGCATATTTTGTTTGTACACACACAATTGCTTGTTGGGGGGTTAGATATATGAAGCCATTTTCAGTAAAAAGTGCTGCTAGACTTCCTTCTAGCTTTGCTAAGGACTGAGGTAAAGAGAACTTTTTAACTTCAGCATTGTCAAGAATGAGTTCAGGTTTGTTAGACCTTTTGCCTTTTAACTCATTGTGATGTGAAGCTGCGGTGTGGTTGACATGGACTGAGGAACCTGCAGCCTGGGTGACAGGGGCTGACCTGTGCCACTGGAGTGGTACTTCCCTCATTGGAAAAAAGACAGAAGGATTCTTGTGTAGGTGGTAACAATTAAAATAGCCAGAACTACTCTTCTTAAATACAGACTTCTGTGTTTCCTTTTTGATAATGGAGAATTGGCTATTATACAAAGTAAACACATGTACAGTAGAACATGTAGACCTGTGGAATCATAGGATAGAATTTTCAAGGTTGGAAAAGACCTTTAAGATCATCAAGTGCAACAATCAACTGAGCACCACCACCATGTTCACCACTGAAACATCTCCTCAAGTACCATATCCACATGTTTTTTGAACACTTCCAGAGATGGTGACGTAGAGCTCTATGGTGACATAGAGCTTTGCTGAAAAAGTGGAACATAGTTGTCATTCATATATAATCTCTACATCTTCTAGTTTATAGTTTCCTCTTTAAAATAAGCAGAAGCATTTATAGATTTTTTTCAACCATTCCTTACTATAATATTAGAATCAAGAATATAATTAGGAATATTGTATGGAATATGAATATCAGCTGTGTAGTGCTGTAGTAGTGTTGTGTGTGCTGTGTCTTGTGACTTCAGAGTGTGTGTGTGTGGATATGTGCACATGTGATAAATCTTCATTTCATGTACTTTGCTACTGCAACCAAATGAAAGAACAAAACTCTTCACCAGTCAATAGTTCTTCCAAACTGAAGTGCATAGGTTGCCAGTGGGAATGGGAAAGAAAGTGCAAATGAGGAAATAAATTTCAGTGATTTGTAAAGCAGAATTGCTAGTGATAGACTAACAATTATAAACACCTTTTTTATCAGTGTCCTTCTGAGGTTTCATGATTGCCGTAAGGATTTGTGGAGGAAAGGTAATGCCACTGATGGTAATTTTGCTGATTATAATTATTGAGGTATATGAATTGTTACTCACCTGTTTTCATTTTTTCCCCCCATGAACTCTGGCAATATGAGTCTTAAACCTTTCCAAATTTTTCAGAAAATTGAACAGCCATGATAAATGTCGTAGAGTAAGAAAAATCATGCCATGCCCTAGCTAAAAATTTTCTGAAGCTTTCTCTGAAAAGCTGTTCCACTGATGTTGAGGAAAAGCCCTAAAGGAATGGGTGAAAAAAACAAGGTGTATCAAACAGGACTTGTTATTCTTACAGCGTTAAGAAATCTGCTGTATAAATTACTGTCAGGTTCCTTTTTCTTTTCCCTTTTGTGTTTTTTTTTTTCCATGCATTTCAAGATGACAACTTGACACGATAATATAAAGATTGTAACCAGTCTTTAGGTAGTTATTTCATCCCTCCTCTTCCCAAAGGGTGCTTTAATGTCCATTATTAGTTTTTTTAAGCTAGAGATAGGCTTGTTTTCTAGTTTTATCCAATGAAAAAACTGTATGAAGGGTTTGCTTGAAAAAAGAAAGATGCTAACAACATAGTCTTTTTCAAGTGGTACTTGCTTTTAAGAGAAAATCATTAAAACTTGGTAAAACTTCTAAGAGATGTTCTAAAAGAAAACTAATAATATGATCTTCTAATCTGTCATTCAATAGCTTGTATCTCATTAGTCAGATTTATGGAAAATAAGACATAAATTAAGGTTAGGTTGTGGGGTTTTGTTTTGTTTTTTCTTTAGTAAAACACTGAATGTTTGCAGCTGAACTACTGGATTACTTGAGCCCTGACTGTAATGCACAGATCCTTAGTCTAATACTTGATCTCAGACAATGACCAGAACCATAATGTTATAGAGAAAGAATCAGAAACCTTAAGTACAATTCTCATTGTAATCTTGAGCTGACCCATTTTTATATGTTTTTGTAGTAGGTAAAGAGAAGTTGTACTGTGTTGTACTGCATTTTATCCAACACCACATCTAATGTCCTGTGCGTTAGATGGCTGAGTCTGGGCTAAGACTAAAGGCAGCACAAGAATATGAGACACTTCCCACTTACTCCTCCATCCTCCAGCTGTTGCAGCTAAGTGATTTTCTGTGCTGAATGTGGTTTCTTTGTATTTAACAATCATCACTGGATTGTTTTTCCCCGGAAATTCATCCATTCTCCCTCTCAACCCATACACATTTCTAGAACAACAGGTCCTTTCAGGTATTTTCATTACTTTGTTATCCGTTCCTTGAAAAATCACCGCCTTGTTTTTTCCTAAGTCTGCACCCAACTATACTTTTATTTTAGAAGAGAATGGCCGGTTGATTTTTAACCATCTGAATGAATATTGTCCTCCAAATGGTGTCTCTTCTAAGCTGAAGAGCTCTACACAAATCTTCCTTGCATGGGAGCTATTCCATACTTTTTGCTTCATATTCCCTTATTTGCTTTTTTCTAATGTTTATCCCAAGACATCTGGTGTTGGATTAGTACTCAGTTAGTGCCAGAAAAAGTATGCTAGACTAGATGATCTTGGTCTGAGCCAGTATGGATATGCTTAAATTTTTCATCAGCAAGTGCTGTTGTCTACTATTGCATATTACATAAACAATAAGGTTGTAAATCTGTGACTAATATAGGAAAATACATGCAGAAGAAAAAAAAGTCTGATTCTCCCACTTACAGTAAAGTTTACCAAGATTTAAATTTAAGAAGAATTCCTGACATGTTCACTAAATGCTCGTGTTTGAGCCAGCAGTTTGACCAGGCTGCTACTCAGATAATGCACAGATTTTGATTTTTTTCAGATATAATATCCTAACTTGAATTCGTCTGATTCATCAGTTATGACTGAGAAATTCTGTGGAGTCTTTCTTGTTTGATGACTCTCAGTGAATGCTGGTAATTTCTTTCTAACCTTTCTGTTTACATGTTAATGAAAGTAATGCAATAAGACTTCGGGCAGGTTATATACAGACAACAAAGATTTACACGGTGTTCGTATCTGGAAAAAACTATGTAAGATTACCTTTGTGTTCTTTTTTTTTTTTTTTTAATTCCTGTTGCATACCTTTCCAGCTTATGTCTTTGTAGAGAAGATGTAATGTTTTGTAATTTAACATACAGCTGCAGGTGAGGAAGCTGCCTGAAGTGAGATTATAGTTATGAAAAAAACAGCACTGTGCACCATTCCTTAAAATCCATTGCATATTTAAAGAAAAAAAATTTATAATATAAATGTTTAGAATGAAAATTCAACTGTGTGATTTGACTGTCATACTTGATGTTTTGACAGCACTGTTCCTTATATGCTTGTGATTTGTTGACAACTGAAAATCAGCATGTATATGACAGATCTTACTTCTTTGAGGCATTTCTAGACATTCCCAAATGTTTCAAATGGTGTATCTGGAATTTCATTCGATATTCCAGATTATCTTGGAGTCTGATTTTGGATTTCTTGTAACTAATAGTCTGAAAGGCTATTCTTGCTTGTGTTAGAAATGCAGGGGCAAGAGAGAGAAAATCAAGGACTTGACAGGTTCTTGGGTGCCTGTACCACAGGTGCTACCAGTGTGTGACTGTCTTGCAGATTGAGCAATATGCTGCAGCTGCCAGTTGTGGGCATTTCATTTTTTAATATATGTTAACCTTGTCTGTCAAGGTAAAATGATTTTGATTGCTGCAGTCTTTGTAGGAGTGGTACAGGTTTCTACCACTCTCTCCACGTAAGAAAGAAGTAGAGCTTGATTGTTTGTTTATTTACATTTGTCTCTGCAGTTCAGAGACTAAGGAAGACCAAATGCTACCAACATAAGATTTCTCCAACTACTCCATATCTTAAGTTATTTTAATATCCAAAAGCAGACACTTTATTGACCAAAATCTTAGCTCTGAGCAGTGAGGAAGCATTATTGTCAGTAGTAAGTACTCAAATTTCTTTTGCATGTGATAGATTCTTGTTGAACACAAGATCAGGAGCTTAACTTGTATAATATTTCTTGTAAATGGGGAGATAGTTTTAAAGACCGAATTAATTACCTGGTTCTTTTCGGTTGGGTGTCTGATTCCCAAGTGTGTCTCAAAATCCCAGTCTCCCTCATGTATATTAATACAGAAACTTGTTCTTTGATTAACAGTTGTACAATATGGGCTTCCTTAACAAAGATCAATTTATCCATGCAGAAGTGGATTGTGGTCATAACATGTTCGTGTAAAACGGAGCAATATGTAATAAAAGATGATAAGGAAATCAATATGGTGACCTGACTGAAATATCATACTCAAGCTGTGTCACTAAAGTGTGCAAAAAACTGTTTAGAATTCGGTATTCAGTATTTCTTCTAATACTAGTAAATAATACTGATATATAGGAAGCAAAGAAAGTGCAAAGCTGGTGTTAATCTTACTATGTCACTCATGTACAAAGTCAGATCTTAAAATAGCATCTTTATGTAGTCTGAATTTTTTATCATAATAAAATGCATGACCTATGAAAGTAGCAACAATTTTCAAGTCCTTAATCCCCTTTTAAAATGCTTTCTATAAAAGCAGATCTACCAAGCAAGTATGCTGTATCTCAACATGGCATGTCAGTCCTGGGAGCTGAAGGATTTGGTTTTGGAAAGTTTTTACTGTTCTCAACTCTTTCGTAGGGAACAGGAGTTTGTGTTCTGTGTTTTGCTGTATCAAAGCTGCTGTAATCAGACTGTAGAAGTTTGCAGTTAGTTGAACAAACATGGTATTTATGTATTCTGCTCAGCCAATGGATGTTTGCCATTTCAGAGCAATGCCAGTTAAACTAAAACTCAGTGTGTGTGTGTGTGTGTCTTTTTTTTTTTTTTTTTTTTTCTTCTCAGAAGTTATTCTGCTGACAAGCTTGAATAATTATAGTGGAGCCAGTAGAATACTGATCAATTATTTATTGTATAATGAACTGATGCTTAAAGAGAAGATTGTCTCTATTGTCCTTGAGCACATAGAGAAAAATCACCGCTGGTCCCTGTGCAAATAGGCCCCCCATCGTTTAAGATTTGAGGTGATAAGGCAGATGCATTTTGAGTTGAACTGAATAGTGAGATGGAATAAATCTGTAGCAGTTGTTTCAGTTGGGTGTTTATCTCATGCCCATTGCACTGTGTCCATGTGTTATTATGCTCAAATATTAAATGTTCATGAGCTGTATTGTATATTCTAATCTGCAAGCATTTAGGAGAACATCTATCAATTGCTACACTGGAGCAGGGAGCATGTTTTTCTTTATCTTGTTCATTTGTATTTGATTTTTCCTGCCCAGATGGAGGATGTGGTAACTATTTCTGCCCCAGCTGGCCAAAGGCCATGATAAAGTGGTGTTCTTTTCAGCAATAAAGCTGTATAAAATTTATAACATTTGGTTTTTTAAAAATGTTTATGGTGTGTTTTAGAAGTGTGTGGAAACAGCGATAATTGTTCACCTTCTATGTGTTTCTCTCTGTCCTTTGACTGAATCAGTGAATTAAAATGGAAGAATAATGTGATCGAGCACAATGATGAAAAAAAATCAGTGAAATGAAGTGATTTGTGTTTGGTCTGTGGATGTTACTTTGGGCTAAGTTGTAGTAACTGCAGGTCCAGTGTCTAGCAGATTAATAAGGAATACAGAAAATGAAAATATAGTCTGTGTTTGTTGTCTTGGAGGATACACTGCAGAAAATCAGGGATAACAGGTTCTTAAAAGAAAGAGTGGGTTCTGCAAGTGTCAAGAAAAACTGTGATGCTTACTGGAAGAAATTCTTCTCAGAACAGCCTCAGCTGTCAGCATGGGAGAATTTTCAGTGCACTGTGAGCAACAGAGAATATGGTGTGCAGAGTGTCCTGTACTAGTGAGGAATGAATTGGAATAGGCTGCTGGGGCAGCGGGGCAGGGGCACTGAAGGATGCATCCTTGGGGGTTTTCAGGACAGACTGAATAAAGCCCTGAGCAATCTGGTCAGACTCAGAGATGCCCCCTGAGCAGGAGGTTGAACTGAAGAACTCATGTGGTCCTCACAAGCCATGTTATCTAATGTTATCCTGGATGACCTGGAGTAACCAGGAATTCTCTCCAACAACACTGTACACTGTTAACAGTCACTGCTATTCAAGCGTGGGAACACAATTAAAAAAAAAACAAACAAAAAACCCAACCAACCAACCAAAAAAAACCAACCAACCAACCAAACAAAAAAATCCCCCCAAAAACTCCAAAGAACGCCCCCAAATCCCCAAAAAACATAAAACACCATCCCAAACCAAACAAAAACAACAAACCAAAAACCTTTAATTTTTAAACATTGAGCTTGTTCTGTAATAGCAAACTCGAGACTCTTCCTTCCTTCCCAGACCTTCACACTGAAATAATCAATTGACTAAGACCTGGATCTTCAGATGGAGGCTATAGGGAATACAGGAATCCATCATTTATCCCAGGAGCATTCTCCTTGATCTGCCCACTGCAGCTGTTTTGGCCTGGCAGGACTGGTGGTATCCAAAACAGAATACTAAAATGAGATTAGCAACTCTGACATTAAATTCCATGGAAAAACTGTATTTTTTATGCACATTTATGTGAAGAGCAACAGGTTAAATAGAAAAAGTACATTTGTTACAAAGTCAGTGTTGTCAACATGTTGGTTTCATTTTGTATCTTCCCACTGCAGATTTTCAACACCAACCTGTTTGACACCAGCTATGAGCTTTGAGTTTATTGCCTGTCACATTAGAAAGGCTCGGTCTTGCCAGAGCCTTCCCGGAAAACAAAAATGCCTGTCATAGTCCTGGCACCTGTTGGTGTCTTTTATAAGAGCAAGGTGCACTGCCAGAAAAACTAGAATTAAAAATGTAAAGGGAAAAAAAAAAGACAAACATTCCCATCCACCCAACTGGTTACTCAGTGGTTCCTTAAAAATGTGCCAGGATATATGAGCACATCTATTTGCATGTGTTTTGTATGCCATGTACAGCTGTTTTCAGAAGGTATTGAGTTAACAAATCTTTGGCATTCTTGCTTTGCCCATGCTGTTTGCATTTTGATTGGCAGCTCATCAAAATATAAATAAGTAGTTCTCAATTGTTCTGGAGTTCTGTCAGTTATGTGTTAATAAAATTTTAAAAAGCCTATGCAAGGATAGGAAAACTCAGTGGATTTTCTGCCTCATTTGACAATCACTTCAGGGGGTAAATTTAAATTCTGACTTAAAATTTAATTCTGTAGATCTGAGATACATAGTGATATTTTCTTTGTAATTCTTGATAAAGTTTTAATCAGAAAATTTTAAAAACAGTTAATGGAAAAAATAAAGATTTTTTACTTGGTTGGGTTATTTGCTTTTTGAGACATTCTTAACACTTAGAACTAAATGAATACTTTCTAGGTTCCTTGTTTTAGAGAACCAAGATTTTATTTTTTGTGCAGATGTACAAGCCCAGGTGATTAAAGATATTCAGTCACAAACTAGTATTTTAAAACCTTTGAGGAGACAATGTGTGGTTTAGATTGGAATTTGGTAGCCTGGCAGATTTCTGCCCTTAAAAAAGAGAGAATCCCTACTCTGCAGTGCAGTGTTTGAAGCATGAACAAAAAATGCTGCAAGTATGGTGATCTGGCAAGTGCAGTGAACATTAGACCATGGCCCTTTCAAAATGCATGGAGAGTCCTCTAAACAATCAAATTACTTTAGCCTGGCATATAAGTGACCCTTAAATTAGTGGTGAGACGTTTGAGAAGTATTCTTGCAGAACTGACATGAAATACAGAGGTAAATTTATATAGCCATACTCCTTCCCTCAAAAAGAAAAAAAAGAAATCTGTCAAGGAATTAAAAAAGATTTGGACATTACTTGGCTCATTGTTCTTTACAGTAGGATGGATAGATAAAGCACCACAATATATTTGTTCAACTTGTTCTTAATTGCCTGCCTGATGGAGATTCTACTCCTAAAGATTTGGTACGTCTTTCTATCTCTCTGGTTATCCAGTCTTACTGGTTCCCTCCTTTCCCTCACAGTATCTATCCTAAGTCTTACTACTTTATCGTCTGCTTCCCAGTTAACCCAGTGAGGATTTTATTCCTTTTTCTTTTCCAAATAACCTTTCAGAGATAGAAAGACTCTTACCACTTCCCTGCCTTCTTTTATTCAGGGTTAACAATCCCAATTAGATTCAGCCATCCCTTTTAGGTTGTTTCTTGTGTCTTCTATCCAGATGTCTTAAATAGCCTATTTCTGCACGAAATTGGATCCACCCGAGCAGGTGGATGCCCAAAAAGAGGGCTGTGAACCTGTGGGAACCCCATGCTGTATCATGCTCCTGGCAGGGACTCACAAACCCATGGAGTGGAGCCCATACTGGAGCAGGTTTTCCTGGTAGGACTTGTGACCCTTCGGGGAACCCATGTTGGAGCAGGCTGTGTCTGTGCCATGTGCCCCATGGAAGGGTTACCCACACTGGGGCAGTTTATAGAGAGCTATTGCCCCTGGGAGGACACCATGCTGGGGTGGGGGAAGGACTCCTCCCTGAGCAGGTGCAGGAACTGTATGTAATGAACTGAGCAGAGCCTGGGAAAGAGGAAGAGGAGGGAAGAAGAGGTTTTTAAGTTTTATTTTACTTCTCATTATCCTGCTCTGATTTTGTTAGTAATGAATTCAATTATTTTGAGTCTGTTTTGCCTGTGACGGTATTCAGTGAGCGATCTCTCATGCTCCTTTTCTCAACTCAAGAACACTTCATTATCATTTTTCTCCCCTATCCATTTGTGGAGCAGAGTGACAGAGTGGCTCCAGTCAGGGTCAGCCATTGCAGTGCTACTTGGGACCTTCGAGATAGTCTGGGAAAGATGTGGTAGCATAGGAGTCCCTTTCCTGGTGCTCCTGTGCTATAGTTTTCTAGATGTAATTATAGGCTTTGGGTTTTCAAGCTCATGATTTTTTAATATTGGCATTTTTTTCAGATAAAAAGTGGTTTATTACCTATAGGACATTATATATAGGTAAGATCATAGAATTATTTAGGTTGAAAGAGACCTTTAAGGCCATTGAGTCCAACAATTAACCCAGCACTCTGAAGTCCATCTCTAAACTCTGTCCCTAAGCACCACATCTGCACATCTTTTAAATGCCTCCAAGAACAGTGAGTCCACTGCTTCTCTGGGTAGTCTGTTCCAATGCTTTAGAACCCTTTCTATGAACAAATTTTCCCTCGTGTGTAATCTAAACATCCCCTAGTGAAACCTGTGTCCATTTCATCTTGCCATGTCACTTGTTACCCGTGAGAAGAGGCTGCCCCCCATCTGACTACAACCTCCTTTCATGGAGTTGTAGAGAGTGGTAAGGTCACCCCTGAGGCTTCTTTTCTCCAGGCTAAATAACCTCAGCTGCCTCAGCTGCTCCACATAAGACTTGTGCTCTAGAACCTTCGCCAGCTTTGTTGCCCATCTCTGGACTTGCTTCAGCACCTCAATGTCCTTCCTGAATTAAGAGACCCAGAACTGGACACAGCGCTCAAGGTGCGGCCTCACCAGTGCCGAGTACAGAGGGGAAATCACTGCCCTGGTCCTGCTGGCCATGTCATTTCTGACACAGGCCAGGATGCCATTGGCCTTCTTGGCCACCTGGGCACACACTGGCTCATCTTCAGTCAACCCACTGTCAAGCAGCATCCCCAGGTCCTTTTCTGCTGGGCAGCTTTCCAGCCACTCTGCCCCCAGCCTGTAGTGCTGTAGGCAGGACCCAGCACTTGGCATTGTTGAACCGCATACAATTGGCCTGAGCCCATCTCTCCAACCAGTCCAGACCCCTCTGCAGAGCCTTCCTACCCTCCAGCAGCTCCACACTGACCCAGCTTGGTGTCATCTGTGAACGGACAGAGGGTGCACTCAATCCCCTCATCCAGACCACTGATAGGTATTAAACAGGACTGGCCCCAGCACTGAGCCCTGGGGGACACCACTGGTGATCAGCCACCACCTGGATTTATGTCCAGTCACCACCACTCTGTGGGCATGGACATCCATCCATTCCAGTGCACCAATCCAAGCCATGAGCAGCCAGTTTCTTCAGGAGAATGCTAAGAAATATGAAAGCTGGTGTTGCGACTAATGAAAAACATGTCTGAGTACCTTTATTGGGTGTGTTTGTTGGTTTACAGCTACGTGAATCCTCTGGGAAATGCTGCTGTTGTGTATGGTGCTGTGAGTGATGGTGGTGATTTCTGGTCAGGGGAAGGGCACTGAGGGTGCTGCCTTGGCTGGGTGGCTGCCTTGGACACAGGGCTGAGGCTCACAGGGATATTTCCCCAGGAGAGCCGTGCCCTGCGGTTGGCGTTCACCAAGAGGCGCTAATGATCCAACAAAGCCAGCAAGCTGCTGTGCTTAATACAGTTGTCATCTGTGCTGTAGATTGGACTTTAATTAAATTTCTTAATTAGGCCAAAATCCAATAAATCTAGAAATAGTAATTAGCAGGAGCCAGCTGTTTTATAACTTGTTATCCTGCTTTTGTAGTTCAGACAAGATCTGGCTTGAATAAAAGCTATTCTTCTGCTCATGTTTGTTGTAAAAAAAAAAAAAAAAAAATTACTTCCTCATGTTGCTTTAATCCTGGCCTCATTTTGGAGACCATCAATTATTAAAAAACCAAAAAACCCAACTATAAATATAGTATGTTACATAAACATATTTTTTGTGCTATAGTAGAATATTGTGGATCAACTTTTAACCTGTATTTCCATTGATCAGTACATTCCTGTTATGGATTCATTCAGTGTTATTTTCTATCATAGAAATCTATGGTGCTGCTTGTGAGTGAGGACCTCCATTCTAAAGGCTCAATCATCAATTTTTTCAATTTTAACAATTTGTTATTGGAATTACGTAAACAGTACTTAGAATTTTTTTAATAAGTCTCTTCCTTAGCAAGAATAGTTGGAGGTATTCTTCACGTAATAAGACATTTCCAAAGAATGGCTTAAGGGGTTTCCCTTGTATTCCATGCCTCCAGCCTGTGGAATTAGACTAGCAGATTGCACTAAAATTTCCACAATTCCTAAGTTTCGTGGAACTTAACGTAACAAGTAGAGTATGCATAGGAGAATCTAGTTGTTTCTGTGTAAATCATTTTCCTCCCTCTGCAAACATGCTGGTGACTTGTTTTTATCTCGACTAAGTCATATTTTATAAACTTCAAAACCAAAGGCGAAGGAATGATTTATGCTATGGCTGTACAGCAGCCAGTGGATCTCATGGGATAAAGTGATGATTTCCTTTCTGTAACCCTCTGTGTGAAATATTACCCAAAAATAACAGTTATGTTAAAGGTAAATTTTATTTTTCCCCAAATGTTACTGCGTGGCTTGGTATTTAAAAATTGATGATAATTAGATGGCTAAGTCACACATATCGTATCCAATAAAATTTATTTATTTTCTAAAATTTTTAAAACAATTTCCTCTTTTTTGTTAAGTATTCAGTGGTCTGAAATTGAACCCATCAAATTTGAAATGCAAAGACATTTCATACTTAGCAATATTTCAGTATAAAGTTTAATTGAATGTTGTTTGTTTTGCAGCAGCTTCTGTGCTTTCGGCAAACAAGTTGCCTTTGTTTGATAGTACTGTGAGGAATTCCACAAGGATTTCAAAGGCTTATAGGTGAATAATGATGATAGGTGAATAAGGATGATAGAATAGATTTAGTGCAGGTTTGCTTGAAGTGATATATGTGGAAATGAAGAATTGTAGTGTCTGTTAGATTTTAAATTGTGATGGATCCTTGCAGGCTATTGAACAGCTTCCTGAAAGTCTTTGTGCTGCACTGAACGAAAAAGAGCAAACGCAACACCCTGACTTTTAGGTGGTGGGCACAGAGTGGTAATTAGGACACTCCTACAGAAATGGTAATGTCCACAGCATTAGTCCTCTCTGGGCCTACCTTTTAACAGAGGAAATCTGTGCCAGAGATGCAAGTTCAAAGCATATATCTAGCCATTTTAACCCCTCACAGGACTTCAAAATAACGTGTTATTAAAAATGGTATGTTTTCCTGTTTTAGAGATAAAATGCATAAGAACTGCCATACTGATGGTAAAACCCATCTTGGATGTGTATATGTGTATATTTTAATATATATAAACATATATAAATTATTGCTGTGTAGATAAGGGCTAAGTATAAGTCAGCTTTTACATGGCTTCTTCAATATATTTTATCAGCAACATGTGCCCTTCTGCTGATGGTTGCACTTCCCTTGACTTTGCTGTTTCATTATACCTAATAAATATGGATACTTTGATGTAGTAGCATGCATGTTAGTTCTTTTTTTCTAGCACATCTTTGCTGACTCAAGTAACAGTCTATTTCATCTGAAACTTTATTTACTGGGTGGTGTTTACATAAATACACAGTAAAAAAAAGGGTGATAGAAAGCCAAGTGATTTATCAAATGTGGAAAAACCAAAGGGAAAAAAAAAAAGAACAAACAAATCTGAAACCAGACAAATAATTTTTTTCTTAATATTTCTGTTGGGCATTCAAATTATAGATAGTAATGCAATACAAAGATTTTTGAACACCTTGGTGTATTTGATACAAGGTTTTTGGTATTGCAAAGAATCTGACATGATATTTCCTACATAATGTTAGACTGTTAATTTCAAAATTAGCTTGCTATAGGGCAAACAAGTTTAAAGCAAATTTACACTTCTCCACCTCTTGAAACTGGTCTTGTTCTTTCTTTTCTTTCTTTTTTTTTAATTTTTTTTTGGCAAATTTAGTACGGCAACAGAACACTTAAAAAGGTAAAAGATGTGTGTGAGAGAGAATGAACCATCAAAAGAAAGGGGATGGTTCACTCTGCAGAGAATGACACTGAGCTGCAGTTAAGGATGCTGAGCTTGAACTTTATGAGCTGGCAAAGTAAAATAAGCTGAGCTATGGTAGTACAGACAGGCCAGCAAGGATTTTAAGCTCAGCATATGTCATGATAATGAGAACTGCAAGGAACTGCATTGTGGAAGTGTTGCAGGCAGGTTTGTGTCTGTGTCTGGTCCCCATACTTGTGTTCTTGAAAGGTGGGTATTTTGCCTGTTTGTATGAGAAGATCTCTGAAATGCTGAAGGGAACGTAACAAAGACAGGAAAACCCACCCTACGAGGGTCTGTGCACAGTGCACTTGGGGCTGGCTTCTCCCCATGTCACCACTATGGAATGTGGCTGTTTTACTGGGATATTGCACGTTCCAGCTCAAGTTCCTCCTGACCTTAATGAACACCAATGTAAGGCTTTGGTGAGGTCACTGCATCTGAGGCTGAGGCCAGGGTGTTAGGCATTTAATAAATTAACTTTTCCTGCCAAATCTGCAGCCATTTCTGGCTACAGCATTTAATGACAGCATCCGGCTTTGGTGTATAGCATATGTGTTACTGTGTGTGTTTAAATTTATATATAGGATAAAACTGTGTTGGAAGTGGAAGGAAAAAGGATTTCAGACTCGAGGCTTTGGGAAGTGTGTTTCTACTTTTAATTTACTTAGTGGAACAAGATTAGTGTCTCTAATGTATCTTAAGAAGGCCATGACAGCCATATTTTCAGGACACTCAGATTTTCACAGCTGGTGTTTTCAGCTCCTGCTAGGGAGGCTAGAAGCAGAACTTCATGACAGAATAGTGAAGGCAAAGCTCTGTTAAAATGTAACTCAGTGAATTCCTGTCTTTCTGCTCATTAATGACTAAAATCCCTCCAATGTATTTTCCTCCATCCTGATTGTAGATGTTTACTCCTCAAGAAGGATCGGTGGCTCTTTATACTGGCGAGGCAATGTCTGCAGATAGAGACATTGGCCTAGCTTTTGTTAAATCCTGCTGATGTCACTGGAAGAGTTAGACAGGGTCGTGGGCATGCAGCCTCTTAATCAGGTCTGAAGTGCCAGAAGCCACCTTCAAAGGTCAGCTTATACTGACCTAAGAAGACCTATTCTGACTTTATTAGATATATATCAGCCAGAACATCTCTAGAAAAAAAGATACTTAGTGCTCATGACATATAAAAGACATTAATGTGATGAGGACAATATTAAGAAGTGATGAGGTATTTGTGTCAATGACCAAAAGAGAGAGTTCATTCTCTGTGGAATGTGAAGACAGGAGAGGAGATGGGGCAGAGGAAGAATATAACCTAGTATACTAAATATACTGAGTTTCCAGTTTTCCTATCAATAGTCCCAGACTTTCCTGTATGCATGGGAGGTGTGGCTTTGGTGCTGCTGTTGAATTGAATAACTAAATATATTGAAGAACTGAAAATGTCAAAAGCCTTTTGTCTTTCTGTGCATAGGAGTGACCATAATAGTTTTGTGCTGTATCGTTCAGTCTTAGGGATGAAAAATCTGTGGTAGACAAGTTGCACTTATCAACATGTATTGGTTACCTGTGTTAAGAAATACCACTATCTCTTTGCTTATCTGGATACCCAAATACTTTTTGACTGGTAGATGCATTTTCAGTAACAGTTTTAAAATTATATATGTTGTGAAGCATGTCATTATCAGACTCATGGTAGAGATATCTGAAAAACTCAGTTGGGTAAATAACTGGACTGGAATTAAGAGAGAACTAGATTTTAGCAGCCACCATGTTCCCCATTACCGCACCTCTACAGCATTCCCTTGCGATGCTCTCGGTGAAGGGGCTGGAAAGGGTTGTCATTCCATCACTGGGTAATTGTTCTGTAAAGGCAAGTACCTGAAGAGCGTTTGGGTTAAATTTTTTCTCCAATCCCCCATTACTATGATTTTAATTGGAAGCACTCTTTGTTCATGTAAAACTAGCATGAAGTCCTTTGCTGAAAGATAGTGAAGTCTTTGTATCAAACCGTGCCAGTTTCAAGCTGTTACGCTTGTCCATGTTTAATTGAACTTCCTGAGGTTTCTGGGAGAAGGAAACTTTTACCATCTCCTCCTGAGAATCACTTTAACGTGCTGTCTCTGAACAGAAAAATACCCCTTTTATGAGTAGGTGGAATAATAGGCTAGCTGGATTCTGATACTTATTAAATGTTAAGTCTGTGTCAAAATCTGCAAGAGAGCACTGAAAAGTACAGAATTTGCAGATGTACAAATCTGTCATTTTGGTTATAATGAAGTCTTTATTGTGCACACAACAACTCTGTGCTTCATAGCTGCTATATAACTCTGAGAAAATGTGGATATTTGTAACTTTGCTGTTATAACTGAAGCATTTTCTAATAATAGGCTACAAACCTAGGATCAATGAGGGTGCTTGGTTTGTCCCTTAAGAGAGCTGGTTGGTGCCTTTGGGTATGGAAGCGCAGTTTTCTGCCAAGGCAGGGCTTATTGAGCTGCACTTACACCCAGCACACACGACTCAGCTACCAGGAGTCCCTTTCACAGTTTGTTGCTGAGTCACTGGGTGACCTTGTGTAAACCTCTCCCCTCGGCATGCGCTGCCTGCAAAGCAGGAGCACCAGCAATGACCTGCACAGTTATTCTTGGGTGAGCAGTTCTGAGAAACTGCAGATTGGATGTAAATTACTTGTTATGTTTCATGCTTTTATTTGCCTTATGGTAGGCATCGTGTTGCTAATAAAGAGGAAGATGGGGTGTTTGTAAGGGACAGGGAGGGGAGGACTGTGATGGAGGGTTGATAACGGCTCTGTTATCTTTGGCTTCCTTGACTTTAGAGTATATACTGGTTGACCCTCCATCACTGATTCAAAATTAAGAAGGCTGTGTTTTAAAAAGCAATAAGAGTGTTAAGAAAAAACAGTGCTGGAATTTAAAAATCAAATATCTCCCAACTTAATGTTACTTTTCATTTGACTACATGGGACTTTTTGTTTGCATACATGTCTGTGCTTAGGAGTGCACATGTTATAGAAATAGAGATAGTAGCATTATGGTGGACTGTCTCTGTAGCAGGTCTTTGACATCTTCTCTACCCCCTCTTGACAGATGATTTTATTCAGTTCAGCCAAAATATATTTTACCTTCACAGATATTTCATGTATTTCATATATATACTGTCCTGCCTTTTTTTTTTTTTCCCTAAACTCACTTCCCCCAGAATTATTGGGTTACAAGGCTTTGTAAAAAGAGCAGTCCCTAAAGCCAGGAATTTGTCTCAGATTAGTGGAAAAGTTTAAAGGAAATACTGTGTGATCCTACAAAGATCTTTGTAACATTGTAAAGCGAAAGCTTATACTTTCCCAGTTCTTCACAGGATACCAACTTCCAGCTGGCAAAGATCCTTGGCATAGCACTTGGCTCTCATTGTGGTTGAAATTTTAAATGTACTAATTTTGAATCTTCCCTTATTGAAAAGCATATTTTAAGATTTCTGGTAGCTGTAAGGACTTGACTTACACAGGAAAGGACTACCATAGAGCTTCAAGAAAATTTTGTGACTAGTTTGTCAGAACCTCTGAAAAGTAAAACATGTACCATGAACTATCACTGTTGCAATGTAATGCAAATTTCTTACAAGTATACAGGGGAATTAAAAGCAAACACTATTACTTGTAGCAATAGTCACATTTGGGAATTTTCAGTCTTGCCAAATGCTAATGTGAAAATTTGTTACTTTTTAATTAATCGTGTACAAGTCAGTTTAAGTTAAATAAATAAATTCTTGCCTTTGTGTAAAGGATTTTCAGAGTTAAGATGTAAGAAACAGACTTCAAGTTGTTCAGACTTAGGAATCCAGTTGTTTCTACAGAGGGTCATTGTATGTGTTTGCTTTTACTCATATAACTATGAAATGAATGTCATACATGTTTATATACTACGTGAACTGCTGAGGCAAAACAGCAAACAAACAAGCCATATGTAAGAGGAACTAAAAAGCCTGAATAGCCCAATAAATCTAGCATTAGAGTCAAGTTTATAAATACTAGGCCCTGTGGATCACCGTTGAAAAAAATAGGAGTTCTTTTGGGAAGCTGAAATCTTTGCTTTTCCATTGTGTGAAGGACTTTGGGCATACCAATGCATGTAATTGCCTTACCAGTGACAGATGTATGAAGAATCCTTACACAGGCTTTAAAAAAGAAAAATCTCTAATATCTGAAATAGCGAGGAAGACAGTGAGTCCTTGAGTAAGTTTGTATTACCTTTGAGGGCCAGTCTGATTGGTGAACTTCCATCCGCAATCTTTGACAAGGCAGCACTGAACACTGTGTGGGAGTAGGGAAGAAAAATGGCCTTGTAAACCTTCATTGCTCCAGCCTATGTCTTTGAGTAAGCTGGATAAGAGCAAGACCAACTAACTCTGATTGCTGGGTAAGTTCAGGGCACAAAAAATGGTGCTCAGCAGCTTGAAACTAATCTGGGAGTCAAGCACTGCCAATATAGAGCAATGGCACAACATATCCCTTCGTTCTTGTCCCATTCAAACAGGGATCTTATAGAGTCTGTGAGGGCTGAACTCCCTACTGGTGTAGCACCAGGTAGACAGATCAAGGGGCATCCAACCAAGGAATGAGAGTGGCCTAGAACTGTTTTTGAAGGCTGTGTGTGGCTGGAAACTCTCTCTGAATCTGCTCATCAGACAGGAAAGAGCATTGAAGAGCATTAATTTGTTTTTATAAGTTCTTAAAACTCGCTTGTGTTTAAGTCTGTATAAAGTAAAGAATATTCCTGCAAGTTTCTTAGCACATTCAGCTCTGGTCCTGCTGAAGTACTAGACCCCCTCAATTTTATACTTTGCTGAGATGAAGTAGTATGGATGATTCTATAAACCTTGATGTTCCTGTTTCTTTTGCATTTTTATAAATCTTATGGTAACATAAACATTCATGTAATATGCACAGAAGGATAGTCTGTTTTTTTAAGGTCTGAGCAGCCTAAAACCTCTTACCTGTATGGAAGCTCTCTAGGAGCTTATTTGGTGAGAGAGAAAGAGTCTCAGAGGAAAGAGCCTCGAGGAAGTTGGTTGACTCCTTTGACAGACTTGGGAATAAAAAGAGCTCACAAACTTTGCCACCAGTGGTGTCACCAGTCTCAGCCTTCAGCAAGGAAATCTGTATTGAGGAAAACATGGTTATGTTGAGTGCTTTTTTTTGTTTTTGTTTTTTTTGGTTTGCTTTTTATTATTGTATAAAAAGACTGGTTCTTAGTGTGAGTGAGGCCATGTAATCTCTGGCCATGACCACTGAAAGCTCATTGAATCTGTTTCTTAAAAGCTTTAATGTGTTTGATATTTAATAAACATAGAATGTCATTCATAACTTTATTAGTTAATTATAGTAGTCTTAAAGGACATAATTTCACATGGATAGCTCTCCACCCAATTATTTCTTCATTCCAGACATCTTAATTATCAAGAAAGTTTTTGTATAACTTTATTACACATAAGCACTATGTAACACAGGGAGTATAGATTTGCCTAATTTCGCACACAAAAGCAACCATGTCCTGCAGTTTGTTCACCATAGTTGTCATGTAAAATCTAGTAAATACTGTAATTAACTTATTTTCCATATGTGTTCTATGGTGTTAAATCAATTGTACAAGCAAGTCACACTCAGAGTCTTCTGAAAAACACACTCAAGAATTCCTCTTGCTTCCTACTCCAGAAAAAAAGAGAAAGAATAGGAAGATTTGTCTTTGCATTGACAATCCAATTAAAACAGCAAGGTGGCAGGAATGATATCAATTCCTATGAAAGCAGTGATTCATGATGCACTGCTTACCAGTCATTTGTAGGCCCTCCATCTGGGAATTGTGGCATAGTAATCTACAGTAAGGCAAAAAGAACAACAAAGAAACAAATTTAAATTGCTGACCTATTTTTGGTAGTCCACTATTGCTGACAGAAATTTAAATGATCCTAAATAGTGACTTATTATGGGGATGCCAAAACAGAAAGCTGAAATACAGAGGAGGCAGGAAAGTGAATGACCACTTTTATATCTGTCATTGTTTCCAGTATCCAAATAAAATACGATGGTTTGTCCACCAAAGACTTATTTTGCAATAAAAACAAGAGATCAGGAAAGTTTCCATCAGTATTCCTGGTAGTCATCAAAAAAGTATTTGCAGGCAAGAACTTGTTCCTTATCCTGTCTTTGATTTCTGCTATATCAGCTTCGAAGTTGAGAATGAAAAATAAAAAGAGCAAGTTTCTGAAGTCATTCCATCCTCCCTAAGTTTGTTCCCCAAATAAAGGATGGAGATGGATGTTGTGTCCATTTTGCAACGTGTATGTTGCTGGAGTAAGTAGAGTGGTCTCTAAAGGTCATGCCACAGTATTTGCCTGCTGTAAGTCTTTGTATTGAAAGGGGGTGACTCTCTGGGGTGATCTGTGCTATTGGGCCATTATGCATTCACATTGAAGCCTCCATTTAGATTTTCTTTGCTTTCAGGGGATCCTTTTAAATCCATCTTATTTTTTTCCCCGGTCTGTTTTTGGTGCAGCCACAGCACAAGGCAGCACATTTCTGGTTGTAAACTCTGTCTGTTAGGCAGAGATTGAATGGGTAAAGGAGAGAGCAAATGGTGTATATTGGGCACAAGTGTTTGCTGCTGACATGTTCTGGCTGCTGACATGTTAAGTCTCATTCATGAAGGGCTGCATCTGTGCCACAGTTATTTTATGTGTAAATAAATTCTTTGCTCTGCTGGGAGTCCCAGGAAATCTGGTACTGAAGCAAATATCACAATCTTCAAAATTAAAGACTGGAGGCAAGAATGGGAAGATGCAGCCTTCTTGCATATAATTTGTATGCCTGACAAATAGATCTCTTACTGACAGGTCATAAATCAAATTAATATTATGGATATGAAGCTTTAGAGTGGAAAACAAGGCGCTGCAGTAAAATGCCATGGGTTTTTTTTTGTGAAGGAAGGATGCTTTTTTAATCCTCGAACATTTGGTGGTAAGAAGGAACCCTTTCCCTCCCTCCTTTAACTGTTGATTAGAATAACTTCTGACAAAAAGCCAACGCTAATGTACATATTCCTGTTACAAAGCATTTGCCAAGTGAAATTCCTAGCAACTACTGCAGGGAATTCACAGATGTGTTCAGCACTGTTTTTCCAAAGAAACTGCCTTTTATTTGGGTCAGTCTTGCACTGTCTACCTTGTTTTATGCTTAGTCATTTTAAAACCAAAAAACCTTGTTTCCAAAAAGTCTTCAAAATGTGGATCAGCTGTTCAAAGATATAGGGAAACTCCTTTGCTATTTCCACATGCTAAGGATGTGCTTGCTGTTTATCTTATTTTTCCTGCTCTGAAGATTTTAGTTAAACCCAGCCTGTTCCTGTTTGAGGTGTGAGGGGCAGGAAGAAGGGTTAGTACCTCTCTTCTACAGAAAATGGTGCTCTTTTGAGATCCCCACCCCTTGCAGTCCACAGACCCTGCATATATGCACTCTATACATTACCCCAGTTATTAGGGGAATTGTCCTCAGATGTTCTACTTTCCAAGAAATCTAAGATATCTGTCCACATTAGTAGTTGTTTTTGTAAACCTTCTTCAAGTAATGCACACCATTTAAGAGTTAAAATGGGCTGAGATGTCTCATGTGAACAGATCTGGCTAAAATTTCTGAGAACCTGAGAGCTCTGCCTATTCTGGGAATCCTAAGGAAACGATCAGTGTTTACTCATTACTTTTAAACTTATGTTGCTCTCAAGATCTGATACTCCCTGATATGATGGAGCAATGCCTGAGAAACAGAAATTTCACTAAAGATTCTGTGTATTACAATTTGTAATTAAAAAAGCTGAAGAATCAATCTTGCATCCTTTCCAGCCTTTCCTAGGTATTTAGGAAGTGTTGACAAGTGTTTCAAGTCATTGCCATGTAAACAGAAAAAAACCCTTCATTTTTATAACACTGAACTTTTGTCTAGAGAGATGTTTTATAATAAAGAACATAATTGAATCAACTTTCTTTATTTAACATACACTTCCATAACTACACGATATGAATATGTTGGTGATTTTATTGCATTGAGCGAAATTAGTAATTTATCAAACATCAGCCCATCTCTCAAATTATTTCTACAGTAGTTTTGGTTCTTTGAGGAGCTTTTGGTGTGCTTAGTTTATTTTGAGTTCTGAATGAATATGAA
Organism: Anabacerthia variegaticeps; assembly: GCA_035583185.1. NCBI lineage: Eukaryota > Metazoa > Chordata > Aves > Passeriformes > Furnariidae > Anabacerthia > Anabacerthia variegaticeps. The sequence goes on along the minus strand of JAWWEW010000131.1, from coordinate 61,401,835 downwards.
CAACTGTAGTTTATGCTCTCTTTTTTTGTAGATTATTCACAGATACATTTCCACAGTAATAGCTTACCCTCTCTATCCTTCTCCACCATTAGAATTAGATTTAGCTTAGCAATTACTAGAAGTGAGAAATTAAGTATCCAATTATTTTAAGTTATTTTTGTATTACGATATCTTTTAAGAAGCTATAGGAAGATTACTGAAGGATTATTGGGTTGTAAGTTTCCAGTGGTTGCTGGTAATTCATTGTGAATAGCACTCTAACAACTTGTAGTGACTGGCATAATTAAATGTTTCCAATTGGGTGTAGTTTTTGCAAGACTTATTGCCAATTAGTCTTCTTTTTTAATCTCACCGATCTGCTATGCTACTGAAACATCCACTTTCCATAGTAGGTATTGTCACATCAATATGTTTTTTTATTTTAATTTGATATCATTACTGTCACTTGTGCAGGTTCTAGATCTGTGTTTCATCCTTCTCTCAAAACTTTTGTAAACACTGTTCTCTTTGTATAGTGAGGCCGTGTGGCAAATAATATTAAGATATTTTTTATTTCCCAATTTCCTAAAGAATTTAAATACGACTATTAATCTTAATGATGAGCTTTCTAGACTCTAATAACTTTCCATTTAGAAGAACTGGTATTGCAGAAGGAAGGGATCTGCTAAAAGATAAATACGTTTTTCAATTTAGAAAATTTACCTGCATAACTTTTGAATTTGGAGTTTTGGTTTTCTGTCTTTTCTTTCTTCTGAGACTTATAGGTATTGATCTGTTTTGTTGTCATGTTACTGGCCTGGTTGCTGTCTTTACTTGCCTTTGACAAGTAAATTTGTGCTTTCTCTTAGGTGTTTCTACATTACATGTTAATACGGGAAAACCTTCTCTTTCCCTTTTATTCAAATGTATTCCGATTGCTAACCGAAGGCCAGAAGAAAGCAACCAAACGTTGTTTTATGTGGAACAACAATATTGGAATATTTAAAAACAGGGCAACTCAAAAAGGATGAAGATAGGACAAAGTGAGACATATGTGACGTCATAAAAAAATAGAAGTTCTTGGTCTCCCTGTCTGCCTGAGGAGGTTTGTTACTATATAAATAAATTGAATTCCTCTTTCCAATGTTCTGTGCTACTTAAATATGCTGACTAAGCTGTTTCACCACTTTGATCTCCTGCCATGATGTGGCCCCAGCTGTACTTTCATCCTCTTCAAAAGTATTCTCTCACAGCAGTGAGTCTGGCCCTAAGGAAATGAGTATGCAGATTTCCTTTCTTTCTCCATTAAATACTGCCTAGATGGCTGTCTTTATTGAACAAATAAGATGATAAGTTATTCCCCAAGGATTTAGTTTTTAATTCACTAACTACAGAATGTACTTGGTAACCTTAGACAACCCCCTAGAGATAAGTGCAATATTTCCCAGCCAAGGAAATTGTTTAGGAGTTATGGTTTTGTGACTGGTGCCATTGGATGGAATCCTGAGCTGTTTTATGTGAAGTGCTGCTGTTTGTGAAGCCTTTTACAGTGTACATGGTAGTGGACACATCCATCGTGTTTCAGTGCAGGTCAGATGGGCTATTCTCTCTGGCTTCCAGCTCTCCTGCCCAAAAGGCAGGGAGTTTCTGTGTCCTATCTGCCAGCCCTCTGCTTTGGAGACCCCAGTATGGCCATGTCTGCTTAAGACATTGCTGGAATCTGTTTGCCTTGTTCAGTTCACTTGTCCTCCATCTTTAACACAAAGGGTACATACCAGGAGAAGATTTATTACTGACGAGACCTTACTTTGTTTTCTGTACTCCACAGCATAAATGAATATGCTGTTAAAGGTGTTTGGAGACTTAAGGAAAACTGAGGTAGATGATACTCATTAAGGAGCTTGACTTTCTTCCAGTCATTAAGCTTTCGGAGTGCTATTTTCTGTAACGGTATCTCCATAATGATAATTTTATTTCTGCAAATAGATTTTTCTGTGCATGGAAAATATTAATCCAAACTAACATGCAGTGAACATCAACAAAATTACGAATGCTTCTGTTGTTTCCCCTTGTGATCAAAATATGTTGAAATATTATAAAGAAATGTGAAATAAAGACAGTATTAAGGCTTTGTGCATCTCTTTTGATTGTTTGCTTTCAGAGAGGAAATTGTGATCATTGCCTTAGCTGTACAGGAGAACAGAATTCAAGTTTTTGGAAATTTAGCCTTTTCCTGTTTTGAAAAGACATGTGATAGCTTCCTTATGTTGATATATTTTTGGTACTTATAAATATTTATGCCAATGGCCAGTCTATATGTAACAATTTATAGATGGCCACCATGATAATTTAGTCCAAAACCCAGTAGCTTGTGTTGAAATGGAAAACAAACTTAGTGTTAGCTGGGCTGAGTTAAGAGTCTGGATTGCCCTGGTCGAATTGCCAAGTAGCTTAGCAGCGTCCATCCTGCTTTCAGTGAGGACCACCTAGCAAAGACCACCAAATGCACGTGTTCTTAATGGAAAGAAGATGCCACACTTGTAATTTATGCAATATCTTATTCTACTTTGTTTTGTTACCCCGTGTAAATATTTTCCCATTGCATTGTGACCATCAAAGCTGTCGATTAAATCTGATTTTTATTAAATCTCTTTTTTTTTGTTTTCTTCTGTTTGTTTCACAGATGATGTCACTAATATTGCTCAGGAATCCCTCCTTGCTGATGAAAAAGAGAATGTGCCAACAGGACTAGAAGTTGCAGTGTGGAAAGTCCCAGAACAAACATACCTAGTGACTCAGCTGCTGGTGCTGCTCAGTCTGCACCTCTTTGCGTTAAAATCGAACACAGCTGCCTCAGAAACCTGTGGACAAGAGAAAGGTACTGTGACTTGTTAGCATGTGGGTTGGGTAGGCAGAGAGTAAATCTGATGATGTTATCAATTAATTAGAGACAATATAATTTGAAACTTTAAGTTTCTTTTTGTACTGAGAAAGACTCTAAACCCAACCAGATTTCACAGGCAGTAAAATAAACCAAATCTATACGAAGCTTTTGTCTTTGCTTGAGGTGCTTTGGTTCACTTTACAGAGAGGCTTTCTGGATTCACTGAATAGTTTTCTGGATATTATGGACATTTTTTTACTCATGATTTTTTTAAATTAATTCTTTAGTAGTTTCCTCACCACTACCCATGGCATCTAAAATGTGTTTAGTGTCTTATGTTTATCATATGCTTCCTAACTTGACCACTGTCTTAATTCAGCTGTATCTGCTACCATTATAAAGAAGAAAGGCTTTAATTGCTTTGGTCTCAGTCAGATGCTAAACTCCTTTGACAGACTTTCCCAATCCTCTGTTGACTTTAATGTGCTTATAATATGCATGTCTGGATATTCAGCAGGCAGCTATATATGCAATACATAAAATCCAGCACAGTATTTTGTTTGCTTCAGGGATCATCTACTATACAGGAAAATTATCCATTTCCTTCTATTGAGAAGTATGGTAAGGATGACTGTTTAATGTGGTGACTAATTTTGGGATTTTTCATTTATGGTAGTCCTGCAGTGGAACTGCAGTGATGAGAGAGTTATTAGGATTAGAAATATTAAGAAATAGACAACCCCCACTGTGTATAATTCTCCTTTCTGCAGCAAAATGCTGCAATGAGTCCCTAGAAATGATATTTTTATCTAGAAAGACATTGAGAATATAGTCAAGGTTTGCCAGAAAACTGTAATGCAGAAAGAATGAGGAACTTCAGTCACAGATGGATCTAAAAAATTATCTCCATATCTAAGTAATAATAATAGAAAGTACATGATGCTGGTTTGGAAAAGAATTAAAATGCTAAACTCTAAACCCAGCTGATGAATATTATAACTTGGCTTTCTACGAAGGTGAATGTATTTTAATTTTTAAATTGCAAAGAAATGCAATTTAAAGGTTATTTCCCCCCTGTTGTCCTTTAGGCTGTTTGTTCCTGTACATCCAAACAGTTGAACATAGATTAAAAAATTGATTTAGACAGAATATTTTATTTAGCTGACTCTGCATAATGAAAATGAAACATTCCAAATATAGAGTCTTCAGCAGCTAATGTATTTTGTAAAATGATTTTGTCTTGTTCAAATTATCTATAAGGAGGCTTCCTAGTACTTGGAACTAGCTTATGAAAATTTGAACAGTGGGTTTTCACCCTCTGGATTGCTTATGCACATTTGCCCAATGCTACAGGAAAAAACCCTCTGCATATCTGGCCCCTATTTTTCTTATTTGATTAGTCCTATTTCTTGCATGTCAGAGCCTTTGCCTGGACTATTTTTGACCTCTCCAACCTGTCTCCTCAGAATGGTGGCGCAAACACAAGCATTCATGCAGGAATGGTGCTGCTACATCATGCAGCTGTGTGCTGGCACTTTGCTTTAGAGAATGACTGGCTGCTTCTGTGAAAATTTAGCATTGTTGCAACGTGCAATAGGGCCAGGCACATTTATTTCAAAGGCTCTTCCTTTCTTTTGCTCACTGATCATGAAATCTACCAAAAACTGGTATTTTGTATCTTTTTGAATTGATGGAAATTAAATTGAGGTAAACTTTAGAACTACTCTCAGTTTTCCATTTATTTCTTAACATCCTTTGAAGAATCCATCTGTGCTGACTAATGCTCTGTACAAATATTACTTATGTTCACTGGCATGTGATTACAGATCCATCATTCTCCACGCACAGAAAACAAGTGCTGTAACATGCTTGTGTCTGAATAGTTTCTCTTACTTGCAGATGGGACAAGGTAGCACATCTGGGTAGCTGTACAGCTGCTGGCAGAATTCCCACACATGTTTTGCCATTAGATAAGTCTGTGGCTGGTAATGGTGGTGTTGAGATAAGGGAACATTTTACTTAGTCATCTAAAAGTGACTCTGTGTTTTGAGTGTTCACAAGAGATCCCAGAAAGGAAACTAAGCAAACTTTTCTGACAACTTGGAAAGCTCTCTCAGATAAGATTTGCTGTCAGTGTTAAGTATAACAGATCCTCAGTCTTTTGTGACGCTCCTTGTGTATTTATAAATGAGTGTGAATGGAAAAAGCAGGTATGAAGTGTGAGAAACCTGTAGCCTACATGGTGTGCATTCAGCAAACAGCAGTGAGAGGCCATGAAGTTGGCAGTTCTGACAATTCCTTAGGATATACCATTTTTGCAGTAGCTGGTGCTTTTCCTTGATAAATAGGCTCTCTCATGGTTATGGTTGTCTTTCTGGCTTTTTGTTTGTTTTTCTCAGCTCTTCAATTCAATTAATATCAAATATCTGAATGTGTTATGAATAACAAATAGCTTTGATAATGTGACTTGCTTATAGTAATATTGCATAGTATTGTTTTAATGTTGATTTCCAGGAAAATAATTTTGAAGGACACTAAATTAGCTTAATACTTTTCCTTTCTGAAGGAAACCAATCATGTGCACATATGCACATACTGTATTTATACATACGTATGTTCAGTATATTATGATGATCTTTATATTACAAGTAGTCTTATACAAAACCATATTTTAAAATGTGCCTTTATGTGTTTCCGTATCATAATAAGCTTGGACAATAGCAATCGATTCTGTGTTGTTGCTCAGTAACTCAGTGCTGCAGTTCTGCAGTCAAGTGCTCTAGGATGACATAATGTGTTATTTTGAGGAAACTGCTTTCTCTCAGACTTTTGTTTAATTTGTGGAGACTATCTTCCTCTGCCTTGTGTGATTTTTTGCATACTCTATATGTTACATAAAATTTGGAGTCAGTGTGCCTGAAAAATATTACATGATGAAACAGTTCTGTCTCCCAGCTGAGTTCATTTTGTTTAGTGTGGACTGTGATCTGTTTGTGTCAAAAACTAAACTATAACGCAAACCAGAAATTCTTCCTGAAGTTTGTTTGAAAAGTTACTTTGCATGGGAACAAATGTAGTAGAATCACATTTATTAACATTTCCTATTGAACAATATGTTAATAGCCCTTGTGTGTGTTAATTATAGCAGGAAACAGAAATGAGGGCAGCAAAATATGGGGAAGAATGAACGTCTCATAGGGCAATACATGTGAGTATAGAAACTGAATTGAATAAAACAGAGCATAAGCTTAGTAATGCTAGCTAGGTACACAACCCACCAATGAAGAGAAAAAACCCATTCCAGTGAATACAGTCTTTTAGGTCTGAATGGAGTGGAGTAGCATAAATACAGTTCGTGACTGCAGAATCAACCAACAGAGTTCTGATTTGTGCTGAAAAATTACTTGCTCATGAGGGATGTTAATCTGAAGATACTGTATTAGCATAGGATACTAGGTGATATTATTTTTCAGGTATTCTCCTAGGTTTGGTTTTACTATCTGTGAGTATTTTGGTCTTGAAGAAATACGTTTTGGTCAGCTGTGAAATCTGAAACCTATTTCACTGATTGAATCTCTGTGATCCTCTTTACTTGAATTATTTTTAGATGTTGAGACACTGTTTAGAGTGAAAGACACATTAAGCACTTAATGGTAAAAACACCACATTATCAAACCCAGTAGTTTTACTGGGTATTGAAATTTATCGTGTTTATCAGTAGGACAACCAACAGCTCAAGCCCAGACAGCATGGATTGATGAAAGGCAGGTCCTGCTTGACCAGCATGATCTCCTTCTAAGACAAGGTGACCCACTCAGTGGATGAGGGAAAGGCTATGGCTGTGTCTGCCTGGACTTCAGTAAAGTGTTTGGCACCATTTCCCACAGCATTTTCCTGGAGAAACTGGCTGCTCATGGCTTGGAGAGCTGCACTGTTTGCTGAGTAAAAACTGTTTGGATGTCCAGGCCAAGAGAGCAGTGGAGAATTGAGTTAAATCCCAGTGGTGCCCATTCACCAGTGGTGTCCCCGCAGGGCTCACTGCTGGGGCCATTCCTGTTTAATCTTTATCAATGCTCTGGACACAGGGATTTGTTTAGTGCACCCTCTGTCGGTTGACGGATGGCACCAAGATGGGTGGGAGTGTTGACATACGGGAGAGTAGGAAGGGTCTGCAGGGGGATCTGGACAGGCTGGATTTGGTCGTCCAAGGTTGCACCTTGAGTGCTGTGTTCAGCTTTGAGCCCCTCACAGCAAGAAAGACATTGCGATCCTGGAGCAACTCTAGAGAAGGGCAACAGAGCTGGAGAAGAGTTTGAAGCACAAGTTTTATGTGGAGTGGCTGAGGGAGCTGGGAGTGGTTAGTCTGGAGAACAGGGTGACCTCATCACTCTACAATTACATGAAGAGAGGTTGTAGTGAGGTGGGTGTCAGTCTCTTCTCTCAGGTAACAAGTGACAAGGCCAGAGAAAATGACCTCAAGTTGCACCAGGGGAGATTGAAATTGTATATTACAAAATATTTCTTCATTGAAAGGGTTCAGGCATTGGAACAGTCTGCCCAGGGAAGTGGTGGAATCACCATCCCTGGGAGTATTCAAAAACCATGTGGATGTGGCACTTGGGAATGTGGCTTAGTGGTGACCATGGCAGCGCTGGGTTAATGGTTGGACTTAGAAGCCTTTTTTAACCTTAGCAGTTATATGGTTCTATGATTACAGTGCCCAGCCCTGGGTCCAGTACTGGTTTATGATCTAGAATGAATTCTAGCTATTTACATCTTAGAAAAGGGGGATAAGAGGAGCTGACAACTCAAGTTTGTTAGAGTGCGACAGTGAGTCCAAGAAGGATTCCTGTCTGGACAGAATGATGGGGTTTGGTCCTTCCTCTGAAGTCAGGACCATCAGGAATGCAAATCCATCTGTAGTCCTGAAGATGACCAGATGGAAAATATTGAGGAGTGGAGGGGATAAGAGATAATGAACTTATCTGAATAGTAAAAATGTTTATATTTGATTAGGTGGTAATCCCTGAACAGAGTGCTGTGCAAACTTGATAAAGCACTTTTGCCACAACCTTTTTAGCCTGTGCACTACTTGCTATGAAAAACCAAAGTAAAAGTTTGGGGATAGGGTAAGGGGGATAATTTCTGTTTGCCTTATATGAAATTTAACTTAAAATTAAGAAATGCAAAGGCAAACCAGGTGAGGGAATATACAGGGTTGTAAAAATGTCCAATGTGTGGCAGAGGCATTTCTATTGCTTCATTGAGGAGCTTGCTTTTCTGTATTGAGGAAATACTGCATTGCCTTCTGGTTGTTTCAGACAGGAGGTGGGAAGGATGACAGTACTTTACTGTGCTTCTGAGACTTAACCTGGCATTGCTTTGCCTTTGGGGTCAGTTGCACTTGATTCCATCTGTTCAGCTGTGGTGGTTTAATATTTCTGTGCTTTTCAGGAAACTGTGGAAAGCTGACTTCCCATCTTTCTCAAGTAAAACAACTTATGTTAAACTGCTTGCAAGACTGCAGTTGTAACAATTTCCTGCACAAGCATACTTTTATATTCCCCCTGCCTTACATTTAGTCATCTGTATATGAATCTTTGGGTGTTTTTTTTTTAAAGTTAAGAAGAGTCAGTGAAAGGGGGGGAGCAGAGAAGAGGCTGGTGGAAAGCAGATTCCAGGTATACTGGATGTTATTACAACCCAATAAAAAAAAGAGAGATTTTGTACTAGAAGGGAGAGGGAGAATACTTGAACATTTCAATTAACTTTCAACAACCAATGCAAGATTTAAAAGTGCACAGTGAAAGGAAACACATAACCTAACTATTTACTGGTGAAGGCTTGCATATCTGAAAGCAAACATCTAGTAATTTCCAATCCTTAATTTCTTACAAAATTTGGAAAGTGTTAGTGAAGATCTTTATAACTTGATGTTTCCAGATTTCTACTGCTAGAAAAATAATAAGCAGTATATGTTTATAGCATAGCCATTTGAATTGATATTCCTTGGGAGAAGAATGAACATGTTTACACTTAAGAGCTCCCAGTTTTTCACATTGTTCACTGAAACAGGCAGCATTTCAGTATTTCCCCTTTCTGGTACAAGGGGCATGTATGCAGGTAACAGCTAAGTCTTAATTTACATGTAACTTTCAGCTTTCATCTCACCCTTGTATATTTCTTCTTCCTTTTCTGATATGCACTCCTTTGTTTCCTTCCTTCTGTATTTGAGAACTGGTGGTTTTGGGGAAAGAGCAGACAAAGATAGGACTCTTACTTAGGTAAGATAACAAGTGGGCTTACATCACTGAGAAAATTAGCTCTCTTTTTTCCTTCTACTTCATTTCTTCTTAAGCAAACTCCATTCTGGTAGTCCATTCCCTAGGGCATATGCCTTCCACCACCTGCACCACCTTTTTTTAGTCCCTGTTTTGGAAACAGTTAAAATTTTGACAGTATAGCTTTGCTATGTTAGAAGTGAAAAACTGCAGTGTTACTGCCGAACCTTAAAGCAGAATCTTATTCACAGTTTCATCTAAAGTTTAGGGAGATGATTTATGATGTAAAAAGAATAGTTCTTTTGGCAATACCTGTTTCCATGATTTTCCACTGAGTCTTCATTAAGACTAAGTGTGCCTGTAAAGTCATTGCCAGCACCCTTACTTCTGGGGGTCCTTTAGGGGATGAACTGGGAAGAGGAACAGAACTTAAGATCAATTCATAGCAGAAATTATATGAATATGAACATATTTTTATGCAACTGGATGCAAAGTTAGGATTGCTACTGTGTCAAATTTACATGATAATGCAACTTGAATAAAGATTTTTGTCCATGGTCAGAGATGATTTACAGAACCATTTAGACCTTGCAGAGAATATTCTTCTCTGCAGGCACTGTGAGAAGAAGGAGGTTGTGTTCATAAGCAATGAAGCATAAACATCTTCATTCAACCACTGGGCCTTCTGTTAACTTTAGGTAACATGTCTTGGCCTCAACTGTGTCATCATCACAGTCTGCTCTCTGAAGCAGTATAGTGAAATGGAATCTTATTTTCTCAATGAAAGAAAGATATTATATAGGTAAAGAGAGATCACTTTTTAATTCACTTGAATGTCCAAACCAGCCTGACTATGACCAGTGTTCAGCAGTCTGGGATACACTGCTAGCAGTGCTGTGCCCCCATGAATTGGATAATCCCCTTAAGTTGCATACACAACTTGCATGCTAGAGAGCTCAGAGCTGCATGTGCAAGTAATCTCTGTTCTAATACTTTAAAATTTAGGAAGCTTTGTTTCCATATACATATACATGTACATATATATATGTGTATGGTTTTGTGCATTGAGCCTTTTCTGAGCTTCAAAATATGTCGGGGCAGTCTAATCTGGACAGCAGACAGTCTCACATTCTATACTGGTGTATCCCAGAGTAATTCTGGAGTTTTATACTTTTATCTAGTTGACTGTTTCTCTCTTTTTAAGCTGAACTATGACTGAATGTGTCTTTGTTTTTTAACATTCTGAGGAATGCTATCCTTAAAATTACAGTGTTGATATGTGTATCTGGACAGATATGTTTTCTGCAAGTCTTCTTGTCCACCACATTCAACTCTAAGCATCTTCAGAAAGCACATTCCTGCTTGTGGCAGCCAGCTTGCCAGCACCATTTCCAACAAATCTGGAATGGTTTGAATCAGATTTGCTGGCAGTTACCCGAAGGGTATTTTATTGGTAGTCTTCTCACGGTGGTGAAGCATTTTCTGTTTGTGGATATTGGAAGAAGGTTACACAAAGGAAACCTTTAGTTCACAAAGTTTCTCCTCTGTGCTTTTCTTGTGCTTTGTCGTGCTTGTCTCTGTCCTGTTTAACCAGAGAGAGAAATGAAAGTTTGTCTCCAGGCTCTTGCTGTGTTAGTATCTAGCTGTGCTTTTTACTGCCTGTCATTTTAAGTGTCTGCACGGCTCCCTTTCAGAATTTAGAGAGTTGAGAGAGAAAAGAGGCTTCTGTCTGGCTGAAATACCCAACTTAAATATTTTATTTTAGGTGATGTAGTTCTATCAGCCAGAGTGAATTAAACTCTGCACTGCAATGAACATTCACTCAAGAACTGGCCTTGAAATACCAGTGTTAGCTGGCTGATTATCAGAGCACTGTTGGGAGAAAGTTAACAGAACTTCTGGGGGAATTGCAGTTTTGTGGAACACTAAATGTGATGATTCCTGATGATAGCAATTTCAAACTCTTTCTCTCATAAGCTTAATTTCTCATAACGCATATCCAGTCTCTCATTTCATAATATTGTCCTCAGAATATCTTTCTGAGTTTAGTGCCTACTTTACTGAGAGATTAAGTGATTTATTCAAGAAAATACAAGGAAGCTGTGACAGTACTGAAGATGGAACCAAAATCCATCAAGCCTTAGCCTGTGTGTTACCCATAAACTAATGATAATTACTGTTATCATCCAGATACATTTGAAATCAGATTTGAATGTGGGTTGCAATACTTCAAGAACATTGAAGTTGAGCAGAAGTCCTTGATACAGTAATCAAACATAAGGTTGAGGTCCTAAATTCCTGAGCACAGGTAGATTTTTTTTTGGGATTTTCTGATTCTTCAAAATTAAGCAACAGCACTGCCAGCTCAGGAATTAAGGAACTTGGCTTTGAAAGTGGAGCACAGTGGGAATCTTGATAAAAATAAAGCATGTTCTTTTATCAGTCTTCCTGTATTACTGGAACAGGCTGATATCTTCATTTTGACTGATTTTAATGAGATGTGTTGAATTTGAGCCAGCCCTTGGTAGGTTAAGAAGATTTGTCATTAACCTGCTCAGCGTTATAACTTTCTTTATTGTGCTGACTGATGTGTCGATGCTGCTGTGCATGCAGCTGTGTGATTGTTCTGTGGTGGAGCAGGAAGGTGGGAATGTGAGCTGTCTAGCACAGTGTTTGGGAGCTGGCAGGTTTAATAAAGGTAGACAATAGCTCATAATAATTATTGAGATCAGAGATAGTGAACTGAAATCATGCCACGTCTGTTTGCCTCGCTGTTCAGCTGGTAACTAATATCACATCCCGATACACCTTTCTTCATCCTTAAACCTACCTGACCTCTCAAGTCCATTCTGACAATTTACAAAACAATAACTATTCAAGATGCAATAAAGTATGAGATGACCCCAGGTTTTCTCCCATCAAGTTCCACCTCCCTCAAGTCATCAGACTGGGAATCTGAACCTCTCCTCCCAAGGCTGTCAGTTGTCTTGCACTTTTTCTGTGCAGCTGTCATTCCAAAATTTTTCTTTTTCTGGTTTCAGGTTTCAGCTATTCTTTTCAATAAAAATAATAATAATAATGCTGGGTTTTAAAAAATATCCAAAGGAAGCTTCCTACAAAATTCAAGTGAATAGCTAAACAAAGGTGATCCAATATAATCCAAAAGCCTGAATTTGACATCATGATTAGTCTGTGGGGTGTCAGAGAATCAATAAATCTGCCTCTGTATTTGCCATTTATCTGTCCTTGAAAATTAAGAGCTAGTTTTTTCTTTTCTTTTTTTTTTTTTTTTTGGAGGTGGGGGGATGCTTATGTCTTCCACTAGAATGAAGCCATTAATTTACTGAATGTTCTTCAGTGGCATGCAGTAGTGCCAATCAAAAATAATAATTCAGTGTTGCATGGTTGTTCATAGTAATTATCACAAATATATTCGAGTGCATGCATAGGGTTTAGATGTGTTTGATATCAGTAGGATTAAAATTACTATGAGCTCTTTTGGAAAAAAAAAACCCACAATAAAAAATGCTTAGATTTTCTTGGTGATTGCTTTCCATACAGTATGGCCCTATAGGTGTGTTACTGAGGCAAGAGTGGCTCAGGACTGTAGGCTGTGAATCTGCACAATGAATGTGGAGCCGTTAGTTAACAATAAAGATGTTCTTTGGTTTTATCTGTCAAAAAATCACTAGTGACGCTTACAAAAGTGTTTCACAGTAAGGAAACTCTGTATTTCCCTAAGTGGGATAGGATTTAAAATAACCTTCAAAGGTTCTTCTGTTACAGAAATAAATCTGTCTCAGTAGGTAGCTAACAAATGGGTATCTAAAGTGTGACTAGTCTACAATAGGTTTAGAAAATTATTCTGATAATTTGTATTTAGATTTTTTTTGGCTGGGAAGAGTATTATTTTACAATCCTATAGGGGTGCTTTAGCTTTTATCCATTCAGTCATGTTTTATTACATAGAACTGAGAATTGAAGCAGTAAATGTAGGTCATGTGAACCTTGTGAGAAATGTGCCTTGGGCATCGGCAGCTATAAACGCTCTTTTCCATACAGTCACTGCTTGATTATCACTGATTTCTTAAACTGTAACATGGGTGAGCTGGCAGTTACTTCTGAAGTTAGCATTGTACCTGTGTCCACTGCATTTACTATTGTCAGGTGCTAGGCTAATAAAATCTGGTTTAAATTTCTTGAATATTCGGAATTGTGTGAATATACTCATCTCATGTTCACAAGCATAGAAAGGGTTATGGGCAGCCTACAGTAGGCTCTGCAGTATTATAAGAGGAAGGTTAAAGTATAATGGAAAAACACTATTTATGTGGAAGTGAAGTGTCTAGATGAAGAAGCTTTTTATTTCCCTCCAGCACCTGAGTTATGGCTGGGTGTTTCAGCTGAGATGACTCATTCACAACTTCACCTTCCAAAAATTATGTTGCAGCTGAGTAATGTTATTGAAGTCTGAATTAAGACTGGAATGCTGAATTTTGGTTGACATAATTTAGTAATTTTTTCTTGTTATCATGTGATGTATATTTATTACTTGATTTTGTACGTGTAGTTACATTTCCTGTTGATTACTGTTTTGTTACTGACTCACACTCTAAAGATATAACCCTTCTCTTATTTTTGTGTGTTCAGTACACAATTGTGTTTAATGACTTGCATTTCTTTGAATGGACTTACTTTTCATCAGAAAATATTAGATTCCTTTTTTCCTTACTCTTACGTTTCATGCTACACTTTCACATTTTTGCAGTAATTATTTTTTTTGCTATTAGATTTCATTGATATTTATATCTAGAAGCACCGTATAGCTCTTCATTTCTTAGTTTGAGGCATTGTTTGATAAAACCGGGGAAGAGATTGAGGTAGTGACAAAAAACATCCTTTAAATCTGTTAAGCAAATAGAAGAGAAATTGGAAGTTAGGAATGGAACATTGTTCAGATGATTGATTTTCTAGGTACATTAAGAATTTAATGGATTTCCCAAAACATCTAAACCAAATCATGTTGGATACTTTGATCTTTGACACACCAGTCCCCCAAACTGTTGAACTATTGATTCACATCCAATCAAATTTATTTATTTGGTTATTAATGTTTTTCTTGAATTACAAATGCCCCTATACCTATCAAGTAAAGTGAGAAACTTCATATGTTCCAGAGACTGCTGCAAACGTGACTTGTGATTTAGAATCCAGTACTCTTTCCTGTCCTTTTTTTTTTATGTCAAATATAAAATACATTCAAATGATCCTAAGGTTTGCAAGAAGTTTCTAGAACTCAGAGTGCAGGAAGTGGCTGTTTTTATTCATGGAGTGATTGTGGGACTGTATCATGGTGGCGTCATGAATTTGCCTCTCAATTGACATATGGTGAGTTAATAAATAGTTTGTTGGTTTCAGCTTCTGCGTCAGTAAAAGAAAATTTTGTTAGAGTAGAATATTTTTTCCTTCTGTTTTTCTCACTGTGTTTACAAGCTGTTTGGTAGGGTTTTTTTATCCTGACCTTTATCTGAACATTAAATGTGGGTAGTCAACTAGCAGGGAATCTGGGAACTCACTGGTTCTAACCCTTTCCTTTGGGAATCAAGATACACCCTCTTCTGCTGTAGCCCTCGTGTGTCTGGGCTTTGTGTCTTTCTGTGCATATAGAGAAGTTTTGTGTTGCCATAGTTCCTGCTTCTGGAATAGGTAGGGCTGGAAGATGTATCTAGGGAAGAGTAAAAATGGAAGCTTTTCTACGCCCACCAATGCGTGATGGTGGGGTTTTTTTTGTTGGTTGGTTGATTTCTTGGGTTGGTTGGTTGGTTGGTACTTGTTTGTTTGGTTTGTGTGTTTTCCGTCTTTCTTTCCCCCTTCCCTTCCCTTCCCTTCCCTTCCCTTCCCTTCCCTTCCCTTCCCCTT
>JAWWEW010000131.1:61249512-61376734 GCA_035583185.1 Anabacerthia variegaticeps | reverse complement strand
TACCCTCCCCCCCCCCCCCCCCAAATTAATACGTAATAATCCCACCTGGAAAAATCAAAATCTTTGCTTTGCTTTCAATGCAGCCTTCTGAGCATCTTTTTAAAATGAAGTTTCCTAACAGTGGGTATTACTATATAAGGTTATAAGATTTTTCTCCTACTCCCTCCCCAGCCCTAAAAGTCACTGGCCTATATGTTCTGAAATGTCTGGGGACGTGACTAGGCTCAGTTTTGGAGTGAGGTCTGAGGTCCATTGAGTAGACTAGTTTTTTCAGAAGGCCAATTCTTTTGGCTTTTCTAATAAGGACTTTGCCATTAAAAAAGCTAAGAAGTAAGAAATCCAGAATAAAAATATTCCCAACATAAACACAAGCTCTTTTTTCTGTGTTTGATTCATTTTCCATCTACTTATAGAGCACAGTAGTGGGATTATGGATGAGAGTAGTCTGGGGTGGTTGGTGCAGGAATGA
Organism: Anabacerthia variegaticeps; assembly: GCA_035583185.1. Lineage (NCBI taxonomy): Eukaryota > Metazoa > Chordata > Aves > Passeriformes > Furnariidae > Anabacerthia > Anabacerthia variegaticeps. The sequence continues at coordinate 61,376,265 of JAWWEW010000131.1, read as the reverse complement.
GATAACTAGATTGTATGCTGCTCAGTTTTGTTTTATTCCCTAAAACTGTGAGAACTCATCCAATTGGCCATCCCCATAGCAGATTCCTGAATGTGCACGTGGCCTTTTCCCAGTCCTGGTTCTCCAGCTGTTTGCAGGAGAGAGAGTGGTGTCAGGTGCAGTCTTTGTTTTTAAATATTCAGGATAGGTGTTTAATAATGTTTTAGGAAAAGCTTCCTTGGTGACTTTTAAGAGTCGTAGTGCCTGTTAATCAGTATGCTTTTATTGTTGTTCCAGGTGGGTAAACTGAGAGAAAAAATCCAAGAGGTTAAGCAAGAGAGGGAGCAGGAGCAGCACAAGCACACTGCCTATGTGTCTGAACTGAAAGCCAAGCTCCACGAGGAGAAAATGAAGGAACTTCAGAGTGTCAGAGAGCTACTGATCCGGCAGCACGAGCAGGAGGTGGCAAGAATGGTGAAAATCAAAGATGGTGAGATTCAGCGTTTGCAGTCGACAGTCAATGTCCTGCGGGACGGGGCGGCTGACAAAGTGAAGACGGCGCTGCTGAGCGAAGCGAAGGAGGAGGCTCGCAAGGCGTTCGACGGAGAACGAATGAAGCTGCAACAAGAGATCTTGGAGCTGAAATCTGGCAAAAAGCAGCTTGAAGAAGCCTTGAACAACATCATGCAGGCGGATAAAATGAAGGCTGCGGACTTGCGCACGGCTTATCAGTCCCACCAGGACGAGATTAACAGAATAAAGAGGGAATGCGAGAGAGAGATCCGCAGGCTGGTAAGTTCATTGAGTAATGCTGTTTATTTCAGTTTATAGCAGGTATTACTATTTTGCTGTATGTGCCCATAAATATCAAAGCACTCTTTGGCAGTGACATCTTTCATCAGTACTGATTGCTACAATGGGCCACTATTTCCACTCCTTTTGCTCCTTACAGCAAAGGTGGACCTTGGCTCCATGGCTTACACAACCAAAAGCTTTATGTCCTACCAAATGGAAATGAGTCAACCAGTTCTTTCCAGGGTGAATTTTCTCCACAGATTAAAGAAATACACTTTCCCTTTCCTAGTTGCTCGGCTATACTCTTGGTGAACAAAACCAGTCAGGCATAGCTCATTTGACAGTGCAAGAACACCTCTGTGAGATGGCAAAACTAACTTCTTGTAGAACTTTTACATTTAAATTGGAGAAACTAATTGCGTGAAACAAGACAGTGTGTTTGCTTCTTCTGCATCTTTATCCAGGTCATTCAATTTTAAGCATTGTTGACCTTTTTTCATTTTCAAATTTTTTGTCTTTCTTATAGCAGCAGAAAAGTTAGGGCCTAGGACAGCAGGCTTTTCTTCACGCTTCATAAACCCTAGGGCTTCAGCACAGATGGCAGACTATGCTGCTTGTATAACATCGAAAACCAGGCGATATTTCCTGACAGTGGGTGCCCCAAATATTTCAAATTATTCAGCTTTGCAAAATGTAAAGAATCTAAGATGGGCTGTACACAGTAGTACATTTAGAGAGGTCCTCATCAAACAATGCTTCTATTTGGTACCATGATATTTTCCATATATATGTATGTCTTTAATTGTTAATCTACACAAACTGGCAGTAGAATAGCTATGGAAATAAAATCTAAAATTCTAATAAGCATAATATTTATCTTATGTCAAGAAATACAGACTTAAAATAGAACAAAACTTGAGTTTCCTTAAGAAAATTTCTTGTCAGTTTGCATTTGCACGGATAGGACCTCTTATTTCTTGTATTCCTTAGGAAAAATTATGATGAGGGAAAGCTACAAACGTGTAGTATCTGTTTAATGGTGGCAGTTTTCTTCTGAGACAATGAAAGCTTTTAATGCAGTAATATTTATGCTTTAAATGAATTGGATGTTGATTGAGTCTCAGGGGTATTATTTCCTTCATTAATTAAAGACCACTGCAAAGACTAACAATGTGGAGTTTCTGCAAAGATAGTTTCTTTCATATTTTGTTCCATATTATAACATAGAATTCTAAAATCATGACTGTGAAGTACAGGCAATTTTAAAAAGTGCTAACAAAGAGAGAAGATGGATACAGTCTGGTATGTGTTTTTCTGGAGGACATTTTCGAAATGAATTTAACCTTCTTGAAGAGAAGAAATGATGAGGTGAGGCACATAGTGGTGCACCCCAAATTCTATCATGCCAAGTTACCCCAGTAAATATACCTTTGCCATGCCTTTGAGTGGTATTTTAAAGTAAGCACTTAATTCTTCTTTTTCAAGAGTAAAAGCTTCCAGACTTCTGTGGTGCAAGGGTGATGAAGAAGGGCACTCTGCTCTCTCACTGGCACAAAAAAATCCTGTCAAGTCATTCAGAATTCTAATTGGAGTCTTGCCGGGTCTCTGTTACTCTGAAAAGTGAATGAACTGGGGGTGTGTGTAGGTAACTCTGGTTTCCTATTCCCAGCACCAGAGGAAGCTGACACTGGTCCCATGGGCTTTCACGGGAGATGTTTCCATCCTCCTTCAGGAGGCTGGTGCTGCCTTATAGTGCCTTGACTTCTTTCATAGAATGAATTTCAATTTTTGCATTAAATTGTATGTTGTGGGGGTTTTTTGGTTTTGTGTTTTTGGTTTTTTTTTTTTCTGAGAGAAGTGATTTTCTAGGAATTCGTAGCAATTTAGGTAGTTGTTACTGCATAGGGCACTCTTAAAATCTGGGACAAGGTAAAAAACACTGCAGGGTTCCTGGATGCTGCTCTGTTCCTTTGAGAGAGCAAGTGGAATTATAGAGTCTGATCATCGGGATATTTCCCTCTCTCCTTTCCCTTCCATTTTAATTAGTTCAAGGGATGCTTGCCTTCAATTTCAATTTAACCCTATCAGCTCTGGATTTGGGGTTCTCAGATGGTTCTTACCCTTGTGGGATGAAATGCCAAGGATGTGACAAGGCAGTATTATTAATATTAGCACAGTTCTATAACTGAGTTTCAATTAATGTGCCCTTTTGTTTGTGTGTAGTGTTTTATGGCACTATTAAGAAATCAGCATCTTTGGGATTAACAGCCTAAATGGGCTGGTCATACTGTAATTCAAATTCAAATAGAGTAATTCAGCATGCAGTCTGATTGTCTTGTCAGACTTGGCTGATTTATTTTGCATTTCAGATCACAGGTTACTTTTGCAAATATATTTCTTATAGATGTTGCAGCTGGGTAAAGAAAAATCAATATTTTTGCCATTATTTTAACACCCATGACTGATTTACATAAAATCTTCCAATTCTTGGCAATTATAAAAAAATAGGTATTGAGAAAGGAAAATAGCAAAATCCACTGTCTATGCATATATGGATATAGTTATATTGAGTACGTAAACAGACGTGCTTGTACAAATGTCAGTATTTTAGATATGTGATTAATCAGTTATGAAATGTCTTCATAGTTTTGAATTGAGCAATGAAAAATACCCCAAACCCCTCAATAGACACACGATTGAATGAGGAACAATAAGGGAAAGTAAAATAGCTGTTTGGCAAAAAATATAAAAAACTTTTTCTCTGTGCAATGTGAAATTATATTGGAATTTGTCAGTTTTTCTAACTGACAATATAACAGTGATATAAATGTTTTCATTAATTTAAGAAATTCTAGTTGATGTGGATTTCATTTCCCCACCCCCCAAGAAAATATATCCTTGTTGTATATATGCATCAATACAATGTGCTGGCAGCTAAGAAACCAGAAGTAAAAATAGCTAGTGACAAACTGGAGAGACAAATGAAATAGTTGTCTTAAAAGTAAAGAGACACCCTGGAGAATAAGATAAGAAAGCAAGAGCAGCCATTACTTGATTTTTTTGAGCATGTATTTTTGGAGTAGTTGAGTCTGAACAGTTGTATTGTTCTATAGAATCAGAACTATGTTGATACAGATTCAGATACTTAAAAACAGAATTAACGTTAAAAACCAGCAACTGAAAATAAAGGACAAAATGTCAGAAATAGTAAGCTGAAAAATAATCTGCATGAAGGGAAAATGTTAAAGCCTGTTTTTATGGATCAGGGTTGATTTTTTTTAAAAAAAGGTATACAAAATCCTAGTTGAACTTTTTTGATGCCTGGAGTTTCAGTATCAGCAGACTCTAAGCATACATCCTGCTGAGGGCTGCATATGCAAGAGTGTACCTACCTACATAACACTGTGTCAACAGGCTTCTGTTCTAATGGCATTCTTGTAAGTGCTATGTCTGGTTTCCTTCTGGCATCTGATTCAAGGGAGTTTCATCCAGGCCTGATTAATGGTGAGGAGAAGTTGAGTTTATTGTTTTTATGAAGTGGCTTAAAGAGCAGGACTGTACTAAAAAGGCATTTAATGTTTTATTTTAAATTTACAAAAGTATGCAAAATAATTTCAGCTGTCTTTTCTTAGACCTTGATTAAGTTTGCCATTGAACTGACTTGATTGGTTTTAAAGTCAGGTTTCAAGTTAGTGTTCAGGGGTAAGTAAAGTCTCTCTTTTGCCTGACATTGCTGAGGTAGGATGTTCACATTGTTGGTGAGCTTTGGAAGGAGGCCAGCCTTACTCTGTTATCAGCACAGCTGGGAAGGCAGGCTTGGCTATTGACTACGTCTTATGAGTTAGAGGTTACATTTATTCTGGGACTACTTGCACGCTGTTTTTAAGAAGGCCCTTACTTTGCAAGGCATGTTTCTCTAGGTGCTGTTTTTGCAGAGATAAAAGTAATGGACACTTTATAGTGCTTGCCTTGGAAAATATAGTCAAAAGCCCAGTCATTAAAAGGATATTGAATTATGGCATAACTGATCTACTTATTTATAGTATTTCTTGAATATGAAAGAAACTTAATGTTTATTTTGTGAACACTGGTAGTATAAACATAATATTTAAACTTTGGAATAAACAGGTGACACATCCTACATTTTCTGGTGTATCGTTTTAGTAAATATTGTTTCTTGTACTGGAAATGTCTTTAACATAAAACCTTTTACCTATTCAAAAGCTAAATACCATTCTACCCTGTTAAAATCTTTACACATACGGTCTTCATAAATATTCTTAAACAGCTTGGATTGAAATTAATTAAAAGACTTATTTCCGTTTAATTCAAAATAGTCCCAGTTTTCTTAACCACAAAATAATTGTAAAAGATTCCACTGATCTTATTACATGCACAATAAGGTCCTGGTTAAGAGGGCACACAGTACACTAGATGAATTAGATTTGCATATTTCAATTGTATTTTCAAATAGCATCATAAAAATTGTCTGAAGGGTAATGTGACAGTACTGCAGATTCATACTTGCAAGACAGAGAATCCTTTTATTGTTAATAGAATCAGAGTAAATGAAATTGTTTTCATTAGTGGTTTTTAGAAATTCCTGAACATCCATGATTTATGGAGGCAGAATCACTATTTAAGCGTCCCTAGTCTCCTTAGTCCAAATTATCTTGCTGTATAGATTAAAAACTCCTTCCAGTGTGGAACCCTGCTTCTGTTTGGTGTTTGCCAAATACATATAATGTGGTACATGGAAGAATATAATACAAACTAATAGGTGAAGCAGTTTTTAAAGGTAGAAATCAAGGCAGTTTCACTGAAATTTCCCTTCAGGGGAAAAAACCCTCTTATGGAATCAACTTATGTACCATTTATATTGATATGTTAAAATATTCTTATTTCAGTTTTGTGTCTGTGTGTAACACTGCATCTCATGGTTTAAGTGATGGCTTCTGAAAGACTGATGGTAATATCTTTTCAGAATTAAGGATTAGACTGTTCCAGTTCAGTACAAAACAAAATTTCAACTCATATCCTTTACAAATTCCTAGTTTTTTAACCTTGCACAACTCTTAATATTTGTCTGTCTGTAAGTCCCTAGTGTATTTTGTAGCATTGACATTCCATATGTGAATTGCAGTATCTTAAAGTGACAGAAGAATGTAAGTGGCAAGGGTCCTCTCGAGGTCAGCTGGTCCAATGTCCTGCTCAAAGCAGTGCTGCCTTGAAAGTTGGATCAGGTTGCTTTGTGCTTCCTCCAGTTCAGTTTGAAAATCTCCCAAGCTGGAGTTCAACAGCATATGTGACAGCCTGCCCCATAGTCACTGTGAAACTCCTTTCTTCCTCTTTCTGTGGCTTTGATTGTCCCTCCTGTCCTTTTGCTGGGCATCTTGGAGAAATGTCTGCTTTGTTCATCCCTGTGTCCCCCTCGAGACAGCTGAATGGGTGTCTGAGGTTGTGATGTGTCCTGCCTTCTTCCCTTGGCTGGCTGAGCGAGCCTGGCACACTCACCCACTCTCTGAACGCTGTGTGCTGCAGCCCCTTAGTGCTCTTACTGGTCTTCCTCCAGTAATATGGCACTTAGGCCAGTTTGTTAATACCTCTTTTTGTGCTGGCGAGCCCAAAAGTGGCTTCACTGCTCCTGCTGTGGTTTCACAAATGCTCAATAAAAGGCTAAATGGCTTCTCTATCTTTCTGGCTGCACTCCTCCTGGTTTGGCACAGTATAAAGTTAACGTCAATCATTTCAAACTCTCACCACTGACCCATATCCAGCTTGCCCTACAGGACACCAAAGTCTCTCTTTTTTCCTTTCTTCTTTCTTTATTCCCATTGCAGAACTGCCAGCTTCAATTGGCATCCAACCTTTTCTGTTGCAGGCAATTGAACTCTCCCAGGGGCAGGACATTGTATCTGACTTAGGCAAACTTCATGAGGGATTTTTTGGCTTATTTCTGCAGCATGTCTGAGTCCCTCTGAGTGCTGTTCCTGTCCTCTAGTGTAGTAACAGCTCCCCCAAATTTGCTATCAGCTACAAATTTGAGGAAGAGGCATTCTGTTTCTTCATGTGGGCAGTTGATGAACCTGTTGAAATATGTTATTCCCTTTGGGTTTAGAGGCATAGAATTTAGATGACCAAATAAAATACTTTTATATTCTGAGATTCAGCAGCTGTTTTTCAGTTTAATGTGAAAAATAGTAGAAGCAGAAGTTTAACACTTCACCAAACCCCAAAATTACATTCTTTGCAGTGGTGGCAATAATTTTTTAATAACATTCACATTCTCTCACATTCCCATCACTAAAATTTGGCCATTTTAAGGCAGTGAAATTCGTATCTTCATGTTGCATTCGGCACTGGGGGTAATGCAGAGACCTGTTGTCTCTGAAGATTCCGGAGCAGAGGAACAGTTGGCTGTTGTCAGGGGCACTCCCTGACCCTTCGCTGGCCTGTGGAGCAGGGTGGAGCCTGGCTTTTCCCACTTCACTTGTGCCGTGGCACGTACCCATGAGTTTGGATTCCTAAGCAGAATCGCAAATTTTGAGACTGGAAAGCTGAGCTTTGAGTCACACAGTGCAGTCGTGCGTGGTTGGGTGGAGCCGCCTTCTTCTCGGCCACTGAAACCCGCGTGTGTGTCACACACAGCTGCTGATATCCAAGAGGAGGCTGCTTCCCTGGATTTTGCCATCTGTTGGAGACGCGTGTTTCAGCTGCATTCCAAGGCTGAGCTAATCTCCTTCAAAGAGCCTTCCACCACCTCCCGCATTGTAGGGCTGCAAATAATACTTGGCTTTCTGTCCTCTGAAGATTTATGCTTGTCCTCTCAGGAGCTAACAGGGCAGCATTCCTTGTTTTAGCCTGAATCAAGCAGATCTATTGAAACCTTTTTTATAGTGCATGCTCAGCAATTTGTGTTTGTTCTTAGTGTTTTCTAAAAAATCTGTCATGGTAGGTAGGTCACAATTTTCATTTTTATATCTCCTTAAAAAGTATGACGTTACATACAGGCTGGTGCTTGGACTAAAGTATTCTAAAGTTTGCATTACTTAGTTCTGCTACATTTTTTGTGTCTTTGACTGCTTCTTCATTATAGCTTTGTCAATGAACACTTGGGATAGGTGACAGCAGAAATCCAGTAGTACAGGTTGTAACTGGCTACAGTAACGGTTTTGAGAAAGATGTGAGAAACTTCCTATCAGTAAGTTCTGGAATTTTTTTGCCTATGTGTCATTTTTCTTATAATTTATCAAAACTTTTAATATATGCCTTGACAATGGGATTTATACACTTAAAAAAATTATGTGGGAAAAGCTACTGGAAAAAATATTGACTGTTGGTTTAGAAAAATTGCACATTAAATTAAGTCATATGTACCTGTGTCTATGACCTGTAGTACTCCACTGAATGGCTGTCATCTTTTGTCCCTTTTCCCCCTAGGGTTCCTAAATAAACAGCAAACATTTATTTAAATAGCTGACCCTGTCTGATGTAGAGAGTGCATATGTATGCACAACACTGGAATATTTGAATTCTTCCCTCCAGGTGGGCTTTCAGTTTAGGATATTGCTGTTAGATTTTAGTGTCCCTTTATAAATGTTAAAAGGTGTTAATTCCATTTGGTTCAATCCTTGTCTGTTTTTTTGAGTAGTATCTCCTGTTCATTCTTCCTGGTAACCAGCAATCTGTCAAGATAGTCCTATTTTCAGTGTCAGGCATTTAGTATTAAGATTAGTTAAATTTCTTCTAGAATGTTTTTCTGCAGCTGGCTAGGAGATAACTTTGACAAGGATGGGTAAAGAGAAAGGTCTTACACTTGGCCATGCAGCAGCTGGCTTTTTCCACTTTGGAAACTGAGTGTGTCACTGCCTTGATAGATGTGCCTTTTAATTCCCTGGGAATTTCTCTTTCAACTTTGTGAGAGGCTAAAGTTTCCCCAGAGATCTCTGACTCTTCTTCACTGGAGCTATTGAAGTGTGGGATAATTGGCAGGAGATACTTTTTCCAACGACTGGCTTAGTTCTCTTTCATGGTTGAGAAATATTATTAAAAGACTCATTTCTTCACATTTCTCTTAGCTGTTAGGAGGCAGATTGATACCTCTTCTTAGGAACATAGGTAATTTTGACCCAGGCTATAAATGCTAGGTCTTCATTGACATAATACAAGTGGTCTCTCTGTTTGGGACCTAACATTTGGCAGCACAAAACCCATTAAAAAATGATACTTTAGAAAGCTTTGAACTAAGAGCTCCAGAGTTACTTATGCTACTCAAGGTGATTTCTCAGTAATTTCCCTCTGCAGGTGATTGTGAATGATCTTATTTTCTTTAAAATAGTCTTTTAGAGGGTATTTCTGCTACTTTTCTTCTCAAGGTGTATAATTGAAAATGTGTTCTAACCTCATGTTAACCTCATGCCTTTCTATCAGACTTTTTGTATTGAATTGGACCATGCTTAATTGCATAAAAAAATTCTAAGGTGCTTTAAAATCTATGCAAAACAGAATGTAAAAGAGTTCATGTGACCCCGTTTTACTTTGCAGCTGCAAAAAGTCAGCAAGTTTGTTTTAAACTGAGAACAAAGTTGAAAGCAAAGCAGGCAGTTGGAAGGAACTTCCTGTGAGCCCAATGCATGGACTGGAATGTCTCTGTGCTAAGTACATTGGAAGAAAAGATGGTATCTTAGTGAGGGGTCTCAAATGAGTTGTGGTACAGGCAGGAACACACAAGACCTGTGGCAGGAGATTAGTGCAGTCAGGTTCAAGTTGCCACGTGTTGTTCCCTCAGGTAGGAGCAGTGCCGTAGAGGAAAACATGAAAATGCTTCTTAATCTGAACTGCTGAAGGGCTTCTGTGCCGCACAGCTTTCTTTCCAACTCTCACTTATCTAATAAAAAATATTACTTCTTTTTTAGACCGTGTAGATTCTCAGACAATCTGGTCTATGGGAGTGTTGCTTCCACAATATGTGCTTCATCAAAATAGCAAGCAGCAGGGAACCTGGATTAATCCATTTTGGTTTTCATTTGCCTAATGGAAGATACTCTTCTCCCCTCCAAAACAGAGACCCTAATACATGGTGTAATATACATATCTAATGCATGCCTAATTACATTAGGCAGTTTTCCTTTATACTGCCAACATTTTTCTTTCATGCAACAAAATGTGGCTCTAGCAGCTCTCTAGTGGGACAGAGCAGACAACAGACAGTGAGCTTTTACAACTCTTAGAATATGTAAGACTAGGCTAAACTAAAGTCTTTTTTGAGTAGTTGGTCTTTCTTCTGTGGCAACTTGTGTTCAGTTTAAACCTAAATCATCTGTCTTTTTCCTAGTCATGTACCTCCTCTTTCATTGCCTGCTAGGTCCTTGACCTGCCATCTCTCCCTCATGGAACTGAGGGATGTTGCATTGCTGTAAAATATTTCTCTTCCTGTTTTTCCCCACTCTGGAGTAATTTTTGCTGTCTGTTGAGAAAGCAGGCAGGGAGGGTGAACAAATTTGCCCTGTACTGTGCAGGTTTGAAAAATATATTGAGTGTTTAGGTCAGGCATTGGGGTAAATTTAAGAAAATTGAGGCATTAACTAGCTTGAGGCAGTAGCATTGGATAAATAAAGGATGTAACTGTTCTCCTGAAGAGAGGATAATCGTTTTGAGCCCCAGATTTCTGAAACAGAACTTAAGAGGCTGCAGTTGTATTCATCTTTATGAGTTTGTTGTAAGTTACTTGCTTTAAAATTCTTTGTGCTGTTGCAAAGTGCTGTGTATTTGTGTGTGTGCAGACATGCATACGTTTACGTGAGAGGCTCTCTTGTGTTTACCTGCAACTTAGAATAGATCTGCAATCATTACAATTATATTGCTATTTTAAATTATTTTCAGTGTCTCAAAGATTTTTCTGTTTGACTGAAACATGGGGCGTCTGTTTGTCTTCTGCAAGTTTCACCACATGTTGATTCTATGGTGGGAAAAAGAGTAGTAAGAAGAGCAGAGGAGAATTCTGTCTTCGTTCCTGCTTTCCCCTAACCCCCACCCCAAAGCCATGCTCTTTCCTGGCATTCCTCTCTTAGTTTGTGTGAGCTTGTGTGATCAATGGCAGTGTGTGAGGAGGGTGACATGGGCGTGACAGCACTGGTCACATCTGTTTCAAAAGATCAGTTCAGCAAGTAGCAGATGCACCAAGATTGTTGCCTTCTTTTTTCTTCCAACTGAAAACATATGCCATTGCATTTACCATTGAAGTTGCAAGGCTAGGAAGAGTATGAAACACGCTACTAATTGGGTAACTGAAATTAGGGCTGCCTGTGTAACCTGGGTCTTCCTATTAAACGTGTGCCTTGCATGGACAAATTCCCGTGTCAGTGGTGTGGATGTTCAGTGTGAACACCTGTGTAGTGGAAAGCGAAACTGTCCACAGTATTTAGTTACATGACATTTTTTCCCTCCCAGGGGCTCCCTGATAGATCAGTGTGCATGACAGACAGCATTCAGTAAATGAGGCAGCTGCTTAATTTTTGTCGTTGTTGTTCACTGCACAGCCCCTCTGAAACCCTCCATGTTGCAAATTCTTCCATTAATAAAAACTGCATTCTTTTCCTGCAAATCCTTTTTGGCATACTTGAAAGTCTCAAAAATGTGAATTGACATACTGGGAAGTATTGTTTTTATTTACTGTATGAGGAATTGGGACCCAGCAACTTTTCCAAATCAAGAAAGAAATCTGCATCAGAACCAATATTCATCAGCTCCAGCTAGAATTTAAAAGTAGTGTAGACCAGATTATTCACTTTAAATCTGACCTTTTTATCTTTGATCATGGTTCAGCCAGGCCATCTCCTGCCGCTCACGTTCTTTAAACAACCTAATTTCATGTGCTTTGTAGACTGTGAAAGGATTAAGGCGAGTCCTGAAGAAGCAAATTGCATCCAATCATGTAATCTCATTGTGTTAATCCTGTACATCACTTAGATTGAACTATAAATTACTTCCAACCTTCCTTTTTTTTCCTTTTTTTTCCTTTTTTCTTCTTTTTTTCTTTTGGTGTAACTTTACACAAAGGACTTCTGTGGATGTAGGACTGTAATAAACAACACATCTATGATTTAACAAGTTCATGATTTTATTTTATATTTTCAAATAAGATTAAAATAGTCTTATTTTCAGAATTCTATGGGTTTATGTTAGCCAAGGAGACTGAAAGAGATACAGCACAGTTCCAACAAATATATTGTGAATGGTTAACATTCTTGTTAAGAAATCTGTTTCTATAGTAACTGCTTCAGATTGTCACCTCCTTCCTGGAATAGTACCAAAGTGAATTTAACACTGATGCTGCGAGGGACAAATCCTATGAGAGCTGCAGAAGATCACTGTGAGCAGTGTGCTTTATTTGGTATGGAGATGTATGAACACACATTTCAGTAACCAGAGAGGGTGTTTAAGAACTATTTCTTCCTACCCTTTATTCTAATGCTCTGTGTGCATTTACTTTTCTCCTTCTACACAAAGACTAGTCCTCATTTGAATCTTATAACAAGGGCACATAAGATACATAGGTATGCTTAAGATTTTAAGTTTAAATATTGTGCATGTATATGCTACTAATTTTTAAATGTCTGTGAAGAGACCACATGTGATTTTCACTAATAAAGAGGGAGTCAGCATGGGGCAAATGTTTATAGCTCAAGCTTTGAAACAAAGCCCAGGTAAGTTTTAACAGGTGTTTGTCTTATCTTGTATTAGCCCTGTTTCTTCTGAAACACAGTGAAGGGAGATTTTTCTGCTTTTGAAGGTGTATATCCTCAGATAAAGGGGATGTTTTCAGTGCTTATTCACTCTATCTTTGCATCTGGTTTTGTTTGTCCCTTGAGTTGAGACTGTACCAAGCAAACTCATGATCAACTTAGAGCTGAAACTTGTTTAAGGAGGGAGGAAAAGGCTTCAGAGGTTGTGTTGGCAACCACATTTTGGGTGCTGGTATAATTCTGACAGAAACTGAACTTTGTTTTTGCAAGTTTGTGGGTATGCATTCAGTGAGCAGTTGGGGATGTTACAGAAACTTCCTCCTTGCATTATTTCTTTCCAGATGGATGAGATAAAAGGCAAAGACAGGGTGATTCTGGCTCTGGAGAAAGACCTTGGTGTCCAGGCAGGCCATACACAGAAACTGCTCCTTCAGAAAGAAGCTCTGGATGAACAGCTTGTCCAAGTGAAGGAGGCAGAACGCTACCACAGTAGTCCTAAGAGAGAGCTTCCTGCAGGAGTAGGGGATATCACTGAACTGATGGGAAGTCCGGTAAGAAAATTGTTTTTCCTTCAGCTGCTCGACTCAAGATAATTGCTGCCTGGCTGTTCACGCTGGTTTTGTGGTTACTTTTACAGTCCTGCAAGGACCAATTAATGGTAAATGGCCCTTCCCTGTACTGTGCTGTTTCACTGATGATTTAGAAACTCCTTGGACCTCTTAAATTGCAAAGAATGTTGGAAAATATGAGGATATAGAACTTCTGGAATTTACATTGTGTTCTTCAGCTGTGAAACCCAGTATTTTCTTACTATCTCATTACTTTAGGAATATTTTAACCATTGGCAAATAGGTACTCCTCAAAAACTGACCCATGTGGTTTTAATCTAGTGATTTATTCTAGTCCTATGGACTACAATTGTTTCAGCTGAGAGTAAGAAATCTGGTGAGAAGTAATCTGTTATATGTGAAAGATTAGTTATATAACTGTTGGGGTTTTTTTAAAATTGTTAGACCTTTACATAAAGCAGACACTGCTCATGTAGCATTTTCACAGGATGTTATTATTTAGTGTTTCAGTGAATTAAAGTAAGTTTTCCAGACACTGATGTATGAGTCTGTTTTAAATTTACACAATCCATTTGCTAAAACATGATATTAAATTTAGGTTAGTTAAATATTTTTTTAAAGGTAATTTTGTGTATCTGTATGTTTTTGATGTCAAGGAGCAGCATTTGGATGAACGGGATGTGCGGAGATTTCAGTTAAAAATCGCTGAACTGAATGCTGTAATAAGGAAGCTGGAAGACAGAAATACTCTCTTAGCAGATGAAAGAAATGAACTGGTAAATTAATTAGCAATAACACAGATGGTGACTGGGAGGGCATCTTTATGGCAAAAGATTTAATGGTGGAAAGTCAGTGTTATAAATAATTTACAAATTAGTCCTGGTTGGCCTCAATCAATTATATCTAAAGATAACAGAAAATTCTATAGAAATTCATTTTTTGACCATAGAAGACATGGATGGAATCTTTCTTGTTCAACAAAAATGAAAATGTACAAATACGTTTTGGGGTCATTGTAATCAAGTTGACTGGTATCTTGCCTGTGGCAGTCTGTAATGATGCTGTGTAAAACATGCATAATCTATGCACTTAAATTACTGTATTAATATTTTTGAAATTCAACACTGGTTTTGTGACATGCTTGTGCTAGCTAGGAGTTAAAAAGCTTTCTTGTGCTAGTGATGAAAATTCTCTTCATTTCTCAAGGGAAATCTCTTAAGTAGGTGAAATTATCCTAGGAGAGGGAGAGTAACGTACAAAAGGAAGGATATGACATGAATTTTAAGAATGAATTTTATTAGCTTGCATCGCTACCTAATTGCTTGTACTGAGGTTAATGGTAAAACTCCCATTGACTGCAATGGGAGATGAGTCTCACAGTAGGAATTTTTACACATGTCCTGTAATGCCTTAATTCTAGTGGCAGTGGAAAAGATTCTTCATTCTAAACAGATGGAACCTATGTATCCGATTCTAAAATAGTGCTGTTGTATATGGTGAGGACTGAAGTGAGGCCACGTGTCAGTCCTATAGATGAGTGACACACTGATAACTTTGTGAAACATTGACATTTTCCTCCTTTTGTCAGACTAAGCTCTTCATGTTGAGATAAGAAGGCTTTGCTTTATAATAAAGGGACTTGATTTAATTATGACAGTGATTATCAGAAGATCTAATTTTTGTAAATTTTTTGTCCAACATCTTGCCTGAATCTATATTAATAAAGCTTGAACTATTGAACAATGCTAGACAGTATTTGTATGAATTTAGAACACATTTATGTCTTTTTCATTCAAATTTTCCTGTTTAAATAGTTGTGCAGTCTGAATAGCCCATTCACAGGACAAAAATATATTCCTTTCTTGGCATAGGAAGAACATGTGTTTCACCATTTTTCCTATTTTGCCTTGGTGTTTGGTGTTTTGGGTTTTTCCCCTCTCTTTTACTGGTGCAGTTGCTTTTCTCTGCTCTGTACTCTCAAGAACATCTTGCCTTTTTTTATAAAGATAATTCAGCCTTCTAATCCTTTCTGTGGGCATAAGTAATTCAAAACATCCCTGAAGAATGCTGAAGTATTGCAACATGTATCCTTCAGACAGTGTCCCTCTAGATGGAGAGCTTGTATGACTCAGTCGAGTGCTCTTCTTGTTTCTTGATTTAGAGGCATAAGAATTACATTCTGGAAGAGATATTGAGCAGGTTTTATCACACTGTGAGACAATATTATGTAAAACCAGTAATATCAGTAAGACCACATGATTAAGCACTGCGAAAAGTATTTTTCTCCTGAGAATGAAACAGACAAGCAAGTGGTCAGTGAAATTATCTTAGGAAAAAGATAATCTGTCTCTCTTTACTCAGTAAATTTAGAAATCTTTTGATTGGAAGAAATAGATTTTTTTTTTTCCAAACAAAACAGCTCATGAAATAAAAAAAGCAAAATACTGAATACACGCAAATAAAAGAAAGAGCAGCAATTTGCTTCATGTAATTGTCTAACGTTGTAAAACCACAGGAACAAAATTGAGCAGCTTGAAAATGTCAGCAAAGTGCTGAGATTGTATCTGTGCCCTCTGGCTGACTTTCTCATTGCTCTAATTATACATTAGGTGAAGGGTTTTTTAAAGTAGGGGAGGAAGAGTGTCCTACTGAGAGATAATTGGTGAGAGCAACTTGCTTAAAGACCTCACTGGTCACAAGAAGCTTATATGCATTGAGATTAGTCTGTAAAGAAACCACTGGTATGGATCATCATAAGTGTTTGCCAAGAATAAAATGCAGTGACCAGATCTAGTGTGAAAAGCCATGTCTTATTTGTTTGGACTGTAGTTCTTCATTCAGCAGTAGTGTGTTATCAGCTGCCACTTAACAAAAGAGCTGAACTTTCTGAATGAAAAAAGGCAAGTGAAAACACACCTTTTCCTTCTTTCTTATAATGGTAAACTAAAGCACAGCTAACTTTGTTCCTTTGCCACTTGCAGCTGAAACGTTCTCGGGAGACAGAAAGTCAGCTGAAGCCTTTGGTAGAAAAAAATAAGAGGATGAGCAAAAAAAATGACGATATGTTGCAATGTATTCAGAGAATGGAAGAAAAAATAAAAAATCTATCCAGGGAAAATGTAGAACTGGTAAGTAATCATCTCTGACATCATGTTATAAGAACACATCGCACACATCTACTTTGAGGTGGAAGTGCCTGTGAGACTTTTACTCCAACATAAACAGATCAGTCTCCACAGTGGGATGGTGCAACTGTCAAATTCAGACAATGCAGCTGAATATTCATATTCTAAATTCAGAGTGGCATGTGCTTTGTGTTGTATTAATTCACTATAAGGGAAAGGATCACAGACAGATAAAATATTTTTGCAGGCTATAATAAGGTGTGACTAAAAATCAGCTTTAATAAATAGTGCTTTTATGATTAGAAGTCAGAACTGAATTTGAGTGCATGTACCATGCTAGATCATTGATCTCACTTATCTGTTAATTTTTTCCCAGACTGTGTTCTTTGATGCTGTTTTAAAATATCTTATGTGCGAGAATAATACTGAGGCATACAGAAAATGTACTTTTTTTTGTTCAAAGAGGCCTTTTGTTGTAGTGGATTATGCAGTAATGGATCCAAAGAATTCTTGATTACTAAATCACACATGAGAATTTACCTCCAGTTACAGCAAGACCCTTTAAAATGTTCTTTATATTTATTTATTTATTTATTTTTATTTGTAGAAAGAGAAGCTATCTGCACAACCAGCGCTGAAGAGGCACACATCTTTGAATGATCTCAGCAGCACAAGAGAGGAACAAGAAATTGAATTCCTTAGACTGCAAGTCAAAGAACAACAGCATGTTATTGATGATCTCACAGTGGTAATGTTTATGACTGGTATACACATGTGCATGCATACACATCTATAGGCAAGCTAAAGATTTGAGAGAAATGTTTTAACTCCAGTTGTAGTAGTGATACAGAAATGGTGTTTTGGTGTCAGAGGGTTCTTGTTGTTTCTCAGGTAGTGAATGAATTTCTTTGGAATGTTTATAAATCTTTGTATTATGAAATATTTACTATTGTGAGCTGGTCATGAAGAAAGTGCATCATCAGTCCATTGTTTACTTACAAAACTGGGTGCCAACAACTAAGAAACTTGAGGAAAGAACACTTTCCAAACTTAATTACTAAAACATGTTGGATGTAAATCCTGTTGCAAAGCCAAGCACTAGAAGTTCTCCTGAAAGAAAGGAGCATGCATGAGGGCATTAATTTCACCTGGCTGAGCATCTCTTCACTGAGCTGGTCACACGAGCTGTCCTTATAACAAATGGGGAGCAATATCAAACCAAAGGTGGGCTAGGATTAGCTTTGCACAGCTGCTTCCCACTGACTGTGAGGGCTCCTTAAGGTGATGCTCACAGATGTTTGCACTATTAGATCAGGAATCTTTCAAGTTGTGTTAGAGGTGTCTAGTGCTATTAAGTGCAATTTATGATACTCCCTTCTGGTGCTAGTAGAAACTTTATATTATCTCTGAGAGGCCCTTGCCCTTCTGGAGCAGTATCTGGAACTCAGGCACGCTCAGACATCTCAAATGGCACTACTGACAGCTGCAAAATGATAGAAAGAATTTAAGAGCATTCTGTCTATGTAGAAAATTAAACAATTGGATACAGCTTTGCAAATGAAAATAGAGGATCCAAAAAGATAAAACAACAAGGTGTGTTATTGCTGTATCTGGAACATTGTCTCTATTCTTGGCAGTTCCTCTGAGGTTTTGACCCAGGGTTTTTCTCTGAAATCAGTGCCAAAGGCTGATGTCTGAGTGCGTTCCACAGCGTCACACTGTTACAAGCAGTAGGATGTTACTCAGACACTGATGTAGGGTCTGGTTCACAGAGCAATGCTGCTGTACCTTTCAAATACAAATGTACAGGCAGGGACAGTGATATGATATTAAATGTGTGGTATGTGGCAAATATAGCCTCACTTATATTTCAGTGTAGAGTGGATATGAAAGGACTCTCTTTTTACTGTCTCAGCTAGTGATGTGATAGGAAATATAATGTATCCTCACTTTGATCAAATAGTATTAACTTGTATTTAGTGTGAAAGTAAAATAAATAAATATTTAAAAATATGATTTCATTTTTGCTTTGTTTCCTATTTACAGATACTATTCCACTTGCAGAAATAACTTAAATTGTTAGCTAGGATACTGCTTTGTTTGCAGTACAAACTTACTGAGGCTTTGCCTTCAATGTAAATGCAGTGGAATTCTGCACTTTGTTATGCTTTTGAGTTACCTTTTCTGGCCCAAATCACAATGCTACATAATACAAATATATCACCATTATTAAGAATCACTCAAATGTCCCATGCCTGATTAATATAAAAATCATCAGCTTAACTTCAGCTGAGACCAATATGATACACAGAAATAAGAACATTAATCCTAGGCAATAATGTCTGAACTGATTAACAGTGTCCTCTGTAGGATATCTTTGATGCTGTTGAAACTATGTCAACTTGAGTTCTACCACAACAGTGGTGTTCTGGTTAATTCTTAAAAGGAAAGCTATCAAGGTAAATTCAGATGGTTGGAAAATGTCCTAGTAGTTTTAAATTGGCATTAATATTTTTCTGGTAGCTTGATGTATATTGAGACAGTAAATTATGCAGTCTTCTTACAAAAAGAAATTATTAGAAACAGAAAGGACTGGGTTTTTGGAAGTATTTGTTCATTCTGCACTGAAGTGAGATGAGAGGAAAGTCCATCTGTTTGGACACCTGCTTGGGAGGCAAGAGACCCCAGTTAATGCAGGGACTGTGTCTTAATTAGGTACCTGAGAAGAGAGCATTTTTCTTCAACAGTATAACATTGAACTGTCTGGTTTTACATTAGCTTAAAATATTATATTATTCTGCAACTTGACATACCTGCACAATTCTACCTTGGCAATCATTACCTTTCCTGTTTTACAAATCACGTGCATTCAAGGTGTTATTTAAGTGGTTGTGCTTTTCTCAATTATTTTGTATTTTCTAAAACTTCACTGCTGGAACAATGTGCTGATAACTAATTTTATTTTGATTTCCACTGAGAGCTTTCTATTTGTCCAGTTTCTGAACTGAATGTAAAGCAAATAACTGAATAGAGTAATACCATGCAGTGAACAATAACTGCTAGAGAAGCACTTGGAACTGCAATCGGTCTCTTAAAAATAGAGATGCTGCAAACAAAGATGCAGAGCTAAGGAAAGAATCAGGAAAAAGCCAAGAAGACAGAGCACCTGCCTCCTGTGTTGTTGGGGTTTTTTTGCTTGCTCCTTTGCATTTTTTACCTTTTCTTCCTTCTCTTCTCCTTTGGAATTCAAGGCAGTATTCTTGGATTTAGATGTACATAGGTCTTGCATTTCCAAGCATAACCTCCTTGTGTTATGGTATAGTTAATTGTGAACTTGTACCTAAGTCTCAGTAGGAAAAAGACATCGAATAAATTGACACAGATGGAGAGTGCCTTTGGATTTGAGACTTTTGCCCTACAAGGATAAAGTCACATGTAACACTATATCTGCATATGTATGCTTGTACATCAGAGTATGCCTGATACAATAACTCATAATTACTGAGACTGGACTCATTTTTGGCTACCAACCTGCTTCTTCAGGATGGTTGAACACTGCAGTGAGACTGTGAATTCTGTTTCCATAGTGAGCTTCTTGGTAAGAGTCAGAAGAACTGTCAGAAATCTGTGCCCAGTATTTAACAAAGCGTTTTCTTGCCAACTTCCCATCAAATGTGTGAAGTATATGGCTGAAGGTTTGTTTGCTAAAGGGATAAAGCTGCAGTACAGGGCAGTGTTCTATCAACACGGCGTTATTCAAAAGGACAAAGACATCCTGTTATCTTTACCATAGGCTTTAAGAAACTCTTAATGATATTGCTGTGTTAGACATATCTAAGTATAGTTTTAAAACAAACCCATACCAAAATGTTCTCTTTCCTTCTAGGAAAGAGAACGGTTATTGCGGTCTAAAAAACAGAGGAGGAAAAGTCTGAAGCCTCCAAAGGTGAGCAAACCTTCGGTTTTTCATGCATTTCTGTTGTGAACAACACCTGTTTCAAATACTGCCTGAATTTAAATATCTACTTAATGGGAAAAATACATTTTGTTCTCTCTGGTGAGTGCTTAATTTTTTTAGAATAATTCAGGAGCTGCAAGTTTTCTATTGCACATGAATGGTGTTGTTTTGGGGTTTGTTTTAAACAAACAATAAAATTACACTTTTAGCCACTGTGACCTAAATATTTATGTGGCTTAAGGCCTTAATGACATCATGACCTGAAACAGCTATCATTTCAAAGGACAAACACTCAGTTCTTTTTAAAGAACATACACTCTTTAAACTGCTTGTACCTACACAGTGCTTAATCACAACTGAAAACTTTGACTCGTGCTAGGGAGGTTACTGAAATCATATTTCTGTATGCGATATATAAATAGTAAGAAGATTCTGACTATTCTGCTCTAGAATACAAAGTACAATACGAAAATTTAGGCTGTAGAAACAGAAAAGTTTTGCTTTGGAATGTACCTTTAATGTTCATTGTAATAAGTGCTTTAAGTAATTGATTTGCTGAATAATGTGTTTTGTGAAGTTGAACCTTAGCGGCCTGGAGCATGTAAGGGCAGGGAAATGGGGTAAGATGTTAAAAATGGAAGTGAAGAGTGGAAATATCATTATCATCTATATGGTAGCTTAAGATACATGTCATAAATGGGTGCCTGTTGTCAGTGTGTTCTGCATAGTCTATTCCTGGTGACCTCCAGGTGGTGCTTTTTTACTGCTCTGCACTCTCTTAATGCCTGTATTCTGAAAAATGCTTTCTTTAGGAATCCCTGTTTTACTGGTAATTTCTTCAAATTCTGCTTCTAATAATAGTGTGTCTTTTACATGGGAAAAAAGAAAAATACAGAAGTAATAATAGGTCTTGGCAAATATATTTGCAGCAACTGTAAACCATTCTTTCTTGATGTAGTATAACTGGAAGTTTGGATGTTGAGTGATTTTAAAAACGGGATGTTAAATCATATATATATATATGTATGTAACTTATACTGTACTTTTTATAGTCCTCTCTAATTATTAGCCTTTATCTGATTTTAAGTTAAATGTATAAGATCTTTTGCTAAATTGTAAAGTTCCTAATGAAACAAAGCTAGTTAATTTAATTTTTAGGTGCTGACAACTGGTGGTGCTAATTTCTGTAGGATGAAAACTTCAATAAATGTTCATTTAAGTCTTAAAAATGTTCTGTGTTAATAGAACTTAAGCTAACATAGTCTTTGGACTCTTTCCTTTTATCTATTTTGTTTTGAGCGAGCTGATGTTTCTATTGTATCTTCTTTTCCTTATTGAACAAAGCAAGAGTTGCACAACATGAGGATTGGAGAGAATGTGCATGATACCATTAAAAACTTTGTGATAGTGCTATTCTTTGTGTACTCAGATATATAATTGGGGGAATTCTGCAGAGTTTAATGCAGAATGAGAAGCAGAGTTAGTAGGGATGTGCTTCTTATTTAGGATATGATAGGTACATCAGAAAGAATAAATTAATCAGTAGCCCTGTTTTCCAACAGTTTTCTATTTAAACAATCTGTGTAGAATGGACTTCTTCCTCAGATGAGCTGTTGGGACTGTACCATCTTAATCTTCTCCATTTTTACAGCCTGTCTCAGGAATCGATATGAAAATGACAGAATTCATTTAACCAAGCCTTGCAGATGTTGGTTAGTTGCCATTAATGGGTTTGAGGTACAGATGTCTGCTGTGGACGAAATGGTAACATTAAATGGTTGGAAGTAGCTACCCAAATAGGCCGCGTGAGTTTTGTCCTAAAATTGCCTGTTTCTCTCCATGGACTATGAAAGCAGTCTAGGATGAGTTGCTTTATATATAGACACGCACAGCATAAGTGTGTTTCTGTCTATGATCTGTGCAATATTTTTATACCATACAGATGATCTAAGCTGCATAGAATAGTAGTGAAATTATCGGTGTATCTGTCTTAATAAAACACTTGGGTAAAGAAATTACTGATTTAAATCTTTGGCTTTGCTTTTATGGAAAAATTTACATTTGTTAAATGTAAGATTGGCATTTACACAGGGAGTTATCAAGTTTGGCTGTGGAGTTGTATCTGTTTCCAGATGGATCCCAGTTCCCTTGGCAAAGTGAAAGAGTAAATAACTCAGAGAATAAGGTTTCATGAAAGTGGTCAGAGAAGCTCAGACTGGAAGGTATAGAAAGATTTCTTTTTTTGTTCTAATAACCAGGAACTGGGTGCACAGGGTGAAGGTTTGCACTCATCTACGGTTTCTGCTACTCCTAAATGGACACTTCTACACTCCAGCTTCCTTCATTTCTGAGGTGCTCTGACTGCACAGTGCCTGTGGTTGTTTTCTAATTATGGGTATTTTGCTGACAGTGACTCCTGTTATCTGAACAGAATCTGTGGCATGCCTTTGTCCGTCTTTGCGACAAGGCCAGTGCAGTAGCCTTCACAGCCCTGAACATCAGTTCAGCTGAGAAGCTTTTGAAAATTTGAATTTTACATTTCTGTTTTTTATTTTTCCCTTGTAGTGAGATGTCTGTGTTATTTCTGGAGCTCTGTAGGCGCACTCGGTTACTGTTGCTAGTGTAGCTTTGACTGAGCTCTCCTGTGATTCCCAATGAGCACGGGAGTCCATGGAGCAATGCTGGCAACTGGCTTGGGCTCCCAGAGGAAAAGAGCAGCCAAGTGGGATAGGCTTTGTAACCTCTGTGGTTGCCAGGTGTTTAGAGGAGCAGTGTAGTGACTCTCTACAGTCAGGTACTGAAGGGTAGGTTTCTCTGACGTGAAGCAGCCTGAACTGGTAGAGGTTTGCTTTGTTTTTTATATTAATGTGCCATTGGACTTGCTAGAAAAGTGTGATTCACCAGGTGAATCTTTTGCTGTTTAAAGCATGGGTTTTTTTCAAGGTGCTCTTTTTTTCCCCAATTTTTTTTTAGTGAAGTAGCAAAGAAGCTTCAGAGACAGTGATTTTTATGTTTTGTTTATTTTTGACATGTAAAATGGAGTTACAGTGGTTCCATGACTGATGGAGTCATGCATTTGAAAGTAAAACATATTTACCCAGCTTGTTTGGAAACTGCAGGACTCTACAGATTTGCATCTTTATTTAAACTTCAATAAATAAACTGTATTCATGATAGTGGAAAGCCTGCACACTGATGTGATGGAGTTCATATTTCTTGTTTTATATTTTTCTTTTTTTCTCTGCCTCTGTGCTTTGGTTTGCCTGTATTTTTCTGGCTGCCAAGAAATGACATATAAGCATGAAGGTAAGAAGTTGCTGATCAACACATCTGATTGCATTATAAGGAAATACATCTTGGATCATTTTCATCATGTTCGATTAAGTACTTGAAAATGAGATATTTAAATGTAAAATGAAACTATTTTATCCACAGAGAAATCAGATTATATTGAAATTTGCATATAATGTAGTCTATGTGTCACCATTGATTTATAGCATTCTAAACTTTGATGTTTATTGACCACCATACTTCAGTAGAAGCATTAATACTTGAGCTATAAAAATTTAATGCATAATTTTACTTTAAAATTATGTGAAAATATTGATATAAATCTACATGAAAAATACTTGCTATTAAACGCATGGCAGTAGTCAGTGAAAATTAGAATTCAAATCAGAATTTTTCAGTAATTTACATGACTATTTTCTCATTTAAGATGATGTAATTTGGAAATAACAAATATACAAATCAATAGAAAAAAATACCTAAGTTGTTGAGAATGCTCCCATTTCTAAGAAAAGTTTGACTGAAACTTGAATTTATTTATATATTGTATAGTTACAAAAGCCCAGTGAGTATTGTGTGTTTCTATACACTTTTCAAAAACTATTGTGATTCAGCTTTTGAGCTGTGTGTGGGATCTCCCTTGGAGTTGATGTATTTATTGATGCCTTATTGTTTATTACAGTATGTATCAACAAGTGCATGACTCAGATGTCTTTTTTTTTTTTTTTCCCTTTTATTTTCTCTCTCTACAGCTGTTCTCTTTGCCAGTTAATTTGTTCTGGTTTCCCTGTAAATCAGTTATTTTAACTAGTTGCTTCAGATACTAGATGATAAACAATACACATGTCCATTTTGTAATTATGCCATGGAGCAATTCATACGTGTGCAAGTAGTATACAGTGCTTAAATACCTTGTCTTTAATGCCATGGAAAGTGTCTGCTCCACAAAGTGATAAATGTATAGCTTCTCTAAAGAGAGAGGAGTCATTAAAAATAAAGTGATTCACTCTTAACTCCAAATATTATAGGCAGTCTGTATAGCATTTAACAGGTTTTGACTTTTAACTCTCCTTTAAGTGTTGGGGTTTTTTTAGTGTGTTGGGAAATAATAATTTTCTTTCATAATTCCCTCACATCTAATAATCAAGTGATTTATTTGTTTATATATGCAAATTATTTCCCCTCCTTTTGGTACTAGTGAAATGAATTTAAAGGCGGGTAGTATCTTTTTTCACAGTAATGTCATTGCTTTAAGCATCTTCTCAAACCTATATGCCATTATGTCAAATCAAACTCACTGTTTTTTTGCTAGTTTATTTTCACTCCTTGAAGTGGTGTGTGTGGGGGGGTGCCTGCAGGGTGAAAGGGAGATATGTACTCAGCCTGAGTTATCTAAGTGACTGTATAGCAGAGGTACAGCAAAAAAAACACCCCATAGGCAGGTCTTATAGTCAGTTTTAACTAAACTGCTTCTAACCATCAGAGTACTGGGTTCTCTGTGGCATAGATATGACAGTAAATTGGAGTTTTGTTCTCCCTCTCTTAGAAGTCCTTTCTACCAGCCTTTTCAAAGTCAAGAATTGACGCATATGTACTTTACCCATCTTCAAGACAATAATCTGTTGCGGGTTTTGGTTGAGCTCTGCTCGAGGGGATTTGTTTGTCATTTTTGAGGCCAAACACCCTTGAAGCAGGAGGCATGAGCAGGGGCAGCTGTTCTTCGGTTGTCTGAATTGCTTGCCCTTGGCTGGGCTCCTCCAAGGCACGTGGTGGTTCTGAGCCCCATCCACAGGCGAGCAGGTGTGGGCAGAAGAGCAGGATGTAGAAGCATCAGCATAAGAGTCTGTATGAAGCTTTGTTCTGGGCTTGCTCCCAGCATCTTTGAGTAAAGCGTATCTGCACTGCATAGTGAGGATGCAGTTTTCATTAAAATCTCTGGGGTTTTGTTACCTGCCACCATCTTTATGAAACTGTATCTGCAAATCAGTTCGAAGCCAGTAAAGTGAGTTGAGCTCACAACTCATATTGTAAATTTGCCTTCCTTACAATTTGAAGGCAGCACCATTTCTTTAGCCCTATTTTCAACTTCCAGTATTTATTTGTAGTACTACTGTTAAATGGTTGTAGGCTGTAGCCAGTATTCAGTGTGGGAGAAATGCTGGATGGGCCATCTCCCAAGGACTAAGTATACCTTTATACTTATGAAAGAGAGGTCTGAAATGTTTGTAATTCAAGTGTGAGAGAACACATTAGCTTTCTGGATAAGTATTTATATTTTTAGAATACAGCTTAAACCATTCTCTGTGTCCATTGTTTTGTTAAGTAGGACAGAAAGGTGAACTGATGAATGCTGGAGGAAAGGACTGAATTATCCCAGGGAACTATTTGTCTTAAGCGTCTTAGACATAGCCTGTTGAAAGGATCACAGTGCTTCCTGAGAAAAGAGTCATGTGTCCTTGCAGCACTGTAGTACAATAACTATGATCCTTTCCTTCTGGACACACAAAGCTGTGGTCCAGTAGCTTGCAGACGGAAAGTTGGTTCTAAAGCTTCTTTAGAAACTCCTTGCCTTTTGTGCTGCTTCATATTTGTCTGCATGCATTTGGATAAGCACAGCCTACTTGGAGAAGGTGTGGCTTTTTTGAGTTTTTGTGGTTTTTTTGAGTGCATGACATTTTTTCAAAAGGAGATTTTATTAGAACTAGTTAATCTAAATACGAGGTCCTAATGAAATTTTCAAAGTACTGATTGAAGGGCTCGTCTTAAGTGAAGCAATTAAGTGATCTGGGACAGGGCCTTGGAGCTGTCTTTGGCTGTCGGAGTGGAATTAGCTGTACTGTGAAACTGTTATGGAGTTGTTCAGTGTAAGACTAATGAGGCTGTGACCTGGTGGACTGTGGTGACCAGGGCTGCAGGCTGTAAAAGGAGCACATGTTGTCATGCATGCAGGCCCAAAGTCACACCTACGTATCTTGTATAGTACATCGGACCAGCTTACTTTCTTCTGAATAGATATTGTGAATCCTGTAAGACCTGTGTGATTTTGATGATTAGCTTTTATGGTTTTGCTAAAGCATTATTCTATTGGCAATTACCCAGTGTGATGTGCAGTTCAGTTCTTGGAATTTCTTACAGAAATTATGTTGAAAAAATAGCTTGTTCAACCAGAGAACAAGAGTTTACAGCGGAACGTTTTTTCTTCCTAAATGCTAAAATGGTCAGAGAAGACCTTGGTGCTGCTCACTGGGTCATTGGGGTTGTCCAACTGTTTTGCTGGTGACTGAAAAACACTAATTTTTCAGAGGCATGTTGTGGAGACATTTTTTGGATTTGATGAAGAATCTGTTGATTCAGAAACATCATCTGTAACTTCATACAACACAGATAAAACAGACAGGACACCAGCAACACCAGAAGAAGATTTGGAAGATGTAAGTAGTACTGATTTGTTCTATCAAAAATCGGCCTTGAAGTGTAGATGTGAACTTTTCTTTCAGTTGTTCCACAGGAACTGTGAAAGATTTGGCAGAGAATTCCTTTGGGTTTTTTCAAGTCCAGTAACATATACACTTCACAACAGAATTAATGAGATAATATTATGCCTGACAGATCTGACAGATATTGGGCTGAGAAATAAAATTGTTTTTCTCAAACTCCTTGTTATTAGTCAAAAGGAAATGAATAGGCATACTGCTTTGCCAAAAGCCAATAGTTCTTAGACAACAGTTTTCCTTTCAACCTTATAATTTATTTGACTGTTTTGATACAACCAGGATTTTCTTCCTTTGCTCACAATACTCAGAGGGGCTTTTGCGATTCATGAAGGCTTAAATGATCATAGGTAGTAAATACCCACTGACATGTTTTGTCTCAGCTCTGTGATATACAGTGCTGCTGACCTACTTTAGAAGATTGTGGGCATGAGGACAAAGCATGAATTAGATGCTCTTTTACATCTTTTTTTCTTGTTCACTAACTTGTGAACCTAACTTGTGTGCCTAATACTTCTCAGTCAAAAGAAGCTTCCTTTTTTCCTGGGTTTAATATCTAATAGTATTGTAATCTCTTTTCTTTGGAACTCAAGTTCCTGAAGCAAAAATTAATTAAAGGGAAGGGCACTTCTTGTCCTCAGCAGTATTGGAAAGACCTTGTAAGTGTTAAAGTCAGTTTCTCAAAATTCAAAGAAAATCAAGATTTTTTAAATACTTCATGTTAAAAAAATGAAAAAAGAAAAACCCTTTATGGCTTTTGAAATGTGACTTCTGTGTTAGTGTGCTTTACCCTAGCACTGTAGAGAAAAAGTGTAGGGAGGGAGGGATGGACTGCCTGACAAATAGAATGAACCCCTTCTGAAGCTCCTGTGGCTCTGGATTTGTTGAAGAGTTCCCTCTCATCTTTCCCCAGACAGTTTTTTTCCCGTTTCCATACATTGCTGCCTTATGTCATGTGCAGTGTCCTGAAATCATATGGTAAAGACAGTTACTCATCATCCCTCCTTTCCTTTCCACTTGTTTTAGGATTTTAAACTTTTATTAAACTTTGAGACTTTGAGTAACTTTGTTGCTTGTTATCTTTGTGAATCTGTCTATATAGACAAACCCATTATTATATATATATTTTCCCCTCTTCATTAAGAGCACGCCTAAAGAAGAAGCTGAACTAAGGTTCTGCCAGCTAACAAGAGAGTACCAGGCTTTGCAAAGAGCATATGCATTGCTGCAAGAACAAGTCGGTGGAACCCTGGATGCAGAGAGAGAAGCAAGGGTAATTTTTTAACTGAAATTCCTTTAATTCTGAAATAATTGGAAGAACTGAAACAACTTGTGATAGCAGGAGGTATCTTTATAGGTCACCGAAATGCAAAGGACAATGTTTTTGAGGATTAGAGGATATCGTCTCTAAGGCAGCAATTTAGATTAATCTGGCGCAATCAGAACAAAGATGTTATATTTTGTTCTAGCATGGATAATATATTATAGATTTTGGTAGTAAGAGTGCTATTGAGAGTGATATCCCAGTTGAACCTGCAATTTGGGTAGTGACACGATGGATTTTAAATGAATTGCGGGATAGCTTGTTAGAAATACTTAGATACTTTCATCATATGAGTGTATTAAAAATCTGACCCAAATCTGAAAAAGGTAGTTTTTGTTGAAGTGTATTGTTGAAGATATGAAATCATAATTTGAAATCTCACATTGAAAGTATTCTTTCACTCAAAGGTACCTGTGCCACTGCGGCGTGTTGCTAATAATGCAGAAAGACAAAGAGTTTATTGTGGTTTAAAAAAACTACTGGTGGGAAAGGACTCAATTTATTGGTAGGAGCTGCCACTAGTTTAATTGTTTTACTACTCAGAACAATTAATAAAATATTCACAAAATTCTGTTTTGGTGGTTATTAGGCATACATGTGCCCTGTATCATCCACATCCTTTTCTATGGCAAACATTTTCAAATCCACTTACTGCATATTTTCATATGTAGAAACAGTATGCTTGTGGGAACAGAATTTCTATGTGTTAATAAGCAAAGCTTTCCAGATAAAAGTTACAGAAGAATATAGACTACTTGACATTATCTGGAATTGTTTACAGCTAAAAATGTTAGTCTATTACCCTCAGAGCCTGCATTTAGAATATTAAGGGTTTACTTTAAAATGTGTCAACTTTTCTATGTTTTTTTTTCAAGGTTCTTTGTAGTAGATCTAAACTTCTTTCCTTTTCCCCCCCGTCCTGTGAAATACAGTTCTTATAACAGTAGAATTATTGCTTTACTGGTTTATTTGTTACAGTTCTCAGCATCTTGCACTTTTGACATTCTCCTTTTAAGTAGGACACAGCCAAGGAAAGCAATAAGGACTTTAGACATCACTTCTCAAGATAAAATTGGGACAGAGGGCGTAATTCCATTTACTATTAAAGTGTGGTTTCAGGGGCTGTCATGTATTTGACACTTATGAGAGGCCATTATGTATTTCCTTTGCCTGCATGGGCTTTTTGAAATTTTATTTTGTAGGCATTTGCAAATTGTCCCTTTTGTAGACTTGGAAATCATTGCTATTTCTTTTTAATGGTGTTTTGGTCTTTTTTGTTGCATCCCTGCAAATCCATCCTTTGAGTGAGTCAGAAAGTAGCTTTTTACGTGGTTTATTCCTTAGGGCCCAATGTTCTGGTGGGGTGAACATTTCCTATTATTTTTAGATGAGCCTTAAAGTAAACAAGGACCCAAAGATGCAAACATGCAGAAGGAAATCCCTGTAGGAATTTTTTTGATTGGTTGGGTGAAGAAGTACCTGAAGTAGGGTGGGAAAAGTACTTGCAGTAGGTCCAGGAGCCTCAGTGACTGAGGGCCTCCAGAAATGCGCTTTGTTTTACACCCTTTCTGTTTACTGCTTGTATGATCCAGTTCCTTTTAGGGCATTGCTGGACTCAGGGAGTGCCTACTGTACCTCCATATACCTACTGTAGTGTAATAGTTAAAGTAATAATTATGTAGAATGAGGAGAACTGAACAGTGTATGCTATTCATGGGATATTTAAATTATTTTGGGTCAATGTACTTTATTTACCTAAAGCCCTTTTTCAGTGCTTGATAAAATTCTCTTTCTTCCTTGTTCCTTTCTCCGCTGTTGCCTTGAATTACTAAAGCTTATGAATAGCTTCTTAGAGCTCTTTCAGTCCCTAACTTGTTTTTATTCCCCTGGGAAGAGATTTGTCACTGAATATGTGATAACATCTTTTTAAGTGAGGAAGAAAAGGTCCCGTTAAACTGACGGCTTTAGATATTTGGTGACATAAACAAAAACCAGTTATTTTAATGAAAAAAC
The DNA here is from genome assembly GCA_035583185.1 of Anabacerthia variegaticeps. Taxonomy (NCBI): domain Eukaryota; kingdom Metazoa; phylum Chordata; class Aves; order Passeriformes; family Furnariidae; genus Anabacerthia; species Anabacerthia variegaticeps. Next base: position 61,345,979 of record JAWWEW010000131.1, on the reverse strand, counting down.
ATTAAAAGATGACTGGACAGCCCATAAAGCAGTAGCAATTATCTTTTCTTTGATTCTGTGTGCAATTAAATCTGCCTGTCTACCTGCATGTGAATGTGCATACACAGACTTTTTGATTTTTTCCCCCCCCAGACTCGTGAACAACTGCAAGCTGATCTTCTCAGGTGTCAGGCAAAAATTGAGGACCTGGAGAAAGCTCTAATCGAGAAAGGACAGGTAAAAGGCCTTCTTAATGTCCTCTACCACATCATTGTCTCCGCTGCATGCAGTGGTGTCCTTGCCATCTTCATTGCTTACTGGTGTGTTAGTGTGAATGATGTGGCTTAATTGTGACTGCAGCAACAGGTTGCTTCAAGAAAGGGAAGTATTTTACACTCGAAGAAAATTTCATTACAGATTCATCTTCTAACACATAATACACTAAAGCGTAGTATTGAAATAACCATGTCTACATGCATTGTAAATTCTGTTCCCATTGTCATTTGGTGAAGGCCTTTCTCCTGTTTTCCATTTTGTTAATATTTGTTATAAAATCCCATGAAATAAATACTCTGTATTTGTACTGAAGAATATTTTTGGTGCATAGCACAGAAAAATTAAGAAACAAATAACTTCTAGATGTGCTAGAGAAATGAACCACTGAGGGTGTTGGGTTACTGGAAGCCACTTGTGGTGTTGCTCTCCTGGGTTTAAATTATCAGGGGACCCAACTGCTTTCAAATTCCCAAACCATCACACGAAGTAAAAGCAGGCCTTATGCTTCAGTATATATAATATGTGTAAATACTTGACAAAGATGTGACTACTGATGCATATTTAATAATGTCTGGGGTCTTCAGAAAGTCTGATTAAGAGTTATGAGCATACATTTGAGAATTGTTCAGTTGCATAATTGCTAGAATGCACTGAAGAAATTGGGGAGATGTTATTTTATGCTTTATTGTTTGAAATAAGAATTTTAAAAGCAGGTAGTTTATGGTAATAATAAATAGCTATCTATACATATGCATTTCAAAAACCCATGATCGTGTAGCATTGAACAAAAACAACCTACGAAAAATGCCAAGTGAATGACATCACTATTTTTATGGTTTATTCTTTGTAAGAAAAATTTTCTGTAAGATTCTGTTTGGGCACCATTTTCAAATGAAGGACAAAAGTAATTTATGCTGCCTTCCACACCAGTTGCAATTTGCTTAGTGAATTCCATGTAAATACAATATTACTAAAAATAGAGAATATGTTTTTGATTGGAAAATGATGGCTCACTGAGCTTTTGGAAGAATAAATGAAACCAAAGACTTCTCGAGGATCTACTGCTGATATTTTAGTGTGTTCATTAGAAAGGTGCTGTGGGCCAAGGGCTGTGTAGTCTAAAACATTAACAAAATAGTTGACTATTACAGTGTGTAATGTAAGGACTGTATATGTAGATAAGATAAATGCACTGGGATACACATGTAAGGAATTACTTCTGTGATTTTTTTCTTCAAGAACTTTATGTCAAAAAGGTATATCTGGAAATTAGGAGTTAATTAGTTATCACTTTGAGATTCAGAGCCACATTTTTAACCTTGTATTTCTCGGTAATCCTGAGAATGGATGTGACAAGGAGCAGTATGGTGTTGTGTCTAGTGGGCTGGTTTGTACTCTGAGTATCAGCTTTCCACAGAGGGAGTCACAGTGTCTTCCTGGGAGCTCTAGCACCTGCCTGGTTCTCCTGGCCCTGTTAGTATTTGCATTCAACAAAATAAATGGTTGTGATGATAAACTGAACTCTTTGTGCACTATGTGATTTTTTTTAACTTATTTTATTATTACTTTGTAATTTAGATGGTCATGGTAGTGATGATGATTTAATAATAACTGTGAAGTGATCATTTGGAAAGCCAGTCCCTAAAGTGCTTTTGTAAAAGGAAACTGAATCAAAAGCTCCAAGTGTATTATCAAAAAAAACTTTAGTCTTGCTTTACTGCTTTAGGAAACAGAAGCAACAAAGACCTTCACAATGTCCCTGAAGTCAAATTCAGAGCAGGAGATTGCAATCTTATTGTTCAAAAATTATGTGAAGCTTGGTTTATAGCAATTCATGTGTAATTTCAAAATAGCTGTCAATGGCCCTTGTTAATGCCTCCTCTGTTGGATCTGTCAGTATTCCCCCAGAAGTAAAACAAAAGTAACCATCCATTTCTGCAAGGTACATTGTGGTGCGTGCATAGGAAAATTTATATTAAGTGAAAAAATTCTTATAAAATATTAATAATGGTAAATAATAAATCTAAAACTATTGGAGTATGTAATGTGCCAGATGGATGAATGCTCAGCTCTCTGTGATCTGGTGTGTAAATACAATTCCCCTGGAGTTCAAGTTTTTTTCAAAAAGTCAAGTTGGACTTCATCAAGAAAGACACAAAAATTAATTATCAAGAGGGCAAATGAATCTGTTTTTTCTGCTTGTGTGCGCTGGAGTAGCTGAACCTGCAGGTCTGGTGCAACTGTTGAATGTGTCCTTTACCATATTCGTGCTTTGGGATATCCACGCTGTGTGTGCAACTCCTTGTTCATCCCTTGACCTCAGGAAAATGCTAGTTAAATGTTAAGCTAGACATCAGATTTTATTCTCAACATTTTTTTCGCTGGCTTCACAGATTCTTCACAAATGTAATGCCTTTTTAGTACCCATTTTAGTATGTTATTCTTACAGCATCACAATCCTGAAGAGCTTGTTTAGCCTATGAAAGTTAAAATGCGCTTGTTCATTCTTGAGTTTGAGTGGGAGAAGGAGAAAAAAATGGTGGAATATGGAACTGTAGCAGACAGTAGGTAGAAAAACTAACATTAAACTTTAAAAACCCCACTAATTGGAATAAATAGTGTATCATAATGTTTCAGAATTTTTGGTTGACATTTCAAGGCTATTTCATATACTGAGATTTCCAGATTTCATTAATTTCTTATGCAACCTCAGTGTGGAAATACCTTGCTGACAAAGAATGTGTCATCCTTAATACTTTAGTGAATGCATTTAGATTTTAAATAAATTGTTCCTTGAACCTAGAAGATAATTCAATCTAGACATAGTGTAGCATATTAAGTGTCGGATATTGTTTTATTAAACTTCTTAGAGCAGCAAGGTTATGTAAACAGTTTTCAGGCAGAACAGAGCTAGTCAGGCTGTGATAACCCATTAAATCTGAATATCCAGCTACGGCTGCCACTGAGGTTTTGTAGCTTGGGTCTCCAAAGGGATATTTGATGAGGCCTTTTGAAGCCATGGGAAAACCTAAAAGGAAAGATCAGCTTTGGAACAAGTGATCAGTTAGAAATACAGTTTTCAAATGGAGTACAGAATATCTTGTATCACTTCCCCTCCTCCACAGCTTTGAATTTCTTGTCACAAGCACTGTGTATTAGCCAGATTCTCACATTTTTAGCAGAGAGTAATTAACTGTATATTGCTGAAGCTTCTTTTCATGAATTTGGGATAATTAAATGTTTTTCTTTCCTTTCTCCCTTGGGATTTGCATTACACCACTTAAAATGGGATGATTTTGGAAGAAGGTTCCCAAACCTTTGCAATGGAAAGAAATAGTTTAGAGTTGAGCTGAGTAAATAAATGTTTTTAAAATGACACAAAATATGATATAACTGTGGTCACCCACAATTGCTACATGTAAAGATTTCAAAGTATATGCTTAGCTGGAACATATTAGGAAAAAAGAGACTCTGCAAAAGGAAACAAAAGGAACTTTTATTTTCACTGTAGTATAAAAAGGTATATACCCTTAAAATATTTACGATAGCTTTATTTTTCAATGTGTGACCATTTTATACTTGAATGTACAATGATGTCTGAAATCTAATTATTGTGGTCATTCATTTATCTTGTTTAACAAAATACATGTATATACATTTAATCCTCTTCTTCCTCATAGGATTCAAAATGGGTAGAAGAAAAGCAGCTGCTAATTAGAACAAATCAGGAGTTGCTAGAGAAGGTATGTGGGAATATTTTCACCATTGCTACCCTTTATCATAAAAGACATTGTGTGTACTAAATACTGGAACATCAACATGAAATTGCTTACTTTATTTCTCGCCAGAAAGAGAAATTTAAATACAAGTCTCTGATTAAGGTAACAATATACCTTTATACTCTTCAGGAACTGAAGCTGCTCTTTATTGTGGATTTATGCATGTAGCCAACAGTAGATCCCAAGCTGGCTGATATTTCTAGCCCTGCAAAAAACACAGTTAGACAAAGATTATTATTGTCCTGATCACTAAAAAATATCTCCTGCTTCCTTTTCTAGTGCTTACAGAGTTTTACCGTGTTGTGTTTGTCTCATAGATTTACAGAATGGAACAAGAAGAGCATCAGCTGAAGAATGAGATGCAAGATGCAAAAGACCAGAATGAGCTGTTAGAATTCAGAGTGCTAGAGCTTGAAGTAAGAGATTCTCTCTGTTGCAAACTCTCAAATGGAGCAGAAATTATGTTTGAACCCAAGCTGAAATTCCTGTAAAGATTACTGATGTCTGGTGCATGTTTAAGGGAAGTCACTTAGGTATCTATTTTTTAAATGTTGTATTTTGGGATAATGAAATTGATGCCTCTGCCTTAATGTGTTTTGGAGAGAATGCTCACTAATGTTTATAAAGATGTAATATATAGCTAATATAAATTGCATATAGTTTGGTTTTCATCTAATAAAATATTTTGTTTTGCAATATTTTGCCTTTTTTATTTGTTTCATTTCCATAACTGCTCCTTTCCTGCATGTAAAATCACTTGGTATGTATACTACAGCCTTGTTTGGCATTGATTAAATTAACACACCTTCTCACATCTTGCATGCAGTGATCTGACTAAAGATCTGACACATCCATCACATCAATGTATAATTACTTTAAATTACATTGATTTAAGATTGACCACATTCATGCAAAATAAATTTATCCTAAAAAGAACACATTTTGATAACAGCTTTGAAAGAATTCCTCTTACCTGAAAACATTTTCTGATGGTTTAAACTGGTCATGAACTGGAAATAATTGGTCTCAGTCAATGAAAATTTGAAAAAAAAAAAACCTTCTGACAAAGTCAAAGTGCTGAAGCAAAAGTACACCTTCTGTATGTGAAACTAATATGTTGCCTACAGCAAACAAATTCTATACTTTGATAAATGAAATAAGCAAAATTAATTGCTAATAACAGTTTGAACACGCAGGCTGTGATTACAGTAGAAAGCAGTGGTTCTCATCACCCCGTGAATTGGGCTCATGTCGAATTTAGTGGCACTAAACTAGTTGTGTGTGATGCACAGTTGTCACATGGTTGTATTGCCTGATGACACATTGCTCAGTTTCAAAGACCATCAGCATTCTTTTCACCACTTAGAATAAACTCTCCAAGAAACCTGTCATTGTCACTCCTCCATAATTTTTATCACCCAGCACGTTTCACCAAAAATCTTGGCATGTGTAACTTCTCTGATAAAGATGAAAATGTCATGTCTTCCTGTTCTGTGGACGTTCTTTTTGTCTTTGACATTTCTTAATCTTTTTTTCATCCCTTTTCAACCATATGTTTTGATATCATAGCCCACTATACTCAAAATTATGAATTCAGGTTATTAGAGTTTCAGTAGCTGCTCAGAAAAATAAATATGCTTTCTAATACATATGCTTATATTTTATTAAAGAACTGTAAAATACAGCACAATTTAGCACTCGATTTGGCAGTGACACTACAAACTGCTTCCTAAAGTATAAGAGTTCTTAGAAGTAAAACAATCTGAAAAAAAATTTCTTATGAAAAGGACAAATGTTCTTCAGTGCATCCTTCATTAGTGTATTTTTCCCATGGAAGAATCAGATCAAAAAAAGCTCAGTGTGACATGTTGAATTTGGTCATGTGCCAAAGATTTAAAACTTGTTTCACAGAGTAACAATGGAAGTATTTTTATGTAACTACAAGAAAAGATTTTTTTTCCCTAGTAGGCAAGCATGTAGACACAAATGTGACTGACAAGTCAATGCTTTAGGAAAAGCATCAGTGCTTCTGGTAAACAGGACAATATTTTTTAGAGCAATTAAATTATTTCAGATGAAAATTAGGCTGAAGTAGAAAACACAATCATTTGTTTATAATTTAATGCAAGCAAATTTAGGTGAGCTTAATGCAATTGCAACTGATTCATTTTTAACAGTATATAAAATGATAACTGAATTTGGACAAGAATTAAGTTTCTGTGTTTTGGTTACGACAGCTAAGTTATTTAATAATTAGACTATTAATGTAAATATTATTTCAAATAAAGCCTGTGAGGGGGAAAAGTGAATGGACTATGGAGGTTTTGCTCTCTACATTGTAGTTTCAAATGAGGTTTAACCTAGTTAATGAACGATTTGCCGTGCTTTGTAACTTGCTTAAGTGAATGGTTGCAGCCCACCTGCCATATCAATTAAAGCACCTCATTTTGTGATTTAGAAAATGGAGCAACACATGGATGGTCATAGGAACTAAAATATTTGCAGTAGCACTCTCTCTCAGAAAATGGAGCTGTTGTTACCAAAGCCTCCTCTTTTAATATGGAGATGAAATTTGGTTTTCCTTGCTTGTGTTCCCATGGCCAGAGAGAATTTAGAGTAAGACCCAGTGCCTTGGTTACCCAGACCCTTCAATCCAGTCATTTTCACAAGCACATTGAAATCTAATTTAAGTAAAATTGCTTGCTTATTTTACTCTGTTTCTGGCTTTGAAGAAATAATAGGTTGGTATTTTGAAGAAATGCATAGAAATCAAGTAGATGGACTGGATAAGTTTTAGAAATACTATAGTTTTAGATAAATGGGAATTTGTAATTTTTAGTTTTGGCATAAAGAAGATCATAACTAGAATAGTGCTGCCTTTCAACATATTCTAACATCCTGGGTTGTGCAGTAAATATGAATGGAGACTTTAAATGCTCTAACAGGCAGGCTGACTGGAGAATAAACAGGGAGCTGCTGATACCCAGGTCTAGTTTTAGTGAGAAAATCTTCGATCATAATGCTACTTCATGATGGAGTTTAAATTTTTTTCTGCAGTTTTTTCTTCCTAAATTGTTTGGTTGTTTTTTTTTGTTTTGTTGTTCCATGAAAGAAAGCAATAATTAAGTAAGGTTATAATCAACATAAAAACCTGCAGAGTATTTTGGGGCTCCAGTCAATTAGGGTCACTCTTGCAAGGGTTTCTGCAGCTGAGGAGTGTCGAGTTACTTTGTGGAAATTGTGTGCATGGAATCAGTTGGCAGCTAACACCATTTTTGTGTCTAGCTAAACCTAAATTCTTCAAATGTGGCAAAAGTAAGAGGAAATACCATATATTTGGAATGTGAACAGGAATCTGCCTTTTTAATGTATGTTTTGTAAAGGTGGGGAATAAGTGTTTACGTATAATCACGCGTGTTGTTTTTAAACAAATCTTTCCTCAGGAGAGAGAGCGAAGGTCGCCAGCATTTAATCTTCATATAACCACCTTCCCTGAAAACAATGGAAGTGCACTTCAACTGTTCTGTCATCAGGAAGGAATAAAGGTATATGCAGAGCATCAGAAACAGTCGCATGGCTGGGAGCTTTTTTGGAATGACCAACCAAATATCCAAACCAATAGTTTGGCATTTGCCAGGGAAGAAAATGTAAAAAAATAAGTTTAGTAAGAATAGATGGTTTTAACTGGGGAAAGCGTTTAATAAGAATATCTTCTGGTAGTCTGTCAGGAGTTCTTTGCTGAAAATGAAGGTTGGTCAAACAAAATAATTCACATTTGGTCTAGGGAAGAATATGAAAGTTGATGTGATTCGTTGTCAGTACACTGTTCTTGATAGTGAATGTTTTAAGTTCAAAGATATGACATTCAGCTATTATTTTACATGCGTTTTAGTGAAGCTTTTTGTTTGTTGAATGAATATTTATTTGTCTTAGGCCACGGCCTTGAAGCATGAGGTGCCTGATCCAAAACTCATTCAGACAGGTGAAACTGTCATTTTAAATCAAGCACAAGATAAATGTTGGGATCTCCCTTGGTTAGCTTTTGCCATGAGGAAGCAAGAATTACTCTTTTCACTTCTCTTCCCCCAGGAACAGGCTAGCTGTGACGCTTAATTTGCATGCTGGTTCAGCTAAGGTTGAATTCAGGTTTGTGTTGTCAGTAATGTTACACAACAGACCAGGGTAACTTTTCCACACGTAAATAAAGCATAATCTTAGTGCTGCCTGCTAGTGATTTATGCTAACACTTTTAATTGTATTTACAGGTCCTCTCATAAGAGGCTTGTTGCTATTCAGTGCCTTAATGAGCACAGTATGATCTCTAGAGGAAATAAAATGAAATTGTAGGCTGCATATTTTTAGGAAGCTGAATAGTCTAAAAGAAAAAAGTTCAAACCTCATTCTTACCTACAGGTTTGGTTGAATCTCATCTCCCAAACCACACCAAGAGTCATCAGTTACCATATTACCATAGGATGCCAGACCTGCTTTCAGCTTATCTCTTATTCTAATTTGCATGTTGGCTGTAAGCAGGTACAGTGTACCAGGATCCAGAATTCCTATTTTATTCCATTGTCTGCTGTGACACTCCTTAACACGATGTTCTTTTCAATCTGCCTTTCAGTTCACTTACCTGGAAGGAGAGGCAGTCACCTAATATGGGCATACTGAAATTGCTCACCTTTTATTTTTCTCAGTTTTTCAAAATTTTTAGCCATCAGTAGCAAAGTAGATTCCATAATGGTGCAAAATCTGATTTGGTTTCTAATTCTTTCTTTATGCTTCATCTGGAAATAAATTCATTAGAATGATTTTTTTGTTCTTTTTGCTCAGTAGGTGCAAGAAGTTGCATGCCTTAGTGAATTCAGTTCTTCACTAGCATTACTGTTCAGCTAAAGAAGTTTCCATTCAACATTGTCAATGCTGATCCGAATCAATGCTTTTATTTTTAACATTGATCCAAACACAAGTGTATTAAGATGTGCACTGTTCTAGAATTAGTGATGTGCAGTGTTAGCTAGCTAATGTAACATTTGGGAACACCACCAAAGTGTTTGGGGAGAGAGGGAAGAGGGGGAGGGGAATTCTCAGGATGGATCAACTTGGACACAACACAGTACTGCACTAATTTGTAGACTGTCTCCCACATCTGTGTCTGCTCTTCAGGAAATCTTTCATTTCTTATTGAACCTTCCTCACCGGAGCCTGTTGAGTATAGAATCATGAGCTAATATATTCTGGTGTAGCTGTGTAGTTTGCAAGCATAGCTAGCTTAGCTGTAAAAAATGTTCAAGATTGATAATCCTGACTACTGACATAATGCAGTTGCCCAAAGCATAGATGCAAAGCAGCAAGTTACCTACTGGAAGCAAGGAAACCAGTGAGGCAAGAGCCTTGTGAAATGTTGGCCTCATCCAAGCAGTGCTAAATAGAAGTTGAGAGTGGCAGCATTTAACAAGGCTGGTTTGCTTTCTGTGTGTGTGTATTAAGCATTTTGGGCTAACACAAGCTGGTCTTTTCCCCTATTCTCAAGCCCTCCTACTTTCAAATAGCATAGCTGCATGCAGCCTGTCAGTGGAAATGATCCCTGGTCCATGTTAACTTGTCCATACTTGGACCATACTTGGGACAGTTCAGGAGAATGTGATTAGCGCAGGTTAGACAGTTCCATGACCCTTTCCAGCAACTTTTTAAAGTAAGAAATAGAGTTCTGAGGCCTAGGAATCTAGGAATGGGGCAGTGTTTTTCTTTTATTTCAGTGGCCAGGCCTTAATGAGGAGGGGAATTGTTCAGTTCTTTTTGTGAGTCTGAGAGCTGACTGGCAGAGAAACATAGCTTTCTACTCACAAAGGTTATGAGCTGATGGTCTTTGGAGGAGCATGCTCAGCCCTCTGTGCACATTCCCTTCTGCCACTGTAAGGCTGATTTGAAACCCCATACTTTTGTTTTACAAAGAAAACGAAAAGCAAACAGCAAATCACCCAGCAAACCATCTTAGCAATTATTTTGTTCATGCTCTGTCCTTTTGACTTCTGTAGGTTGATGTGGTTGATGCTCCACTCCAAGCAAAAAAAATTTGGTTTTTAAGCCTTTTGTCTTTAAACAGTCTTTTAAGCTTGTTTATCAGTTTTGATCTATCTTCTACACACACTAGCAGGATGATAAATGTGAATGGTTCAGGAGCATTCTGCCCTCATGCACAGACATCCAGGTTTCTTGCTATAATCAAGAGTGACATTTTGTTTTGTCTTTGAAAGTTTCAATAACACTTTTGTAATTGTGATGCAAAACTAATGTTTCACTTACATTTGCAGTCTTTTTGCATGCAAAGTGAATAAAGGGTACATAAAATGTGGCATATAAAAACTGTTTCTCACCTACTTTATAAAAAATAAGTGTTGAACATCTTTTTCAGGATGTGAATATATCTGAACTTATGAAGAAACTAGATATTCTTGGAGATAATGGGGTAAAAAAATTTTAATTTTAAATATACCTCCAATTTTGTGGTTAATGTAAAGCATTTTCCCCCACAGCAGAGAATAACATCCAAGAAAATGCACAGGGTGATTTTTCCATGCCTATATATATTTGTATGAAGAATATGAATGGTTAGGTACTGCTCTTACAAACCTGAAATCTTTCAGTTAAGCCGATGCTAGTGAAAAGTGTATTTTTTCAAGCTAAGATGTGGTCTTGACTGAATGACACGACAAAAGGGACTGTAGTAGGCTAAGGAAAAGGATAAAACCCAGACCAGATATAAAAGAAAATAATAATAATAATAAAAAAAAGGATTTAAAACAGAAATGAAAGCCAGACCAAGTTGTTTGTGAATTTTCCCTCTTGAGTAGTAATAGTAGCACCTACTACTGTGAAGGCTGTTTCTTCCAGGAGTGGATTTTCTGGGAGAAAGGCAAGGATAAGTGTCTCCCTTTCTTCCTCTGTATTACCAAATACAGAACAAAATCGTGGTCATGCAGTTGTGGCACAAACATCTGGGAGCTGGGTCCAGTTTATAGCTGGCTTTAACTGAAGTCTTTATAATACTAGTTTTATGTTCAAAATTTACATATTATGTTGAAAGTTCTGTGGTACTTGATCTTTGCATTGTTTCCATTAGTGGGAAGTCTAGCTCTGAGGTGCATGAGGGGGGAGATTTGTTTGCTGTAGGGCCATAATCCAGTTAACAGGCATTTTTCTGCCTAGGAAAAAAAATAATTCAAAATCCCTTACAGAAACCACTTAATCAAATAATAAACTATTGCAGCAGTGTTGGGAAGTTGGTGTACTGAAATCAAGTGGAAACTAAGCACTCCTGGTTTAGCCTTTAATGCTTTCAATCATGGGATACTTTTTCATCATGTCTATAATTCTACATGTTATAAATTATTTATTTGTTGGAAGCACAATTAAAATTTATTTTCTGTGTGAAATGATGAAATTTTTAACCCAATTTAAAATGCATCTTTTTGTATTTTAGAATTTGAGAAATGAAGAGCAGGTTGCAATAATCCAAGCTGGAACTGTACTTTCCCTCTGTGAAAAGGTAGAATTCAGTAAATATTTTTCTCTGCTAAAAAATTGACCATGCCTTCTAAAGTATCACATAACTTTGTCAGGGAAACATGGCTTTTCTGTTCAGGTCATCTGGATTGGAGCATGTATTCAGCCTTACATGAATGTTGGCACTGTGATGTCCTGAGGTAAAGTCAAATTTACAAAACAAACCCAATTTAAAAATAAAGACATGTCTTGAAGGTATTCCCTTAGCATAAAGTACTAAAAAGCCACTTAACACAAGAGACTTCCTTCTCAGAAGTGCTGGTGTCCTCAGTGCTCTGGGAACACGATGCTGTGAAATCCTTGGTGAGGTACCCATGGTCCTTGTCGGGCTCATTGCTGTGGGTGACAGAAAAGGCTCAGAGCAGTCAGTGGTCCCTTCCTCTGTAAAATAGTGGAGATAGAGAAAAAATAGTTTGTACAAGATAAGTAATCAATCAGGTCAGTCATTTCTGCATGACTAGTTCTTTTCTTCTCAGTTACAGATGGAATATAATCTGTATATGAAAAGGGGTGAGATTTAGAACTAAGCAAGACTTGCATATTTCTCTGAAAAAACTGTCCATCCTTTTCATGTGTTTCTATTAAATCTTTCCTAGATGCATTCTTGAAATTCAGACTCAGAACACTGAAATTAAAATTGGAGCATTTTACACTACTTGATATAACTTTGATAATCTACTTATCTAAATATCTTTAAGTAGATAATCTACATTAGGTAATTAAAATGTCATTAATTTGAGTGAGCAATTCCTATAAGCAAAGTAAAAATGAGGAAAAGGGCTAAAAGTCATACGTTTTCCATTGTGTTGTGGCATTAAAAGAAAAGGTGATGATTTTAGTCCTTTACATCCAAAAATGACACTGGAAGATCCCCAGTATAAAAGGCTAAGATGGAAACTCCTAAATCCATGGTTGTCTCTTCTGTGCCCCTTGGCTCCAGAAAGGCTTACAGGCATGGGAAGATTGGAATCAAGATTTAGTTTTCATACCGTTCATACCTTCCAAAAAATTAGACCTGAATCTTTTGCAAATAACCCTTCTCTTGGTTGAGGGCAGCTGTGGGAGACGCGCATTTCTATTGATTTCAAGGGTTCAGAATGCTCATGGTCTTGCTGAGCATCAGTGGTGAATCTTCCCTTAGGAGTAACTTCAGCTTGTCACCTTCAAAATGAAGAAAACAAAGATGGTGCAAATAGAATCTCTGGGGAATATGGGGGTCCTGTTTGGTTTTGGTTTTTTTCTGTAGAAAGCTAACCTTTTAAGTAGGTAAAACAAATTTCCATTTTTATTCGTCTCTTAAACACTGGAAAGTCCAAAATGATGAATTCACATTTTGTTTATTTGTAAACTTGTTTGAAATTTCCTATCTAAATCTTTGGGTAAAAAACCCAATATGTCATTAATTCCTTTGAGCCTGAGCTCTGATGAATTCACCAAAATTCTAAATTAAAAAAGTTGATATGCAATGCTTACCAAAAGAATTAAAGCAAATATGAGAAGTCCAATGTTAGTAAACAAGGCATTTGAGGCAAGAGCTAATTATCAGTGGCAAAGTTACCGCTTGTTTTAATGGGAGTTGGTGCTACAAAAAGAAGCCTTAGTCTAAACTGCACCCTTTGCAAGCGAGTCATTGATACTGTAGACCAGTAGGGAAACTAAACAGAACAATTCAGAACTGAGCATTCCCATCCATTCCAATAAACTTACATGTGAACTACTAATATTATTCTGATGATGGTTAGCAATTAAGCAAGAACGTTGTATCCATGCATTTAGCCATTACAGTATGTGACTTTTTCCTTTGGAAAGCAAAGAATGTCATTCTTCTTCATTCTGATTGGTTTTATCATCAGCATAATGGTGAGGAATTCATCGCAGCAACAGCAAGAACTTCCATCTGTCTGTCTGTCTGTCTATTTTGTTTTTCCCTCTACATTGCTAATGTTTTAGAAGTGAGCTTCTTCCCACAAAGAGTGCAGCAAACTGTGCAAAATCAAGGACTGGGTTTTCCACCTTGTCTTTTTTTTTAAATTGCCTTCTGGAAAAATTCAGGACTAGAGGCCTGAAGTCAGATGACAGTTTCACAAATCAGTATATCAAGTAAGAAACAATTAGGTTGATTTTGTGTTCTTGTCCCGACTCTATTTTGGGTCTTGAACTTTACAGGGGAAAAACCCCTATTTAATTCACTGTTGGAAAGCAACCTCCACTTATTAGTCTTTAGCATGTCTCCGCAGTCCTCCATTCTGCCTGTGTTCTCACAACCTATTTATTCATGTGGAATTTCAAAGTAAATATGTCTGGAACTGTTGGCAACAAACTTGCAAAATGTTTTTTTTCAAAATTCCCTGTTTTCTCATTTTCTGTTTTTTCCTCTTCATACTGCCGTGTTCCTGTAGTGGTTGAAACAGATAGAGGGGACAGAAGCTGCGCTGACACAGAAGATGTTAGACCTGGAGAATGAAAAGGTAAGGAACAATAGCTAAAAGTAGAATTCATTTAGCTAAAAGTCATCTTGAAGGAATGTGTATAAACTATATCCCAGGTTGATATGCTGCCTTTCTCTGCTTAACAGAGATTGCTTCATGGTAAAATAGGCAAGAAGTTTCTAGAACAATCTATTGCTTGTATTCTTTGGGGTGAGAGAGAACTGTGAAATCCATATAAAACAAAAGAAGCCAATATATACGAGTTAGAACAGAAAGGCATGACTACAGAGCATATGGACCAAACAGTGTGGAATTGTATGTGCTTTCTCTGTGTATTAATTTGTTTGGCAACAGCATTGTCTTTTTAATCTTAATTGTCAGGGATATTTCTTTGCTTTCTGGTACTCAGCATGTGGGCAATCTGTCAAGACCTCTTACTCCAGATGACCTTTCTTGTCCCATGGTCTTCACGCCTAAAGACAGAATGTTTTCTCAAAAGCAGCTCTGTCTTGCAGAAAAAACTGACCTTATTTTTCTATATATTGAACAAAGAGTTTTAGAATTAGCATTCATTTTTATTGGTCTACCATGCATGCTGTGCTTCACATCTTCAAATGGATTTCCAAACACTGATTAATCCTCACCACACCTTTTACAGGTAGATAAATAATCAGCGTTGCATTCATCCTAAAGAATGGGACAATGAGACAGGGGGGTTAAGTGATTTGCCCAGGGCCACTGAAGAAGTGTGTGTTTGAGCCACAAGAAAAGAAGTGCTCAGACTGTTCTCTGTTGAGTGTAGCCTGTCATACCGACTGTACTGTAACAGAGATACAATCCTTCCCAAATTTACTATTTATTTTAAGCTCTTTTTATGGACAAATGCAAAAGTTTTGGAAAGGAAAAGTGCCCACAAATACTAAATTATTTTGTAAAAAGAACTGGAAAAAAATAATTTCTTTATCACTTGGTTTATTATCATCCCACTTACTATCTGTGATGTTTTGAAGTCTTACTCTGGATAGCCCTTATATCTGTGTGTTTAGCAGAGCAATCTGAGAATCTGCATCGCTCACGATTGACTCAATCATGAAATGAGTTGAGAAATAATATTTTAGCATGACTCTTTCAGAAGGACTGAGCGCTGGTTTAGATATCCTTGAAACCCATGTTAAGGGTTTGAGATACTATTCCTGTTTTCTTCCCTCTTGCTTTTTGTGGGCAGCTTTTACTATACCTTTCTGAGAAGTAACATGATCAGGGCAACTGCATTGCTTTTCTGGGATCTGGTGGTGAACTCAGCTGAGCTGATCTGACCCTCTTTATAGTCTCAGGCAGGTCAGTCTAGTTCTCTGGTGTCAGACACCTGTAAGCATGTTAGGACCAGGCCTGTCCTTTACTATGCATTACACAGCAGACCGTGGTATTGCATCTTGTGCAAGAGCCATCAGTGCTGCTGTAATCCATCCACATCAGGAAATGATGCCACCTGGGCAGTCAAGGTGGGATTCAGTTGCATAAGCATGGTGTCTAATGCCATAGTACATTGTTCAGAGTTCTGGAGATGTCTGCAAAGGGCTGAGAAATATGTCCTACAGGTCTTGTTGGAGACCTCTGCCCTTCTGGACCAGTAGCTGAAGCATCATATTCTGTATCATATCAATAGATGCCCACCTGTGGATAACCAAATTCCAGCCCCAAGATCAAAGCCTGACTTAGACTTTGACTTTACCTTCAGTATTTATTAATAGGTAATTAAAAGAACTCCAAGTTTACAAAATAAAGTAATAGTAAATATTATGCTTCTTATACAGAGAACAAATAGTACCTTATTCCTCTGAGTCCTCTAATATTGGTCTTATATGTTGGTACTACCACCAATTCTGGGTTGTTCTTAGTAAATTGGAAGTCATCTGTGGTCATTTTATGCTCTGAGCCCCTCCAAAGCATTAATTTGCTGATCAGAATGGATTTGTTTTAAAGTAGATGTTTGGACTGAGACTTCGTCATCATGGTCCATGCTTAGGCAAGCCCTGTGTCAGTGTTACACTGGCAGCTGAAAGAAAAGTTGTCAGAAGTCCTCATATATGTCTAAAGGGAAAATCTGCCAACTAAGTGAGTTTGGGGCAATCCCATATCTAATAAAACTAACCAAGACAGCAATATTTGATTTTTTTTGATACTGTTAATAAAGGCTTCAATTAATCATCTTAAGAACCCTATGCATTTAATTTGACATTTATTCTATATGTTGAGGAAATGCAAAAATTTGTTGAATAGAAAAAAAATTGATGGGAAATATAAAATTCAGTCAAACACTGCTCTGCTTTCTGGTCTACTACTAATGTTTTGAGTGTGTAAACACATCTTGAAAGAAAACCTAATAAAATCAAATAACTCTTTTGCGTTCTGCTTACTAGGATCCAACCTAGTCTAGGAGAAGGTGTGTCTGCCCAAAGCAGGGGGGTTGGATTGAGATGATCTTTGAGGTCCCTTCCAACCCAAAGCATCCTATGATTCTATGATCCAAAACACTCTAAAGGCTTGACTATTCAGACAACCATTTGAATGTCCACAAATTGCTTGCAACATCATGCTTTTGGATACCATGTTCTGAAATCCCAGCTGTGAAAGTTGATGAGTTTGATTTTTAAACAAAAAGGTAAAAAATCCCTGTAAATCCTAGGCATCTTGAAAACTTCTTCAACTCTTCCGCTAGTCACTCAACCTCTCTGGGCATCACTTTACCCATTACCTAGAAGAACAGACTAGACAACAGAAATTAGGGTTTGCCCTGTGATTTCCTTAAAGGTACACACGGGACATTTTCAGAAAAGCCATAAAGTGCCTTCACTTGTGTTTCTCTTTTCCCTCCCTTGTCCTACCTTGTGCAAGTTACAGCTATTGGACCACATGCATGCACATCCTTATTCACCTCTTGCTGCTCTGTGCCCTTCTGTCAGGTCCAGGCAGATTTGTACACTGGTGTAGAGGTCAATGCTCTCTAGGTATAACTTGTTAATATATAATAGACATATTTGAAGTACTGATATTGTAAATTTCATATTCCAGATATCTGTAGCATGAATGTGGTCATTTGCTGTAGGTTTTCTTTTGCTTTCAAATGGAAAGCTTGTATAAAAATGATGGCATTTATGATTCTTCATGAATTAGAATAAAGAACAAACACTCCCTTGTTTTTATTATTGCTCAGGACCTGTTCAGTAAACAGAAGGGTTATTTAGAGGAAGAACTCGACTACAGGAAGCAAGCTCTGGACCAGGCTTACATGGTAGGAAAAGAACAGTCATTAAATTTTTCTGTTTGAACAGATTTGATAAAATGTAGGTGTTTGGTTTTTTTTTTCTTTTAAGTATAAATAGGGTTCTTTTTTACTTTATACCTTTCTTTTTTCTGCCAGACTAGAAATCAACTATTACTTAAATGAAAACTTAGGAAATGGGTTATAGTACTTACAAGTGTAACATTTTTGCATTGCATTTTTTATTCTATGATATGCAAACATCGTGTTAGTACTTCCGAAATGGGAAGAGCTCATTTATATATGCTCAAAACTGTGACTAGTAGAATACACCAGAAATTACTTTAGAACTTTTCCAATATTTCTTTTCCTGAAGCATTTGTAAGTATTACTGCTGCTAACCTATCCTAAATCAGGAACGCCTGTTCTTCCTATGCGATTCCTTCCTATGTAGTCCTAGCCAACCTTACCCTTCCTAATTTTTGCAAGGGAAGCTGTAACCTTGCCTTTTCTCAAGCTAAGCAACAGTTAGGAATTATCTTGGAATTGACAAAACTGCACAAACAACTTTGTTAATACTGAGATATTAGGAAATCAAAATATAATTGCCTGAACCATTACTTATGTGTTGTAAATATTTCTTATGGTGAAAATGTTTTCAGAAAAGAAGCAAGGTCTAGTGCTCAGAGCAGATAACAGAGATAAAAACAAGGAGGCTCTATTTCTAGCACTGTGACCTTGGGCAACCCATTTAACCTCTCTGTGCAGCTGCAACTGTTTATGCATCACTAATATGGATGGAATTACCTACCTCACAAAGGTGTTATGAGGGCTAAAGGGATGTGACCAGATGCTCTTGATCCAAATATTGTCAGTCTGGATGACGTTTTTTAATAGGATCATACTAACCCCAGTAATCAGGGAAACACTGCCATGATTCCTTTCTTTCCTCGTGGGAATACAGTTCTCCATGCGAATGTGAAGTTCTCCTGTGTTCTCTGCTTTTCAAAGTACTGCAGTTTTGGTCAGTGCATGAAAATGGTGTTAAGAATATGGCAAACAGCAAGGGATGGATGAGGGATTGGTGTATGCAAGTATACAAGTGTTCCTCTCTCCATTCCTTATGGCAACTTGGAACCAAGCCAGTGACATAGACCTGGGGCCACGGATGTCAGGACAAGTAGGGCCAGAAAGAGAGAGAGTAAGAGTTCTGTTCACAGTTTTTCCTGTAGTCTTTTTATTTTGTAGGATGGCAAAACAATTCAGTTGCAGTTGAAGGAAATCTGTTAGTTTGCATAAAGTTTGTAATGTTCGGCATCAGGATTTGGAGTTTTATCAGGTATCAAGTGCAGACCTGTCATCTGAATCTTTCTTAAGGAGAAGAATCAATCACTTAGTAGGATGGGAACCATGGCTTGGGTGTAAATCAGTGCACTCTCTGTGGAATGCTCCTCACTGCTCACGACTGCTGCTTTCCGTCTACCTGTCTGTGTCTGTCCTTCCCTCCTGCCTAAGGCTTCGCTTGCCAGCCTTCTCCTCTAGCTGTTGGTAGCTGTTGGTGGGTCGTTTGCTTGCTGGATTCAAATGTCAGCCTGTCTGTGTGTGATTTGGGTTGCACTAGAAAATCCAGGAGCTGGAAGCCACGCTGTATAATGCCCTGCAGCAGGATTCAGGAAGGCGGGCGAGCGAGTCGCTGACGGAAGCGCAGCGGGAGGATTTGCGGGCTGCAGTGGAGAAGGTGCGGCGGCAGATCCTGAGGCAGAGCCGTGAGTTTGACAGCCAGATCTTGCACGAGCGAATGGAGCTGCTGCAGCAGGCACAGCAGGTAATCCCGGTTCTCTCTCCTGCCCGTCGTCGGTGTTACCTCTGTGGTTGCCGCCACTGCCCGTACAACAGCATCGCTTCACCCTCACCTTGTGGAGTTCTGTTCAGTCCCTTCTTCGTACAGCTCCCGTGGTGTCAGGACCTGGTTGCGCTGGGCATGGTGCACACACAAAACAAGTCACTGTCTCACCACAAGGTCCTGTTGCACAACCTGTTTCATGTGTGTACAACCACACGGTCTTCCACGGGACTCCAAGGAGAGCTGGTTGCAAGTTTAAGGCCTAAATTAGAGCAAGCCAGAATGGAGGGTTGCGAGAGTAATGCTTGAAAAAGCACAGTTACAGGAATACAAGTTTTTTATTTTTTTCCCCCTTTTTGTTTACTTGAGCTTTTTGTGAAATTTTTAAAATAAAATAAAACAAAAAAGAGAAAGTCATAAGAAGTCTTTTAATAGGCCATTTACAAGCTTTCACACCTTTAAATTAGTTTAGAAAAGCCTTGTCTGTCTAAACTACTTCATTAAGGACAAGTATTGACGACATGAATTCAGCAGAGTCCTGGCCTATGGAAGTGTGGTAATTATTTACTGTTGGTAGGATTGCTAGTTTTTCTGTGCAGATATTTGGGGACAGAAGAATGCTGCATGTTTCAGGGTGTTAATTACTACAGCAGGAGTAATTATGCCCAAGGATTTTGGTTCCTCTTTATAGTAACCTCAGGAAGTTGCAGGCAGATGTCTTAGCTCTTGAGGACTGCTCGCCAGTTGCTCGGCTACTTTTTGTGCAAATCTGTAATCACATGTTGTAAATGCTAAAATGTGGTATGCAGATGTGTCCAGAAAACTGTTGCTATTTCAGGTGCTGGGGCAAGAACTGCTTTTAGTTTAGTCCAAGCCTCTCTCTGTTCAGGTTGGCTTTGTAGATGAATGTAGATGAAACTGATGTAATGTGACTCAGCACTGTTGTGATCATGTTCTGTCACCCTGCAGTGATGAGAGCTGCTTATGGTGGCAGTGTAAGACATGAGCTCTGACTTCCTAGAAGTTTCCTTTCTCTTATTCCTTGATGAATGTGTATCACTGAGACCAGGAGATGAACTTGTGTAATGGGTGTCACCTAGTTTTAGTCATCAGTGATGGTGTAGGGAAAGCTGGAGAAGGTAGGTACGAACTGGCAATAAAAGTGTCAAAAATAAAGAGTAAACATACTAATTTTGGTAAATAAGGATGGAGCCTGAAGTTATAAGCATAATGTTATTAGTGTAGCTGAAAATTAGTAAGAATAGAGGGGGTTTGCCAGTCACTTAGGCAGTCCAATGTCCTAGCCAGACTGTTGGTGTTTTATTCACAGCAATAATGCCATGTTTTTCAGTTGGATAAATACTATTTGTCAATGACATGTATTGAGTATGAATGGCATTGCGTGTTGAGTAATGCCTCCACACCTAAGTAGTATACAATTTCAAATTTTAACATCAGTCTAGGTATAGTTTGGTCCTTGCTTTCACGAGGCATGTAGTTTGACACTCTTTGAAGGACTGCTATTGGCTAGAACTTTTTGTTGGAGTGTATTTTTGGGGAACCTGAACAGATCTTAATTAAGCTCATATCATATTGCCAAATAGAAAGGAAAAAGTAGGATTAGATTTGTAGAGTGAAATAATTGTTCCTGAGGACTCAAAATCCATACTATGTGTGTATCTGGGGTGTAACTTGGACGTAGTTCCAGTTTGTTCCATGGCCTGCTCACTATCAATCAGAGCACTTTTTGTGCCCATCTGGAGCACATCTTCTCTTTGAGTCCAGTTCATGTATTCACAGATTGCTTCACAACATAGCGTTAAGCATAATGAGTGTAGAAGAAAAAAAAATGGTAGCATAACCATGGATTTTTATGTACCCATCTCCAGATCCATTTTGTAGCATGTTGTTAGAGGTTCATGTTGTGCCCGTGTCATTAGACATGCTACTGTTACAGCCTTGCAGGGCACATTAAACTGCTTAGTAGGGAGCTAACTGCCTTAGCCATCTACCTTTAACACACACATATCCACGGCCACACACACGTACCCTCTTAAACAGGAAAAGGAAAGACAAAGATGCTAGTTAATCTGCCCAAGGTATGGGAGGGCTGATTCTCACAGAATTACTTTCATCTGCACTAGCAAATCACAGAAGCTGAATGTTATACAAATGAAACCATACCTGTGTTGGCAGAATCCTAATGAATGGTTGAAGCTGCGCTAGGTATAGTACATCTCTGATGCTTTGTTGAATGAATCCACTCCTTTTCTTATATATTTATGGCCATGAGAAGTTTGGCTAACACTGTGACATCAGCAAACACCCATTACACCTTATTGTGGCAAAACTGTAGTCTTGAGGTGGTCATATTTTACAGTCTACAGTGCCTCTACAGCACGTGCCACACTTACTCTGCTGAAGTGGAGGTTACAGGGAGTGACAGAACAGCATGATAGACCTGCAAAGTTTAATACAGAATCGTCATACTGGAAACACTCTCGAACTTTACCTCAAACAGAAACCATGTATTAATGACCCCAAATTCTCTGAAACTTTGGGAGTTTGACCACTTTCATAAGGCCTTTTTACTTTGCTCCCAACACCTTCTGGTCTGCCTGGTAGCAGGACTTCAAAAGAACAACTCTGCTTATCCTGGCAGGCTGGCAAACAACCTTCTCTGTGTCACTTTCTGTGTCAGACATGGAGTGGGGGTTCAAGAAATTCTAATGGAGAAGGAGGAGCTTCCACCTTCTGCCTGTAAATGATCCTTGACCATACTTGCAGGGTGCAGAAACAGTAAAGCATGTGATAAATGCTGCAGGTTGCTCTGCAGGGTTTATTATAGATTAATTACTTCATGCAGGGACCTTGAGGATTTAGCATGTGAGATGCTGGTTTAACAGAGCTGGTAAATGTTCTTCCTGGGGAGTGTACTGCCTTAAAGGGACAGGGATGTCCATAAGAAAATGAGTGAATGGTTACCCAAGTGTGAGCCTGTGCTGTTTTATGTGAGCTTTTTTGTCCAGATAGAAAGCCTCAGTTCTTAGCCATCGGGTATTGACTTTGTTCCAGTGGAATAAATGTATTTTAGGATGTAAGGCCCTGTATTACATTGGTAGGTCTGTTCGTCTTGGGTGCACGTATGGCCCCACATTATTACTGTTCATTAGTATATAAATGGAACCATTTATGTATATCCATTGTGTACTAAGGAAACCAGGCCTCTGTGGAGCCAAATTAGGCAGACTGTGTGATTAGATCGACTTGCTAAGGCACAAAATGCTTTTATTAAACCCAGAGTGCAGCATGCAGGTCTGGGGGACAGATCCTCAGCTGAAGCATTTTGGCAGTACTCCCTCTAAGACAGAGAAGGTGTTTTGATTTACACCATCCTCTCTATTTGGAGGAGGTAATATATGTTAATTAAAAATCTGTCATGAACAGCTTGTGGTATTTGCTTCTAGCAATAGGGTATGTGCAGTTCAACCTCCATTCCTGCATGTATTACTATCAAAAATGTCTCATTGTTCTACACTGTTATTATAAGGTTTTATAGATCAATGTCTGTTTTATTTTTAGCAGGACTTCATTTAAAAGTAACATTTTCACTCTACTCAGTGCAGTGGCATGGCTTTTGTGCTTTTTGGAAAATACGAAGGTCATTATTAGCAGGCTCTGTTAAGAAGGGTAACTTTTCTTGTATACATAGGATGCTAAGTCATTTCTTGAGGGAGAGAAAAATGTGTTGTGTACTTATAAAATTCATCTCTGAGAGAAGATATTTCAAGTGGAGCATGTTTCTGAAGTAATGATATCAACTTCCTAATTAAGCCAACACAAATATAAAACCAAAACAAACTGCCAAAAAACCTCACCACAAAAAACCCACACAGTGTCATGTTAGTTCACCTTAAAAATATATTGCAATTGTCTTATGTGCTGAAACTAGTAAATATTTAAAGGTCAGATTATGCTTTCTATAAACCAAATACAGCAAAAACCTAAACGTATTCTTGTTGGTTTTACTGTAGCTGTTTCTGGAGTATGAAACTGTGGAAAATCATCAGAACCAGGCTATAAATTAGGATAGATTAATTCAAATTGCACTGTTGGCAGTGTTCAAAAATGAAGAAAATTTGTAAGAGAAGTATAATTTATTCTGATTTCATCTGAAGTTATTTTAAATCCAAAGAGAAGCTAGAAAATTCCTTGAAGAACAGGAGATTGACACACACTCTGTTCCAAAAATGGTTGCTGCCAGTCAGAAAGCATACAAGAAACAGATTTTATTAATGTAATCCAGTAATTTCCCACAGCAGCCTTGTATTTGTATAAAAATGTAAGAAAGAAAGAGAAAAGATACATTAGTTCATTGTGTCATCAAAAAGTGTGAAACTTTTTTTCTCTGAGTTGCACTGTAGTACTGTACTAAGCTGAGGGTGTTTTATTCTAATTTGAGTTAGCATATTCTTGGGTGAAGCTCAGTTTTACAAATAAAAGAAACCACTGCTTCAGTTCTAGACCTGACTATAGTACATCTCTGGACTGGTGAAGCCATCCAAATTCCAACTTCAAATAGGTGGAATGTAACTGTAAATATTTTAAATATGTTTTCTTTAAACTGGAGCACTCCCACAACCAGATTGGATTATTCATCAATAGTAAAAGCAGAAATTACCACTCTATTTGCATGTTTTTCTTGAAAAAGGCATACCTTTAGGACAGAGCAGCTATAAATCAGAACTGACCTCTCTGTTTCACTGGCATAGAGAAGGATTCACTGCTGATGTGATGCCTTGGGCACTGTTTTCATTGGCACTAAGGAAAAGTCAGAAGCAGCGATGTCTTTTTCCATCCTGAAATGTCAAAATATAGCTTGAAATTGAGAAACAACAAACTAATTTTCTTCACTAAGGTTTTTAGTTCCTTTTTTCTCCTGACCTGAAGAGCGAAGCTCTTACTGCTTAAAGGTTAAACAAAACTGTAGTGCACGACATTCCTCCATGAGTTCTTCCTGCTGTCTTGTAGGTAGGACAACTTTTTCACACTGAGATAATAGTTTGTGTTTGATGTCACCATATCTGTAAGATCATATTGGCTCAGCCATTTAGAATACATACTTGCTTTGGGGATTTTTTTGTGCATGGGTTTTTTTTTTATTTAAAATCTTCATGTAAAAACAAATCGTTAATATGGGGATTTCCAGAGTCAAGTTGGAACCTGAGATTTGCCACTTGATATACTACAGATATTCAGGTGAAGCTTGGATAAATCCAGTGCTTCCGCTCCCCTTTGCTGTGTGGTCTGTCATAGTTGATAGACCATCTATTTTTCACCCAAGGAGAATTATTAAGGTTTAATGTTTGACTGCGAAGGCTCTTGGGGGAGGGAGAGAGTGAGGGAGGATGCTCTGCTTAGAGTACCTTATTGATAGGCATGAGGATGTGTTGTCTTAAATTTGTCCTCTTTGGCACAATGCTTTGTGACAGAGAGGTTAAATTAAAGACAACCCCTCCTCTGGTGAATTGTCTGTGCCAAAGAGGCTGCCTTGGTCAAAACCCCACAGCTGTGTCACACAATTTAGAAAGTAGATAGAAGTACTCCTGATAAGCTTACTTACATGATAGTAACTGGGGAGTCTCAGGTCATTTCACTTCCAAATCTACATAGATTTAATGGTTTAATGTTGTTATTTTAAATTTGAAGTGTTAAGGTGCCAGGAAAGTTCATTCCCAGCTATTTGCATATAACAATGCATGAAGAGGATTACACAGGACAATCAGTGATTTTTATTTTTTTTAAAAATTACTGATGCTTGCTTAGTATTAATGTTCTGTGCTTTGCTGTTCAAAATGTAATAGATTACTGTTGATAATGCATTTTTTATATTCATGAATTGCTCTTAAAAGCATCTGATATCACAGCTGTATGACTGTCATCAATATTCATCAAGCACATCATTACTGGGCTAATCGTAGTTGACCTGTGGTATTGATTTGTCATGCAGGAGTGAACACTGAGTCTTTCAGGGCATCATTGCTGCTATAATGACAATATCACAAGAAACTGTAATTTCTTACAGATCTGCATGGCAGATGAGAGTAAATTTTAGTCATAACTATGTGTTTATCTTACAGCGTTTCCTTGTGCATGTTTTCTGTATACAGTCTTCAACCATGTCTGCTTTGCTAACTGCCTTAGTGATGCTACTTGTCTGAATAAGTGATGATAGCAGGGCTGGTGTGATACCTACAAAATATATCTGAAAGGTCTCCTCCCTTTGTCCCAAACAATGTGTGACTGAGGTTCTACTCAAAGCAAGAACTACTTTTTGCCTTGCAATAATGTTACTATAAAGAAAACTCTCATCTGAACTTTGGATGCTGAAAACCTCTCATCTGAAATCCAGAATAACCTATGTTTCCTAGGAAAGGCTAGCGAGAGCGGAGGCAAGGCAAGTCTAAAAAAGCAAAGTGTGCAAAGTTTGTTATAGAAGTCAAGGATAAGTGTATTTTCATATGCATAATTTATACATCTATCATGATTATTACTCTCAGTGTTAAAAGAAAATCAAGCGAGTTTGCTAGTAAATATTACATAGGTATAGTCATTTGGTATCAGATTATAACAGATAGTTATTTTGGGCTAAATATATTTATAAAATTCACTAATTTATGACTAAGAACAAAGTGATTGAATACATATGCTGAGAAATGCAGGAGTGCAGCTGCTAAAAAGTTCATGCTCCTCAGGAATGCAAATAAAGAAACCACAAATGCATAATAAAGATTAACAAGAACAATTCATCTATATCAGTAACTGTTAATTGGATTATCATGGTTGAGACTTACAGAACATAGAAAATAATGAAATTTTTGCCTGCTGTGTAAAGAAAATCTTGGTGAGAATCAGAGAAGTACAGTATATCCAAAATGACCTCTTATTATTGTATTCAACTGGCTGAAGTTTACGTTTTTATTCATAAAGTAAAACAAGATGGGAACAAAAATAACTTAAATTAATGCTGTTGCAGTGAGCTTTTTTGTTTCCTTATGACCACTATGCAAAATCACATGCTGGGCATATAGGACTAAAGGGAACATTTGGGTTCCTGAATGCACACCCCTAACAGCAGCAGGTCCAACAGCTTGAGTAAATGCATGTGACAATTACCTATGCAAATTGTATTGCTAAAACAGTACAGGCTTTTAAACAGCTGTGAAAACACATTAGATTTTTAAAAAGCCCAAGAAAAGAATGTATTTGTTTTCATTAGGGAATTTTATCCATCACTTTAGCGATTTGAATAATAACTAAAGGCAAGTCAATTTATATTCAGCTTTGTTTAAATTTATGCATATAACATAGTTATGCTGTTCACATTATTAAAGATCTTACATACCTGTGTCTTAATAGTGATGAGAATCTGCTTAAAATAATGATATAATGAAACAATATTGATTCCTCCCTTTGTCAGATTGATAAAATATTTCCCATGTTATATTTTCCTCCAGAATGAGATACATTCTTGATCATAAGATGACTTCAGAGATTCAAAACCTGGTTCATGTCAGATACAGTCCATCCACGGTGCCTATGCTGTGAATGTACATTAACCTGAACCTTTGCAACATTTCAGAGCCAAAGCTCTAAGCAGCTTAGCAAATCCTTCTTTGTCTGCTTTGTGCTAAAATTATCAAATTGTTTTCTTGGATTTGCTGGTGAATGTAAATCCAATAAAAGTGTGTCACAGGAACTGGCAAGGTAATTTCTAAACTCCCTGACTGTGTTTTCACAAGTACAGTAGCTTGACAAAGACCATATTTTGCAGGTAGGTAAATTGCTGTCCATAAAACATTTGTACAGATGGGCTCTTTACCTACACACTTATCTAAGAAACAAGAACATCAGTTCTGCAGCTTGAAACCTACATGATGTGATCATTGTTGTCTGAAAGATGAAATTTCTTATACAAATTTCTTTCCTGATAGATTTTTCCTCTTTTGACAAAGCTCCTTGAGGATTTGAGGCCATCCAAGATGTTGGTTCAGGACTGTGAATGGCTAACTAGTGCTATAGATGAATTAGAGAGGACAAAAGGCTTGGATGAAGAAGTCCACTTCATCTAGCCTGCATCACTGTCCAATAAACAGAAAACACAGAAATTCTTAGTGTTTGTGTTTGCTACTAAAAAGAGCTGGGAGATCAGGTCAAAAAAGCCCCCAGAATGTATGTAAGGCACCATGTGATTGCAGAGTAACACAGTCCATTTCTCATCAGCATTTGTGGTAACATGAAAGACAAGTGTAACCAAATGAGGAAATGCACACATTTTGGTTGCTTGGTGGAGGAAATCTGGACCTAGCATTTTAAAGTAGTGAGGCACTTCAGTATACATCTCAGATCAATTTTCTTCCTTTGTGATGCTGAAGTTCCTGCCATGTCTAACTCTCAAAATGATGACGAATCATTCCTGGGCTGATATATTGCCTCTAGCATGAAACTGATAGCTCTGAGCCTGCAACCCAGGGCTCACTGGGCTCGGCAGAAACATTTCCACATATTCCATCTCTGCTTTACGATGGCCACTGTATTAATGGGAATGGTACTTAATGTGGATGGATTGCTATTATAACACAAACTGGGCACACATACTTCATCTGTTCTATCTGGGAATGCAATTAACCTTTTTTTTTTTTTTTTTTTTAATGGAGCAATATTTTCATTTTGGCTTAACTACAAACTGAGTCTACTAAGGCTGTGTTACTGAAATTTCTCTGTTAGTGAAAGTAGAGTAATATTTCCAGGCACACATCTACCATCATGCTGCTTGCATTTTGCCTAAACTTTGATTCCTCTGATCTCACAGACATGTAGTTTGCAACCTTGTGGCTGCAGTATAGCCATAGGAGACAATCCATGCAAAAATTGCAGAAATTTCCCTTTTGAAATCAGTGCCTGTCTGGTTCTCCACTGGCAGTGTATTAATATGATTTCACTGGACTCTTTGCTTTTAATTCAGTTTTGAAAACTAAATTTATCCTTTTTTTCTTTCTTTTTTTTTTTTCACCTTGTAAAAAAAGGAATCATGAAAATAATGGATCTGCATCTAGCCTTTTGCTGAGTTTGAATGTATTTGGAAAACAAAAATTTATAGGGAAATTTTCCAGCTGTTGGGAAAACTGAGCTGTAGGTGCAGAGACACCTGAATTGGTCCTGCTGAGACCATACTTCATGCAAAGTTAGAGACACTCACTCTGTGGGAAGGTCAGAACTGCTGAAAACAGGAATTTGTAGTCCCATCTGTCGTCCTATTTGTAGCCCTCTGCTACTTGAGAGAAGAAGAGCTGACTTGCCTTGATTTCTCTGACATTACTGGAAGGCACTTGCCATCCAAGTTTATGAAGGAGAATTGCTTAAGTGAATAATTGCACTGCAAGAAGTGTATTTTGTTTCCCAGAAAGATGAACTTCCCATCATGAGGTGAAAGGAAATGGAGGGTTATGAGCATTTAGGAGGAATCATCTGCACATTAGGAATTCTCTGATGAGAAAAATGTCTGATTTCTCACTTTTGAGGCAGTTTGGCTGCCCTTTGTGTTTGGAACCTCTCCAAGAATTAGAGATTGGAGCCGACTGTAGTCAGAGAACGTATAATTTTTACAATTGTGGTTGACTGATGGTAAACTTCCTTTTTCCAATTCTGCTCAGTAAAGTAATGTCGTATGTAGTGCCATGTTTGGGGCAGTCTTTGCCTGCCTTTGCATTACAGACTTCCAAAGGAAATGTGCTTTAGCTGCCTAAATTTTCTGGATGTGCTCTCTCTTGCCTGATTGTTACCATTTTTAGGCTGTCCTTCAGGGTTATAGCGCTGCCACCTGCCTTTGTATATATGCTACATATGTAACCACTATTGAGAAACATTTTATAATGGAACTTAAAAGTCTGTCCAAATGGAGTTAAGGAATAAGTAAGGCATCTTTGTTCTGTGGCTGTCTGGCAGTGCGAGTGGATCTCTGAGCTGAGCCTGGAACTGCTGTTCAGCATAGCCTGGCCAGCAGAGCCATCTGCTGATAGCTCTGCACAGGGAACAGCCCTCAGCCCCTGCTGGCTCTGGCTGCTTGTGAGCACTTAGAAGTGGCAGCAAACTTCATTGCTGGGAGAAGAATGATTTGTTCACTGAGTAGGTGCTCGCCAGACTGAAATAGATGCTTGTCCAGCCCTCTTTTGAAACTTGGGGAAGCTCCATGCAGGTAAAGGAAGTTACAGGGAGTATTCACAAATGTACCATCCATCTTCCAGAGGTTTGTGTTGAGATTTTATTTGCTATTTTAATAAAATTTGATTAATAAAGTCAATGACAAATTGATATTCGTTATTTTGGTGGGTTGTTTCTGAATGCAGATGAGGCGGAGTGTAAAGAATCCATCCCTTATGTTTGCACTCCTCTCTTCTGTGGTTGCATTCCCCTTGCCCTGTTTTTGACTGACTGTGGCTCCTTGTTTGCCTACAGTAATTCCATTGTATGGCCCCAGGATTTGACAACACAGAGTTATTCTTATGCATCCTGTCAGTGCCATAAAGGTGCACTGGTATGACTGAGGGGCAGCAATTAACTGTAGGAACACCAGAATTGCTAGAACCCAGCAGAGCACCATTCTGCATTGTCCCTAAGCCTTGCTCTGACTGTGACCACTATCCATATCTTCTATCCCTCTCTTTTGAAAAAAGAAAGTAAATGGAAGAACAGCCTGTGGCTTTCTTTTCAGCTGAGACTTACCGAAGTTTTGAGAGCAAAATAGAGTCGATTTTGTTCCTTCCTCATATTTTTTTTTTGTGCTGTTGAAAAGGTGCTGGATTTACAGTGCAAAGTTCCTGTGAGCCACGCCATGAGTAGAGCTGAATGCATCTTTTATAACAAAATTGTTATAACTGTATATGACATAGCAGGAAAAGCTCAACTTAGTGATCATCAATTTATACCCTGAAGCATGAAACAAGGTAGAATTTCTTGATAACAAAGAAACAGTTCTGCATGATTTGTTGTCACAGTTGTGCTTTTGAAAATATAAACAAATCATAAATCACTGAAAGCATCCAATCAAGTGTTGAAAATCTAAGAGTGAGTTCACTGCTTCTTAACTGGTAATTATTGTGAATAAAAGGAACAGTAGATAAAGTTGTAAAGGCTTATACTGAGTCTCAAGCCATTCTGCCTTTGGTCTTAATCAATATCTGTAACTTGTGTAATTTCCTTCTCAGTGTTTAATATAACCTTCGACTGATAAACCCCTCCTGCTACTTTTAGGAGATACTTTTTTGTTACAGCTCTGATTATTCCACATATCTTTCTTGCATTTTTTAAAGTCATATTTTGAAAATTGTTATCTTTGTGATTAAGATAATGCTGTAAATGAAGATAGGTACAATAGGGGAAAATAATTATTTTTATGCGTTAAATACTTTATGCAGGTGTAAATCTGTTTTTTTCCCCCTGCAAATATATTACACATGTATACATATATACATACATACATACATAGATATATTAAGGCCATCTCTGCAGTAAAATGGAAATAAATGAGTTAAATCAGATTTTTCAGGATATATAAATAGCTGAACTAGTCTGGTTATCTTCCAGTGCTGTCCCTGAGCCATCAGAGGATACTGATGGGAAAAGCTATGCTAACTTCATCCTCCTGGATAATCCTCCAACGGAAAGCAAGTAAACAACTAGGAGCAAACAACCCCAAGCATTGGTATCTGCTGTAAAATTCCAGTCCAAAGTTGTGTTTTAGAAAAAATTTCGACCTGCCTAGGTTTGACCTTTTAATTTCTGTACTAAAGAAGTTAGTTACAAAATCTTACTTGTTTGCAGTGTAAGTATTCTGTCATTGTGATTTCCACTCATGTAAGAAGAATACAAGCTATGTAAACACCAGTCACCCGCCCTCGACATGTTATCCCTTGGGCAGTAAGTCCAGAACAGTTCTACATATACAAGTGTATACATGGAAATGTCTGCCCTACTGACTCTATCCACCCTGTCCAGTACAGCAGCACAGAAACAGCAGCAATGCCCTGGCCACCTGCCAGGCCAGGCCCATGGCCATGGCTGTTATCAGAGCACAATTCAGTAAGGTGGTAAGCAGCCCAGCACTACAGCATGCAGAGAAAGCAAAAAGTGGCCACTAACGAGCAGTAGGCTCTAATACAAAGTCAAGAAAGCAAACCCCATGGCAAATGCAAGAGCCTGCTGATTACTGGCTAAACAGCCGTAACATCTATAAATTCCATATAGTACATCCCAACCAAACCTCTGTCGTGGTTTAACCCCAGCCAAGCCCCATGCACCCACCCACCCACTCAATCACTCACTCCCCCAAGAGTGGAATTGGAGACAGAATAGGAAGGGTAAGTGCTGGAAAACTTGTGGGTTGAGATAAAGACAGTTTAATAGGAAAAGCAAAAGCATGCACACAGTCAAAACAAAGCAAGGACTTAACTCACCACTTCTCACGGGCAGGCAGGTGTTCAGCCATCTCCAGGAGAGCAGGGCCCCTTCACATGTAACAGTGACTTGGGAAGACAAATGCCATCACTCCAAACTTCCCTCCTTTCCTCCTTCTACTCCCCCCTCTATATACTGAGCATGATGTCATATGGTCTGGAATATCCCTTTGGTCAGTTTGGGTCACCTGTCCCAGCTGTGTCTCCTCCCAGCTTCCCATGCACCCCTAACATCCTTGCCAGCGTGGCAGTGTGGAAAGCAGAAAAGGCCATGGCTCTGTGTAAATCCTGCTCAGCAATAACAAAAACATCTCTATATTATCAGCACTGTGTTCAGCACAAACCCAAAACATAGTCCCATAGTAGTGACTATGAAGGAAATTAACTCTACCCCAGCCAAACCAGCACAAACTTCCTTACTGGTATCAATCTAGTTGTTTTGAGGGTTTTTTGGTAGATTTTCACTTCTAAGAAACTCAACCCTTTGCATTTTCTCTTTCAGTTGAGAGATTGTCTTTGTATTTAAACTGATTTTTAGGAAAGTGTGCATTTCTTCACCTTAAAATTGTTCTTTACCTTCCATCTCTCAAAATTTAACTGTTTCTATGCATTATGGGTGGAAATTGGAAAATGGAAGCCTTAGCCCATTTTTTAGAACCATCCTGATAGGCAATAGCTGAATAGCTGTATGAATCTTTTGAAAAGATTAAAAATTCATAGGGAAATAATAACATCTCAATTTTTACTTAATTAACAGAATTCCCAAATCTTAAAAGTGTCATCTTATCGTAATTAACTTGTTCTTTTAGAAAGGAATCATTGCTATAAACCCTGGGGTGAGAAAGCCATCACATGTTTGGTGGCTTTTTAATTTCCCTTTTTTTCTGAAGGCAAACTCTTGGCAGTTATTGGAAAAATATCTCACATGATAAATCTTGAAGATGAAAGTGATATTTAAAAATATTGCTTCTCTCCACTTATCTCACTACTGTCAGACGTTACCACAGAGCATAGCACGGCCCCCAGAGAACTGAGGTCTGTCACTCAGCTCTGAGATGTGCTTATAAGAAGAAATCAGCATAACTGAAGTGAGTAGGAGAGAAACAGGACGCTAACCTGATGGACTAGAGATCTCAGAGGTGATTACAGCTGCCTGCTTCTCATCCCGTGGTTTCACAGTGGTTGTAAGATTCCTCATACATACCATGGATGAAAATGATCACTTGAGAGATAGGCTTGCCTTGAGCAGGAAGTTAATGAAGTACAAATCAACTCAAATGTAACAGAGGAAAAGTGAAATTAATACAGCTGTGCCTGGGGCATTTGATACTGTCAGCAAAGCTTCGTGCACTTATGTCACACAAGGGTAATCTGGTTAGTGCTGGTTTGTGTATTAACTGAGTAAATCTTTGAGCATTGCAGTATGATGTAGTGGAAATTCTGATTGACTTACTCTGACTGTATAATATTCAAATCAGTCACTTAAGCAAAATCTTTCATTTTGAAACAGCAGCAATAACAGCAAAGCTTTTCTGCTCGTGACCTGTCTTCAATATTTGTGTGGAAGAGTGTGGCCTGGGGAAAGTGAACTGCAGGGTTGTGTGTACCTCATTTTTGGAGTAGTTCCAGGTTAGACTGGCAATTTTCAAGCAGTCTGGTCACTGGTTCAGCTGCTGCCTTGCTGCTGCTGTCCTGGGCTGCCACGAGTGTGGGGCATTTACCACTGTGTGAGGTCTCTGAGCTGAATGCAGGTGAGCAACTACCAGCATCAGTGGAGAGCACAGGTTTAAAAGTAATGGCTGGATATTGCTTTGAAAAGAATACTAATCGTTCAAATCAATTTGTGAGTCATAAAATAATTTGGGAGTGGTGCAGCAGCAGCTACATTAATTTTATTGGCCTATGCCATTCATATTAGAGGAGATGAAAATTTGTCTTTCCAAGTTCAGGAACTGTTAACAGCCTTAGCTGGGGTAGGCCAGGCTGAGCTTGGATAGTTAATCCCCCCAAAAAGCTGATTGTATAAAGTTACTCCTTGATCACCAGTGTCTGTTAGCAGAAGATTCCAGGTTTCTGCCTGTAGGAAAGATGATTACTTGTAACATACTTTATCTGTAACAAGTACACATATTATAAGTGTAATAAAATGCATCTACATTGTAGAAACCACCCAAAATTAAAAGAAAAATAAAAAATACGCATAACTTTTAGAAAGAAAACAAGGGGATATGTAATATAGAAAGGAAATGAGGTATGTGGACTCAGCAGGGGTCGTACTTTTCAAGAATCTTTGTGAAACTGAACAAGACAAATCCATAAAAATACGGGAAGTTACACTGAAGGAAAGATTCCTTCTGGTTCTGGTGGGAGGTGAATGATAATAGGACAGAGCTGAATCTCTGGATGGTGTCTTGGTGATGAACTGAGTATCCGTGTGTTCTGGTTTTTCTGGTGTAGCATGACTATGCCAGAAGCATAGTTATGTTTTATAGGAAAGGAAAATAGAGAGCTAAAAGGAAATGTAATAGTGTAATTGGCCGACTGTCTAGGTAAGTAGAAAAATTTCTGGCAGTTGCAGAGGAAGTAAAACTGTATTGCTAAAAATTTTGGTGCTAATTGGAATCATGTGTATATGTTAAAATTGTGATTAATGAGTGGTGATGAATAGACTTTCTGGTAGTAAACATGTTGTTCTGAATGGGCAGCTTGCTTGAAATGCCATGGTTTCATGGAAACATGGAGCCATTCTGCTATGGACATGCCTAGTATATTTGCACAGGTAGTGTTACATTAATAATGGGCATTTGTTCTTTTTATTTCTAACCTATTTCTTGTCTTTTTCATTCATATGTTTTTCAAATTAGATATAATAATATCTATTTTGCTTTTTCTGTTCCAGCGAATTCGAGATCTAGAAGATAAAATAGAACTTCAAAAGAGACAACTCAAAGAAATTGAGGAAAAGGTAAATGTTTGGGCAGCACCAATGGATGTTTTCCATACACATTTTTTTTCTCTGTTGCACTGATGTTAATAGTACTTAATATCATGAAATCTATTTTAAAGCAAGATAAAATTTGAGTTCAAGTCATTGCTGCATGAAATGAGACTCTGTCCCTAATCTGCTCAAGATTATTTCTGTCCAGATTTTCTATCGATTACAGGAAGGCCTCAAGGGATCTAGACTAGTAGAGGGAGGATTTGCTGTGGTTTAGATCAAGAAAGAACATAATTCTGTCTCTGCCAGGATTCGTCAGCTCAGCCCTGTTCTTTGGAGAGCATTGCTTTACGAAATTTTCAAGTACTGAAAATTAAAACAAAATTAATAAGGTGCCTGTGACAAACACTACAGTCAAAGAATATTTCTCGCTTTAAGATAGAAACAAGTTAATATCCTGGTTATAATTTTTCTTGTCTTTTGAAGAAGCTCTGATCAAAGCTCAAGAAAGCAAATGTATTTGTGTCACTGTGGTTCCCAAACAAGGGATGGCACAAGGTTTATGGACTGTGAGCTTTGGTGTTTCCTGGGTCTGTGGAGTTTAGGCTGCTTTGCAGGGCATGGGCTGGCAGTGGGTCTTTTTCTAGGCCCTGGCAAAGTGTTCAGTTCTGTTACTTTTGCTGAACCAGTGCCTAGATCCCAACACAAGTTACATCATCTCAGATTCATTTTTCCCAGCATTTATGGCTACCTAATCCTACATAACCCCACTGCTGAGCTGAATGGAGAAGTTAGTGAAGTTCTCAGTCATAATTTTTTTCTTTTGGGATGAGAATGGGATGAAAGATGAGAGTTGAAAGAGGTCAAGGGGATTGCAGAACTGAGAGAGTCATTGGGGACCAGCTCAGTGGATGTTGAAAGGTTTCTTCCTCACCCTTCACTAATCTCAGTGTCCCATCATCTGCTCTCAGGATGTGGCAGTCCTCCCAGTGTCACCCTCTGGGTTTGTTGCACTTCTAGCAACTACTCCAGTTCCCTCAGCATCTGCCTTGGCCCCTTCTGCTCCCACATTGGTTGTCTGCCCTCTGCCCTGCTTTGTCCTGCACTTCTCAAACTGTGATATCCAGCTGGGTTTGAGGAAGAGCCATGAGACACTGCTGTTTGCTGCTGTTCCTGTTACTGCTTTACATCACCCCCACTGCAATCTCTCTGGGCCTGGTCTGTCTGTGTCTGTTGGAAAGGCAGTGGCCCGTGTTTTCACGAGGAGAGAAACACAGGTGTTACCCACCCCTAAAAGGGCCTTTTTGCTCCTTTTGCCCTCTTCTGATGTGGACCACTTCTATAGCTGAAGCTGTTCCTGCCTAGCAGGATGTCTAATGATGTCTAATATCAAAGCAGGGAAATGTTGAGGGACAGGTGATTCTTCTACATGTTAATTATTTCAAATATTAGTGTTTATCCACCTGTTCTAAAACATCAATTTTTCTAGATGTTGCTATTGCCAAAATATAAGCCTTTAAGGCATTGCCATTACAGTTTACAAAGTAGGTATTGGATTAGACAGACTGACAATTTTGGAAATGGAAGATAGTATTATCTCTGCTGGTTCATCAGCCGGATGGATGGAGAAAAGCATTGGAAAAGAAACAGCTTAATCACAAGCTTAGCAGAAAGCTGGTAATGAGTTAAAATGATTAACGTCCTCTTTGCCTTAATGTTGCATTAGCAAGAGACCTCAAAAAAGCTTCATCTTTTTCTATTAACCTTCAACTTCTGAAGGGTTGGAGGACCTCTTTCTATCTGTATTACGTTTGTGTTTGGGTTTTTTTCCCTGGGATTAAATCCCATTCTGAATTTGATTGACCAGAATATTGTATTGCCAGGGAATCAATGGATGACGTACTTTTACTTCATTATTCTTCTGAAGGTTTAATGCATCAAAGGGCACAGACTGGCACCTACACGCTACTGATACTGAGCACAATAATTTCTTGTGGAGAGAAATCTTATGCTTTTCAAGGACTAGCAGTATTTATAGCTGAGCCTCATTGCTGGTGGTAGCTAAGGGTAATGCAACACTTATTGTGTCATGAGTAAGACTTTATTTTCCTTTAGAAATTACTTCAATTTTTATGCCAAATCAGAACGTGAGGATGACCATTTCTGCCTTGTAGATTCTTCAGTAAACTGTCCTGTTTCTAAAATATATACAGAAGAATAATGTAAAATCTCAATTTTAGTCTCTATGAGCTGATACATGAGGAGCAAGTGCTGTTCAAAAACATCATGCTCTTCTCGTAAGTGATTCTTTACAATTTCAGCTGCATTTAGTTTGTTTCCTGGGCTTGGTAAGTCTTGGTTCAGGAAAGTTTTTGCATGTGTAATTGTAAGTACTTCCTGAAGTGATTCACAAATCCAAGCCTACTGTGTCTCAAGCTAAATACCCCACAAATGTTACCTTTATAAAACTGCCCTCAAATACTGAATTTTGTACCTCTTTTTAGAGTAAGATTGGTATACTTTATCTTTTTTTCAGATCAACTTAATTAATTATGTGACTGCTGTAATGTCATTGGATTTCATGTTACATATCTTACATCTTCTTTCTTTTCTTTTTTTCCTCATTTTCTTTTGATCTTATGTTATAGTTTTTGTTCCTTTTTTTGTTTTTTTCACTAGCATTCATTCTGTGGCCTTGATGACACAACTGAGCCAAGACGTGTGGTTGGTATTCTTTATACTTCTTCATAGTCAATTTTTAACTCTTAGATTTGCCATGTTTTGAGAAGTGTTTGTAAGACCCTGAAACCATGGGGAAGGGCATGCTGGTTTTGCTTGCACAGAGAAGAAGAGCCACCTATAGAATCTGACTTGGATGCTTTCCATCCTAGCCTTCTGCAAGAAGTCATTGGGTTTTCAATGAGAAATTATTTTGCCTTATAAGATGCTGACTGCTGTAATTTCAGTGGGTGTTTTTCATTTCTGCAAAGTAGGTACGTTTTGTCTAAAAGTTCAGGCATTGCTGAATGCTGGATGGAGAGGTGGCAAAACATTACTTTTCAATTTTGTTTCCTAAAAAGCCCTATGAGCATCACCACCCATGCAAAAAAAGTTCATTTTGCTTCCTCAAGACCCTCGAGGCCATGAAATCACCTTTCACAGAGAACAAGTGGGAAATACAATTTAGAAAACTTAGACAAAGTCCTCTTCCCTGGAGCAATGCAAATTGAACTCTGCCTTTCAGTAAGGATGGTAACTCAACAACCTGTAAGGGCATGAAGCTGTCACTTAAAACTACTGAATATTATGCACCATTTTTACTATTGTTGGAGTGTTTTTTTTGTTTTGTTTTTAACCTGACAATACACAACGCTTTTATCTTTATAATTTTTCCAACTCTCTTCTTTCTTGTAACCTGTTGTGAATTATGTTCATGGAATTTCCTTATAGCAGGACATGTGTTTAATCAACACCTCTGAAACTGCTATCAAGTCCTGTATGATGAAGAAGTTTGATGACAATAGTTACCCCAAAAAACTTGTATTTGCCTCACATTAAGCTTGAAACAGTATTTTCTTCTGCTCAGATCACAAGTACTTTTGAGAAATCACACCTGTATTATCATGGGCTCTTTTGAGGGTTTATTGAGGTCCAAGTACATTCAGTTATCTTTCTGTTGATGCTCTTTGGAACTGGCTCTGGACTTTCATTATGAGCATTGCTGCATATGTTTTTGTATTTTTCAATAAAATGCTGATAGAAGCAGATGGGTGGAATCTAATCCAAGGATGTTATTGCTTTGTTACAAGTGCAGTAGCTTTCTTTTGATTGTTAGGTGGGTAGTGAAAGGTGGTGGAAACTGAGCAATATTTTTCATAATTTTCCGCATTCCTTCTAAATTTCCTTTAATTTGTCAAAATTGAGCATATGCCTATAGAGAAGTGCATGAATAAAAGTGAAGCTTTGTGGTACATCATTCACCTTTCTACAGTTGGAGATGAATTTTTTATTCTGAGGAGATCAGAATACCAGATGCTATTTTGGTTAATATAAGTTTGAAAGGCTTATGTTAAAGGAGTCACCAACTATTGTCGTTGGAGTTTCATCCAGCTTTTTTATACTGGTCCCGGTTAGTGGTTCTAAAACCTGGATGAATGTATTTGCTTTTTAATATTGTGAAAAGTATACTGGCCAAGTCAAGAGAAACTTTATAAACATTCTATAAATGTAGTAAAACCACCAGCATTTTTTAAATTCCATTTAAAATATTTTGAAACACTACACATTCAAGGGCTCTGTAGGCTTCCATGCTGATATAACTGTTAGTATTTTGGATTCCTCTTGGGAAAAAAAAAGCAAAAAAAGGCCTGAAAAAAATTTGCAGGTATTATTAGTCTCCAGAAAAAGCGTTTTGCTGATATAACCTGCTATTCTTCCTGTTAACAGTAAGCATTTAAGCAGTCAAATTCAAGCTTGGTAACAAGCATTTTGAGGGAATAACACAGGGATAATGACTGTGTAGCCACATAGCTACTCAGCTCTTGTCATTTCTAGGATTGCACATACATTGTGATACTAATTAATGGGAAGGGCAGTGTCCTTTAATTCATTTTGCCAGAGCTGAATCCATCTCTGATTAATGTAACACAGGAAAGCCAATTTTAAGATACTCAGCTGTAGTTGGATTCTTGAACACTGGTAACTATTTCAAGGCAAATGAGGTGATTTACTGATAGTAATTTTGGTTCTAGTTATTTTGAAGGTAATATAAGATGAATTTAGTGTTGAATGCCAACACTTATTTTTAAAGTAATGTTATTTTTCTAAAGCTCAGCAGACCTTTTCTTTGTTTTTGTTTTCTGTTTTGGTTTTTGTTGTGTTTACAGGCTGTTAAAAGAACGTATGGAGTGAACAGCTGAGTCCACTTGCAAAAATACAGAAAATATATATTAAGCAGCTTTAAATTGGTGCATTTTTTTCATAAAGCAGTTTGCATAGTACTTGAAGCTGCAAAATATTTGAATTTAAAATTAGAGATTTTTAAAGAGATATAGCTTCAAGCTGGAATGATTTCGTAATCAAATAAGGACCAGCACATCATGAACACTGAAAAAAAAAAATCATCTAAACAGAATTTACACTCTCACACCAACCAAACAGCAGAAAAAATTACAAGTGCAATTACTGGCTGCTATGTGAACTGTTTCCTACCAAATGGTTTTCTTACAGTACTGAGATTTTTGTCTCCATACTGCATGCTTTCAACAAATGTGGTTTGCATTTCACCCAGGAAACACAGGATCTCCTTTTTAATACCTATATAAAAAGCTAAGTGTTTGACATTAAGTTGTCTATAATAAATAGCTGATGGGAAGCAAACTGTTCAAAGTTGGAAACAAATTAAGATTTACAACCCTGCAGTGGTAAAATTCATATTAAATTCATCAGCTGGAAATCCACAGAGGGAGAAAGGGTTTTGGAGAAAGACAAGACGGTAGATGGAACTAAGAGACCATGGGCAAAAACTGTGTGGGAGATGTGATGTTTTGAATGTTTCTTGGAAAGTAAGGCTGACTTGTAAAGACAGCACTGGGAAAATGGAAGATTCCAAGGTGGCCTGAGAGGTAAAGAAAAGAGAATGCGTGATGTGCTGTGCTCAGTTATTGCTTCAAGAGCAAAGAGGGGCTTGAAGAAATGGACATGGTAATGAATAAGTTAAGCAGAGTAGTTGGACATAAATATTTGGAAGCCATGGCATCCTCTCAGGTGAAATAAAAATATGTTGACAGGAAGCAAAAATGGCACAACCTCAACCAGCAGAGGTAGATAAACACTCACAGACATTTGACCACCTGAACTACAAGAAAACTTTGGGGTGAAGCACAGACTGAAATAATGAAAGTCGAAAAGAGCTTTTTAAGAGGGAGAATGGTTAGAAAATTAAAAAAGATTACTCTTTCAAAGAGGGAAAAGGCAATTGATGTTTCAGAGCTGGAAAGGCAATATAAAGAAATAGGTGATTTTAATTATTTCTGAAATGTTGATGCAAGCTGAAAATATTAAGAGCACAATATTAGAAGATAACTTTCTGCTCCCTCACATTTTCTTGAAAATCATAGTTGTGTAGAAAGCCACAGAGAAACAAGTCTACTCCCATGGACATACTGAACTCCAACATGAATTAGATGATTATAATAATACAACACAAGAAGTGGAAATTAAGAATGACAAAAATAACACAAGGCAATGAACAATTAAGGAAGGACAAAGAACGCTGAGGAAAAATTTTGTCATAGCAACTGAATTTCTCACTGCTCAAGGTGCCGGAATCAGCCTCAGAAGCAGCCAGTTTTCTCAGATAATTATCAGGCTTTGAAGACCAGCAATGTACCATGCACAAAGATCACCAGACAAGAACATTTACCTGCAGAAGGGGCTGAGACCCTCCACAAGATTAATGCAGTCAAAAGCAGCAAACTCTGGCTGATGTGAGGGTCTGGTAGAAAGCACAATTCATCTTTGCAGCAAGGATCATGCAGAAGTCTGGAATCTTGATCTCCAAACAAACGTGTTGCTCACAATGTGTTGTTCAAAAGGAACAAGCTTTTAGAGAATTTGTTTTCAAATAGAGATTTTTCATGTTTTAGGTAAGGCTTTTAGCAGTGTGATGACAGGATATGGAAGAATGAGGTCTCTGCTGCTAAAGGCAGAGTTCTGGCATCACTGAAGAAAAGGACCACAATGGGAGATAAACAGAGCTTGAGATAATCAAACCCGGTTATGATGAAGGAACAGAAATTGGAAAGTATGATTCACTTGGCAAAGCAACACTTCTCATAGACACAGTTCTGCTCATCACTACTTTGGATATGAAACTATAAGCACAAACATGGGATGGTCAGAGCATGTGGCTGCCATGGTAAGCGCACTGCACAGACAGGAGAGGGTCTTACAAAGCAGAAAAGGTATGAGCAATTTCATTTTCTTGCTTTGTTGTGTGTTTTGTTACTTTGTCATTGACCTGTGATGGTTTCCTTGACATTAGGCAAAGAATCTGGCTGATTGGGGTGACATTTTCCATTGCATTCATGATGTTTTCTTTCTGCGCTGAGCTAGCAGCAGTCATAGTTTTGCAAAATGGAGTATATCATTAGTTTTATTATCCACTGTGTATTTGTGTTTGTTACAGAGCTGGGCACAGGTACAGTGTGTTAACAGGGTGGTCAGGTGTTGGAATAGGCCATCCAGGGAAGTGGTGGAATCACCATCCCTGGAAGTGTCAAAAGCACGTGGATGTGGCACTTGGGGACGTGGTTAAGCACTTGGCAGTGCTGAATGAATGGTTGGTCTTGATGCTTTTAGAGGCCTTTTCCAGCCTTAATGATCCTATAATTCTATCATTCAGTCCATACAAGATGCTGGGGCTGCATTTCACTTTCTGTGACACAGCTTTTAAATCATCAGTCCCAGCTGTGTACGTGAAGAAAGAAACTGTAAGTTTCTCATTGCAGGTGTCAGTTGTAACAGCTTTCCTGGTTTCATCCTGCAGTACTCTAGTTTTCAGGATGAGGCAGCAGAAGTGTAGAGCCTGATGGAGCATGAGGTGTGAGATCAGCATTAGAAATTTGTGTATTAATTTTCTTTATATCAGTGAATAAAAGTGCACATACAAACAAGAACATGAAATAAAAGAGTAGAAATCAGTGTATTGATTTTGTTAGCTTTTTTCCTGCCTCCATCCTCACTGCTTTCATCTGCTGGCTACTTTCTGCAGAATATACTGCTAAGAATTTTTCTTTTTACAGCTTAGAAATTGAGTATTAAGCTGGGGCACAGTTGAAAATTACATTAATCTGCTTTCCACTCTAAAATGTTAATGAGTAGAGTAACAGTGTCCACTATTACTATACATACCTTTTGCAGTGCTATTCAGGAATGAACTTTGTCACAGAGCAGGATGTCTGTTCACTTTACAAATAATAAATACAGACAAAATATTAATGTCTCAAGGAGCTCTAAATTGAAGATACTGTTCCATTTGGGAAATTA
Source organism: Anabacerthia variegaticeps (assembly GCA_035583185.1). Classification (NCBI taxonomy): domain Eukaryota; kingdom Metazoa; phylum Chordata; class Aves; order Passeriformes; family Furnariidae; genus Anabacerthia; species Anabacerthia variegaticeps. Next base: position 61,303,346 of record JAWWEW010000131.1, on the reverse strand, counting down.
TACCGGCCGGGGGAGAGCCATCATGATGTTAGCAGGTCTCAGGGATGCATAGGGAAGGACTGGGCTTTGTAGGTCTAGAGATCACAAAGTGGTCTAAACTTTGTTGTCCATGTGGATTTATTCTTTGATGTCTTTTCACACTTGAAGCTTTTAGGTATCATGGCCTCTTCTCAAGGGACCGAGGAGTAGCTGAATCATTTCAGCCCTAGGTCCTTGTGTGGCTGACAGGAGGGCAGTGAGGGATACAATTGACCAAAATAGCGAAACATAATGTAATTATGTAATTAATATAATAACGTAGTTGACCATACGTGTGGATAGCACATGACAAAACATGGGGTGATAAGAGAATAATTCTTTGTTTATTCTTTCGCACTGATTTTATGCTGTTTTGCACTACTCAGTGTCAGAAATGTTACTTGTATCTTCTTTGCACTGTAGATTCAGAGTTTGTCTACCAAAACAAAAACCAAACAAAACACAAACAAAAACGCCAAACAAACAAACAAACAAACCAAAACCAAACAAAAAAGTAATTGCATTATTTCCTGGAGAATAGATCCAAACTCTGAGGTTGAATTCCAGTTACAGTTCCAATACAAAATAAATACAAATGCAGCAAAATCAAAGGCATTTCACAGATGCCAGTTGGCTGTGGTTTAATCCAGCTGACAACTGAGCACCATGCAGCCACTCACTCACTCCCACCAGTGGGGAGGAGCCACAGAAAGAAAAGGTAAACCTCATGGATTGAGATATAAACAGTTTAATAATTGAAACAAAATATTACTATAATAGTATATTAATGTTAATATAAATATGCTAATATAAAAATATGGATATAAATTACCTAAAATAATAATGGTAGTAGTAGTAATAATAATAATAAATATAATAATGATGATAGTAACTATAAGGAGAGGGATAGAAAGTACCAGGGCCCAAGAGAAACAAGAGTGCTGCGCACTACAATTTCTTAGGTGTGGAATATCCCTTTGGACAGTTCGGATCATCTGTCCCAGCCGTGATCCCTCACGGCTTCTTGTGCAGCTCCTCGCTGTTAGAGCGTGAGACACTGAAAAGTCCTTGACACGAGGTAAGCACTGTCAGCCCCAGCCAAAACATCGCTGTGTTATCAACGTTATTCCCATGCTAAATCCAAAATACAGCACTGTGCCAGCTACTAAGAAAATTAACTCTGTCCCAGCCGACACCAGGACACAGTTATAGGACTATACTTACTGAAGTGAGTTTCTGTAAATAAAGGTGAACTCAGGTTGAAGAATATTTAGATCTATGGTGAGAAGAGGCAAAAGAAAAGAACCAAGCTTAGCTTGCTTTTTCAGGCCTACATTCGAACGTTCCTTTTAGGCATGGTCTCAAAACCTATCAGAGGTGAAGTAGATACAAATAAAATACTGCATGCAGAATTCCAAAATACCAGATAAATATGCTGAATGTTTTCTCTGAAATGGTCACATAATGCCTTTTGAGTAGGAAATACCCTATTTTAAACTTCTATCTTGAAATATTAATAGTATACCACTTTTATCCAAAATAAACAAACTCAGTTTTATGAACTCCTCTATTTAGTAGAAAATTTTTCTCTTCCAAAACTTTGATGCCTAATTCCTTTATTAATTAGTCTAACTGAATCTTTTATGGGGCTCTCACGTTGTGAACAGCAACTCCTTTCATACATGCTAATGGGGCTAATAATATGAGACTTTCCCATAAATAATAAATGTGTTCAGAACCAAGAAGGACTGTTCATTTGATCATCAGAGGCTTAGAGTCTGTTATTGCATGCTTAGAGTGCTGAATGTTGTGAACCTAATAATTTGGGGGTTTTTTCATCATGGATCCTTCATCTGGAAAAGAGCAAGAATTTTGTTACTGTATTAAAATGCCCAGCAAAGAGGGATTTGATATCCTGAATTTCAGTGTTAAAATTGCTACTTCCTGGATTTTCCAGGAACTAGAAGATGCAAGCACACCTGATGGAAAAGTAAACAGAGCTGGAGAAGAAAATTTAAACCTCAGAATAAAAGAGCTGGAAAAGTCAGAGCAATATCTGAAAGGAGTCCTAGAGGACTACGTGGAGTCAGATTCTATCGTAAGACGTAGGTAAATAAAAGGGGGTTTTGCATTCTAATTCCTTGTGATTTAACAAGTGTACTCTTCCCTTTCCCTAAGTCCTGACTGTCAAATGATACATGTAAAACCAGCAAAAACACAGACTTGGTGTGTTTTTAGAGTGCCAGAGAATATGCATGTATAAGTGTTGTTCGTAGCTGTCAGAATAGAAATGCAATATTCATTTTTGAAAGAATTATTATTTAAATAAGGTCTGCAGCATGGCCTAAAACCTTGTTACAAATACCTTTCTCAGGTTACTGCATTCTTAAATATTCATAAGGTGTAAATTCTGTTTGTAAAGTTTATCCCTTTTCCAATAAGTCATTTTGGAATTTTGTGTTGTAAAAAAAGTTCCTTGCTTCAGAAAACTTCATCTAGTTTAGTATGTTAATGCTAATCATTAAAGTAGATAGGGTGTAATTAATAATTAATTATACATTTGACTAGAATAATGAGGTTTTGATAGCAACGACACTTGTAAAGAAAGTCAAAGAGCTAAAAGGGATAGAAAATAGAAATAGAATTAAAAATAATTATTTGTATAATTTTTAAATTGCTTTGATTCATTAAGGAATTTGGCCAGTGTTTTATTTTCAAACTAATAATGAATCTTTTTAAAAAAACTTTCATAGGAATAAGCTTATTGTAACAAAGATATTGGTGAGGAAAAGATAGGGAGAACTTTATTTCAAACCCAAACAAAGCAAGTATGAGAGAACATTTCAAGGAGAGCGAATGAGCAGGTGAACTTGACTAGATTTTTGAGTGAATGTGACATTGTGGGGAGGGAAGTAGCAGGAAATTTTGGCAGGCAGGGGCAGTAAGTCAAAGCTAGAAGTTAGAAATGAGCAGGGGAGCTGAGTGGAAGACTGTTAAAGCTTGAATGAAGAAATTCAGGGAAGAGTAGGAGGGCCCTGAGGGGCACTAGGGATAAGGCATAGATCTCTGAGATGAGAAAAATAGGGGCTCTAGTACCTGTCTCAGGAGGTCAAAGACTTCTAAACCTTTTCCTTAACAAGTAAGAGATGTTTTGGAATTCACAGCTGTTTGCAGAATTGAGAAAATTTAGAAGCGTAGGCTGAAAAGGGAAGGAAGGTCTTAAGGAAAACATGAAGCTTTCTCTCATAAGATTATTTTAGATTATTTCTGCTGTGTAGAGGAACCCCATCATACTACACTATGTCATTGGACACTACCATTTGAATGGCAACAGGCAAAGCAAATATGTATTTTGTTAAAATCCAGCCTTGTAGACAAAGTCAATACAGTTATGCATTATAGGTTTCAGTACCCACTGAAGGTATGTTACAGGTAAGTTGCTTTCACTTCAGTCCCTGAAACACAGGTAGTACCAGGTTACCTGTAATGTTAATATTGATGGGAAGCATTTACCATCATCATAACATTTGAACTTTCTAACTGTGAGCCTAGCAAAATCCTAAGATGAGATACATGCAGAGACTGAAGTGTTGTGGTTTTCTTTAGGTTAAATTGTTATTTCCTGTACCGTGTCAAGCTTCATTGAACGAAAATCTTGTAAATGTGCTTGCCTGTGGTTTTCATATTAAGCCAGCAGAGAGGGACTGAACATAGGTGTTGTCTTTAACAGTTTTGAGAGTCTCTAGTGTAATGTCCAAACCTAAGCAGACTTGTTAATAATGGAGTGTTACTAGTGATCAGCAATTTGTTACTGTTTTATTTTTGGGATACAAATAGAAAAATGAATTTATGCATTGCTGATGCCTGCTTATCCATCTAGAACTGTACTGTGGTATTTACTTAGCAAAAATCTTCATTCTCACTATCACAGGACGAAAGAGCTGGAGCTGTCACACAAAAAACTTCTCGTGATGATTGATCAGCTCAATGTGAAGTTGCACCAGGTTGAAAATGCCAACGTGCGTGTTAAAGGGAAACTGCGAGACATTCAGGAGGACCTGATCAATTTGGTGAGGAGGATATTATTGCAAGTGAACTAGATTATTTTCTCGTTGTCCTAGTAATTTATAAGTCAGTCTCATCTCCAGTGACCTCTCTGTTTTTAAACAATAAATCATCTCAGCCTTTCTCTTTTTCTACAACCAGAGGAATCAGAGGAATTTTTGGATTTTCTCCCCCCTTTCTATTTCACTATTGCTTTTTACAGCACTGCCATTATTTCTTTCATTCAGGCCCTTGATCTTTGAAATATGTGCTCACATTTCCTTCTTTCTCCCCAGAACCCTCTCAGTGAACCCCTTTTCCTTAGGTCATATTTTGTCTTTCTAGCCCCATACAAAAGGCATTCTTACCTAGTTTGCACAGCTCACTGGGTGGATCCATGAAAATGGAGTGAGAATGAAAGTGTTTCAGGGGCAGTCCTCAATGAAACAATGTCTTTTGGTTCTGTTTATCATAAGATATACTTTCATTTTCTCAGCATTTTAGGTCAAAGTTGAATACTCTCACAGGACAATAGTACCATGCAACAAGACTCATAAGAATGAAGTCTTTGCTTTTTTAACTAAAAGTGCAATGTATTTTTCAAGACTAAGAAAGCTTAGACAAACATATATTCCCATCAAGAGTTAACCAAAGTATAAGCCCACATCTACATGACTTTGATGTTCCTTCTGAGCAGTCCCTGCCAGTGAACGTCTCAGACAGGAAAATACTGAAGATCAGAATGACTGATCTAAAGAAATCCTGGAAATAATAGTCTTGTCTTCATGTGTCTTTGCCTTCAGTCTTGCTTCAAAGTTGTTGCAATATGCCTGTGATACTGGTGGCTCTTACTCTTCTCAAAGCAAGGGCAGCATGGGACTCATGATATCCTCCTCTGCCTTCCATTGACATCTTTCACCTCTGTCTCTGTCTCTGTGTTCAAGCACACTGTAGTGCAAATGAAAATACCAAAATCTTTCTGTTTCAAAAGGCATCTGTTCCTTTCTCCTTTTTCAGGAGGTTCATAAGAGGAGCTGACAGGTGACAGGTATGGTGAAGGGCACAGGACAAAAACTTGGTCTCTGTGCTGTTTTCTAAGACAGAGCCACAGCTTCTCTCCCCGTAACACCTCAGTGCTACGGTACTGTCAGCGTTAAGAATCAGAGCTCGACGTATGAATTCCAGTCCTAAGGTTTATTTTTGTTTAATATGTACTGTAGAACATGCAAAAAAGAGTGTTTTAAAACTTCTTTTATTTTATGTAATAGTAGATGTGGGTGAACTTATGGGTTTTTTCCCTACTGAGATGTTTCAGTGATGGCTGAAATGACAGAAGAGATTAGTTTTGCTCTAAAGGCAGGATTTTACTGGCTTTAGAAAAACTACTTATGTCACTTCTGAGTTTTCAGAAAACAAGGGCAAAATTATGGCTAACTTAAAAAAATAAGGGAAGAAGATATTTAGTGTTAATATGTTAACCGTACAACTCACTGAATTTGTAGGTTGAAAACCAAAAAAAGGCAGAGAAGAAGCAAAAGGAAAAATTGTGTTGGCTTCAGGAGCAGCTGAAGATAAAAGAAGATGAAATAAAAAGTCAGTCAGAGTATTTTGAGCACTACAAACAAAGGCAGAGACAACACACAGCAGTACAGAGAAAAAGGGAATGTTACCTTCAGGGTGAGGTATCTAGGCTGGAAAAGCAAGTCCTAGATCTTAGTGCTAATGCTGCTCTTCTGACCTCTGAGTTAGAAGAGGGAATGATGCAGCGTCTCCAGCAGGTGCTGGAATCAGCATTCAGTGGGACTCAGGGCCATAAACACCCTGGCATGGAAGTAATGGAATGGAAAACTCACATTGAAAGTTTGGAGCATGATGTAAAAAGCCACCTCGAAGCATTTCGGCAAAATCTGAAGCTCTTAAGGGAAAAAGAAGAGGACAAAAGAAGAGAACAGGGAGACCTGCTGACTGAACTGCAGTGCTCTCAGGACACCGAAGACTTCCTAAGAACAAAATTAGAAGAATCTTACCATCAGGTCCGTAGCTTGAAATTATCTGAAATCAAACTACAGGAAAAAGTGGAAGAGCTTTTGGATGAAAACAGAGCTTTAAAAGATCCAGGTGCAGGGAAGCTGAAAAAGAAGAAAGAAAAAGAGTCACAACTTACAAGACTGGAGAATGGAGACAACAGCATTGACTTGGTAAGTTAACTGATAAGTAAAAATAAGGCAAAATGTAATTGGTTTTTATCTTTATATCACCTGGAATTAGACTTGCTGTTAGATGTGCAGTCAAGATGAGAGTGTGAGGCTTTATCCTTCCTGAATTTTTTTCATTTATTTCTGTTTATGCATTGGTACTTCACACTCTCATTCACACCCTCTGGAATCAGTAGCTGCAGCTTCATTGCATCAGTCAGTGCTTGTATTAGGTGCACATTGAGAGCACTTCAGAAACCCTCTTTCCTTAAGTTTTTAAGCCCCTGGCAAAAGGTCTCAGTTGGCAACAGAAGTAGAGCCCAGAAGAACTTCTGAGACCTCTGTCTTGTGGGCACCATTCAATGGAGGAGTACACATATGGTTGTATGAGTTTTTGCATGTTATTCATGCCCAAATGCTGAAGCAAAAAAGCACAGTTGACAAAAAATCTTGTCTATGAGATTTTCTGGATAATGGCAAACAAGGAAAAATGGATACAGTGTTCATGACCGGGAGTGAGCTGAGATATTCAATGGTTTGCAGCCCTGTAGCATTGTGATATGCCCTGAATACACTGAACAGGACTTGTTTGCTTTGAGCACTTCACCCCAGCACTGCATGGGAAAGCTCTGCAAATGCTGTAATATGGCATTGAGCTTCTGCCAATTCATTTTGCTGACAAGAAACAATTCTTTTCACAGAGTGGACTCAAACAAAGTTTTATCCTTTATGCACCGAGGTGGAGAGTATTTTTATTCTGAGAATTTGTTAAATTGAATCAGCTAAGCCTCACACTCAGCTTACTTCATTCAGATTGTGAACTGATACCCCCGTAACTGTGCTGATTTTAACTGGAGTTAACCAAGAGGTAATGGGCATGAACAAACCCCTTTCTTTTAGGAGACTAAGCAGGCTGTGAGGACTTCCAGAACTGGGAGAAGCTGGAGAGGATCTTTAGTCTGTAAAAGCTAGAGAAAATAAAGACAACTTTTTTCAAACCTGGTAGTCGAGTGCACCTTTGCAGGCGTGGTGATTTTGTACCATTAGTGGTTGTGCAGTCCCAAAGCAGTGAGCTCCAGGAGGTTGTCTCTGTGTGAGAGGGAAAGGGTGGTAAGGTCACCCCACAGTAACCAGCAGCACATGGGTGACTTTTGTGGAGAGCTCCGAAGCTGTGTCGCACCACACCTGTCTCTGCCGCTGCCTCGAGGTGGCAGGAAAACCATCTACTTCCCCTGAACCATTGCTGTAGTTAATTTAACTAGTGTATTCACTTTTTCTTGGGAATGAAGAATACTCTTTTAAAATATTTTAAGATACTTCTAGAGGGACTCGCACTGAGCTGTAAACAGGTACAGCAAACAAATGCACTGTGAGGGGACTGCACAGAATCAAGAGGAGAGAGGGTTTTCAGAGCCAGAGTAGAAGCAGTGAAGAATTGCTATTGCTTTGATAGAATTGAGAAAAGGACAAAATAAGTGTGAAGATTTTTGAAGGTGTGAAATCAAGATATATCAATTGACTAATTGCCTGAGACTAATCCAAAAAGTCTTAGAGAAACATGATCAAGTCTCTTTCTTTCAATGCTGTACTCTAATAAAAGGTTATTTCTTCCTCTACACGAAGTTTTCTAACCATTTCTTTTCTAAATATCGATTTACATCTCTGTTGCCATAGGAGATTCCAGTGTCTCAGTTACCTAGTCTTTGGTATAAAGGAATATGCCATAATTTGTGTTTACTTTCGTCTGCTGCAGAGTAGGTAGTGTTCCTTAAATGCTGTATATAGCACCAGCGGCAAATCTAATGCCTTCTGCATTTCCGGCTGTCTTTTCCTCTTCTTTTAGTGCTACTAATATACTTGAATTTTTCTAGTAGAACATTACTTGAGACAGCAGGGAAAAAAATTCAATATCTATGATAAAAGGAGAAGGGAGACATCTGGTGTTTTTTCTGTAAAACTGAAGAGGACTTTTCCCTATTACCTGTAGTTTTACCAGCACCTAATAAAATACAATTTCTTAATCTCATCACCTTGATCTCATATTTAAGTCAAAATTGTTGCCAGAAAAATCCTATTTGTGCTCATCATACTCCATCAACAGCTATAAAAATGAGAAATTTTGTGCAGTACAAGAAAGATTTTCATTGTGTTACTTTCCTAGAAAACTGCTTGTATAAAATTGTCCAGTGAATGAGCAAATGGGATGATTTGCCTATTTCGCAGCCAGGAAAGAGGTAGTTCGTGAAGACAGGCTTATCAGACTCCTGTGAAATACACAGGGTGTGAGATTTCTCGGTAAATACTGTGTCATTCAAATGCCAATCACATCAGTTGTTCTTGAAGTCTAGCCTTAGTCATTACTGGATCTTCATTCAATAATACAGAATCCAATTAGATTGAGCACCATGAGGTGAACTGCATCTCATGGAGGGGTGTCATCACATAAATCTTGTCAAAAATTTGAATTTCCAAGCTTGGTGTCAGAATTATGCCTGCAATATTGCAATTGCAGCTTATGCCTGAATGAAAAATGCACAAAAAAAATAAAATAAAAAGGCACCTGGTTCTACATCACATGGCAGTGTCTTGACTTATCAGACAGTTTCTAGATGTGAGAGTTAAGGCTCTGTTGAAGGTGTTGGTGAAGGAAAAGCATGAAACACCAAGTGATGCACCTTCCTACATCTTTCATGTGACCACTGAGGTCTTGATTTCACAGTGTGATGCTCAGCTGTCCAAGCATTGTATCTTTTACATCATTTTGTGTAATTTTCTTTTGACAGTACCCACATATTAATAAAGAATTGATATCTGTGAATAAATAAAGAGCAACTGGAAGGAAAGGAATGAGTGTGTTTCAGGGAATTGGCATTAATTTCAAACAGGTTGCCCAGAGAAGATGTGGATGCCCCATCCCTGTCAGTGTTCAAAGCCAGGCTGGATGGGGCCTGGGCAACATGGTCTAGTGGAAGGGGTCCCTACTCATGACAGAGGTGTTGGAACTAGGTGCCCTTTAAGGTACCTTTCAACCTAAACCATTCTATATTACTGAGAAATAAAGGAAGAAATCTTGGAAGTGTGGTGGTTTCCATTTAAGTCATGACTCCCAGTCAAGATCTCATAACAGAGCGCAATAATGAGGCAGCTGACTTGGGTTGAAATAAAATTTATTCTCACTGGTGTTCCCCTGGAAAATCAGTGGCCTTTTCTGACTCACTGCAAAGACTTGGAAGTCATTGCCTTTCCCATCCATATGTAATTTTAGAGCTGCAGCTCAGTCCAAAGGGACCAGATTTGTTTTCTGCTGGCGTTTGGTGCAGAGCAGTTGAGGAAGACAAAAATGCCTGTATTGGCTTGGTTTCTGTGCTTTTGCTGTTTTGGTTCTCATCTTGATTTTGTGTTTTGCTGAGACAATCCAACCTGAGTATCTGTTCACTGAAAATGAGCACAGTGCCTGTGAAATGTGGCCTGCTGTGTATCATCAGTAGGGCTGTCTGCTTTGCATCAGGAAGCACCATAATTCCCAAATTCAATCAGGGAGTCAAGATAAATGTCAAGGGCAGAATGTGAAATTTACAATTAAATTATCAATGGAAGAAGAAAATTTTGTTTGGAATGATTATTCTTTCTTATGTTCTTCCAGCGTAGGAACATTTGTCTTTGTACTTGGGCACTGAACTATTAGCCTCATTGCCTACTTGATTGGACCTTCTTTTCTCTTTTTTCATGAGCAAATATATTAGTCACTGTTCTGATAGTGTTCCACCTGGGATCTGACATATTACGTGCTTATGACTCAGGTTTTCTTCCTTAATTCTTTTTAAAGTATGAAGGAAACACTAGGGGAAAGTTTACAACCATGCCATTTACTAGAAAATGTTGGAATGAGAAAATAGTTTGAAACAATAGCAATTATGATGAAATAATGTGTCATTTGAATGTAAAATAGCAAAGGAAATTTATATGCCTGTTTTTCATATCCCAAACACCATATGTGTATAATCTGTATGTGGGGTTTTTTGTCCTCCTCCTTTTCCCATTGAGAATGGAGATCTAATTCAGGATGAAGTTCAAAATCTGAAATGGAGACCAGTCTTGGATTCACTCAGAAGCAGAGCTGCTCAAACTCCAGTTGTGCTGCTACATGCTAAGGAGTCTGGTATGCAAACAAGTTGGAGTTTTTGCTTTCATTTGTGTGCAATTAAAGTGAAGATGATTTTATTCATGGGGTGTGCATGACTCAGCATGTGTAAAACCTTTGAAAAACCTCCTAATGTGTAACCTGTCTCTTGGGAAGGTGAAACAATAACTGTTTGACAGTATGATACTAGCATTCAGATATGAGCTTTCTCAAGAAATCCTAGAACTTTGAAGAAACTAGAGTTGAGGGGATACTTGCGTGTCCTGAATGAAGAATAGTCTTTGGGAATGCTGTGCAGCATTCAGATTTGCTTTTCAGATCAAATAACATGAAAGCTCTAATCTTGGCAAATTCTATCAAGTAAATTCTTCCAACATAAATTAATGAGCATTTTATAGCAAATGTCAGTGTTTGCAAATGCAGACCTGCACTGAATATTTTCAGCCTCTAAATTTTACCCGCAAATTTTCACCCGCCCGTGGTAAAGAGATGTGTTTTCCATTTTTAAATACTTTGAGAACGGAAAGGGTGAGCCCCAAAGATATCTTTTTTAGAGCTCAATATTTATGTTTTCTTGTGAAGTTTGCTTTCTTATTTAATGTCATGCTTATGTCTGTATCATTGTTGATGTATACTGCTGCTAGAGAAGGTAATTTTGAGCATGCTTTCACTAAAATATTTCCGTGTTCAAAACATTTGCTCAGATGTTTTCAGGTTTCTTTGTTATGTAACTGTCTGGGAGCAACATTACATTTTTCCAGTGCTTTTCCATAACAGAAACACCAGGATGTAGCTGTGATGGACTAAAGCAGGTGGAGGAGCTACCAGAAGAACCTGTACCAGTTTGGGAATGCAATTCCAGTGCCTTTGCAAAAGTTGCTGGTCTACCTGAGACTGAGCAGGTGGGTAGAAAAGTTGCTGCTATTCTTGCTATCTTTGTGCACAGTGAGAATGTGAAATTTGAGATAAAATGAAGAGTTGGTGTGTTCAAAGGTGAATGTAAGAGTAGCTTTAACCCATAGCTACTAGAGATGCTATACAAGATGAATACAGGTGTGCACTAAGAAAATGATTGACTTACTTATTATGCCTTATTTGCATCATTACTCTCATTGCAAATCTTTAAATAATTTGAAAACTCTTTGCATGGAAGTGGGTTTTTTTTCTCATCTGTCTGTAATCAAGTATTTTATGGATGAAGTAAAAACTAAATTATTATTAGCAACATAGCTTATGTATTTCAGTTTGAAACATTTCTCATTTGCTATCAGCAGGTGACCCTTGGAACAGAGAGCATGGGTACTCTAGAAGATAATTTCTCTTCGTTCAGGTGTACCCCAAGTTATAATGCAGCAGGACTGCTTTCTCCTAGCTCTGAGAAGTTATCCAATGATGAGACAAGGAAGGAAACGAAAGATGAAGAAACCATTTTTACCTTGAAGGAACAAGCTCTACCAGCAAAGATATTCCCTGCTTCTGTGGTTGAAGTCTTGATGAGGAAGAAGCTCCAACTTACTTTGTTCAAACCTGAAAGCTGCCACACATCAGTTGTCACTACTGTGAAGAAAGGGAGTGTCTGTGAGGCAAATACTAATCTTTGGTCTGCTGGTCTCTGCGTTGTTGCAGAAGGAGGATTTTATGACAAAGCTCTTGCACTTCTTGGGAAGTTGCCTTCCCCTGTGACTGAAATTTTCACATCATGTCTAGAAAAATGCAATCTAGAAAAACATTGGGAAAACAAGCAAATTCTGCCAAAAAGCCTAAGTGAAAATAGATCTCTGGATAAAGTTGTTGATGATGAAAAGTATCACGAAAAAATCTCTAGGGGGAGAGCTGAAGGAGAAGAAATACGGAACGTGAAAGCCCAGCCACAACTGGTGGCCTCTGTTCTTGAGGAAAGTTCTAAAGTTTTGCATAAAGCTGAATTTATCAGGCCTGGAAAGCAAGGAATGGAAGCCAAAGAGAGACTAGGTAGCACACAGAATGTCCAAAGTTTATCTGTTGATTTTAAGGAGTTAAAGAAGCATTTTGAAGGGAGTTCTGAACTAATGGAGAAAGAAGAAAACATCTCAGAAAACTGCATTTCTGAGGTGAATAGTGGATATAATGGAGAAGATGTAAATGAAATGGAAGAGAAAGAAGGGCAAGCTCAGAAATCAACTCACCAAACAAACCCCTCCAGCAATACTGGCCTAAAAGAAAAGAAAGACTTGGAACTATGTGAACCAAAGGACAAGAATTTCTCATGTCAAAAAATAGCTGCTGAAAACACGCAATATTCATACTGTCAGAAATTTTTTTGGTCACAGGAAGAGAGGTATCCACTAATCTTACTGTCTCCTATGCAGGACAGGGCTGTGTGCTTAAGCAAACTGTTTCTGCCAGGGAGTAGTTTTTATGAGTGTTTCTGTCATCTGTCACCACTGGAAGCCTGTACTGAACATAATGTGACAATGTCTGTACTGGAAAAAGCAGTGGCTGTGTGTTCTCAGAGGATATTTCTACTGATGCAAGAGAATGCAAATTACTCCAGAAGAGTCTGTACATTGCAACAGGAGAATGAGAGATATGCTGACATGATGTGTGCCCTGGAAGAGGAGATGGATGCATATTTCCAATACATTCTAGCAGTAGATGAAGCTAACATGGTTTCATTCCAAAATTTACTTAATGAGCAAGAGGCTTCTGGTGGATGTTATAATAACTTAGAAGAAAACACCGTGACCCCACAAACACATTTAGTTGAAACTTTCTCTAAGAACCTCCCATGTTTTGAAGAGAAGAGTAGGAATTCTGAGAAAGACTCATTGACAATTGCTTCAAATAAAGTTCACGGGAGTGTTCTGTCCCTGAAGGGAAGGAAAATGAGGTATTTCCAGCTGCTTTCTGACCTAAAAGAAGAAAGAAGCAGATGTTTCAAAGAAATAGGCAAATTATTACAAGACAAGGAGAACTATGTAGCAAAATATAATGAATTAATGAAAGAGAGAGAGGAAAGTTTAAGAAGAGTAGCTCTTTCAGAAGGTGAAAAAGACACTTTGTTGGGACGTTTGGCAGAGATGAAGTGCGAGCAAGACAAATACAGGACCTTGGTTTCAGAACTCCAAGACTGCAAAACCAGCTGTTATCAAACAATTTCTGATTTACAGGAGGAAAAAGATGTACTGAAAAGAGAGATAGACAGAATCAAGAAAGAAACTTCAGAACAGCTCGATGAATTTCAGCAAGCGAATGCAAACTTTATTTTAGAAAATAAAAAATTGAAAGAACTAGTGTCTTCTTTGGGTTTCACCTATGAAGAGCTGAGAAAAGACGAAAGTTTGGGAACAAAGAAAAAGGTAGTGAAACTAAAAGGAGAAAGTCAACAACTTGGTCTTAAGCCAGAAAAAGTTGAAACAGCATGTAGTGTAACACAAACTGGAGAAGGAGTTCTGGTGATGAATCCTTCAAGCTATTTCCCTGGGAAAGAGGTAAATAAACCCAGTAAGGAATGTTATCAAGCAATATGTTCTAAACAAAGGGGGAGATATAAAATTCATTCTGAGGACAAAGCTGAATTAATTTTGTGATACAGAAAATGTCCTAACCTCCCACACGCAGGAGATCTGAGGTGCTGAAGTTAAGTCTGAAATAGAAGGCAAAATTCCAGAGATTTTTATTTCTGGATGTTTTATTAGAGAATTTTGAAGTGGTGCAGAAAGCTACAAAGTTAAAAATAATACTTAAAGAGTGCATTGTTCAGGCATTTTTGAAATTATTTATCTTATTGTAAGAGTAAAAGCTTTTGTGAGAAACTTTTACTTCTAACCAGAAGTTGTCCTACAAAAGAAAACTTCTGTTATAACGATGAAAAAATCGTGTCCTAATGAAAAGTGTGCACTTGTTCATTTACTAACTTTTATTCTGATTAAGGTCTAATTTTTTTATTGCTTTGATACCTATGAGACATATGCCTAAAGACAGTATTTCATGTTTTCCCTCTGTAGTCATGTATTTACACCACAGTGAATTTCTGTGGAGATTACTATGTTCCTGTAAATGCAGAATTATTACTTCAATTGAGAACAAACAACAAGGAAATACTTACATCTTCATTTAATACAATTTTTTTTTTAGTAATTTAGGAGGAAACTGTATATTGCTCTGTAAACATCTGTGTGCTGTTTTTCATGGGTGAGAGAAATCACATCTTTCTGTCGTCTCTCCAGGGCGGCACATTTGAAAGCTACAGTATGATGAAAGAGCAAGTCAAAAAGGCAAAAGAGGAATCAAAAATACAGCAAAAGGAATTAGAAAAATCAAAAAAAGAGGTAACTTTCTACTCTGATGTACTTCCGAGGTACAAATTTATTTTCTCTCCTGTTTTCTTAAATGACTGTTCTTCCTTCTGCTGGGCTTTGCCACTTTTACAATACAGGGAAGTCTCTGATCTGCAGAACCAAAATGTACCTCTTTGATCTTTAGGTGATGAACTGCACAGTCACTGTTGGTTGGCCAGAGCATTCCAGTGAAGCTGTAGTCCTGCAGTACACTTTGACAGAAGCTGAGTGCTTAATAAATACACGCAGAACAAACTGCCTGACGTTCCCATCTCTGGGCAGCCTGCTTCTTCTCCCCCCACCACTAGGAATATGGAGGAGCAGAGGGCAGTAGAAGCACCGGGGATTACTACAAACCTGAATTCAAAGCTGTTTTTGAATGAGAAGCAAAATCATGTAAAATCTGACACTGTCTAGGGGTTTTGCTACATCCGTTTCAAAGCATTCATGCTGCTCCTTCTCTCAACAGCTATGTAGCCAACATTACCTACATGGAGACTTGTTTGGATGGTTAGTCCTGTGCTTGGGTGAAGTACATCTGCAGTTTTAGCACCAACTGAGGAAGCTTTCAGTGTTGTGCCTTTCTGAATGCACTAGCTGTCACATTCCTGTTTCTTATCAATCAGTCTCCACACTATGCATATCTAAGCAGAATGTGTTGCTTTTATGGCAAGTGTGTATTTATGGGGTGTTTCATGCCGTAAAAGGCATCGCTCAGACTCCCTGTGGACAAACCACCGGCAGCAAGAGGGGTGTTGAGTGTGCTAAAGCGCAGTAGGGTTATCATGGTGGGTGTACAAAATGATTGTCCTTTCACAGATGTGTTATAAAACCTCCCAGCTTTCAGGTGAGGCAACTAGAATAAAGGGGTGCATTTGGATGAGTGATGGATAGTTAAGGAGAGGACTTCTGACCCTGCAACTGGAACACGAAGAAATAATTTTATTTTTATTTATTTTGTAAGGTCTCTTTGACTTGGGTCCTTCTCATCCTTTTGTGTTTCCTTTTTTATAAGGAAATTTTGTGTTACAATACTTTCCTCAGTTTAATTAAAATATTGTGAAGCCTTTGCTTTCAGAAGGCAGAAATCATACATGGGAAAGAGCTTGCTGTCAGGCAACCAGCTGAGCTACTGAGGGGTTTGTTTCTGATTTTTGGCTTGGTTTTGGGTTGTTTGTTTTTTTTTGAAACTACAGTTAACATGTATGAGTTGAGTAAAGGCACTCTAGAAAAAATTAAAAGGTGGGTGTATGGAGGGCTTTTTTTTTCCTTCTTTGTATTTTTCATTTTTGACATTTTTGTCTTGATTCTCATGCTGAATCCAAAACACAGCATTAAGCTGCTAAGGAGAAAATTAACTCTATACCACCAGAAACCATTTTTCAGGAAGACTTTTTGCCCCCAGCTGATAAAATCTTACTTTCACTTTTCTCTGAGGGCGTTCAGAGATATAATCTCTGAAATCAAGTGTACATACACCACTCCTTTTTTAAGCCGTATTCAGAATACTCACAGTACCTCCAAATTTAGAAATAAATTTAATTAATTTTTCTGCATAGCTATAGTGAGATATGATTTTAAAGAACTTCTAGAATAGTGTTCATTTCTTAGAAGATTGTAGGGTATTCTGCAATTCCATTTATTTTGATCAATTTATAACAATTCAAGTGCTATGATGTGATGATCAGACTCCAATCCATGGTTGTAAGCTGGTATTGAAAAATGATACCGCTTCTGGGCTAATTATGCTCAGCAATTTTGCTTTTTTGCTTTTCCTGTTAGGCTCAGAAGTGGTACAGAGAGCTTGGTTTTGCTGAAACAAGGTATGAAGAAATCAAAACTCGTTTGACGCAGGCTCTTGCAGAATTAGGCCGCCTTAAACAAGAAGCTGGGGACAAAATGCTGGGAGAACAGCACCGGAAATGCAAGGTATGTATGTAAATGGAATGGAGAAAACTATATTCCTTAGGGGTGGGACTGTTTTGGGTGCAGAAACATCCATTATTGTTACAGGGAATAGATTTAAAGCAAGTGTAGACCCCCTGGAGTCATCGGAGCTGTAATATTGAAGGTGAGCTGATATTATACAAGGTAGACCATCTGTCTGCAGGGTAGTCCAGAGTCTGGGCATTATAAACACCTCATATTTTTTTAGGAGAACTCTTGTTCTGCTCTCTTTAGCCAAAGTCATTTTTGGGTGGCCCTAGTGAAAGATATTGGAGGAGTCTCCAGTGTTTCCAGTATTTGGCCTTTCTGCCCTGATTTCTGTATTGGGACAGGCAAAATGAATCTGTGATGCCAGGCGCTTTGTAGAGCAACTTCCAGTGAACAGATGGTGTGGATTAATGGGGAGTCAAAGTCTTTCACAGATACATGTGGCCCAAGTATGTATCCCCAAAGTCCAGGAAATCTTTCTGCCACCTGGAGGAAAGTCTCACTGGAATGTGCTTATATCACAGAAATACTGTTGTAAATGAAAGCTTTTTTAATTTTCAGGTGGTTCTCTGTCCTGATACAGATTTATGTTTTCCACCAAAATAAAGTGTTTTATGGAAAGATTTTTAATTACTGAGTAGTCTTCTGGAATCAGCTTTTTTTAAAGACTTTTCAGCTAACCCTGAAGTTATTTCTGTCCTCCTTAAGTGGAAAGCTGTGAAAAAGAAATATGCAACTTCTACCAGCTGGAAAAGCACATTTGTAGCAACCTACAGTATTTGCAAATTCTTTTTGAATCGGTTAGATAGGTAGAGCTTTGGAAAAAAAATTAAAAATAAATTCTGGAAAATGTAAGCATGCTGGGATCAGTTCAGTTGCCTAAATGTCACTGCTTATCCCAGTTAAAGACCTTAGGGCATCCTGGCTGAGGGTGTAGTTGCCCACCTGGAAGTCCTATTCAGTTATTTCATGTTGGCTGGTACACCCTCCATGGCTCTACGGGCTGATGTTTAGAATGCTGAATTCTGGCTGGGAATTAAAAAAGAAGCACAGATTTTGAATTGTTTGAAAATAAATATATCATGCAGTTTTGTTTAACAGTTAAGGTTTAGCAGTTAAGGTTTTGGGGCCATTTTTGGGCAATGGAGCTTTAATCCTTTTGTTTAGCAACAGTCTGGGGAAATTTTTGTTTTTTCTACTGGTCAGTGCAGTAAGATGTTAATCATTTCTGTGATTCACATGGGAACAAAATCCATTAACCTTGACAGATTGTTTTTGCACTGGAAAAAGTGAAGGTCAGCCTTTCTCTGAAAAAAACTGCCACTTTTAAGTCCCTCCGGTAACTGAAGTTTTCAGGTTAGTGTTTGTTGGTCAGTAGTATATATTTATGCAATATTGTGATGTTGTTTGATTTACATTTGACTTCGTCATCCAGTTGAATTACTTGTTATAGGGCTAATGTCAAGTTGTTGAACACACATCTCTCATTCCAGGGTCAAAGATGTACATCACAAAACTGGGGTTATCCTTCAGCTGCACTATTGGATGGCAGAATTAATTATCTGCATGTCTCAAATCCATTATTTCTTAACCAAAAGATACTGATGTTATTGGCACAATTTAACAAAAAGTACAATACAAAATAGTATAAATGTATTTTAACAAATGTTATGACTTTATTTCAATAATTCTTTTTTTTTTAAATGAACTTTTTAATATACACCAAGGTGTTGATAGTGGGTTTGTGTGGAGTTGTTAAAATATGACCTAAGTCTGTCTAGATTAAAAAAAAAAACAAAACCCAACAACAACAACAGCAACAACAAACAAAAACCAACCAAGACTTTTTGGCACAAAAAAGATCATGATCTACATTTCTAGCATCATTTTATTTTCTGAAGGCAGTTTCATAGACTGGTGATCCTATTTTTATTTTCAGTTAATTTCCACCCTTGTCCAAAAGTGTTTTTTATTTCACAAAGTTATTAATAAACTCTTATACAGTAAACCACAATAATTTATGCTTTTTCCTGTTCTAAACTTTGTACTCCTTCCCATTTTCTCGTTGAGTTTTCAGGCAAACACAGGGCACACAAGAAGTAGAAGATACTGGTTTTATTTTTAATGCTTAGGCACCAACTTCTAAGATTAGTGGTTTTGCCAGTTTTTACAAGAATGCAGTGTATTAAATACCATATTTTGGGCTTTAGTTTTTCCTATTTCCCACTCCCAGCTGCTGAGTCCTTCACCTTTCTGGAACTTGACTACACAATCCATGGTTATTGCTGGGACATACATAAATCTATGACTTATTTTTGCTTTCAAACTATAGAAAACTGCTAAAACACAAAAGGAGGGGGGGAACTTTTCTCTGTCTTTAACTTTCATGCAATTTTTTTGTTTCCCCACCTTTTTTTCCCCATAAATCACCTTCATTTAGGGAGTGTTTCCATTTTGTCTTTAACATACTGTTTGTGTGGGAAGAAGATGAGGTAAATACCATGTCACGCGCTCATCTTCAGCCTTTTTTCACCGCAGCCCTGGTCTAATCCATCTTGATGTGTCCAGCCGTTCCTATTGTTCTCTTGTCACAAGAGGGAGCCAAAAAGTTTGGTACAAAGCATGCTCGCCCTGCTTGCATGCTGTGCATGGGGGACTCGCTTCGTTAGGAAGGACAGTATGAAAATGCCACATGAAATGCCACTCAGGCAGAGTGATGGGATGTATCACTTCAGTTGGCTGTTCCCCACGAAACAGTGCCTTCAGTGTGGTGTAGTCCCCAGGGGTGTCAAAGCTGGAAAGGCTCTCAGAAAGCCAGGGTTGTATCAATGTTTGGAACCATTAAAATCAAACCATTTTCCTGCATGGTTTGGTCAGAAGGTCATAAGGTTTTAGCACAGTATATCGTGGGCCTGACTAAAATGTTTAGCTTAATCTTTTAGGCTTGCTTATATATTGTGTTATCAGAAATCTCAACCAGCTATGTGTTATGAACTCAGTATTTTTTTTAATATAAGGCAGCATGAATGTTTGGAGACTTTCTCCACCCTCAGATTTTCCTCGTTCTAAATCTATATGTTTAATCTGGCAGGGTCACTTCTAGAAGCTGACCTTATGATGCCAACCATCAATCTAAAGCTCTCACTAATCCTCTCAATCTAAATGCATGAAATTGGGCAGAAAAAAGATTGGAGGGTGGGGGAGGAGGAGTTAAATTCAGAAGCTTCTCTTTTCACGTGTTCTGTCCCATTATTATTACATTTTAATGTAACCAATATTTTATTTTAAAATATTTTGGAAATTTGTACTTAAAATATGATTAGTTTTGCTAATAATCTTCCAGAATAAAGATATATTTTTAAGAAATAAATTTGTTTATATAAATATATGTAGAAAAATAAGGGGTGTATTATGTACCTTCTTGTTGGAGCGGGAGACTGGAAACTTTTGAGTTCTGCTCTTACTCACTGTGGGACTGTAGGTTGGTCACTTAATCTGTCCATGCCCCAGTTCCTCCATATATTACATTATTATAATACAATACTTACCTTGAAGGAATGCTGTGAAATCCCAGTCCTACACTTACCCTCACAGGAGTCAAGTACCCATTGCTTATAAAGAGTTTGAGGATTAATGCAAGATATTTTGCATCAGCTTTCTTGGTTTTGAGGTAAAAATATAGGTACATATACAGATCGAGAAGTTTTGTACTCTGAAACATGATTGAGAATATTTTCTTTATTTCATACACCTAAATTGAAAATCCATGTATTTCCTCTCTAGCCTGTGTACACCGTGAAAGATGCCCAGGAAAAAGAAGTGAATAAAATAGCCAATATGAGATTACAGCAGCAAGTGCTGACCTTGAAAGCTCAGCTCAGGGACCAGGCTGCATTACAAAATCAGTTTCATGACTTGCAGAATGAAGTGGAACTCCTTCAGGCTCAGCTGTATGAAAAGGTATAAAAAATTGTTTCCTGTGTGCATAAATGTGAGCTCAAGCTTCAAATTCTACCTCTTCCTTTCAAAGGCGAGAACCAAAATAGTCTTCCTTCCTGGGAATGAGTCTGAGGATAATTAAATGGTTCCAGGCGTATAAAAGTACCCCTGACTTCAGAGAAATAAGGAAAAGATGTAAACTGCCTGGGTGGTCGATGTTATGGAAAAATGATAGGCTATCATGAATGTTCAGTCTCTGCTCTAATCCCTATACTGAAATGCAAGCAGTGATGCTGAAATTATTTACAGAGCCCCCTCCTTGGCTTAAATTGTCAGGACTTTTAACATTCCCAGCTCTCTTGTTGCACTGTGTCAGATTAAGAAACAGTGAATTAGTGATAGAATTTTAATAGAGTTTGTCCTAACTTTTCTTTGATCCAACTGCTAGGGTTACATAGTAAGGGTTTCATTAACATTTCCTATAAGTGTGTGTGTTGATTTTTTATTAACTGACATTGTTATTCTGATGAGAACTCCCATGTATACATCATTAATCTTAATAAAGAAGTTTGCACACATCTGCATTGCATTTCACATGGCAAATCAGGGCAGGTACAGACATTAACATTTACAAACCAACTGCTTTACTGTGTGACAGCAAAGCTACTACTGTAAATGTGACTACAGCTGCTGAACTCTTGGGTGGAAACAAACTCCTGCTAGGACTTTTTTCCTTAGACTTTCTTCCCTATTTTCTTGGAAACTATATTTTGAAAAGGAAGGATAGTTACCATGTGAGCCAAAGTGGAATTGCCTGTCATACTCTGAAACAGCTCATAAATGACATTTTCTCAGTTGTGTTCTTTGTTCTTCACACCCTGATACAATGTGTAGAGCACACTTCTCCTCTGTCTGTACTCTGAAATACAAAAGATTTTTGTCTTCATCCTACTGGGAACAAGTTTCATCCTACTTTCTCCACAGTAAATACCCTTGTTCTACAATTTTGAGTTTTGTTTTGTGCTTGTTTGTTTGTCAGTGCTTTGTTAGTTTTGTTTTGTTTTGTTTTGTTTTGTTTTCCTAGCCTGGTCAATGTACTGTGGTTTGCTTTAAACAAGCTCTGTACAGAGGATTAGTGGCTTCTCTCAGGCATTGATTAGGATGCCTCTGAGAAGAAGAGTGGTGGTAAAATGAAATCGTTGCATAGTGTCTGGTGTCTGTAGTGATGGATGGTGCATATCAGATGGTAGGTGAGTAGAAGGTGTGATGTGCTATCCATATAAATGGACAAGTCCTAATTGCACTACTGCATGAGCAAAATGTGTTGCTTCCTGCCTCATCAAGAAGTTAATGTGTCCAGTGCAGGGACCTCCTGCCACATCCTTCTTTGCTCCCCCAGTGCTAGTGCAATGTAAAGACATGTCCTGCCTACTCTGTTTCTTCCCAAGACCACAATATATTACCTCAGGACCATGTGACCTCTTTCAGCATAACTAAGTTCTCATAAAGGAGGTTTTTTATGATGCACATAATATATTTACTGTAGACTTCATAGGAATACAAATAGTCAGGCAAAATGAATGCAAAGGAATCTGTGCTTTTTTGTCAAATACTGTATTGATTCATAATGGAAATGGATTTTGCCTGGCAAGATATGGTGTTTTTTTCTGCATAATCAGAAAGAAGATTTACCATGGATAATAAAATTTTAATCATAAGGTACAAACAAGGTCATTTGGCTCGCCCCGTTTCACCTCCTAAAAGAGGACATGCATCAACTGTGTTAGAGTAGAAATTTGTTGCCGTTCACTTTTCAAAATCGAATACACATGTAAAAAATCCCTCCTCATTTCTCTAAATTTGCATCATAATATTGGCAAGAAAAGGGAAAATTTTCCCAAAGAGTGCTTTGAAAGATTCGCAGAATAAATAGGCATAAGTGCAAAATGAAGGATACCAAGTCTTTAATGTGATGCTGCTTTGATGTAATAACCTCACTGATACAAGAACATCCAAAAGCCTTTGTTAATTCCTAAGACTGATGTTAGTGAGTGTCGGGCAGTGTTTGTGTGCCAGGGCCTATCTGTGTACGACCAGCTCCTCACACTGCTTCACCTTGTTTGGGATACAGGGTCACGCAAATACTCAGAGTGTATGTCTCAGAGTCAGGTGTAAAGCAAATATCAAAACACTGCTAAGAGTGCCGTAAAGTGATTATTGAATGAATTAATGCAGGATACTTTTCAACCTCTCAGGAAAAGGAACTTCAGAAGAGGAAGTCTGAAGTGAAGTTGACGTTAGCTCCTCTGAAGGTACTGTGTTTTCCTGAATGCCAGTGCAGGATGTACACAGAGGTGTGTCCCTTTGCTCACAGGCTTCTGTGCCTGGGCCTCCTGCAGCTGCCCCTGACTTAGCTGTGTGCTGCGGGGCTTACTGACATTATTGGGATGGGTGCTCTTCAGCCTGTCAAAAGGAGCACCTTGTACATGGAAAGGGAACAGCTCTTTTCAGTTCGTGTGCATGTATTGCTCTGGCAAGGTGTAGAGGCACCTAATGGTGTAGAAACATAGGAACACAATCTACAGCTTTTTGGTTAAAATTTGGTGAAATTACAGTTCAGATACAAAATATTATCTTGCAGTTTCAACAGGGAGTGAAATCACAGAATCACAGAATGTGTGTGTTCATGCCACACAGGCTAAGCTGGCTTGCCTCACCCGAAAGTGCCAAGAAAGGAACAGCTTCATTATGAGGATGCATGGTGAATTTCACAAGCAAGGAATTATTAACTCTGTATTTGATGAAGAGGTGAAAAACTTGGTGAATGACGTGACCCTGGCAGAGTACATGGTCGCTTTTACACCAGTGTGTGATCAAGACGTAAGTACTCACACTTCCTTGGAGGACCCTCATGTTTCCACTATTGAATTGTCAGTGATTTTCGAAGTGTTTAGTGAGACTCAGTGAGTAGTTATAAAATATGTGACACCACATAGTATAAATATTCCTTCAAGCAAATCAGCAGAGTTGGAAATTTTACTGTTGTTTTGGTCAGGGTTTAAATTTCATGAACTTGTAGCAAAGTGCATCAGGGGTTCATGCAAACATCTCTTTCCTGATATTTTGACAAAGTATATGAGTGAATAATGCAACACATATTATTCAATTTCACTTTAAATATGAATTTCACTTTTTTCCTGCACAGTGCGTTGTCTCAGATTTCTGAAGAAATCAGGAAAAAATGTCAACAGTGAATCATTTTAAGATATAAGTCAAGTCAGTGGACACCTGTATGCAAAAGGGAGTAAGTCACTTGAGTTTCACTGGCCAGGCAAAAGTGGGATACACACAGATTCACACCTGGTTCTGTTCAACATTGTCATTAATAGCTTGGATGCTGGGAATGTACTTCCTAATCTTGGAGTAGCACTGACTTGAAGACATTCTTAAGGACAGGAATCTGAATACAGCAACCTGAAGAGACAGGAATTCCCTTGCAATACCTCAGTAGCTATCAACAAATTCTCGTTTTTTCTTATGATTTTCTCTCTTAATATTTTAAACAAAGCCTGTAAAAGTACCCAAACAATTTTTGGTAATGGCTGTCAGCATACTCAAGTAGAATCTTGCTGGTTAAAAGTGGGAGAGAGGGGGAAATATTGTATGTTACACATTTGTATAATATTGGATGCCTACCACAGCAGAACACAGAACATAAATTCATGCTATATTTTGTACTTCAGCTAATACAACACACTGCAAAATAAATGCATATCAATAATTTATCTTAATGACACTGACATTTTTCATTAGCAGAAGTAAAGATGCTTAAAATGGGCATATAATATAGTAAATCCACAGGATTATTTTTATCATTATTTTACATTTTTGCACACTGAGTGGTATTCTGTATCATGCTTATTCTTACAATGTTATTAAGTGTTGCAAGCTATCACTCTGTCATATGTCTTTCTGTGGCAAGAAGCAATTTAACTGTGTGTTCAGGAAAAAGGTAGATTGACTCCTGGTTGCAGGATGGGACAGACTCTGTGACTATGTCTCTTTTGAGTTCCTTCAGTTTGAGTCCACTCCAGTCTCACCCAGGCTTACACTGCACAAGAGTGTTTTATGTGAGTAGTTAGTAACTCCTCTGTCAGAAGGGAGATAATGCTCCATTGCCTTCAGACATTTTCTCAGACATTGCTGTGATAGATGAGTGTTAGTAAAGCCTCCCAATACACTAGATGTCAAAATACTGTGCACATTCACACTGTCTCCCTGAATGTCTAATTATCACAAAACTTAGCAGGTCCAACAGGAGAGAATTAGATCAAATCCATGTTCTGATAGCCAGCAAGCTCATCTGCAACATAGGGCCCCACATTAAATTCACTGCTTCAATAGATACTTAGCTATTCATACCAAGTGGAGGACAAACCCCTCCCCACAGTATCCAGCACCATAGTGGGCAGAGGGATTCAAGCCTGGCATTTTTATCAGTCAGGGAACAGACTGGCTCTTGCTGGGCACCTTGACACTGAGTTTCAGACCGTTCTGATAAGTAATTCCACATGTAACAGGGAAAATCTTTCCTGCCAAGGAAAAGCTGTATGTTCCCATGAAAAATGTATATTTCTATGGATCAGGTTTTCAATGGAAAACATTTCAATGAGAAAATGTCTGAGCTTCACTACTCCTAATTTAATAATGGTTGCAATAAAAAAAAGAAAAAGAGAGACCATTTCTATTCATGTGATACATTCCTTTGGTTTAAAAAATCCTGTACTGAATTCTGTAAACAGATGTTAAAATGGACTGACTTTTCATCTTTGAGGTTTCATTACTTCCTTTCAACTCTTACTCTCACTGGAGTTCACATCTAAGATTCCAGAGCTATGCCCAACTTCCACTTACATGAAATTCCTTTGAGAGCTTATTTCCTTCCTTCCCCTCAGTTTTTCACTTCTACATAATTCCTAACATTTGAATACTGCTCTACAAAACATGGTGGAGTGTTGCTTTTTTTTCTTCTTATATTAAAGATTTGCCATTGGCTTTACTCATTTCTGGACCCACTGACAAATGGAAGCCTGCATTGGCAGTCACCCTCTGTGCTTTGGCTTCCTGATGAATTCCGACTGGAAGCTTGCAGTGATACATAAAGGGCTGATCCAGAGCCCTCTGAAGGGGACTGTACTCAAGTCAGTGCCTGGCCTTTTGTAATTCAGTAAAAAACTTCGAGTCTTGTTCTCATAAAAAATTGTGGTTTAAAATTCTATTAAAAACACCTTTTTTTGTTGTTTTGTTTTTGTTTTGTTTTGTTTTGTTTTGTTTTTTTTTATTATTTTCACCTGTACATGGTATTGCACATAGGGTGCATCCCTAGCTGAATGCCAGGACACTCAGGCTTCAATGGAGGACTTACAGGCATCACCATCGTACTCAAAGACAAAATGAACTTCAGTTCCTTTCTTATTCAGGACACAATGGATGGTTGGTCATTTCCTTCTGTTTGCCAGAATTATTTGCTGCCCAGTGTTGATCCTAATTAAAATACTAAACCATGAACACGGTGTTGTGCAAAACTGATCATCTTTGAAGCTGCTCTTCAGATTTTTTCGAGGCTCTGCCCTCAAACATGGTAAATCCCTGTGGTCCAAATGGCTTTATTTTGCTTACTCAACACTTCTAACCAGTTCAATTTAGCAAAACATCATTGAGGTTTCTCGTTCTTAAATATTTTCATGGCCCAGTACTACATTCAAATGTTTGTGAGTGAGAAATAAAATTTGCTTGAGTCATGTATTATCTCATGATTTTGTTCCAGCAGTGTGCTCTTCACTGAGAATGCCAGTTTTCCTTCTCTTAATATTGTTTTCAAGTCCCTGTAAAGAGAACTAGATTTTGAATTACTTTTCCTAACCATTAAACTGTAGACCATGAAGCTCTTTATTTGTAATTTATTTTAATTGAGCAATTTAGTATAATTTAATTTAATTTTAGTGGGGTATTGTCATAATAAACATATATTATTGCACAGAAGGGATTTTATTTCAATTCTTTTTCATCCACCACCTATGTCGCTGTAGTGAAAGCAAAAATTCTGTGCAGGATGGTGAACAAACACTGGCTCTCAGTTTTGAAAAGAATAACCCTTTGGGGAGCCACAGAAATGAGAATGTATATCTAATATGGACTTGAAATTTTGGAGGCATGAAGAAGTTGAATTCTAAGGCTTTGTAATGTGTTTTCCTTTTGAAAGGCTTAAACTAAGAAACCATTAGAACCCCTTGGAGTAGTGCAATAGCAAATTTGGGCAATGGAAATACTTTAAAACCTTCTCTTATATGGTTTTTGGAAAATGGAAAGCATGTGGCTGAAGAGGGCACCTTCCCTGGGCAAGGGCTGCCTCCAGCAAGTGTGTGTGGCGCTGGGCACAGTTCCATAGCTGGGATTCACATACCCAGTGTCAGACACAGAATGTGTCCATTTTTGGCCTTTTGTCATGTCCCATTTTAATCACCTCCTTTTAAATGCTGATTTTTTTTTATTTTGTTTTCTTAATTGGAAAGACCTTGACCTCAGTCTTGCTTTTGTAGAATTATGTCATGGACAGTATTAACAATTATTGTTTTTCTGCCTTTCACAGTGAAAAGAACACAGGACAGCATTCATCAACTGATCTTAGACATTGGTGTTCACTGAACATCTAACAAAAAGGACTGGGATTTGGCTTGCAAGAGCTTTATTTGGGTTGGTAACAGTAAGAAGCAAGAGAAGATGTTTCAGATACCCAATAGGAAATGTGAAAGAGGAGGCTCACTTTTGTCCTGAGTGTAGGTGCCTACCTGCTTTTAAGAAACAGGCTTTGCCCAGCCTGACTGGCTTGACCATGAAGCAGTGTCCATGCTGCTTTTAGAGAACCATACAGAGGAGCAAGTGAGCTTGGCTTGCCTTTCACATGGACACAGCCCAGCCAGTACAGCTGTGCAGTATTTTGGGGCCTTTTCTCTCTCTTTTGGGGTATATGTGGAGAAACAGGAGTAGGTTTAATTCTTTCCCTCAAATAACTGAGCCAAGAACCTCTGTGCAGATGGCTGTAATGGAAAAGGCTGCTCTACTCATCCACTTCAATTTCTCTTGTGCTGAAAGGCTTTGACTTGATGATATATTTTATATATTCTTTCCATAGTGGATCTGAAACCATTGTGGCTCTTTGCCCTCATTTCCTGGGGCTGAGAGGGAATTTGTGCTAGGAATATAGGGATAAATGGTAGTGCTTTTTAATGCTTTTCATGCAGTCATCCTAAATCTTATGGATGGAAAGCTCCAGGCAAAGAATGTGTCCAGCCCAGTAAATTATTTGTTTTACAGAATAGGAAGTAAATGTGCTGAACAGCATAGCTCAATTCTTCTTTCTGCCAAGGGATTTATTCTGAGATATGTTTTGGTAGAACAATGTTTTTTGTTTGATTATTTGTTTTTATTTCCACTCATTACTTTGCAAGAAATCACTTACAGCTTTCCTCTGAATCACATTTGAAGGAAACAGGCCTGAAATAAAATTTTCTGATGTTCTCTTTAAAATGGTTTGTGCGTGGCTGGTGAGGTCAGAGGCTTTGCTGGCACTGAGGGTGAGATACATCTGCAGATTCCATGTGCTCTGGGAGGGCGCTGCTTGAGCAGGGGGGTTGGACCAGATGACCCACTGTGGTCCCTTCCAACCTCACCCATTCTGTGATTCTGTAGTAAGGTGGGAAGAGTAGTAGAAGATGTGAAGGGAGCCAAGAGGAGATATTCTTTGGTCAGGTGAGTCCCACCCTCAGAAAGGAGAATAGATTTAATTTAGGGGAACTTAACTTGCCCCGTCTTTTGGGGACAATGCTGATCAAGAGCAAGGGATCTTTCAAATGGCAATTTTTTTTTGCAGAAAGAGGCTCTTTTTATTTTTTCTGACATTAGAGAAAATGTGACTTGAATAAATGGAATGCCAAGTGGACGAAAGAGTGGGTGTTATTTAGTAGTTTTTTTGAACAAGGGTAAAATCCTTTGCTGAGAGATGTGTTATTTTTCACCTTCAGAAAAATGATTAAAAATACTAAGGGCATGAAATACAGATTAAAACCAGTTAATGGCAGCCTGGCCTTTCCAGTGAAGTAACTGGTAAAGCTGTTCAATAATCATGAAAATTGTTGTTTATATAGAGGAGATCTCAAGAATTTGTGGAGACTCAGGAGGTGGTCTGTAGTCGAGGTTAGTGCCATTTTAAAGTAAAATTTGGTTTGGTTGACAGAGATTTAGATCTGTTTCCTGACTGCATGCATAATACAGATATTTCAGCAGTGGTTTTTACATGGTAATTCATGGGCAACAGCAGTCATTTGTCTAGAACAGTAAATGCCAGTAGAGTAATGATGTAATGGCCAGGATTAAAAAAAGGAAAGGTTTAAAAAACTAACCTCCATTTTTTGTTAAATACTAGAATTTAGATTAAGAGAACATTTAAAATTAAAAATATCCAGATGAATTAAAACATTTTATTCTTATCTCTGGCACCACTGTCTTTTTTTTCTTTTTTTTTTTTTTTTTAATGCTGGGCAAAGGTGATATTTTTTGCCTTTAATATCAATCCTTTCTAGAAATTGGCATTATGCAAGTTAACACTCTTTTGAATTTGGTGGAATATCACAATATTTTAATTTCTTTTTAGGTGGGTCAATCTATGGAAAACTGAGGAAAGCAAAAAAACCCATCAAAATAAAGGCAGAATCAATATGTTAAAAATAATTTTTAAAAAAAGGAAAACAAACCTAAAGAAGAAGAAATTAATGTCTGGGAATTGAGACAAAATACAGAATTTTTGCTTAGCTACATCCTTAGTGCTATGGAAAATATGATTCACAGACTCTTATGAAACACCAAAGATGAGCCTTTTTGAGACAATCATACCAACTTTCAAACAGAGCACTGACCTTGCTGTGAAAGCTTCCTCACTGTGGTAGCATCTTCACTCACCAGGATTTGCATCAACCCACCTTTCTGGTGAGATTCACTATTTTACCTGCAGAAGAATTTGCTGATTCCAAGAGGCAAAAGGGTTTGTGGGTAAAACAGCTGAAGGAAAGGAATGACCCTGCAAGGAAGTTATTTTCCTGGAAATGACATGTGCCAGGGTCACGGCTTTGATTTGGTGCTGTGTATTTTCTGGTAGCTTTACCAGCTCTCCTGTCTGTGAGGAGGACAGTGATTTGCCTTTGCATGGGTCATTGAGCTAGAACTTGTTCTGCTCCTGCTGACTCTCATCTATCACCACAGATGCCTCTAACTGTGCTTCCTGTAGTGAGGAGATTCTCATTAAATAATTTTACATCCAATCTCTTCATGCCTCAAAACATTTCAGGGCTGCCCTTTGTGACCCCTCCATCACTTTCAGCCAGCCAGCATTTTCTGTGAGTGCTGGGGAGAGACACTACCCTTGTAACCTTGGTTAGAAACCAGGGACTGTCTGGAGCTGCCTTGGGCTTCTGTGTTTGTAGGGGAACATCCAAATGTGTAGTTTTCACTTTCCAACTGATCTATGCCTGTGATGCTAGGATACGTTTGGGTATTCATGCTACCTTACCTAAATAAATGCAGTATTCCAGAGAGTGTCACAGACCCTCTCTGTAATCAGCGTAGAAAAGGTAAGTCTTTTACAGGAGAGCAAAAGTCTAAATTGTGCGTCCAAAGTTGGCCAATATGAGTGGTTCTTCAATTCCTGGGTGTCCCTGTCTTGTTCCCTGGCCTGAGGTAAAGGATCCAGGTGGCAGCTGCTCCTGGGCTGTGTCTCAGCTGGCCATACCTGCTGCGATGGGTACATTAAGGAGACCAGTGACCACAATTCACCAGCATTGATTCCCTCCTCTCATTGTGGGCAGCCGAGAACAGGAGGTGAAATGGGCTGAAAGGCAGTGTTAGTGTTCATTGCTTGTGTCTACCACTCCCCTTTCCTTATGCAGTGTGTCCTGGGGAGGGGTCTGTCCTGCAGCACACTGGGCCTAGAGATGGATGGGCACAGCCCACCCTCCTGACCCCAGGAGCTGAATCCCGGTGTGTGGCTGCACTTAGGAGTCATACGGCACATACTGCAGGGAGCACACACACTTCAGAGGGTGCTTTGTAAGGAGGAGAAGAGAGCAGTGAGATTTCTTAGCTCTGGCTTGTTCATGTCAGCAGCTGGGAGTCTGTGTCACCTCCAAAGCTACGGGACAGTGCAGCACCACCAATACCTATATGGTTTAACCTGGGCATTGCAGCTGTGCTGGAGCTGCTTGCGAGCAGCATGTGTCCCATAAAGCTCCATGGTGATCGCTCCTGAAAGACAGTGAAACTTCTTCTCTGGGCAATGGCAACAGCTTAAACACCATGCATTCTTCTCCATGTCATAATTGAACTATATTTAGATGCAGGAGCTTGTCAGTAAATGCTCATCTCTTTAAGGGGTCATTTCAGAGCAACTGACACTTCTATGGCATTTCAGAGTCCTTTGCTTTATTTTTTTTTAATGGACACAAGTGATGTAGCTGTAGCTCATTAAAGATGCACAGAGCAAACCTAATACTATTTTAAGTAAAATGTGTTTTATATTAAGCAACTCTTCCTGACCTGGCATATTTATAGTATTTGCATTTCTGGAGCTTTTTCAAGAGGACTCATGGCAGCAAGGTGATAATATGTAATCATGTGTGTTTATTATTTAGAAATAAATAAATAACTCTTCAAAAACCCGAAGGCTGAAATTGATGTTAACAATCTTAAATGGCAAGAAAAAAGTTAACAGTGATCCTGTAGCTATAATGAATTTATATTTGGATGATAAAATGCTATGCCCCGTGGTAGTAATTTACATTCAAGGAGATCTTCTATTCCTGCTTATAACTGTTATGAAAAGGTGCATAATTAAACTGTCATTTCTCTCTAAATTTGTCTTCAGCTCAGTGAAGATATTCAAAAAGGATAGTTTGCTGTGGTGCTAAAGTTGATTTGGAGGTGAAATAAGATCAAGTGAATCAATGCTATTTTTATTCAGAATAGGAGGGTCTGCATAAGAGTTCATGCAGTTGAACTAACACACTTTTGAAGTCCATTCAGCTTAACTTTCTTGAGCATTCACAGGTAGACAAACCTGAATTAGCTGTGTGGTGTGGAGTGAGAGAATATGTGTGTGAAAGAATCATGGTAGAAATTTTGAGAGTCTTCAGGAGGAGGCCTAACATGAGACAATTTTTAAAATCTGTAATTTTTTCTCCTTTTTATAAAGCTTTTTATATAGCTTTTCTTAATTCAGGTGAATTTTTGGCTGCAGTTGAAGCTTCAGGATTATTTTTTTTGTTTGTTTTGAGGATGAGTTGACAAATACAGGATTCTTTTTTTAGAGAGGAATGCTTCATATCTAAAATAATTAGGTTTTTGTGTTTTGTTTTTGTTTTTGTTTTTTTGTTTTGTTTTTGGTTTTTTTTTTTTTTTTTTGCTAAATGTACTTTATTTTCAGTTAATTTATGCGAATATTTCTTTTAATGAATTAATCCAAATGTCTTGGACTAAATCCAAAATAAACAGCAGTGGAAAACTTCATCTTGCTTCAGTTTCTTAAAGCGATGTTTTCTCCTGCAGATGCTGCCTTCTTCCACAGATACTCCACAGGCCAGTGGACAGCCAGAGGATCATGAGACACGTGCCAGTGCGAATGGGGTGCTGGGGTCAATACCTGCAAACTCTCAGCAAGAGGCAGATAGTACCCTCAGTCCTCACATCACTCCAAACGTGTGTGCTGCTTCTCCTATCAAATTAACAAGCCCGGACAGGATCGCAGCCTTGCATCATGAGCTAAGACAAAACCATCGCAAGAATTGCCAGGTCAGTAAAAATTTTCTCAGTGTTTTTAGTTTAGTGAAGTATGTTATTCACGGCAGAAGATAGAGATGTTTGAATGATTCCTTCCAGAGATGCACAGCTGCCTGTTAGTTTAAACAAGCTGACAACAGTAAATGTTTAAGATTTTTTGTTATGCATTTTCTTCCCCATCGTTCAGGAGTGGCTTGGAATTTGTAAAATGATTAAAAGATTTTGTTTTCATCATATGTACTCTCTGGTAAGACAATCCTTAAAAATTGTTGGATGTTTTTAAAATAGAAGTTATGTTCATCTTGTCCTACCTTTTTTCCCCTCCCATTCTTTTTTTTTTTTTTCTTTTTTTAGTGATCCAATTATTCCTGTGCCCGGAAGCTCTTTAGAGTAATTTCCATTAACTGCAGGAATCCTGTTAAGAACAGAGCTGATCAATTGCAATTGCATTTGTGACAGTCTGCTGCTAAACTAAACATGCAAGAGATTTCACCCTCTCTGAAACAACATAACCTCTCCATTATTGTATGGAAACAAAATTCAAATATGCAATTACTGGAGCCAGTTAGGTAGACTAGTTAAAAATATTTCTCTACTGAATTTTCTTTAAAATCTTGGATTAAAATAAATGTAATAAAGCAAAAGTATAGTTTCTGCTTTTGTCATTAATGAAGAAAACATGCAAGATACTGAAGTGTTAAGAAATTTATTACACAATGAGATGGTGACTCAGAATTCTGACAACATGTCACTTAGTCCACGGGTTATATGTAACAGTTCAAATCAAGTTTCCGGCTCCTTTTCTCTCTCATGGTCATATATAAAACGGACCAGTGAAAATATTGGCATAAAAGAAACCTATTATGGAGAACAGAGTGCAAATAGCTCTTTGATTGATCTGCCCTTTTTGAACTCAGAGGTTGTTTTTTTATATAAATCCCATGAACTTGACTTAAATCCCAATGAGAGCAGTACATGGACCTCATGTGCAGTTACATGGGAAGCTGTGGCTGAAATCAGCCACAACTCATGGAGTGTCCTGTTTCCCTATAGCACACAGGAACACACCGTGACATCCAAGGTTATGGTTTCTCTCCTACTTGCCTCCTCAGATACCTTCAGTTGTCTCCTCCAACTCAAGTCCACAGGCTGATCGCAACCTGCCCATGATCCACGAGGAAGCCCCTTGGCCTCTGCTGTCAAGGATGAAGGATGCTCTGGTGCCTCTGGAGCCCAGTGCCTTCTGGGCCAAGAAGGGGAGGGATCGGTTGTCCAAATGTGATGATGTATTTTGGGGTCAAATAGGAAATCAGCATTCAGGTGCTATTCCCCAGGGAATGAAACAGAAAAATGCCATTATGAATAAGGCATGGCTCTCTGGAGAAAAAACAGATGGCTCAACCTCAGCTACCACAGCAAAAAGCTATTTGTCAGACGTGTTGTCAGCAAGTAATAAAGGTCGAAATCCTGTGGGGAAAAATCAGCTGCACAGGAAAGAATAAAACCTGCTGAAATAAAACAAGGTAAAGCATCTTATCAATGCGCTTTCCCCCATTGCTACAAAGGTAGTAATAATTTTTAAAAACAAAGATATTTTACTAGTTACCATGGCCTAGCAACTTGTTTGACATCACTGGAAAATTTACATTGAAAAGAACTGTGATACTTTCTACGATCAAAATTTCTTAGAACATTTGAGATTGCTGAAACCTATGGATTTTTCATTAGCTGGGCCTTCTCCCCATTTTCTTTTCACCTCTTTTCAATGATTTGCTTTTTCTTTAACTGAGAGAATATCTGGTTTGTGTGACTATTTCCTCTGGAACTTCAGGAAATGTAGTGTCATGGACTTCCTAGAAACTAATTTTATGGAAATTAGAGAGTCGTTTTACTGTGTTTCTTTAGTCTTGGGATACTTCTAAAAGTTTTATTCCTTGTTTTTTTATAATAGGCTGAACTACAGCAGGTGACTCAGTGTATTACTGCAGGTGGTAGTACCTGTAAAATAGCACCCTTCAATTGTTGCTTTTTGGAAATAAATTTTTTTACTGGACATGTCCACAACCACTTTCATTAGGGGACTGCGTGGGCATCATGGGTACAGTAACATCCAAGTTCAAGGGATGGATGATTCGGAGTGCACCCTGTGCTGCCAAACGCCTACAGCTGCCACAGGGAGGAGTGGATGGGGTGCCAGGCCACCTGCACTGACAGAGCCAGAACAGCAATTCCTCGTAGTCTGGCTCAGAAATAGTTGTGGCATGGGCTGCGTGAGCCTTTGGTGGATCCTGGCTATGGAGAGGAGGAGGGAATAGCTGTCTGTGCAGGTGCAGGGGTGCACTAATGCTGGTTGACTCTGAGAAGTTTAACTGAGCATGGTTGTAAATTCCTTAAAATACTGATTTATACTGTGATGCCACCAGAGTTAATGCTTTTGGAGAAACCTCCGTTATTCATATCTTCTGGTTTTCTTTATTTTTCATCACTTCTATTAGAAAAGGGCATTAACACACAGTAATACATGGCACAGTTCCTGTGCTTTTCCTCTGCATTCATTGATTACCCCAGTTGGTTCACATTATGTTACTACTTTGTTTGATGCTGCTTTTTGGAAGCCAGAAATAAAATGACTGGTTTTGATGAAATATTAATGCACTTACAGTTTATTGTGGAAACCCGCCTTCAGTTGCTCAGTTAGGTAGTGGTGCAGTTGCTTACAGCACTGACTGAATTGCCCTTCATCCAACATATCTTTAGAAAACACACACCAGATGCCAAGGGAAATAGTCCCTGGAAGCGATGCTTTTGCGTGCTGTCCAAGCAGAGGAGACACCAGTGAGATTCCAAAATGTGCGCTTTTGCTTTCATGTATATTTCTCTTCCTCCTAATGCCAGGCCAAAACTTCTGAAGACAGATATACCTGCTATCCAGCCATCAGCTGCCTTGCCAAATATTAAGATATTCTGATGTGCAAAGCCGCCTGTAAATATTGAACATGGTGACTTTTATGTTGATAAAAGGAAGCTTTAAGAATTAGCCCTCGTGAGAACTTTTTGGAACTTTATCTTTCTGACAGTAAAATACAGGGCCCTCTGGTTCAGTCTGAGGTCAGATCATAATGCATGAAGTGTGCTAACAATAAGGGCATTAATAATAATAATAATACCCTATGATAATACGATAATAAGCCTTTGTTATCCTAGTGCAGCTATCTACTTTGTGCTTGGGACTGTAGTAACTTTCCATGAAATTAAGCCTTTGTCAGTCCAGTCTCTTTCTATCAAAGATAAGTGTGATTTATTTTAAATGATCAGGCTTCATTTTCAGCTAATTAGGTTATTTGGCCCCATTCTTCCTCCTTCTGGAATTAACAATTTCCTGAACAAGGGCTTCAGACACTCAAAGGTGTAGATGGAGGAACAGATATTTGCAAGGATATTACCTGCACTGAAGCACTATAATGCAAAATAGACTCACACAATTCATCCAGCAAATGGATTCTGTGCTGGCACTTCATAGCTTTGCTTCAGAAGTCACAGGTTTCAGCTAAAATCCTGTAGCTCCTTGTGTTTTTAATTTTTTAAGACATCCGTTCTTCCTCCTACAAAGCATTGTTTAAAGATGTGCAGATACCACAGTTATCATTAGGCCAGCTGTTTCAGCTGCTCTTTCTTTCTCTTAAGTACAAATGTGGTAATTTAGACGCTACAGTGGAGGAATGCTAATAAATTAGCAGCAACCAGTTCGGAGCGCTGCATGCAACAGCATTGGAAGGGTGGGTCAGCTAAAGGCTTTCTCTTTTAAACTTCAATCCTACTCCATTTTTCCCACTACTGAATGGGCAAATGAGAAGTGATAGTCAGATTATGCCAAATAATTATGCACTAGTTGATCTTCAAGAAGATTAGATGATGCATTGCACCATCAAACAAGGCCCTTCAAATTCTTTAAACATGGTCATTTATAGAAACCTGACCCAAAATGTGCAGTGGTGGACCAGATGGTTGCTATATTGGTCTCCAGCCAAGCTGAGGTCCTTTGGGAGTCTGAGTTTACAGAGTGACTTATACAGAGTAATTAATTTTGCCCCTTATTCTGTAAATTATTTGTTTGGGGTTTTTTTTAAGTTGAGGGTTATCAGTAGCAAGGTTCTTACAGAGCACATCTGAAAAGTTGGTTTGGGCTGAATCACCTGTGATCTGCTGTTTGTCATCCATGGATGTGCACAAGTCAAATGGCATTATCTGTACTTGTCTGGATGATGAGGGCACTTGGGAGGAACTGGATGACAGCATGTTTCCTCTGACAGATGCTCACTGAGCCTGCTTCTCATTCAGACTCTTAAACTTCCAAAGAAGTTGTTTGAAACAGCACAGAAAGCTATTTTCTAGGATTAACAGTTAGCAGCAAATGAGTGTTTATTAACATACTCAGGCAGTGTTTGCCCAGTTCTTTTTTTTTTCAGAGTTGGACTTCCTAATACTGAAGTCAAAATACCTATTTTTAAAAGCAAAATTATCTCTTTTCTCTCTAGTTTTAACAGAAATATTACTTAGAAATAGAACTATATGGAGGCAATAACCTGAAATGGTGCCTAGTGCTTTCTAAAGGCCATGTGAAAGATAAATTTAAAGAGGAAACTCATGGCATACCTGTGACTACAAATGCACAGTAGAATAGTCGACCAGCTATGAGGGAGAAGTTGGAATCTGAGAATCAAAAACCACTGGAAGGAATAGCTATTCTCCTATAACACGTGAAAAAAAAAAATCCATCACTTTCTTCCAATACTCTATAAGCAGTTTTCTATAATCAAAGAAAACTAATAATTCTCCTGCATTTGTTGCAGGAAAATTATTAGTTGTTTTCCTTTTCACTGGTAATAGAGGTCATAAACAGGGAATATAATGCCAGGTTTTATGTTCATATGCAAAGAAACAGAGTACCTACAATGACAGATCATGCATATTTTAACAGAGTTCCCTTTAGTCAATGCAATTCCTGTATTAGACTACTCCTTCTACACCTCTTATTTTTCATGAAAATAGCATTCATATTTAAATTATATATAATATTCAATATTAAAAAAAATAGTAAGTTCCCCTGTATTTTGTCTGCACTCACTTGTGCATGCAGTCTCACTTAACTAGAAAGAATTCATTGTGCAGGTTCAAAGAGGGAAGTCAGTTGCCAGTTACATTTTAGGAACACCTAAAACAGACATGGTTTGATCAGAGTCAGTGGAAGGAACAAGGTCTGCATCCCTGTTTGAGAACTGATCTGCTGGAGAAGTCCTGTAGGGCACTGGAAAGATGACAAAACTCATTGTCTTTCAATTAAATGATGCCACTGTCAATGCTGGGTTTTCCTGTATGTTAAACATTTGTAAAAAATGCAGAACAGTTGCTCCTGAAGCTGCCACTCCACATCTACTGCTTGTCTTCTGCTATGAAAAGCTTTTGTGCACATAGGAAATTTGGGAATCAGATCTTATGCTCAGTCTGTGGTCACTCAGTTGTGTTCTCAGGGCTGGTATTTGTATAAGTCAGGACAAAAACAAGTTGCCCATGATTAAATTTTCTCTAGTCCCTAGTAATCCCTGTTTATGTTTTTTGAGTAGTAATTCTGATTTGTAAAAGCACTATCTAATACCTTCTTAGGAACAGCCTTTTCATTGAGCCCTTAAGCTGATGGATATTAAAGCCCCTAATTAAACTCAGGTAATGTATGAAAGATTTCTATACTGTAGACCTTTCTCTTAAGGCCAAGAAACTCACAGATCTGTTTGCACAACTATATTCTCATCATGCCAGGCGCCTCATGGCATTGACTTAGGCCCATCCTTCTCAGAGTAGTTTTTCTTGTTAATAAAGAGAATGAGAAAGGCTAGGACAGAAAATGGAGTATTTCAGAAACATTGGCCTATTACACTTAGCAAGGAATATAATCTTTCCCCAGTCTATGGCTCTGATGCTATCAGTCAGGATAATAGTGAACCATAGAATAATGTGTCCATTTACATATAAATATGTATAAAATATTTATGTGCATATATATCTATCTATATATGTATAATTGCATGCAGTTTGGCATAAATAAATTCAGTATAAAATAATAGGGAGAAGTGATTTTCTGTAGATCTTTATCTCTTTTTTTCCTTTCTTTTTTTCCTCTCTCTTGGCATTTGCAAATAGAAGTAGGAACATGAGATTGATTTTTTTTTTCTTTTTTGTTATTTAAACCTTAAATTAAGAGAAAACT
This sequence comes from Anabacerthia variegaticeps, assembly GCA_035583185.1. Lineage (NCBI taxonomy): Eukaryota > Metazoa > Chordata > Aves > Passeriformes > Furnariidae > Anabacerthia > Anabacerthia variegaticeps. The sequence continues at coordinate 61,264,610 of JAWWEW010000131.1, read as the reverse complement.
AAGAATATGCAGTGAAAATTCTGTTTTCTACCTTGACTACACTGCAAGTATCACTGTCTTCCCCTTCCCAAATACACTCAATTCCGTGGGAAGGACACTCACTTACGTGCCCCACCTGTCAGTCCAAGTGTAGATGGCAGTGGGACCAGGACAATGAGAGACCCTTGCCCATTAACAGTTTAGCTCCCTGTTGTCTCCTGCTGCTGAAAGAGAGGAAGAAAAAAGAACAGTGGTTGTATAAAATATTGTTAGTACAACTTTGTCTTGCTTTTATATGCATAAACCTTTGAACCTTTAGTGGGTAGGAATTAGGGCACCACTAGGGAAAGTGTCCAGGTCCCACAGTGGAAGCCAGGCTGACTTGTACCCTTGTTAAAGATCTCTTGAACTGTAGCCACTGTTGTATTTCATGCAAGATAAACTATCTGCCTTTGGAAATCTTAAGGTAGTGAAGCAAGTTCTTGAGAATAAAAGCCATAACTTGTGAAGTAAGCAGCTCTTAAAAAGAAGAGAGGAAAAAGAAATAAAAAAAGAGCTAGAGGATCCTGTTACAAATGATGGGTTAGGTTCAGCAGGGTGCAACAGTGGCTTGGTTTCAGCCTGGTGATCCAGAGCAGCTGTGAGCCTGGCTTCCCAGGCACTGAGACTGTTTGTGTTCAAGCCATTAGTGAAGCAGGTCAAATATCTTAAGGGTGGGAGAGGGAGTTCTCTTTTTTTTTGTAGGTTACCAAGAATATTAAATCAATCATTACTCAGAAATTAAGATGCTACCTGTTCTGCCTAGTCACTGCATTTTTGATTACGGTGTGAGAACTTGGAGCAATGGAGAATTTCAGTAAAGGATTCTTGGAAGTTTATTTGGGTTGGACTTGTATTAATTGTATTTGGAGAGTTTGGAAACTTTGAACTTCTCAGCATGTGACTGGCCGGCAAAGCCTGCTGTAAGTGGGAAGCACCTGGAGCACAGTGGTGATTTTTGTAATGCAGCTCCGAGGCTGAAAATTGTGAGTGATTCTTTCTCATTCTTAGTAATAAAAGCTGCAGCTAGAAGGGAGGATGTGGCTGTCCCTTGCCCCCACCATCTGCTGAGTGCTGCCTCTCTGCTTTCCCATCTGTGGGTTGGGGACTCTGTCTCAGCAGCCACATCCGTGTTCCCAGCTGGCTGCAGACAGTCCCTTCTGGTAAATGTGCTTTAAAATCTAGGGGTGAGGCTGCCTAGCTGGAGGGTACTGATGGTTTGTCACTGTTTGCGCAGAGCTTTGTTTGAGGATAAAAGGCTGTTCTTGTCTCTCAGAGAAACTGATTTGTAGAAGGAACTGCACTCCAAAATGTAGCTGCTCTGTGGATAGGGAGGGACTGGGTTCTGCCCACCCCTGCCACCCTTACAATTTTATGTGCCTTTTCTGTGCTGGATATGATCACCAATATGATGTGGCTTCTGAATTGACAGTTAATTAGAGACCTTTTGGGGTGGTGGATCTTTTGCAAATGACTGTTAATGGATGAGCAGACAGGGTGTCTGAGATACATGAGCTTGGCAGAAATAAATAACAAGTGTACTTTGTATGGTTTTTATATGATCTGGGTACCTGATTTTGCAAGGCAGAGGTATACTCTCTGTATCCTGGAGCTGGTGAACTCAAGTCTAGAGAAACTAAAGGGCTTTCATTAAGAGCATGCTGAGCATTATCAACACTGAATTAATCTATGGTTTCATGGAGGATGATTCCAAATTCTGAGCTGGGAAGTAGAGGTTTTGATAATTTATTTTTTTATGACAACTGCAGAGGCTTTCATCCCCTAATTTAGCTCTCATGGTTCATATGACTTCATTGCCTCCTATCCATGGACAGAAATTGCTCTCTTCTCACACCTGTCGGTGTTGCTGCTCAAGTGATAAACTCCAGAAACCATTTCTGTCAAAATGAACCTGCTAAAGAGTAAATGACCACAGAAGGAGCTCTGCACTAATTCTGGGGAATTAGTGATGGGTGGCAGGTGGCTGGCCCTGAGTGAGTGTTGGAGAGGGTGATGGAGGCAATGACCTCTTCAGGCTTTTGAAACCTAAGAAACAAAGCTGCAGCTGGTATGGACAAGAATCCTGGTGTGTTACATGGACTGAATCAGATTCAGATAAGAAAGTACCTTCCTGGTGACAGGACATCTTTATGAGGCTACAGAATTAAGCTCTTTATTGCTTACAGCTCACCAGTACTGCAGACCTTCACGGCAGTGATTGTCAGATATCTGTCTCCCAGGCAGGAAGGTTATCATGAGTTTAGGAACTAAGTTTAAGTCATGCTCCAAGGAGTGGGATTCCTTGGAACATGTATAGGTCTGAGTTAGTCTCCTGGGGCTCCTGCAGTCATGAACAGAAATCATCGCTTGATCTACAGGACAGGATTCACCTCATCATAATGTAGGTCTAAAATAGGCAAGATGGTCTGCACTCTAGAGGTGCCTTTTCAACTCACTGACTATAAAGATCAGTGGAGTGGAACTACCTCAGATGTCAAGTCTACACTGCAGGCAACAGGGAAGGTGTTTCACCCAAAGTACTATAGTAGTAAAGTGACTAAGGTCATGTGTGTCTTGGTTGTGGCAACCTGGCAGAGCCTAGCAGGACAAAGACTTGAAATCTTCCTCCTGTGTCTTAGCTGACTGCTCTGAACATCAGAGTAGACTTCCTAAAAGGGAAAATGGACATTAACACTTGGGAACCTCTCTTTTTGTGTTGTTCTCTTTTTTGAATGTTCTGCCTGAGGACTTTTCCCTTGTACTTACACCTGAGATTAACTGTATAGTTTTGTCTTAATTTATAGTCACAAGCTCTGGATTCACAGTAAGATATTTAGGTACCAGTTTATAAATATATGAAACAGGAAATAAAATGTGTATGTAGATCTGAAGCCTTGTTGACCTGACAGGTTCTCCCAAGGCCCCATAAGATCAGAGGCAGCATTCATCGAATGAGGCATTGAGCATATGCCGGGTATAGTGCTAATACTCCAATGCTTTTGCATAAAAATTAGCCAAGATCATTGTTCTTTATTTGTGAACTGTGCACTCCTCTTTCCTTGTGTGGGTTTCCTCTTGAACAGTGCAAAAAAGAGGACAATGCAGAAGAGGGGACAGCAGCTTATAAATTAGTGTATTCACATAGATTCAGCCTGAGCTGTGCAGAGTTCTCTTCAGTGGATTAGTGGCTGCAGCACTGCTATTCTCTTGGGAAATCATCTAAGCACATGTGTTTCCTTTAGAAGGCTTCTGACCTCTTTTGTGTTCTTCTTCATTTCTGTGTCCTAAGTAAGGTGATATTAAAACAATTCCTCGTTGGTCTGCTTCCTTGGGAGCTATAACAGAGTGTAAAGGAGGGGACTGGTTTCTGCTGCTCCTAAATTAAAAGCAATTGCTCAGACTCCTTCAGATCTCTGGAAGACAAAATGTCTGCTAAGAATGAGTGCTGCTCTTTGCACTGGCAAACTGGATGCTGGGGAAAGAATAATGTGATTGTCAAGACACGTCTTTCAGTTTAATAAACTGTCTTGAGAAGAAAGCTCTGCTTCAGTTTAATAGTAGTCCTTGGGAAAAAAAGATTCTAAACTCTAGCATGAAAACAAACACTTCTTTTCTATTTTGAAATAAACATCCTCTCTTTTGTAGTACAGGGATACACTGTAAATTAAGCCTCTTATAGATATATAGGATATGAATAAGGCAATTGCCTTAGCAGTATTATTAGGAGTAATAACTTTTGTGTGGATAAATCTGACCCTTTTTGAATGTAAAAACATTCATATTTTATATTCTAGCCTAGCTTTTCCCTCAGATGAGGTTGTCTTTTCTGTAAGTCTTATTTGAAATGTCATGATATATAACCTATTATGAATTGCTACTTTTGAGCTTTCAGTTGAACAGAGGTTGTAGCAATATATTGTTTTGCCTGTCTCAACTGCATACTCTGGAAGCTTAATATCAGGGGCTTCTTCCTGCTCCAGAACGACTGTTTTGGGACTCATTACCAAGTCACAGTGTTGTACAAAATGTCTGAATCAGCTTGTCAAAACCCTCCTTGATTGTCAGTGGAAGGGGCTGCATTTCTCTCTGTGTGCTTTATATAGGGATCCTTTTGTATGGGGGTTTCCCTTCCCTTCTGTCCCTTGGCAGAGAGTTTACACTGTTCCCAGTCAGTGCACCTGGTATGTTTTCCCTTGGCAGCAAAGCCATGACATCTCCAGCCATCACAAAGTTAACACCCATCCACGGACACTCAAGGAAAATAAAGCATCAGTCACATGGACTTCAGGCCCTGGGAGCTCCACTGCTGCCCTCAGCTCATGGAGCCGTGGGATCCTTGGTATTTTTGGATTGCTGCAGCTGAACTCAGTGTTATCTGTTAGTGACCACACCATTAAAAAAATCAACTTCTAATTTATTGCCTAATTTATAGGCTCACTTGATAGACCTATGACGCAGTTGAACCTGTGTTCAATGATTAATGTGAAATAAAAGGTAATGTTACATGGCCCAGTTAGATTAGATGCTCATGATCTAATCCTGTCAGTCAGGCACAGCTGTTAAGCATTTTATGTCCTCATAAAAGACTGTACATGTGCTGCTGTAGGTTTTCAGGCTAAAAGAAGATTGTATTATAGTAAGCTAAATAGCCAGAGCTTTTATAAGAGAATAGGATAAGAATCCATATACATAATCAGAAATTTATAGGAGGATATGCTTAAACAAATACAATTTTTACCACATAAAATGTTATGGAGATTTTTCAAAGTTGCACAAAGGAACTAGGAATCTGTATTTCATTGCCTTTCTTTTAGGTGATAACTAACTCCTCTTATGTCTTTGAAAGTGCCCCCTAAATTATCAAATTTGTTTACATTTGCCATACATAATCACTTAAAGGCAAAGATGAGGATTCTTTATGATTTTCAAATTTTGGTTTAATTTGATGCAAATTTCTAATTGAAGTATTTACCCATTGGACAGTATAAACAGGAATAGCTGAAGAACCTCAGGGTGATTTCACTGGGACTCAGTAACATTCACCTTTGTAAACCCTGGCAAGCAAAAGGCCTGTTGAAGAGGCATTTCATCTCCCTGGGCATCAGGAAGCGGCTGCAGATCTGACTGCTGTGCTTCAAGGACAGTGTAGCCCCCAGTCACGTGTGGGCTTAATGGGAATTAACAGATCCAGAGATCTTAAATGAATGTTCCCATTAGGAAGGACGCTTTTCTCCTCACTCTTTTTGTGTGTCAAGATCGATATCTCATCAGGGAAACCTTCAATGAAGAATATTTTGAACAAGCATACAATAAATAATATTCTCTTTACTGCTTTTGGGCTATAGGAAAAAGAATTTTCCTGGTGTAATGAGTGATAAGTAGAACAAAGATCATTTGGGAATAAAATGTATCTGTTTTATCCATTTGATAATTTCCATCTGGATGACATTTGCTTCCCACAGTAACGGGAATGGGAGCTGCCTATTTCTAGGCAATCTGTTGAGTTTCTTTCATAGAAAAGGACAGTTTAGCTTTTCCTCCTATATGGGCATACATTATTACATTTACAAACATGTTGTTCATCTTTCTTTTTTTTCAGACCCTCTAAGAAGTCTTAATTCCTGGGTGTGCTGGGATGTGGGTTGGATATTCTCTTTTCTTTTTTTTTTTTTTTTCCTCTCCAGAAAACATTAAGAGAGGAGAAGGATTCTCATTATTCTGTATAGATAAGTAGTAGTTAATTTACTAAATGAAAAGAAACCTTGCTTTTCAGAACAGAAAGAAAGTTGGGTATAATGAGACCATTTCTCCTCTAGGCGTGACATGCTGGAGGAGTAGAGGTCTGCAAGTGTGGCTCGCTGCTATCATGGGATCCAACTCATGCAATCTCTGTCATAAATTAAGCACGTTCTACCTCAGGATTCCCCCTCTTGAACAGTGAAGTGTTCTAAGCATTAAAAGAATAGTTATAATCATAAGGTCATCTTGGCTAACCAGAGAGAAACTGTTTTCTTGGTGCAATGAAGTTACACTTGTTAATGCTGTGGTTTTGCCCAGGGACTGCTGGATCTTGTGCATTTTTTTAGTTAGACTTTGAGAAGACTTATATATCAGAGGGAACACATCAGAGCTGCTTCACTCTGGCACCCTGCATGGGCAGGGAGGTCTGCACCCTGTTCCCCTTACTGAGCACAGTCATTCCAGCAGGAATTTCTCTTGCCCAAAGGGCCCGGAGGTACCCAAGTGCAATAAGCACATAGGCATTGGTGCTTTGTCCTGAAATACTTTTATTTGAAAACTGATTCTGTTCTCTGCATAATTTTTTTTAAGTGCTTGCATCTAAAACCTTCAGAAAGGTACAGAAATCTCTTTCTAATATCCCTGCACATAAAAGGAGGAAGGAGAAGTTGTAGTTTAAGAAGACAACCCTATTTTCTTTTAAGAAAAACAAGCTTGTAATATTTTTTTTCCTTTGGCAAACCGATGTGATGCAGTCCCTCAGAAATGGAGCATTGTGTGAGTGCCTGGAGCCACGGAAAGGGGCAAAAATTGGGAAATGAATATGACTCAGTGCCTAGTGTTTTAGGGCCACACCTCCTTAATCACCTTACTAGTAGGCCCTAGATGCTTCTTATTCTCTCTTTCTCGGTTTGCTGTGGTAGATGTACCTGGACAGCTTGATTGGAAATTCATCCACAGAACAGTTCAGGGTTAAAACAGCCTTTTGTTGTTGCCACTGATAATCATTTGCACTACCAGCAGAAGTTGCCATCCCTAATCAGATCCATAAGAGCACGGATGGCTTGAAATGCACTTATCACCAGAGCTGTGATTTGAGCACCGATTACTCCTTAGTATTTTGCACCTGGAATTGTTATTAATTTTTATATTTATCAAACAGCTGTAAATTGAGACCTCTAGCTTGCTAGTACTTGTGATCTAAAGAGGTCTGTGAGACATGATTACACTCCAATTTCGACCCTGATTCTCTTAAAGTTCAGTTAGAGTCTGGTCCTCAGAGGGTGCCAGTGCCTTGGCAATCACGTATTTTATCAGTGAGTTATTATTTTTGGATTTCAATGCTTATTTTTTTGTCCTGTCTACTTTTGGATGTAGACAGGACTGGACACAAGTAACCTGAGAGAGAGCAAGCTCTGACACCTTGCATGGTGGGTTTGAAGTGGGTCCAGGCCATAACTCTCATTTGGGATGTGCAATCCAAAAGACAAGCACAATTCCTAACTTCCGGAAAATACTGGGCTTTTTTCCTTGTTCTGACCTTTAACAATCTGCGCCAGTGAACAGAGCCATGTCACAGGCAGCTGGTAGGAAGGCACTTGCCTCTTTTGCAGCCTGCATCTGATGTGCCTCCTACATGGGAAGAGGAATCCCACCAGACCTCACATGTCAGTGGTCCAAACACAGGGTTTTCCTGGTATGGTGAAACAGATCTTTCTGCTGAAAACCTTTGAGATTTCTTGTTGTTGGAAACAAACAATTTAGCTGGAAAAAAGGGATTCCATGTTGGCTTGGATGTCTGTCTTCTTCAGGAGTGCTCCTAACTGTCACGGTGACAGGAGGTGATGAAAAAGAGGGTTGGTTGGGTTTCTGGTGACAGGGGATCTCATTATTCACAGAGTCTACAACGCACAATGAAATGATGAAGAATTTAAGGCTAGCAAACTGAGTTCTAAAGGTGTTTCTTTCATACTCGCTTTAAAAGGGGTGAGAAGGGAGAGGAAAAAGATTTAGGAGAAGAAACGATGGAAACAAGAATCTGTCCAGGAGCAGAAGGAGAGGCTGGAGGAAAAAGAGATGAAGTTGTGTTGAAACAGAAGGACTGAAAGGAAAACAGGCAAATTTGTATCAGGCAGGAGAACAATTTGAACTTGAATCCTTGTTTCTCGATTTTGATGATTATGTTTTATAAAACATACTTAATTCTCTAGCACACATTTAATTCTTCAGTAGAGCATAGTTAAAGGCAGAAACATTATGATTTGTGGTGAAGATATCTACAGTTTCCTTCAGTGATGGAAGGCTTTTGATACTGCTAAATGACCTATATCAAAACCAAATAATATAATTACTGTAATTACTTGTCTTTCTCCAAATTGCTGTTTGCATAGAGCATTTACAGCAAGGTGGCTGAAATAATACTCAGGGTGAACTCTTGTTCTGCATTGCCTTAGGTGTATGTTGCTCATGTAGTAATTATAAAGGGAGGAAATCCAGTTGTTGTTAGATTTCTTATAGATGTGTTTTAAGAAGCAAATGTCATATGTTGCATTAGGCTATTCTTCAGAATGGGGAAAAAAAGAGGAGGCATGGAGTCTCTTTCTGTTCCCCAGAGTTTCAAGAATACATGGCTGAGACAGTTAATGCAAAGGTTTTTCACATGAAATGCAGTCTCACCCTGCTGGAGGTCTCTGTCCCTCCACAGCACAAAGCCAGAATTAGAAATCTTCTGTTGGGTTGGCTCAGATGGGAAAGCTGCTGTGCCTGACTGCCCAGAGCCCAGGTGCTGATGGACTTCTTGGGGAGGGCAGAGGGAATGGTCAAAATGAAGAAACAGATGTTGTCTAGGCAGGGATTCCCATTCATTTAGTCACCTGGCTGTTAAGGAAACCCTGTGACAACATGTTTGCAGCTGAGAACCTTTTCATAAGATTAGCTGTGACAAATACATCTTGTTTCCCATGGAGAGAGCTGATGTTTGTTACTGCCATGTCACTTAGTTGCAGTTGTGGATTTTCTTTGTTCTTCTTCAGAAAGTATCTTTAAATGACACAGAAGTAGTATCTGGTTAGCTAACACAAATTAAACAGCCAGCTGAAATTTTCTTCCTTTGCCAGAGCTCTTACAGATATCTTTGAGGTCTCTTGAGATTTTACCCAGACAGATCATGGCTTTTTCAATCCTGATGATGTGTGACAGTTGGATCTGGCTAATATCTATGCCCTTAATGAGTTATTGAAGTGGGCAGCAGCATTAAGAATTTATTTTATGCCTTTTCCAGGCCTTTTAATTATGAGACAGCAGTGGCTACTGCTGCTAAAAATGGCTTTGCTGCTGCTGAGTCATGGCAGGATAGGGCTTTTGCAAGTTGTGCCTGTGTGGTATCCCCACACAAGCTGCCACTGTGGCATGGATATCCTTAGAGCAATTAAGTTACAGCAATCAAATTACTGAATGTCATGAAAGGCATAATATCCTTAAAACTGACTTTATTCTTACTTGCAAGGTTACCTTCTCGTGTATTTTTCAGGCATATACTTGAACACAACTAGTGAAGTCAAATAGCCAAAATGTTATGTTGTTTCTGATGCTTAGAAAATGGAAAATTGTTTGTGGATAGGATAGAAAAGGAAGATCCATAAAAAAAATGAGCTAGCAGCTGAAAACAGATACCTTGTGGAAGTGGAGAGGGCAGACTGATCCTCTCCAGGACTTGCGTCTGCTGCTCAAGGACTTTCATGAAGCAGAGTTGGTTTCTATTCACTCAGTGAACCTTGATGGATTTTCCTTCTCTTGAGTTGTCACATCTCTGTCAAACGCACATAAACTTTTTCTCTTTGCAGTATACCATGGAGTATACTCATGTGTGGAGTATATGGAGTCCCACCACTTAATTGCATGTTAAGAACCACTTTGTTATGAACCTCTTACCAATCAGTGCACTTGTCATTCCTGCTTTCCCTCTCCATTAGGTGTACTCTTGGCCAAGAATCAGTCTTCACTGTAAAGTTTGCACAAGAATTTGTCTAGCAAACAACATCTTTGTTTACTCTTTTTGGACTCAAATTTCCAAAGCCATTTCATGTCATCTATAAATATTTTTGAAAAGTCCTAAAATCACTCTCCTCCAAAATTGCAGCCTTACTATTTCTTCTCCCTCTCTAATTAGGAGAAGGTACTCTCTGGACCAGTTCCAGAGCACACACAAAACTTTGGAGGTAGAACTAATATTACAGTCTGTGTTTCTTGTGATAGGTAATGAGATTGTGAACTAAGGTAGGAAATAAACATTGGGGTTTTTGTTTTTTAGGCTTTGGGGTTTTTTCCTATTCCAGAGAAGTATTTTCATTTGAAATGCTTGACAATTCTCATGTTCTGTCTACTCTGTACAGCTTCAAAGTATTTTGCACCACGGAAATCCTCAGCTTCACAAATTATTGTCTCAGCTTAGTACAGGCCAGGGCAAAATAAATGGGAAAAACAGAATGAGTCTCTCTTCTTGTCAACCTTCTTAAGCTGTGTATGCACAATTGATGTCTCCAGGCTTCCCTTTTCAGTTGCTACCTTTTCTGATAAAACTTTTAAAGCCAAAGCCTTTATGTCTTTAGGTCACATTTCTACCTCAAATGCCCACTCACTCCACTGTTGAATATTAAAAAAGACAGTCGTCTTTTTCTGCTTGAAGTGTTGTGTTTCTCAGATTCCTGCCTTGTGAATTCAGCTATTTATTTCATGTACTGTCCATCCTATCCTACTACATCTGCTTCTTTCCATTCACTATTTTATCTGCAATATGATGCAATATTTTAATGAAAATTTTATTAGACTGCCTAGATAATGCTGAAGATATTGCGTGACATGAGTAATGTTTTGCTAATCTCGGAAATGCAGAATTAATAGGGAAAATCCTGTGTTGATAAGGAGGAGTTGATACTAGAAAGCTGTGTCCCTGTTGAACCAAAGCTCTAAAGCATGTGCTGAAATTGCATTGTGACTTGAATGCTGTATTGGCCGGGGGGGGAACAATTGACTTAATAGTACAAACTCAGATGAAATATTGTGCTGAACTGAGGACACTGTTAAATTCACTTTCCTCACTAAAAAGATAAAAGCTCCAGTGCCTGACTTTACGCTATGTCAGTGATTGAAAAAGCAAATGAAAATAGTATTCTTGTCATATGATTTTTGTTTTCTCTCCAGGGATGAATTTGCCAGTTGGATCGGTCTACATTATTTAACAGCGAGGAGAGGCAGCCTGATGTTTGGTTCAGAGAGATGAGGATGAGTTAAGATGTTGCAATATGACTTTCAGTGCAGAATACAAGGTAGGTTCAATGAAAAATGGACATTTAATGTTTTAGCTCAAAAGTTATTAACTAAGTTTGATTTAATTTTGATGCTTTTATTTTTGTGTAGTTTCATTTAGATAGAGAAAACCATGTATGCTAATTTTTAGGAGTGTTAAATTTCAAATACAGCACATTGATCTTGAAACACTCAATAAAATCAATAGAACCATTTCTGGTGACAAACCCACATCTGACATTTTTTCCACAATGGTCACTGACATCTAATCTATTATGTTGCCTTACCAAACCCTCCCCCAAAAATCACCCCCCCTAAAAAAAAAAACCCAATAACCACCCCCCCCCCCCGCCAAATGACACCAGCAAACTAAATAGAAATATATGTCATCAGATTAGTTTTAAAATCAACTATTTGAATTTGGGCTTAATGTAATTATTATATTTTTAGCTGAAATACCATGTTTTTTATATTTCCTGTTCCTCCTAGAAGGCTCGATTTCTTGCTCTCATTTGTTCTAGCCCATCACTTGGACATGGCCAGGACTTGGGCTGTACACTGTTGCTGAGTCATACAATATGTATTTACCTGCCTCTTTGGGTTATGTAATGCTTCAATCATATTTGAACTCCACATAGTCTTAAGTCTAGTTCTTTCACCATGCCTTTAAAATACAGCAGCTTTTTCTTTTACTGAGGTACAGGAGAGATTTAAGTCCAAGGTCATGCATAGTCTGCACCTGTGTGCTGACTGAGTCAGGTTCAGTTGCCTCTTTTTTTTCTTATGAAAACTGAAATAACTTCCCAATTAAGTATTGAAAATGCATTCCATTATCAATATATAGATTTAATACATTCTCTTCTTTATACTACTTTGGTATAAATGCAATATTAAGGGCACGCAGGGTGTTCTTCTATTATTATCTGTCATTTAAAATTATTTACTCTTTGCAATTCTTCAACATCTTCCTATATACAATTAATTTAAAATATATGTCTTTGCTGCCCTTTCCAGTTCTCTAAACATTGTCCCCATGAGTATAAGATCTCTACTCCCAGTCATCCTGTCATTTGGATTTATGCATGTGTTATTTCAAATGACTTAGGAACTTTCAAAGGGATGTTGTTTCCATCTTCCTATCAAGGCTTTGGTCCTGCCTAATTAAAGACAATACTAGTACCATTTTCTTTATTAAGAACAATTTCTATAATACAATGACTTTTGTAACTCTTGGTTTAAGATGTCTGTATGGACACACACATTTAGCAACAGCTCTTTAGGCTGTTTAAATTGTGTTTCATAATACTAAGATAGTAGTTGAAGAATTATTATTGCTCGTAGTTGCCATAAGTTTATGTCTGGTTATTTTTGTCAGCATTTATACTGTGGTACTCAGGAGATTTTCTTTCAAGCAGAAATTGCAGTTTCATGGATGTTGCCCTTGCTCAGCATCAACTAAGAGCTGTTTCTTCAAGTAGTCCTCTTGAAATCCATTGCTTCCTGAGGATTAAGTTGCACTTTGCCATGAAAAGCTGAAATTGAGTACAAATGATCCAGGTTAACTGAATGGACTGAAGATGCAGACACTGGCTTAAAAGATAATTTGAATATCTGCACAGCCCCGAGCAGAGGGGAGCTGGCATGAGTACGTGCCTCTTCATTTATGCAACAAACACTGGGTGAAATCAGAGAAATTCCTGTGGCTTCCTGTAGCACAGGCACAGGCAGACCAAGCTAGTAGCTTCCTGTGAAAGCCTGGAAATGTATCTTTTGTTTGAAAATAGCCTAAGAGTTGCCTGAATGCTAAAGAGGTTTAATTATTTAAAGATGCAAGCAAGTCAGTTATCTAAATATGCATGTGGGGAGGAGGGGAAGAAGAGTAATGAGTGTAGGGTTTGACCTAATATCTCTGCTTGGGCTTTCAATTTTTACATATATATAGCTGTCTCTTGTTGCCTTTCTGCAGTAATTGGTGGATGTGAATAAGAGGATAAGCTTGAAATCAGATATTAGAAAGCTTTAATAGGACAATTTCTAGTCAGCCATTTGAATACCATTTGAATACTAGCTCTGTTAGGGTCTGAGAGGCTTTTATGTTGCTTGCCTCCAACTCTGACAGATCTTTTTGCCCTTGAGTCTGTCTAATCAAATCGTGATAAAGTAGATGCTATGAAACATAGATCACTCTTTAATAACCACCTAAGTCTTCATGATCACCAAAGGTAATTATCTATACTATATTAAATCATATAAATATGTGCTTTTCACATCAACGTTTTACCTATTTTTATTTTCTGCCATGGTTATACCCAGATGAGAAATTGGGTAAGTTTGACATGAATTTAGCAAGTGGTAAGGTAACTGAGGTCTTTGTTCAAAGATGTTACTTATTCTATTAATATTTAATGTGGAGCGGCCACTGATCTGCATAATTTGATAGAGATGGGTGAACTGCTCCCTTGACGCCTCTAATGCTCTCGTGCTTTCATCACTTTTTAGAAGTGATGTAAGCAAATAAACACCAAACAGTGTGTTCTGGAAAAAAGCATGAAACAAGCTAATAGTACTTGGTATCGCGCATATGTTTTCCTGTCCTTTTTTCTGAAATTCTTCTGGGGGTTTATCAGTTTCTCTTAGCCTGTTGGATGCTCAAGGGCCCTACTGTCACACTAAGGTTGGTTACCAGCACACAAAATGTGATGTGCCTTCTCAGACACACATTAGCTTCTGCTGGGATTTGTGGTTCTTACTCCAGTGAGCCCCTAGCAGATATCAAGTCGTTTGTGATACGCAGTTGGATGAGACTAGGTCAGTTTGCTCTTGGTAGCATTACCATCTTGGAAGCTTAGCCTTCTCCATGCTTTGTTGGCTCTAAATGCTGAGGCAGCTTCTGAGTCTGCTATGGCAGCTCTTCAAGAGCATCATTTTCAGTTCTTACTCTAAGTACATTGAGATTAGGTTTATTTCTCTGAACTAGAGTTAACCCTGAATATTATTCAAAACAAATTCTATGAAGTCATCATTCATGCTGCTTTGCCAATATATCTTTTTCCCCAGGTGTGTTAATCATCTTGCATTATATGATTCAGTCCGTGATCTAAAAATGCTCATTTGACCCTTTGTTTCTCATGTCAATATCCTGCATCTGTCCTTGGAAATTCAGTAGCATAACTTCTACTGCAGATACTGGTTCCTTTCTCTGTCAATTGTGTGTGTGTGGCATAGAAGAGTAAGAAAAAAATATGGAAATGCCCTAAGCCATATAGCCATGTGACAGATTCGGTTATCTTGTCCCTTTGCCCCCCCCGTCCATCTGATTTCTGCTCCAGGGGTCTCTCTACACCACTGAGATAGGAGCAGCCATTAAAAATTATGACAGGCAAGATCATGTCTTTCAATGCTGTGTGAAATTCTCACAGATACTAATTGCTCCTTTGCAGGTCCTGTGAAGGGGGTAGGATTCTCTCAAGGGCTGTTAAATACAAGCATTTTTTATGTCAAGGATAATTGTTAAAGTCCAAGATATTATAATATTCTCTCCCACAGGAGAGGGAGAACTTTTTTTAATGTGATTAACACTTTCAGTTCCCTGAAAGATTGAGATCATAAACCTGAAGTCATAATAATTTTTAGCATGAAAGAACTGATTGAATTTATAAACAATTTAATGACTTTTAGTGAGGTCTTTATAGCAGGAGTGCAGATGCCAAAACCTAGTGCAGTAAAGCCATGAAGTACTTTGCCAAAAACATGTTTTAGAAATTTCTGAAGGAGATAAAAAAATCTTTAAATGGTAAGGATTTAAGAAGACCTATATTACTCACAAATGGTCTGACACTTCTGTATAACCTAAGTGTTACAGATTGAAAGAAAACTCGATGCTGTTTCTCCTCTGTATCTCATTTCCTATACCTGATTTTACAGAACCACAGAATCACATAGAATCACATAGAATCACAGAATATGCTGAGTTGGAAAAGACCCACAAGGATCATTGAGTACAACTGCTGGTCTTGCACAGGCCCATCCCCAAGAGT